>CM076578.1:1771501433-1772101433 GCA_034641835.2 Pinus albicaulis | reverse complement strand
CACTTTCAGAAGGCGACTCTTTTCACTAAGCTCATCATCTTGTTGAATATCAACACTCCCTCTCAACAAGATAGGGATTATCTGCCACCCCGATCCTGCCTCTATGGTATTCGAATTTTCTCCTGGTGAGCGCCTTCGTCAAAATATCAGCATCCTGATCCTCCATGGGAATGTAAGAAAGCAACATGATCTTCTGCTGCACACAATCTCTGATATGATGATATCGGATGTCAATATGTTTAGATCTATCATGAAATACTGGATTAACCGAGAGTTTTACGCAACTCTGATTATCGCAATATATCACAGTAGGATCTAAGTGTGAACCAAATAACCCGACTAGGATCTTCCTCATCCATATAGCCTCGCATGCAGCCAAACTTGCTGTCATGTACTCGGCCTTCGCTGAATTGAGTGCCACAGATCTCTGTTTCCTGCTGTACCAAGAAAATGTTGTAGACCTGATACTGAATATCCCTCCAGATGTGCTCTTTCTTTCCGTTGGGCTCCCTGCCCAATCTGCATCCGAGAAGCCATGCAGCTTCACCTCATCTGACTGTCTGTACCATAATCCATATCCTGATGTGCCTCTGAGATACCTCAATACATGCTTGCCTACCTTCCGAAAGAGCTTGGTAGGCTTAACCATAGCTTGTGAAAGCTAGTTAACAGTGTAGCATATGTCCGGTCGTGTATTGACTAGATACATGAGCGAACCAACCAATTGTCGATAAAAAGTGGCATCCACTACCTCTGCTGATGTAGCATCCTCTTTCCTCCAACCACATGGAAGAGGAGTGTCGATAGGCTTGCAACCTTGCATGTTGAACTTCTCCAGTATCTCCCGGGCATACTTTCCTTGAGACACAAAGAGTCCACCCTTCCGCTGCCAAATTTCCAATCCCAGGAAATAATGAAGGAGGCCCAAGTCCTTCATCTCAAACTCCTTTGCAAGATCTACCTTGCATGAGTGTCTCAAGAGTTCATCACCTATCTGTATCAAATCATCTACATAAAGTACAATGATAAGCAACTTACCCTCCACCATAATCTGGTATAGGTTCAGATCCACCTCACTCTTGGAGAATCCAAGTCCGGTGAAATAACTGTCTATCCATGTGTACCAAGCACGAGGTGCTTGTTTCAGCCCATACAACGCTCTTTTGAGCCTGCACATATGCGACTCACTGCTGAAGATTTCGAATCCTTCAAGCTGCTCTATGTACACCTACTCCTCAATGACTCCGTTGAGGAATGCAGTCTTCACATCCATCTGATGAATGTGCCAACCCATTTGCGCTAGAGAGCAAGGATGCTCCGTATGGAAGAATATCTTGCGACAGGTGAAAAGGTTTCTTCATAGTCGATCCCCTCAATCTGTGAGAAGCCCCGGGAAACAAATCTTGCCTTGTACTTCTCGACGCTCCCGTCAGCAGCTTGCTTCACATTGTAGATCCATCTCAAACCTACCACTGGTCTCCCTGCCGGCCTTGGGACAATCTCCCATGCGCTGTTTGTGACAATTGAATCATACTCTTCCACCATGGCATCTACCCATTCGGGGTCCTCCACAACTTCCTCGAAAGAGGATGGCTCTGTCACGATACACTTGCTCATCAGAGCCATGTATCCAGTAAATCGGTCAGGTGACTATCTCTATCTGCGCTGTGATGTAGGTGCTCCTACATTTTTCACTGCATCAAGATTCAGTCGCTCAGCTTTTGTAGTGCGCTTCCGCCCTCTGATGTTTGGCGTTGCATGAGTGGTTTCTTCCACTCCATGAACCTCCTCTTGTGGCTGATCCACATCCTGAGGCTCATCCTTAGGAACTAATAGCTCCTCATCTGCATGCAAGTGTAGCTCCCTCTCAAGCGACAACTTCATGGCTTTCTCCTCATGAAATTTGATATCCTGTCGCACAACAGTCTTCCGACTGTCAGGAAAATACACACGATAGTTGTGGGGTGTTTCTGTGTACCCCACAAATATCCTAACCTCTGCGGTTGGCTCCAGATTCTTCCTGGCATCCTTCGTCACATGAATGTAAACAGGTGAGCCAAAAATATTTAAATGAGAAATATCAGGCTTCTTACCAGAAAACGCCTCTTCGGGTGTACTCATGCCAAGTACTTTATGAGGACAACAATTTTTCACATAAACTACAGTGTTGCATGCTTCTGCTCATAAGTGTATGGGAAGGCCCTGATCATGCAACATCGCCCGTGCAACACCCATGATCGTTTTGTTCTTTCGCTCCGCGACCCCATTCTGCTGTGGGTTATGAGGCGCTATGAGCTCTCTTCGAATTCCTTCTGCGCTGCAAAAGTATTTGAATTCGCCAGAGATGAATTCACCACCATTATCGCTCCTAAGAGCCTTCACCTGCTTCCCCGATTATTTCTCAACCAGTGCCTTGAACTCACAGAAATTTGAGTATGTCTCGCTCTTCTTCTACATGAAGAAGATCCAACACTTATGAGAAAAATCATCAAAAAATATCACATAATACCTGTGCTTTGCTGTCAAAGATACTAAGAAAGGTCCACATACGTCTGTGTGAATTCTCTCAAGGATCGTCGTGGCATGACTATCCTTCTCATGAAAGGCGGCTTTCAAAAATTTTCCCAAAGTACATCCCTTGCACTGATCTGACTGCGCAAGTGTACCTTTGGGAAGCCCAGTAGAAATCTGCTGCAAAATTTTCAAAGCGCCATGGTGAAGATGGCCCAATCTCCTGTGCCAAAGTTCGCCCTCATCTCGGCTCACCACTGCTTTTGCTTTGCCTGCCATTGCTACACAGCCATCTACCTACAATTGATAAAGGTTCTTAACTCGAATCCCTATCCTCCCGGTTTGACCCGTTGCTTTATTGCACAGGAAAGCCTTTCCCTCGCTAAAGACAACATCATAACCCTTGTCTTCCAACATCGCCACATAGATCAGATTCTTCTTCAATCCTGGAACATGCATGACATCCTTCAAGATGAAAGGTTTTCCAGAATCCCTCTCAAAGGAAATGGTCCAGATACCAGTTGCACTGTATCTACCATCATCGTCCATCTCGATGTGCACTCCAAGATCCTTCTCATCCAGATCACTGAATAAATATTTGTCTCCGGTTATATGAAAAGATGCACCACTGTCAAGAAACCACACTGATCCCATCACACTTAAGACCAAGCATGCGATCAGCGAAAAATATAGCTCAAACTGCGAGGCTAAGGCCTCTCCAGCTGCAGATCCAGCAACCTGCTTATTTTTCTTCTTCTGTGGACAGTTAGTGGCGTAATGTCCATGTTGGTGACAGTGAAAGCACTTCACCTTGGACAAGTCCTGCTTCTTGCCTTTCGCACTGGATTGAGAAGGATTTTTCTTTCTCTTCCCCTTCCTTTCTTTGGCAGCCAAAGAGAAATTTTATTCATCTTTATTCTTTGATGAAGATCCATCCCTGGTAATCCGCCTTATCTCCACCTACACAAGATCTGACCAAAGTCGCTCCCATCCTGGCAGTTTCTCCCGACCATTGATAGAGACCTCATAGGAATGCCAACTCTTCAGAAGCCCAAGGAGAGCCAAGCTCACCAAGTCCTCTTCATCTACTGTAACCTCCACACTTCCCAGCTCATCCCTGCACTGGACAAACTTCGTGAGGTACTTGGGTATATTGTCGCCTTTCTCCATTTTTATTTTCCTGAGTTTATCTTTAAGCGCCAACTTCCTCTGGTTGCTTTTGCTTTGGAAAAAGTCTGTAAAAGCTTTCCACATAAAGAATGGAGAAGCTTTACCATGAAGGCTGGACACTATGTGATCCTTCACACCTTCCAACAGAATCCTTCGACATTTAGCTGTCTTCTTTTGCCATGCGTTAAGTGCGGCAGCATCGCTAGAAGCAGGTTTTGGAATTTCTGCATCTATGAACTCCTTCAACCCATTATCCTCCAACACCGCCTCCATCCTGTCCTTCCATGCGATATAATTTGAGCTGCCATCAAGGGCATACTCCAATCACAATCCTTTGAAATAAATCTCAACTTAGACACCAAGAAAACACTGCAGCAAATTCGAATTCCGCCAGCACAAAACTCAACCGCTTCAATAATTGCAATCTGCTCCAATGATCAATATAGCTCTGATACCATGTATAAATTACATAACCAATGCGTTATATGTCTAATATTCTCCTGATCATACACTATTTGACTTCATGCAAAATACATAATCTATTCCACCATTGATCATCACATGCAAAAATTAACACAATTGCAATGCACACATGAAACCATAAAAATTCACACATATGAACACAGTGTTTTAACAGGAAAGCCTGAAGCTAAAAACCCCAACTATCTATATAACATATGTCATAGATATCATGTAACAATCCTCATACAAATCTGATCATATCAAGCTCTCAGTACAATACAATCGCTACACACTAATCCGTTCTCATCTAGCAAATCCAGTAACTCGACCCCCCACCGTTAGCCCTCGCCTACCGAGACAATCCCCGTTGGAAGAATGAAGTGAATGAACTCGAATCCGACTCGGATTACACCTAAACCCCTATTGTATCCTCCACCATATGATGCAATTGGGTATCACTATAGTCACAACCGGAGTGTCTCCATTTCCCCCTTTCACCTATCTCTCCATCGTGTCTCCACCGAAACTACCATGCACTATAGTTAACTGATGTATTCTTCAGTTGATTAATGAGTTAATATTTAGTGAATTAATTATTAATTAATTCACACCACTCTCACTAGTGTATCAATCAGTTAGACTAGATACAACTAGCTCAACTGTGTCTAACTGAGTTAAACTAAACACAACTCCACCAACTACTTTTACAACTCCACCAAACTTTGTCACATGAGTTCTAACTGAAGTCCTCCATGCAATAGCTCCACTAAAACCTCGTAACAGTGTGCATCTTTCTGTCACCATTATAATATCTCTAGCCCTAATCATGTTCTGGAGAATAAGATAATGTTTAGAGTCCAAATATTATTAAGAGCTAATAATATTCGACATATCTATTTTTAGATTGGCAATATAAAAATAGATTCCGCCCAATATGTCTAAAAATATAAGTCCATCTATTTTTCCAACTTGACCAACCATCCACAAATAGCATCCTGTAACTCATAGAATATGATCGACATGTCTAAAAATAGACATAGTTTAAAAATAGACTTTGCGCCAAAAATAGCCTGCGGGCCCACTTAGTGAAGGCGAATCTTTTCACTAAGCTCATCATCTTGTTGAATCACAACATTTTGAGTACTAAAACTAGCGCCATTATAAAAGCCAATGTAAGTCTAAGGGAACGTCAGCATATGAAAATCAAGTGTAACACAAGATAAGTAGGAGAAGTAGCAGGAAATCGTAAAAAATGAAAAACCTAATGCACACACTCATAAAAATATGATACAAGTAATGTACAAAAAATATTCATGAAATTAATCACGCATAATATTTCTTTAGATAGAGACCATTCTTGGGCTCTACCAAAGAAACACCATCATAATCAACTAGTTCATAGAACTCTTTTGCTAGGACATGTTTTACAATTTAGGGACCATGCCACATGGGTTCGAATTTACCAGTGTCTAGTTTATGATGAACTTGATTATAGACCAAGACTAGGTCACCTTCTAAATATGAATGAGGATTCACGTTTTGGTCAAATTGAGCCTTAACCCATTTCTTATGAGCCTCACTAGCTAGTGCAGTATCACAGCGAGTCTCATTTAGTTTTGATAAGTAAAAAAAACTCTCTTCCTCCATAGAGGAAGCTGGTAACAACTTAATGGAAAATTTAACCGATGGAATTTCACATTCAATTGGAAAACCTGCCTTTAAACTGTAAACAAGTTGGAAGGGAGAAAACCAAGTCGATGTTTTCGTGGAGGTAAGGTATGCCCACAAGGCTAAAAAAGCATGGTATGCTAGTTTCGTTTATGAATTCCAACAATCCATTTGATCATAGTGGTAAAAACCTTGTTAACAAATTCTACTTGGCCATTCACTTGTGGATAATAAGGAGTAGATCTATCATGGCGCAAGTCGAGCTATGCAGAAAGTTCGGCCATTATAAAGTTTTGAAAATGGCTACCATGGTCTGTAACGATAGCTTGTGGTACACCAAACCTAGAAATTACATGGTTGAATACGAAAATGGTTGCATTTTCGCCATCGTCCTTATATGTGGGCATCATCTCGACCCATTTTATAAAATAATCTATTGCGAGAACAATGTACCCATGCCCCCTGACCAAGTGAGGGTTACATGTAACAAAATCAATGCCTGATTTGTAAAATGGACCGACATCTATGATTGGGTTAAGAAGAGCTAGTGGCACACACATCTTGTGATGGTAAACCTGGAAATTATGGCATTTCTAAACTGTGGTTGTGAAATATTTAAACATCGAGGGCCATAAATACCCAACACATAATATATTTTAGGCAGTCACATACCCTGACATATGACCACCACTAGCTCCAAAATGACAATCATTTAATGCCTTCTCGGCTTCCTCGTGTGTCAAACAACATCAGAATATGGAATCAACACCATGACGATAAAGTGTATCGCCAACAATAGTATATTGTTGGGATTGGTACCGGATTTGATGACAATTAGTTCGAGAAAATTCTGGCCAAAAAGTCTGAGTTTGAAGATATATAATGATATCTCCATACCAGGGATCTAAAGTACTAATAAGAAAGAGGGATTTTTTTGGAAGAGAATCCTCTGCCATAGTTTCTGCCTCAGTATAGGAAAAGTCAGACAATAACTCAACAAACACCAATGATTTCTTAGATTTAGAACTTTCAAATTCTAAATCAAACTCTTGTAGGATAACTATCCACTTAGAGTATTTCCCCACTAGAAACTATCTGGTAAGAATGTACATCATTAGGTTGCAATCATAGATCATGATTGTTTTACGTACGCATATATAGTGACGAAAACGTTGGACAACATGAACAACTGGCAAGGAAAATTTATCCACATGTGTGTAATTGGTTTCAGTTTTTGTGAGATTCATACTAAAATAATAGATCACTTGTTCATCGTTAGATCCGTCTTCCTAAACTAGCACCATGCAAATGGTGGAATCAGATGCATATAAATAAAAAAAGTAATCCTAATGATAATCAGGCAGATGAAACCATGGTGTATGGGTTAACATGTTTTTCATTGCATCAAAATATTTTTGAGCAAGCTTGTCCGAGATAAATGGGATGACCTTTTTCAACAATCGAGTAAAACCTTTAGTTAGCTCGACATAGTTAGGTATGAATTTACATTAAAATATCACTTTCCCTTGCAAACTTTGGAGTTGGCAGAGATTGGAAGGAGGAGGAAAATTGACAATAGCCTCTACCTTGAGCGGATCGACACGAATGCCTTCCTTTGACACGAAAAATCCCAACAATGGGCCAGATTGTACACAAAAAACACATTTGTGAGGATTCAGACTAATATTGTAATTCCTACATCTAATGAAAATTTCTCTCAAATGCATTAGATGATCTTGTCATCTCAGTGAGTGAGATGGTAAGTCATCCAAGTAGGGTTGTACAATATGTTTAATATCGTGAAATGTGTATGACATTTCCCTTTGAAAAGTTGCACCAACATTCTTCAATCCAAATGGGAGTTTCCGATAAGCAAAGGTTCCCCATGGACAAATGAACATAGTTTTATGATGGTCAGCAGGGAGTATATTTATTTGATTGTATCCAGAAAATCCATCCATAAAAGAGACAATATCGTTTCTGGCACAATCATCAACAATTTGATCGATATAAGGTGTAGGATAATTTTCCTTTGGACAGGCTTTGTTGATATACCTATAGTCGATGCATACTCTAATGGTCCCTTGCTTCTTGTTAACTGGAACAATATTGGACATCCAATCAGTCAAGGGAACATGATAAATAAAACATGCTCTAAGTAATTTTTCCACTTCACTTTTATAGCAGCAAATTTTCGTGGATGCAATGGACGTAATCTATTTCTAACAGGTTTGGAATCAAGGTATATCTTTATTTCATGAGCTACAATGCTAGGGTAAATTCTTGGAATTTCCTCATAGGAGCAGGCAAAAATGTCTCATAATTCCTGAAATAAGGCTTTATACGTCTCAATTTTTTTAAAGGAGCACGAAGCACCTATGTGAATGTTCTCAGTAATTCTAGGTTTAATTGAGATGTTGATTGGTACAATTGTAGATATGTTTCCTAGATTCATTTTAGAATCTGAATGAAGGATTGACATAAGACATCTAATACTATCCACAATATCAGATGGAAACATAGATGAGAAATTGTTCTCAATTTTATCATAGATAGGAAGAAAGGATGAACGATGATGATAATTTCCCCATGGAATTTTTTCCAAATTCATAATTTCCATGATAATTTCGTCAGTTGGAAACTCGTTATCGAAGGGATCATGGAATGATATTGGTACTAAACATGACAACTGAGAATAATCATCTAGGATCACATTCACTCGATCAATTTCAGATAATGGTGGGTTGGAAAACGATTGGAATTCCTGCTAAGCTGATTCAAACAGACTCAAAGGCATCTCACTACCATACAAGGTCAATTCAGAATCTAAAGGAAAAATCCAAGGATCAGAAGATTGTCTTGTGTTTGATGTAATCATATTAACCTAGGAAATATTATGAATAAAATTCGATGGAGGGAGTGCAAAATTTCCCTTGAGTGACACATTCTTAAACAAACCTACCCCAACATCTTCATACGAAGCAACCACCTTTCCAACAAAGGGAATACTACCTATAGAATTAGGGTCTGAAGTGTAGCAAGACAATTGGTCTACTTTTATGATTTTTCCTTTATGGGGAAACATTATCATACAAAAAAATGATGAGATCACTACCGACATAGCATAGGACCAACTTTGACCCAGTAAAAGGTTATAATCAAGATGAGCATCAAGAAATTCAACTTCAATTGCAAATATCTTACCCTCTAACTCTATAGGTAGATCGTTTATAATTCCACATGGACGAAAACCTCTTCCATCAAAGGATTTCAAAGTTGTGGGAGAATGATTGATGGTTGGAGAGCCCAAGGCTTTCCAACAAGAAATAAACATGATACATGTAGAAGCTCCTTCACCAATTACCATGCGAAATACTAGTTTAGTTTTGATGAAAATTAGTATTTGAAATGCCAATTTATGTAGAAGTCTAGGTACATGACTCTCAAGATCAAAGAAGATGAGATTAGAATCTTGGGCATCAATAACTCCTATTTCTGACAATAGCAATTTACTTTGTGCTAGACAAGTTTGCAACACTTCAAGGGCAAAAAATTGCTGAAGGTGACATATCCAGATATTCAACAATGTTGTAATTATGAGCATCTCATGCATGAGGATTGAAAGCTATATTTCCAAGAACACCTTTAGGATTTGGTCGAATCACCATGTCAGAATTAGGTTTTTCAATCTCTAATGGTTCAGAAGGAGGATGAATTGATGTGGAAGATTGACTAGGTTCACTAGTATCGTTTCCATTTACGATAGGACCCTTAGACCCATAATCCTTATATCTCGTGGCTACCATAACTTGTGAGGAAATAATTATGATATCCACCAATGTGGAAGAAGAAGAAGGGTTGTATGAAACCATCTTACTGTCTTGATGTTGGGGCCCTTGTTTTGAAATTCAATAGATTTCGAGTTGTGGCGAGTACGTGGTGGAACACAACCTCGGTAGGCAGAAAGGTGTCAAGGTTGGGAAGGAGCAAAAGACAGGTGTCGCGGCTGTTGCGGGAGCAAGTATAGATGGCAGAAGAGCGCGGAAGGAAACAAGCAGTGAACTCTCGATGAACAGAAAGAAACGAAAGACAGCCGAGCGAGAAGAAAGGAGGAACTGTCATTCGCGCTGGCAGCAGAACAAATAGCCAGCCAGCCAGTGGATAGGGATGTTGGCTCAGACAAGAATAGGAAATAGGGAGCCGCAGAAGAGCTCTGTCTGGGTTGCACTATTCTCCACTCCTCTGTGTTACTGTGTTTTCTCTCTGTCCAATAGGACGTATTGTATTCTGCTATGTTTATGCTCATATAGCTAAGCCTTGTAATAGTTCGCCACTAATGGCCGATGATTAATATATTCAGGAGTGTTGTTCCAAGTACATGTTATGAGTGTGAATGAATGATGTTATAAGCTCCGTTTAAAATTTTATTTATCATAAGCTTGACTGTTTTGCTGAAAGATATATGTTATGGGATGTTGTGTTATGACTGTCTAAGACTTTGGTTTGGCCTTGATTCAACTGTATGGATGTTGTCGGGATGATACTGATCTATTCCCTATCAAAGTAAGGTCGCGACACGCCTCGGGTGAGACTCTCTACCCTTCGGAGCAGAGTGGAAATGCCAGCGTGAATCTAGACTATGGCGGAAAACCTTGTTGGCCCTTAAACCTGAACTTGGGTCTTCTCTGCGAGACCTGTTCTCTGGCCAACAAATGGTTCCGTTGCCGGGACCCGAAAATACATTTGGGAACTAGATCATGGTATCTCAGATCTTCGAAAGAGAAATACGAAGCTGGTGGGATAACCACCTAGATCAATTCATAACTCAGCAGCCTGAGCTGAGACAACAGAAGGAGAAAACAATTAAAAACTTAGTTCTATTCTTCGACTCTGCTAGTGATACCTAAGAAATATTTTGGGGAAAGTTCCCAGAAGAACTCTACAACTGGTTGTGGAGTCTTCAGAATAAGACCGTCAAAGAAAAGGCATGGAAGATCAATCGCAAGTGGGTGCACGAGGATCTGGTGGCCCTTTATCGGTTAAACACCGACTTAACCTGAGCTGTAGATTTTTGGGTGGAATCTACTTTGGAAGGATATATACTAGAGTTTGCAGCCAAGTGCTACCAGTCTTTCTCAAGGGTAGAAGATACCTTCAGATCTGGGTTAAGGGGGAAATTGCTGAAGGAGACTCCCTTGTGGATCAAGGAATTGATGGTAGATGAAGGACTGATGGGATTCCAAAAAGCAGAGATGGAAGCGTAAACCCTCCAGTGCCGGGGGAAGGGACTGAGGGAGAGATGTTACAAGAACCGTGAGAAGGGGGAGTAGGAGTATGGATGTCGAGACTGCCAACAGGTTTAGGGAGTGGCAAGCACATCGGAGGGCGCAGATTGCAGAAAGGTGGCGAGAAAGGGTGATGAAGGAGTTGAAGAGACAGGAAAGTAGTCGAAAGAACAAAGAGGAGGCGCCTCAGATGAAAAATGGAATGGAAGGTCAGGTGGGTCCCTAGGATATAGGAGGGGTCGTGAAAGAAGTGTGGCAGGTTTATAAGAGTCCAGCCCAGATGGAGAAAGGAAAGAAGTCTAACGAAGAAGGCACAGACGCGCGCCTAGAGGAGGTGTCCAATGTGGAGATGCACGTTGCAATGTAGTAACTATTTCAGGAAAGGCCGACGTCCATATCTCAAGGTATTCCTAATCCCCAAAGTTCAAGTAGCTCTAGTCCCAACCTTCCCCTGGTGCTCTACAAGCCCATAAGTGAAATTTTTGTTAAGTTATGTGAATTAAGTAGATTGCACAATATTCAGTCTCCAACTGGAGAAAAAACTAGTAGTAGGATTGCTAGTGGCCCCATCTCACAACCAGAATCCAACGACTTCATTTTAGTAACACTTATTCAAGTAAACATGGTGGGATCACTCACCTGGTACCCAGAATTATTTGGGAAGGGGAACGACGACGTCGAACAACACTGGTACCTTTGTGAGGCCATCTAGAGGTCACAACAGACACCCGATGTTGGGAAGTTGATAGAGATTTAGACCACCCTTAGGGAGAGAGCCCTACGATGGTTTGTGAAATGGTCAGAAGCTCATCCAAATCCAACGATGGCTGATCTAAAGAGGGATTTCATTAAGGAATTCAAACTGCCTCAGACAGACCAACAAGGCTTGTCAGAGATGTGGGAGATCAAGGAGAGAGAAGGAGAATCTGATTGGGATTTGATGTGGGGATTCAAGGATGCCATCGGGAAACTCAGCTATCTAATTGATCCAAACCATTAGAGGGATTAGTTCATTAAAGCTTTACTACCTTTGACCTGATCTCCATTGACTCAACAAAGCATCGACACATTGCAGGATGCCCTGGAGCAGACAATGAAAATAGAAGCCATGGCGGGTTACCCGCAAGAGTTCAAGGGGGGTGCAGTGGTACAGGACCCCTCGATAATGGGTCTGCAGCATAAAATAGCCAGTCTAACAGAAAAAATCAAGGAAATACAACCCATGCGACCACCGAGACCAAATGTATGGTGCACGCACTGTCTCGTGGAGGGACACGTAGCAATGGAATGTCCCCAGTTGCAGGGCCAAACCGCGGGGACATCGGCTACAGGAGCACAAGGGGCTCCACCACTAGGAGGGGTTGTGCAGATAAACACCGAAGGGATATACCCACTACAAAAATAATACATAGGGTTCCCTGCACAACAAAATCTAGCCACCAACAAGTATTGTGAAGTATGCAAAAGTATGGGCCATCAACCTCGCATGTGTCCGATCTTACAGAAATATTCCAATGTTCTAAACAATATATACTGTGAATTCTGTTCCTCAACCACCCACAACACAGAACAATTCCGAGCACTAGATGCACTGGCAGAGCGGCTGGACCGACTGTCATACAGAGTAAATGAAGCTCCCCAAGGAAGAGGAGGAGGCATGAGAGGAGGCCGAGCAGGAGGTAGAGGTCCAGTAAAATGATATAAATGTGATTAGGAAGGACATGTGGCTAGATAATGTCCACTCCCTAGGAGACCCTGGTGTTCGCAGTGCTGGGTTAACTCACACGCAACAGAAGATTGCCCGGAGCTCATCAAAAGATGGGAGGAAAGAGCTAGAAAGAGGGGGGCGAATCTAGTAAATGCAGAACCTGGGCTAATGAGAACTCAAACAATGAAAAAAATGGCCATAGTGACATAGGGTGGAAAAATAATGGGGGAGGATTCACGTGCTCTGGACCCAATGAAATTGGTCAAGCCAGCATCCCCAAATCTCTTGATCAAACCAGAACGACAGAAACAATTTTTTCAGGAAGCAGTAGAAATGTTTGCACACTTGGGGGGAAACAAAGGAATCGAGCTACATAAAACTCAGGAAGACAATGAAACACTAAATTCTTCTGAAGCCTTAATCCAGGAGTGGTTCCACTTGTTCCTGAAGATTATTAACAATGCACCATTGCTAGAACGGTTGAAGCAGAACCTAGAAGGGGTGCTAAAACAGAACACAGGAGCAAAAGAATCAGCAGAAGCAGACCAGAAATATGTTCAGAGAATAAAGAGAAACAAACGAAGAACGGGAAATGAATTTTGGGTGAACACGCAAGTGGCGGGGTTCCAGATTAAAGATACCATGCTTGATTTGGGATCTGATGTCAACATCTTACCAAGGAAAAATTGGGAGGCATTAGGGAAGCCAAGATTGACATACTCTCTGATTCAACTTCAGATGGCGAACCAGTATTGCATTGTTCCCATCGGCTGACTGGAGGAGGTTGAAGTTGACATTGCGGGGGTAAAGACATTTACGAACTTTGAAGTCATCGACATCATGGGGGATAAGGATCCGTACCCTGCACTGTTAGGAATTGATTGGGATTTTGAAAATTATGCCGTAATTGATCTAAAAAATGAACCGATGATCTTCGAGGACGGGGAAATTAGAGTCACTCAGCCACTCGACCCTTACCAAGGACCGAGATATATAGAGACTGTGGATAACAGGGAAGATGCTCAGCTCTTGGACCATCTCTACAAAATGACCGTCGGAAGGAGGGAAGATTACATCAACCCGATAGCAGAAGGCTTGGTAAGTTGGAGAAGCATCCAAAGCTCAAAATTAGGATCAGAAATAGCATGGGATGTTTGGCAACAAGGAGGCTACGAAACCAATACAAGGAGATGTGCCAACATTGCAAGAGTCAATTGGATTGGGGCTGAAATCAGGGATACCCAATCTTGTTAGATATGAATGCTGTAACTATTTTCATAGCCAAGATAGAAAACATGGTACCCGAAGGCCATTGAGTACCCTTGATGGACATGGCATTAAAATCCACATTTGCAATATGGTGGAGTACCCATCGCAACTCATTGATGCGATGGGATGAGGACTAAAAGCCAGATTTAGGAGGAGGAGGGGCCTAGAGGTAAGGACCGATACCAAGGAGACGCAAACCCCAGAAACCATATGATGAAATGTGAAGCACAATGGAGAGCTAATGGATATCCCGAGGAACTGTGGGTCCACAGGTTTATCCACTCCCTGGACATAATTCCGAAGGCCTAGTACTTGAAGGAAGAAAAAAGAAGATGGACCCACAATTGGCAGGAAGTTGTGGAGAAATTCATACAGTGTTTCAAATTTGAAGGGAAAACAGAGCAGGTTACACAGGCTTTGCAATCTATCAAACAGGTATTATTATTCCCTGATAGTCAACAGACGGACGAGCAGTCACTTCTGTACTAAGGTATCCAACAAAAGGTGGCATGTCAAAAGATTAATAGTGAGATGGAAAATGACAATCTAGAGGATCTCAGGCACCTGTATTTTGAAGAAACAGAGGGGGAGAGAGACATCAAAGAAGAACCAACTACAGAAGGTATCCACCTGTTACCTCTAAGAACCAAAAAAGTAAACATCGGAACAGAAGACAAGCCTATGCTGGCAACCATTGGAGACTACTGGGACGAACAAACAACGAAGGAAATATTCAAGCTACTTAAGGAATATGAGGACTTGTTTCCTTCATCCATAGCAGATCTCAAAGGCATAAGAGGAGATATGGGGGAAATAAGGATAATACTGAAGCTTGATGCAAGGCCTGTAAAACATAGACCATATCATCTAAACCCAAGGATAAAGGAAAAAGTGAAAGCAGAGATCGACAAAATGCTAAAAGCCAGACTAATATTCCCTGTAGAAGAGGCAGAATGGGTAAGCCCCATAGTTATACAGATCAAAAAGGAGAAATCAAAGATACGAGTCTGCGTGGATTACAAAAGCTTAAACAATGCTTGTATCCATGATCCGTTCCCTACTCCATTCAGTGACGAAGTCCTCGACAAAGTTGCAGGGAACGAGGCATACTCATTCACCAATGGCTTCTTAGGTTACCATCAGGTAAGAATAGCAGAGGAAGATAAGAGAAAGAAAACATTCACCACTAAATGGGGCTCCTTCACATACAATGTGATGCCATTCGGATTGAAGAATGCACCTGTAGTCTTTTCTCGCATTGTGATAGCGGCGTTCCAGGAATACATCCACAAATTCTTAGAAGTCTATATGGACGACTGGACTGTGTATAGCATACTAAAGGATCATGCAAGCCTGTTGAGAGTAATGTTTGATAGGTGTCAACAACTGTAGATCTCACTGAACTTGAAGAAGTGTATATATTCCGTACCATTTGGAACACTACTGGGGCACGTGGTATGTAATCAAGGTGTCTGTGTGGATCCGGCCAAAGTAGTAGTAATTGTCAATATGGAGGCGCCAAAAACCATAAAATAGCTAAGGTCACTGCTGGGCCACACAGGGTACTACCGACGTTTCATCTGCAACTACACCAAAATAACAGCACCCTTAGAAAGACTATTGAAGAAATCATAACATT
This sequence comes from Pinus albicaulis, assembly GCA_034641835.2. Classification (NCBI taxonomy): domain Eukaryota; kingdom Viridiplantae; phylum Streptophyta; class Pinopsida; order Pinales; family Pinaceae; genus Pinus; species Pinus albicaulis. Next base: position 1,772,085,721 of record CM076578.1, on the reverse strand, counting down.
TCCAGTGGACGGAAAGCTGCAAAGAGGCACTGGACACGCTAAAGGAAAAATTGGCGAGTGTGCCAATACTAGTCCACTCGAACTGGGATAAATAGTTCCATGTACACATTGACGCGTCCGGCATTGCGCTCGGTGCAGTCCTAGCTCAATCGGGGGACACTTCAGTCGATTATCCGGTATATTTTTCCCGTCGCAAGTTGTCAACAGCAGAACGCAACTACATAAAAATAGAGCGGGAGGCACTGGAAATGGTGTACTCTCTCTAGAAATTCCGCCACTACCTATTGGGACGTGAGTTCAATTTTTTCACGAATCATTCCACATTAAAATACTTAGTAAACAAGCCAGTCTTAGAAGGGAGAATCTGCCGATGGCTCCTACTTTTCCAAGAGTTCAAATTTGAGGTAATTGTAAAGCTCGGAAGGCTTAACGTAGGGCCTGATCACTTGTCTCGACTAGAGAATGGAGAAAATGGAGGATATTTAGATGATCAGTTGCCGGATGCTGATATTTTCAGAGTAGAAGCCATCCTGGATTACCTGAATGAAATAGCAACCTACCTCTCCACCGAACAGTGTCTGCAAGAATATACTGCAACACAGAAAAGGCATCTGGTAGTTCGAGTTGCGAAATATCAGCTGATAGTGGGACATATATATAAGATGGGGCTGGACCAAGTTCTTCGAAGATGTGTCCTGGACCATGAAAGGGAAGCTGTACTATGGGAAAGCCACAATGGTGTTGCGGGAGGGCACGTGGGAGCTAAACTAACAACATGCAAAGTACTACAAGCAGGCTTATGGTGGCCAACAGTGCATAGGGACAGTAAAGCATATGTTCAGAAATGTGATGTATGTCACCGGACAAGACGACCCTCTCACAGGGACGAGCTTTCGCTTCATCCCATAAAAGTACTGCAGCCATTCGAGAAATGGGCAGTCAATTTTGTAGGGCCAATTATGCCAACTACAAGATATTCAAAGGCAAGGTACATAATAACAGTGACCGACTATTTGACGTGCTAGGCAGAAGCTGCGCCAATAAGGAACTGTACGGCTGAAACTGCTGCTAGATTCATATTTGAAAATATAATCAGCCAATTTGGGTGTCCAAAAATCTTGACCAATGACCAGGGTACACATTTCATCAATGACACCATTAAGTCCCTCCTGCAGAGATTCCTGATACAACACCATAAAAGAAGTCTGTATCATCCGCACACAAATGGCACAGTGGAAGCATTTAACAAGATACTGGAAAAGGGCCCGACGAAGATATGCAATGCGGAGCACGATTACTGGGACGAACGGATACCAGCAACCCTATGGGAATACCGCACAACGGTAAAATGACTAGGAAACCAAATGCCATTGCAGCTGGTTTATGGAAGAGAAGCGGTAGTCCCAGTGGAATTCATCGTACCAAGACTTCTAATCGCAACAACGCTGCAACTATCGGAAGAAGAATCCTTAAAAGAGCGATTTCACGAGCTATAGGAACTTGAATAAGGACAATTCCTTGCAGAGTTTCATCAGACGATATAAAAGGAGAGGCATAAAGCTTGGCACGACCTTTATATCAAACACAAGACTTTTCAAATTGGAGAAAAAGTTCTCCTCTACGACAGTAAATTCTAGAAGTTCCCAGGAAAATTACAGATGCATTGGCTGGGACCATTTCACATTGTAGAAATCAAACAGTCAGGAGCAGTTCAATTGGCATAGTTGAAATACCAAGTTCTACAAGGATGGGTCAATGGCGCACGCCTGAAGCCCTACCAAGAGTAAGTTGTTCATTTCAATTTCAATAACTCTCGCAACTGAGAGGAGTTGGTAGGGTAGATTAGATTCAATAACTCTCTCGCACCCGAGATGAGCATAGATAGGTTCACCATAGTAAAATAAATTTCAATTGAGTTGTGGAGACCGCAACGCAACCAATAGTGGTCGGGGAGGGGTAATGTCTAGCGTGTCGTCCACATCAGAAAGAAAAGCGTGCCAAACATCAACCCATCATCATTAAGCATAGTACCAATGTCAGTCCGTAGGATCACCAAGATTTGGAAATAATTGCCATAATTAGCATTATCCATACTGTAATAAATTTTCCATAATTAGACATAACCACCAACCGTCGCGTCTGCCCAAATCCCAAAGCCACAGTCAACAATGTGAAAACCCACCTCAACAGCTAATTGATCGCACAATTGTAGCCACAAGAGAAACCAGGGAAACATTAATTAGTTACGGGGTCTCATCAACCTCATCCTTGCCGATTACTTACATAACCTGCATGCAGAGAAGCGTGAGAATGCCAGAAAAATCCGAGTTAGAGTTAGAAATCTCTGAAAAAGCAAGGGAAGTTGGATCAGAACTAGAGCAGAGAAGGTGTCCAGGAGAAGAGATTCAAGAGAAGAGATAGAGAACTATTCTTCAGGTATACCAGCGACGAGCTAAGATGACAAGAGTAAGCCCAGTGGTTGTGGAACAGGAGCTGGACAATAAAATTCAAAAAATGGAGTCCCTCGTCGGAAAACATGATTCCTTTGAGTTTCCATGCATACCTTAATCATGGAGAACCTTAATCGATGCATACCTCACGGATTCCTTTGAGTTTCCTACACTAAAAAGGCATGTATACATTGAGAATTATACAACAGAAGCAGGACGGGCAGCAGCAAGAGTCCTGCCTGAGTTCAGGGGTATCCAGCAATCCACGATAATGATTTTAAGAAACTTACTAGTATTTGGGATGGCAGGTGTTGCGATGCAGTGCACCAAATTTTTGTTGAGCAGGATTCATAACGGCTCTCTATGGCTAGGAAAGGAAATCCCGATTCATGCTGAAGACATTCATAGGTTGACAGGACTGTCGCAGGAAGGAAGGGATGTATCTTCAACGTTCCAAACTATATCGAAAAGGGAAAAGAAGTCTGGAGACACAAACTACTATGCCAAGTATGGCACCCGAAGAGGAGGAAAGGGAGCAAAGATTGAGTTAATCAACAGGCCAGAGATCAGATTCACTTGCTATCTCATTGCCAGCAAGACGATGAGGCATTACACCAAAGGAGAGTGCACATTAGACACAATTTCGGTTGCAGAGCACTGTGTCCAGGGGACCAGGCTGAACTGGTGCTCCTTCCTACTGAAGGAATTGTTTGAGGCTTGTGAAGACAACTATAAGAGGGCAACTCGGTTTATCTACGAGTATTTGATAATGGCGCTGGCCATGTGGAAATGGATTTTCCCATCATCAGGATACCAGTGGAGATAGCAGAAGACCAGCCGGTGGCGATGAAGTTTGTACCATGGAAGGTGTCTGGGGATCCTAACACCAAGGAAGTAAATGTAGAAGCCTTCAGGAGTTGGTACGGCCAAATGGTCGACGTTGTAATGAGTCAACAGAGAGTCCCAATAAACCTACTGAATAAATATAGTGAGCAAGGCTGGTTTGGAGTCACGCACAAGCATATGTTCCTGAGACCCACTTGTGTATCAGAAACAACGTTCCAGATGAGGCCTCTGAAGTTCCAAATTGATGAAGCGACTTTCCTCACAGAGGTCTGTTCGTGGCCGGGAGTTGCGATGGAGATCAGAGATGGAGTGTACACGTACATCTTTGACAGAATGCTACCACACCGGTTTCAAGGAGAAACATCGGAGGAAGCAACTAATAGGATGTCAAACCTGCAGCTCCTCTCGATCATTCAGCAACTGAACATGAAGGTAAGAAGCTTTAATGAATTAGTTTAGGTTCTAGCAAGTAGTGCTACTCTATTTCCAACTTTTTCATAATTCCAGGTCTCCCAGTCTAACCCATCTCCAAGCACAACCTCCATATTTGCACCCATCCCCAATGTATTGTTCAGTTCACCACCCCTAGTAACCACAACACTGGCGGGGAAGAGTAAAGCTGCTAAGCCAGCAACGACATCAAAGGCCAAAAGGGCCAAGGTTGCAAAATCAAGTCCGGTGGTTGACCTCACAGGAGAGGATCCACCTCAACAGTTAAGCGCAAGGGTACTGATACAAGAAGAGAAGATAGTTGAGACAGAAGAAGAAAGTGGGTTGCCACCCCACACCCCCATAAACCCCTTTGATTTTCTGAACATCCGCATATCACCACTCCGTCCAGATCAACTACCACCCACCAACTCATCCGTCTCCCGAGAACCCCACAACTCCGCACCATCCACCTCATCCGCCACTATGTCTGATCCAATTATCAGAAGAATACTCAATGGGGACCACAGGACAGAGGTTAACTTGGGTACGGAAGTGGTACCCCCAGTTAACCCAACTGTGGTCCCGCAAACCACTTTTACCAACCTCATCAATCAGTTAGAGCAGACAATTGAAGACACAGCTGGGCCACTCCCCGAGCATACTTCGCTCCAACCACCCAACTGTGTAGATCAAGAGGGGCGACCAGATCTAAATATGGTGGACTTTGCACCACAACAAACTCCGCCACAGTCACCTCAAGACCAGTCAGCAAGATCGGTTGCCAGTGGACAACCACTTCGGGAGCAAATGCTAGATCAGGGTACCTCCGGTGCCGAAATCATGGAGACATGGGGGACAACTCAGCTATACCATTTCATTCAAATGGCAGCAAAACAGGCCAAAAAGCTCCACTCGGAACTACAACAGAAATGAAAACAGCAGCAACAGTAGATAAGCATGCTTACTGAACAGTGTGAGTAGCTGACGATGGAGAAAGAGCATCTACAAGGACAGTTGGAAACAATGACCAGGGTTTTCAGGGAAGTATGGCCTGTAGTGGCAGCCCAGAACAATCAAATACCAGACGACATACAGGAGACGGATGTAGTAGGGTGGGCGATCCACCTTAGGGTGGCATATTCAAACCTTCACCATGAAAATGTGGAACTCAAGGTGGCATTGGTAGCCCGACCCAGCAGTTGTGTACTCAGCACAAGTATCAAAGAGACAGGGCCATGTAACAAAGATGCAGGAAGTTCTGAGTACTGCAGCCAGAGATGCATGCGACCTACTGAAGGGTCTACAAGAATGCTCAACGGCCCTTATTGTGAAGGCACAGCTGTTACACTAAAAACTGTCATCCTGACATTTTTCTATGAGTATGAGCTCATTATTACTCATACTTCCTCCTTTTGCAAGTCTAACATATTAGTTCCTCATGTCAAGCTTTCAAAATCAGAGAAAAGTTCCTAAAAATCCCCTAAACATTGGTATCGCACTTTCTCTATTCATTGCCTGCGGTCCCGCACCTAAAGTTCAGCTCTCCTGTGGAACCCTACTGCACGTTCTTTGTGTTATGGGTGCGGACCTCTGTAAAACTCAAAAAGACGAGAAAGTAAAGTTAAAAAGTTGATTTCAGATGAATTCTAGAAGATTCTATATGGGAATTTTCGGGAATGGATACGCTTTGAGAAGGTTCATGCATCCCTCACTTGATGGAGCTAACCCCTTGATGTAAGGAGCTAATCCCTTTGAAGGAGGATTCTATCCCTTCATATTTGGAACATAAAACCTCCTCTTTTCCACTATAAAAAGAGGCCATGGGTAGCCTCAAAGGGAGTTCAAGCTTTAAGATATTTGAAGTTAAATGCTGTTGAGATTTAGACTCAGTTAACTAAGACTTTCTGTGAGGTTAAATCACTTACCTCTATTCGTCTTGGTTCAAAGAGTGCAATGCTTGTCAAATTAGAAGAGACTCCTGCTTCGGACCCCGGGAGGACCTGCACGACATCAAGGCACAGGTTGTAAAGGTTTTCTTTTATTTGAAGTTAATACAAATATACTCATTTCTCTCATTAAACTGTCTATTTATGGTTTATTTCATAAATTCCTTGATCATTATGATGAGTATGGTTTATAATAATGTCTATACAGGTGCTATGTAATATTTTTGCTTGTTTGTGACTGCATATTTATTGAGGAACATTCCTTCAGTGCACGAGGGACTTCAACGAGATCAAGCAAGCGCTGCACATAAGGTAGGCCTTACACCTATATAGCATTTTTTATGAATCTTATATACTTAGAGAGAGATTAGTATAATTGGATGTTTGTTGCTAGTTACTTTTAGTACTAGAGAGATCGGTCTTGTCCACAAGACGGATTAATCTACACAACAAAATGGCGACTCCGCTGGGGAAGAACTTGTTGTTTTTGGTTCTCTTTTATTTTTGATTTGAGGAAACATTTTTTCCTGGTTTTTGATTGATACATATCTGTCTGGGTAATTTAGATTTTCCCTGTTTTTGAAAATTTAGAAATATTTTAAGTTTTTCTATAATTTTTCCTAGGACCGCACTCTGGCTTATTTTGACAGTGCGGGCAGGTTCACACTTTCTGTAAAGAATACAGTGCGGGACCGCACCTGTCAATACTGGTTGCCAGCGGACCCTGTAAAATTTTTAGAAAACCTCCAGATTTATTTCTGTAGTTTATTTTTATTTGGATTTAGCTCTTTGGTTTCTGCCCAGACTGATTATTGTTTCTGTCAAGAATTTTTTGTGAATGAACTCCAATAGTATTGATGTTTTGATGATTTTCTAGAAGATTTTTCATTTTGGATTGTTTTTCACTTGGTCTTTGTAGTGATTCGAAGTTTTGACAGTTTGAAGTATCTCAGATTACACTGATCTCTTTTTGTCTTTTTGAATCCGACCTGATTGTGAGGACATACTTTATTGAGAAATAGAGCTTTTTGTTTCTTTGCGAATCTTCGAAAAAACTTGGTTGAAGGTTTTTGAATTTCATTTTTATAAAAAAATATTTTGAGTGTTTTTGATCTGTTTGTTATTCTGGACGAATAGATTCTTAGTTTGCTGAACAACTAAGGAAAACATTCTAAAAAAAAATCTGAAAGCTTTTATTCAATTTAGATTGTTTAACTTCAATAGATCTCAAGATTAAATTTTATAGTTTTGAGTAGTTTTTTAAAATTTTTATAGCTTTCTTTTGAAGGAAAATTGTTTTGTAGCTTCGACTTTGGAAAGAAAAAGGATTTTGTTATGAGCTTGATAATTTTTCTCATTATTGAAAAGACAAAATAGTTTCTTTCAATTATTTTTCATGTTTTAAAGAAAGAATTAAAAGAATTGCATTCTCCAACTCTTTCTTTAGATAGAAAGTTCATTGAAAGAAAAAAGAATTGAATATCATTCTAGGTGCATTTTAGTTTTTTTTTTGGAAATTGAGTCTTCATATCATCCAAAGTTTCATTTCCGCACCCATTGACTTAAGAAACAGCTCATAAAAGTAACGCTTAATTAAAATTCATCTAGTAAACTTTTGATTTCTAGGGCTCTTATCACCAACATAGCTTAGGCTAGTATCTTGGAGTAGGGAGTAATTAACTCTCCAAGATAGCTAAAACAAACAAGTAGACAAATCTTGCGGTAGGAAGAATTCCAATTCTTGCATGTATGCTCTGGGAAGCTCCTCTTATAGGAGTCAAGCACGAGATCATATCTGAACCAGTGGGGTAATCAATCCTTCCTCATTGGGAACGATAGAAAATATACACGTATTAACAACGGTAAACCTCGGATAGACCATTGTCGAGGAGCCTGGGGTCACTTGTGGAGGGAAGATCCCACTGTACCTGGAACAGACATCGGCTAGAATCACTTGGACTCTCCGGAGGGTTATCTTCACTCGAGATGGTATAGTGGAGAAACTTGCACTGGTCTGTTTCATTAAGCAGGTTGTCGGGGTAACTGTTCCAACCGCCCTTTTCATGTTAAAATTCTACTAAGTTGGATTTCATCACCAACTAGTGTTTTTAGTACGGAAAGTTACTGTTTGTGTGTGGTTTGAACTCCTAGATTTTTTAAGCGTATGATTCAATTGTTTGTTTCTTAGAGACTTTAGGTGTTTTCATTGAAATTTTTCTTTGTTTGCGTGTGATTAGATAATTTTTAATCGTGGCAGAATTGCCGAGACAATCCCGGAGAATACAAGGGAAACCCCATGAATATTCACCAAGTCAACTTGAAGGGCTTCGTGCTCTGGTATCATCCAGTAGTTGTAGAATTAGATCAACGGAAATTGGAAGTTCATCTATAGTTATACATCCTAATCATCAAATACCTACAACAGAATATATTCAAGAACCGATTTCAGTTTCTGAAGTTACTGGAAGTTTTTCTTCTTCTGGTGGATTAGCTGACGAACCTGAAATCTCTGAACCTGAAACTGAATCTTCTGTGTTGGAAACATCCTCAGGATTTATCACACCAACTTCTAGCGATCCTGGTTCACCTAGGGTAAGAAATATCATTACTGACGATCTTCCCTCTGGACTTATTTCTATTGAAGAACTTACTAATCCAGACGAAGACATATCTCTTCCCGACTCCCCTCAATCTATAAATCTTAGGGAGCGTGAATCTATTTTCTACAGCCCCATTCGAACTGATCCTTGGTATCTCTCTTTAACGAACTTTTTAGAGAATCCGGGTCTTGCTTTTTATCCACCTCGAATTCTATTTCATCCTACACCCAGAGGTTATTATCCGCCATCCTTTATGGCAGGAGAGTCATCCATGTTTTCTCAAACACCGGATTCATTTTTACACGGTGGTCCTTCTGTTCCTTCGGGATATCTGTCTCTATCTGGTACTTTATCGGGAACAACTCCTCGACCAATTGAAGACGTGTTATCATCTGGTCTTAATGGATTTAATATTGAAACGTCGAACGCAGATCAAATCTTTATGATGTCTGGTAATATTCCGAATCCTCAACCTCAAGGCAGTCAGTTACCGCCTGGGGGGCAACCTCAGGGAAATCCGTTACCGCCTTGGGGGCAACCTCAGGGTAGTCAATTACTGCCTGGGGGGCAACCTTCAGGACAACCTCAAGGTAGTTAATTACCACCCGGAGCACAACCTCAAGGTAGCTTTTTCCCAGGACAAACTGTGGAATCATATTATTTTGGGGGGCAACCCCAAGGATAGTACATACCTCAAGGGTATCAACCTCAAGGACAGTACATACCTCAAGGTCAACCCCAAGCTCAATATGCTCCTCAGGGTCCTTATCAACCCCAGCCTCAGTATGCACCTCAGGGTTATCAACCTCAAGGTCAGTACCCAATTCAAGGTTTCCAACAGCCTTCTGGGCAACCATCTTTTCAAGGAGCCGGATATTTACCACTTACTTATCAACCCTACGTTCAACTAGGTTATGGTCCTTACATTCAACCTTCTATGGGACAATACCCCGGAACTATGATGTGGGATCCATCCCAATATCAACATCCTTTGCAGCCTAATGTGCAGTTGCCTTATCAACCTGGACAACCTTTGGTTTCTGGTCCAACCCAGCAACCTGTTCAGCCAGCTATTCAAACTCCTGCACCTAGTCCAGTTTAGCAGACTGGGCCTAGTACACCTCAGACTCCACCTCAAACTGCTGCAACTGCTGCAACATCTGTTCAACCTGTCACACCTGTTTCTGGAGTATCTGTAGCCTCAAATTCTTTTATCCCTGTATCCGTGCAAATCCCTCAAGTCTCTGTACCTCAGTCAGTATCTTCCATTCAGACTACAGTTCAGATGCCTGCAGGACAAGCTGGTACAAGTACAGTTTTTACAAATCAACCTCAATTTACGTATCAACCGTACTAGGGATAGCCGCAATTCGGTCCCTATGTACAGAATCCAAACTATCAGTATCAACCGTACCCTGGTTATACTTATCAACAACCTCAATATGGTTCGGTTCATCCTGGTTTTCCGGGAGGTTACACAATACCTAATGCAAATCCGATTCCTAGTTATCCTGGGTATCCGCCTCCTGGATCTGCTTTGGCTTCTCAAGGTTTTCGCGACCCTAACCGTCAATTACCATTTATCGCAACTTTGGACTTACCTGATTTGATGCGCCTTACAAATGATCCCATTTTTTATTATCAGAACTGGCCGCCAATGCCTCATAAGTTGCCCAGTGATATACCAAAATTCGAAGGTAAGTCAGGAGAGGATCCATCGAATCATGTTATGACTTATCACCTTTGGTGTGCATCTAATTCAATCATTGATGATTCAATTCGTTTACGTCTTTTCCAAAGAACTCTCATAGGTCTTGTAGCCAAATGGTACATTGAGTTGCCACGAGGCTCGTTTCATAATTTCAGTCAGTTAGCAACTGCTTTCTTGACTCATTTTCAGTTGCCTGTCAGATATGAAAATGGCACGGAATTATTAAATTCGCTAAAACAATCTACGTCCACGTATATTTCTGATCATATTCATGAATGGCGACGTAGGATGCGTTTGGTGAAAGTTTATATTCCGGATCAAATTTTGGCAGAATGGTTTGTTAAATCATTGTTACCCAAGATCACTGAAGATGTAGCTAAGGCTGGTGTTGTTACTGAAGAGCAAGTAATTGCCCAAGCTCAGTACCTTGACCTCGTATATACACAGTCAGGTACTTTACATGAGAAAATTCCCGATCTTCCAAAGCAAGGTCAAATAGATGCAGCTCCTTCAGGGTCTCATGCCGCTGACGGTATGATTGGTACAGTAAATTCTAAAAGTAAGAATAAATCTTCAAAGAATTCTTCTCCTATTATAACTTTACCAGATTTTCCGAAAGGAGAATCTTCCCCCGAAGTTTCTGCGGACATTCATGTCGTCGAAACATCTACGAAAAAATCAAAATCCGGTGGTAAAAAGAAGGGGAAGAACAAAAACAAAAATAATTCGAAAGAGAAAGTTGAAAAAACTGAATCCAATGACGAAAAACGTAAGCCTCGCTATCCTTGTTTCATTTGTGACGAGGATCATTTTACGAAAGAATGTCCACATCGAGCAGAGGTTACAAAATTCATTAAAGGATCTCAACAACCTGCTGTCTTGAAGGATCCTTTTCCAAATCAAGATAGTAAGATGATTGGTTCTTCCTCGACTACTTTAGAAGAGCCTATTATGATGATGTCTCATGTAAGGGTTGCGACGCGATCGCAAGATTACGGTTCTAAGAATCCTGTTGATGGTAAAGAAGCAGAATCTTCTAATGCAAATACATCAACTACATCTCCTCCTGTTTCTGGTCCGTTACAGATCGAGAAACCAAATCCAGACTTAATAATCAAACCACCTGCTAAAGGTGTTCTTCGTAAATCAGCTTTCAATCCACATGCAAGAGCTGCTCAGAATTACAACATTGTTGAAGATTTAACAATTTCTCCTTCAGCAATGTCGGCTTTGGAAGTGCTGCAATCGTGTCCAGCACAACGTAAATTATTATTGTCTGCCATAGGAGCTGTCGATGTTCAGGATTCTAACCTTATAATATTCGATTTAGAAAATAGTACACCTCGCCTACCTCACTAAATGGCTTTCCAGATTCCAGTGTTAGTCAAAAACAGATCAATCTTTCGGACTGTGATTGATGAGGGAGATTCAACGTGTATTATGTCGATTCAGTGTTGGAAGTCGCTTGGTTCTCCTACACTTAACCAATCTCCGATGATTCTTAAGGCTTTTGATGGTCGAGGTTTTCACCCTTTTGGTATTTTGCAGGATTTACCCATAGGGGTTGAAGGTAAAATCGTTAATCTAGATGTGGAAGTGGTTGATGCCCCTCTAGATTACAACCTTCTTCTGGGTCGTAGTTGGTCCTATGCTATGACTGTTGTTGTTTCTTCGGTCTTTCGACTCATAAAATTTCCATATCAAGGAAAGATCGTGACAATAGATCATTTAACTTATTTCTCATCCGACCCAGCCTCTACAGAAACAATCCAGCATGTTGGTAAAACAACTATCCCTTATAAGGATGTTGGAGTGGGTTTGATTAAAGATTCTGGTTTACTAGGAACTTTTTCCTTTCCTCCTCCTAACGTATCGCCTTCTACTGCAAATATTCACACGATTTCATCAGACACTGTTAAGTTTGATGATCCTTGGATCGTACCTTCCGAATCCGAGATTGATTCATTTGATGGCATGATGCCCTTGAGTCCATTTGAAATTGCGTACCAGGCTGTATAGTCACTTTCCGACCCCTCTTCAACCGAAATTGATCCAATGAATGGGATCCAAGAGGAATCACTTTCTATATCTAGTTCAGTTACAACGACATTTCTTGAACTTGTTCATACAGATGAGAAAATTCATGAGTTTTTGTCTGTTGATGATTTACCATGGGAAGATCTACATCACCGATCTTCATTTTTACCTGAATTAGATCATTTTGAAGATGATTTCGCTTCAATTTTTACTGCTGAATATGTCAAGGAACCTCAGAATCCATTGCAAAATCCTGATTCTGAGTTAAATTTGGAAAATATATGTAGAACGGTTCCAATTGACATTTCAGTAAAACCAGGAATAATTGAAAACATTCATATAGGTGCTTGTTGTACAAATGAAGAAATTCAGACTTATAAAGCCCTATTTCAAGAATTCCGTGACGTGTTTGCCTGGTCTTATGAAGAAATGCCAGGAATTGATCCATCGATCGTTTTTCATGAAATTAAGACTTACCCGGATGCTAAACCTGTTCGTCAACGATTACGTCAAATTCATCCTAGAAAAGATGCTGCTATAAAAACAGAAGTTGAAAAATTACTTCATGCAGGATTCATTTATCCAATTCCCTTAACAGATTGGGTATTGAATATTGTTCCTGTGACTAAAAAACAAGGAACAATAAGAGTATGTATCGATTATAGGGATATTAATCGAGCGTGTCCAAAAGATAATTATCCAACTCCCTATATCGATCAAATAATCGATGATTGTGTTGGCAGTGAATTGTTTTCCTTCATGGATGGCTTTTCCGGCTACAATCAAATAAACATACTCCCTGCAGATCAACCCAAAACAGCTTTTATTTGTCCATGGGGAACATTTGCTTATTGTAAACTACCTTTTGGATTACAGAACGCTGGAGCAACTTTTCAACGGTCTATGTCTTATGCATTTCATGACATTAAGCACATTGTCCAGCCATATCTCGATGATTTACCTGCTCAGTCATTACGTAGGGCCGACCATCTCACTCATTTACGAGCAATTTTTATGAGATGTAGGCATTATCGGATAAGGCTGAATCCGCATAAATGTGTTTTCTGCGTAGAATCAGGTCGATTACTGGGATTTGTTGTCTCGAAAGCAGGCATTCGCGTCGATCCATCGAAGGTCGAAGCCATTGTTAAATTGCCTCCTCCTTCGACTTTACGCCAACTCCAAAGTTTGCAGGGGAAAGAAAACTTTTTACGTAGGTTTATTCCTAACTATGCCGAGCTTACAAAGGGTTTTACCCGGTTGTTGAAACAGAACATTCCATTCTTTTGGGATGAGATCGCTGATCGATATTTTGATGCACTTAAACACGCGTTGACCCATGCACCGTTATCGCATCCTCCCAACTACAACCAAGATTACATTTTGTACCTCGCTGCTTCTCATTCCACCATTGGGATGGTACTAGTTCAGGAAGATGAATCTCACAATGAACATGTGATTTATTATCTTAGTCGGAATTTGCATCCGACTGAAATCAAATACACACATGTGGAGAAATTGGCCTTGGCAGCTGTTCAAGTTGTCCAACGATTTAGACATTACATCTTGTTACGTAAAACCACGGTAATTTATAATTGCAACCCTATGATGTATATTTTGACCAAACAATTGCTAGGGGGCAAATATTCCAAATGGATAGTTATCCTGTAGGAATTTGACTTGGAATTTGAAAAATCCAAGGCAAAGAAATCTTTGGTATTTGCGGAACTGATGTGCGATTTCCCCTCTACTGATACTGAAACAGTGGCAGAAGATTCCATTGCGGACGAATCTTTGTTTCTCATCAGTACACTTGATCCATGGTATGGAGATATTATCTTTTATCTCCAAACCCAATCTTTTCGGCCTGACATCTCACGAACTCAGCGATGGAAAATACGCTTCCAATCCCAACAGTATAATATCATTGGTGATACACTTTATCGTCGTGGAGCAGATTCTGTTTTCCGACGTTGTCTAACTCATGAAGAAGCTGAAAAGGTGTTAAATGACTTCCATTCTGGAGCATGTGGCGGTCATATGTCTGGGTATGCCACAGCCCAAAAGATATTGCGTGCAGGTTATTTCTGGCCAACATTGTTCAAAGATTGCATTTATGCGGTTCGGAAATGCCACAACTGTCAAATTTTTGATCGAAAAATGCGCGCGCCACCCGCTCTTCTTCACCCTATAATTGCTGTTGGTCCTTTCGCGAAATGGGGTATCGATTTTATTACATGTAACACTCACTCGGCTGGGGGGCATGCCTATATTATCTTAGCAGTAGATTATTTTACAAAATGGGCCGAGGCGATGCCTACATTTTCAGCTGACGGCAAGACTGCTGCAACATTCGTATTTAATCACATAATTGCTAGGTTCGATGTTCCCCAAGCTATTATTACGGATCATGGAAGTCACTTTCGGAATGTCATGATGACCGAACTGACAGACCAACTTGGCCTGCGCCACGATAGTTCCACTTCGTATTATCCGCAAGCCAATGGTCTGGTTGAAGCCATTAACAAAGTTTTAGTCACCATGATCAAACGAATCATTGGTATTCACAAGACGAATTGGCATTCCATGTTATTTTCAGCACTTTGGGCATATCGAACCTCAGTCAAAACATCAACGGGTTTCACTCCTTTTCAACTGGTTTACGGTTTGGAAGCTGTGTTGTCGATTGAATGCGAAATACCGTCACTAAAATTAGCCGTAGAATTACTTCCAGCTACGTCTGAAGAGGAGAAACGTTTCTTGTACTTAGCCCAATTAGATGAGAATCGACGAAATGCTGCAATAGAAAACGAGGCTCATGTTAAAAGGATAAAAGCTTAGTATGATAGAAGTGTGACCCCTCGAAATTTTTCAGAAGGAAACCTAGTTTTACTTTATGATCAAGCTAATGACAAGCTAGGAGCTGGGAAATTCATGCCTATGTGGCATGGTCCTTACATTGTTAAACGAAAGTTAGAAAAAGGGGCCTATGAGTTGATAGATTTTGACGGTGTCCCTTTGGATAAACCCAGAAATGGGCTCTATCTAAAGCGATATTATGCTTAAATGTGGTGTGGATATTTTGTTAGTTTAGATTTCTTTACTGCTGGTGTGTTTTAGATTAGAAAAGTGTGCCTAGTTTAGAGAGTGTGTTTTTATCATTATTCCTGCTTATCTGAGTTTTACTCTTGATATTGTAGATGTCGACGTCTCTTCAAACCTACATTGGTTTTGCTGATGGTGCTTGTCGTAGTACACAGAACATTTCTTCCGCAGCTTGGGTTATCTATTCACCCTCTGACGAGTTAGTATCCATGCATGGGGTAAGCCTTGGTCAAACAACAAATAACATTGCCGAGTATAGTGCAACGATTGAGTTATTATCTGAATCCATATCATTTGGAATTCGGAGTTTGATTGTAAGGTTGGATTCTGAACTTGTTGTATTACAACTTAACAGGGTTTATACCATTAGAAATCCAGTGTTATTACGGTTATTTTTTAAGAGTTCGTCTCTTGGAACATGAATTTGATTACATTGAATATCAGCATATTCCAAGACATTTAAATACATTAGCAGATTCAATTGCTTCTAGTATGATAAATAGACATTTGCAATAATCAAAAGCAGTAAATCAAACAACATTCACATATGTACACAGATAGCCGGTAAATAGTGATATATCATAGTATAGAAGTTTTTTCAAAAAATATACATAGTCTTCGATAATAGGTTGGAAACACCTTATGATTGGCAAAAATGATAATACAAAAGTCAAAAATATGAGTCTATAATACGATCATCCCATCACTGATGGTGATCACGATAAGAAACCACTGCCCGAGCTACCCTGCATAGGAACCTCCTAAAAGGTCCTGGAACTCCAATCACGTATCTCTGCAACCTGAGTGGAATGTCATCTATGCTCGTCTCTGGAATATCTAGAGTCAAACGCTCTAGATAATGCTCTAAATCAGTCAAAATCTCCGCTGATTGGCCTGTTGGGGCTGGTGCGGCTGCAACTGGTTGTCTTCTCTCGGAAGGTTGGAGATGGGCTGGTCGCTGTGGACCCACATCTGTATTCAAAAAAATTTTGGTTATTAGTTTTCAAGACGATAAAAAATAAAAAATAGAATTTAGCAAATGTTGAAAAATGATTTTACCTGAATCATCCCACTGTTCCCCTGCTGGGAGAACCATCTCTCGGTCGCCGCGGAAATCTATCCCGCCGTATGGAAAATCATCTATCACAAAAATTTGGCGATCCAGCCAACGAAAATATGAAGAAGGAAATCAAACAATCTCAGAACCCTCGATAGCATGACGAGCCATCAATGCGGACCAACGAACCATCCTCGGTTCTCAAAGTCGACCGACATCAACAGCAATACTCTGTGGAGCTAACATAGGGATCCTCTCTAGAGCAAAAGAAACAACGATGGATCCGTATCCAAAGTTTTTCAGCTTCCCATTTTTTGCTCTGGTTAGTTGGCCTTTTACATTAGCCAACACAGCTTCACACCAGTTAAAGATGGTGCCGCGAAAAAAGTCCACGGCAATACGCATTTGGGAACCGGTAGCTACATGAAGTGCAACACTCCCACACAGTTTGGTAACAGTAAAAGCAATAACTTTCAATTCAGGATGGATGATGTGTTTTATATCAATCCGTTTGTCCCGAGGATTTGCCTGGTCATTGCAGAATTCTAGTTGAAGACTAGAGACAGACTAGCCACCTGCCCTAGTCCCAAACAAAGAAACTTGTTCACCCCTCTTGGACAAGCCAGTCAAAAAATATATATCCTCCAGCTCAATTTCGAGCCGGTGGCCACCAATAAAGAAGCACTGGTCATGCACATTCCATCTGTTCACCAACCATGTCAGGAGTTCCACTTGTGCCCTCATGCCTGAGATGGCCCAAAATTTGTACAAACCGCATGCTCTTAATGCTTGCTGTGTAGGCAAATGGAGTATTGTGGCTTCATCCAATTTTTCATGCTCACGTTCTCTCCAAATCAGCATCTTGTTAGTCCTACAATGCATAAAAAGGCAAGTTAGAACAATCTTATTTGAAATTTTTTGGGAAACAAATGAGAAATGAGTGTTTTAAATTCAACCGCGCGGGTACCGCACCTATGCTTTGTAAACAGTGCGTAGATACGCATGCGTACTGTGTGCCGGGTGCGGAACCCATGACTTTTTCCTTGTAGAAAAAAGTCAGGGTCCGCAAGTAATATGTGTCGCACCTGCGGACCCCGCGAGCGAACTTTTAAACCATTTTTTGCCCTAAAAAAACAAACTAAAGCCTAAAAATGAATTTGAAACGGATGAAAAACAAGATTAAGAGGTCGTGGATTACCTGGGACTGACGGTTCTCGATTTCAACGGACGGATTTTCCAGAATCTTCACAGGAACTTTCTTACCCAAAAGCTTTTTACTTTTCACTCTGAAATTGAACGGTAAAAATGAAATTGAAAAAGTCCTTTTTATAAGTTTTTTTCGAATAGATGAATTTTAAATTTGTTTATTTTTCACTTTAAAAAGGGTATTTTTGAAAGAATTTTTACTTATCTTAAACAGGTATGTGTAATGTTTCAAGTTTTTGTGCAGAAATTGGATTTTTCAGGAGAATTGATCGTTTTTCAACAAAGAGTATACTTTTATCACTTTTTCGGACTCTTTCAAAAAATTTACGAAAAAGCGAAACCCTGGAGTCCTCTTTTAAGCCCTTTTCAGACTCTCTAAATATGAAAAGATCGTCGAGTACTTGATTATTCGAACTCGTTAAAGTAAATGAGTGATCGTCCCTTCAGTATAAGTTTACCCCTTTTTCGGACTGAAGTGGACTATTTACGAAAAAGGCATACGTTGACTAATTACGGTCAATAGAGTTCTCTCTCCCATTATTTTATCCTTTTTCGGGCTCGAGAGACTAAATTTACGAAAAAGTACACCCACGGAGTTTTCGTAAGTTTTTCTTCTGACTCCCTAAAACTGAAAAACACCGAGTTTCTCCTATACTGGACTCGTTAAAACTTAACAGTAAAGGACCTGTTCAATTTTAAACAAGAACGAACCACCCCTTCTTAGGGTTCGAATTTTAAACTAAGTCGGACTCATCCGAAGGATGAGCTTATAACCAAGCAAATGTTATCCTCCTCAAGCTTGTAAAAAATAAAGAGGTACTTGCCAAAAATGGTGGGGGAAAAAGAGAGAAAAATGGGCGTGTTTGTTATATTTTAAATTTTCCGAAAATCCAGTCAACCACTCTTGAACACGACACTTTTATTCACCCGGGTTGGGAAATCCTTTGCCTAACAGTTAATCAAACCATATTGAAAGTCTTCAGCCGGTTTCTGGGTATTAGCTTTGGGTCAATTGTCACCAAACCATTTGCAGTGTCGTTATGTGTTCAAGAGGACAGTTCAAATAAACCATTCATCTGCAAAATATCTGTCATCCATTTTGACCATCCCTGAGTCAGTCCTTGCCGATATATTTCTTCAAAACTTGATCTATGATTTCGTGTTGTGGGCTTGCCTATGACGGATTACTTTCTATCGACGACAACTCATTATCTAGGAAGTTGATCTAGAAATCGTCAGTACCTTGAAATCTGCATGCCTCAATGGCAGGTTTCTCGCCTTCGACGACAAGTTGCATCATTGACCTTCGATCGAATGATTCCGTGACATGTTCGACTTCAGCTCATTCATTCACATTTCATGGATTGTACTGAGTACTTTGAGAGCCATTGACATTACTGGTGGTTTCTCTCACACTTGTTAACAGTTCACATCATTGACTGGTAATCATGTGGTTTCTACCATGTTCGACTTCAACACATTTATTCACATGGATAGAATCGTACTAGTTCGAGATGCGGAAATCAAGACCCTGGATCTAGTTTCCACCATCCAGGCTGCGAGGAGTTTTATTATTATACAGTAGAATATTCATTACAAATGGTTGTGCCCATGCTGTGTCTACGTTATTGATGTAATATTAAAATCATTCCTGTATCGGAACGATTTGAGTTAGTTTCTAGTTAGTTTTAATCCGAGTATGGGAATGCCTACCTCAGTGATGACATATATATGTATATATTTTGCATTGAATGTTTTTACAGGTTCCGACTGGGGTGTCCACAGGATGATCTTTGAAATGATAAAGTACTGCACTCTTCATATATGATAGACTTCAGCTTCATCTATTCCAGACTTTGCACTTTAGGGGGCAATTTGTTACACTAAAAACTGTCATCCTGACATTTTGCTATGAGTATGAGCTCATTATTACTCATACTTCCTCCTTTTTCAAGTCTAACATATCAGTTCCTCATGTCAAGCTTTCAAAATCAGAGAAAAGTTCCTAAAAATCCCCTAAACATTGGTATCGCACTTTCTCTATTCATTGCCTGCGGTCCCGCACCTAAAGTTCAGCTCTCCTGCGGAACCCTACCGTACGTTCTTTGTGTTATGGGTGCGGACCTCTGTAAAACTCAAAAAGACGAGAAAGTAAAGTTAAAAAGTTGATTTCAGATGAATTCTAGAAGATTCTAGATGGGAATTTTCGGGAATGGATACGCTTTGAGAAGGTTCATGCATCCCTCACTTGATGGAGCTAACCCCTTGATGTAAGGAGCTAATCCCTTTGAAGGAGGATTCTATCCCTTCATATTTGGAACAGAAAACCTCCTCTTTTCCACTATAAAAAGAGGCCTTGGGTAGCTTCAAAGGGAGTTCAAGCTTTAATATATTTGAGGTTAAATGCTGTTGAGATTCAGACTCAGTTAACTAAGACTTTCTGTGAGGTTAAATCACTTACCTCTATTCGTCTTGGTTCAAAGAGTGCAATGCTTGTCAAATTAGAAGAGATTCCTGCTTCAGACCCCGGGAGGACCTGCACGACATCAAGGCACAGGTTGTAAAGGTTTTCTTTTATTTGAAGTTAATACAAATATACTCATTTCTCTCATTAAACTGTCTACTCATGGTTTATTTCATAAATTCCTTGATCATTATGATGAGTATGGTTTATAATAATGTCTATACAAGTGTTATGTAATCTTTTTGCTTGTTTGTGACTGCAGATTTATTGAGGAACATTCCTTCAGTGCACGAGGGACTTCAACGAGATCAAGCAAGCGCTAGACATAAGGTAGGCCTTACACCTATATAGCATTTTTTATGAATCTTATATACTTAGAGAGAGATTAGTATAATTGGCTGTTTGTTGCTAGTTACTTTTAGTACTAGAGAGATCGGTCTTGTCCGCAAGACGGATTAATCTACACAACAACAGCCGATCTCGTCCCAACTACAACAGATCTCTAAGGAGATACAGGAAGCAACGGACCCAACTAGACTGGACCAAATCTATGCCCAGGCGGATGTGTTAGAGGTCCAAATACAACAGATAGAGGAGACTTCAATGGCGACCAAGCTGGCCATCTGGGAGCTTTGGTAGCCTGTAAAACTCAGCGCACAAACGATGTAGCAATTGGCCTCTGAGGTCAACACTTAGATCAGCACAGTGTTCGGTGCCTTGCCACCTAATGCCGGGGAGGAAGTTGTCACAAAAATCATGGCTGAGATTGACGAATTGATGCAAGGGTGGCAGCAGGCCATGGAAACCTTCGAAGAGCTCAAAGCTTCAGCTCTAACCAAGGTCCCAGAGTTGGGGCCCTTGTTTGGACAACCAGGAGGAGGCGTGCAGCCATAACAGGGCACAGGGTCAGGCGGACCCATGGAAGTGGAGACAGCACAGGACAGTTGACTCAGGGTGAGTCTAAGGATGTGGTCGGGGCCTGTTGGGGCCCTTGTTTTGAAATTCAATAGATTTTGAGTTGCGGCGAGTACGTGGCGGAATGCAACCTTGGTAGGCAGAAAGGTGTCAAGGTTGGGAAGGAGCAAAATACAGGTGTCGCGGCTGTTGCGGGAGCAAGCATAGATGGTGGAAGAGCGCGGAAGGAAACAAGCAATGAACTCTCGATGAATAGAAAGAAACGAAAGACAGTCGAACGAGAAGAAAGGAGGAACTGTTAGTCGCGCTAGCAGTAGAACAAATAGCCAACCAGCTAGTGGATAGGGAGGTTGGCTCATACGGGAATAGGCAACAGGGAGTCGCAGGAGAGCTCTATCTGGGTTGCACTGTTCTCCACTCCTCTGTGTTACTATGTTTTCTCTTTGTCCAATAGGACGTATTGTATTCTACTCTGTTTATTCTCATATAGCTGAGCCTTGTAATAGTTCACCACTGACGACTGATGATTAATATATTCAGGAGTGTTGTTTCGAGTACATGTTATGAGTGTGAATGAATGATATTATAAGCTCCGTTTAAAATTTTATTTATCGTAAGTTTCACTGTTTTGTTGAAAGATATATGTTATGGGATGTTGTGTTATGACTGTCTAAGACTTTGGTTTGGCCTTGATTCAACTGTATGGATGTTGTCGGGATGATACCGATCTATTCCCTATCACAGTAAGGTCGCGACATGCCTCAGGTGAGACTCTCTGCCCTTCGGAGCAGAGTGGAAATGCTGGCGTGAATCTAGACTACAACAGAAAACCTTGTTGGCCCTTAAACCTGAGCCCATGTCTTCTCTGCGAGACCTGTTCTCTCGCAAACACTTGATGAGGAAACAAAGCCTTAAAAACAACAGGGGTGGGTGCACCTTTAACGAATTTGGTAATATCAGAGCGATGAGGGCACTCCTTTGTGTAATTATCTTCGTCACAAATCAGACAAGGATAACGAAGATTTTTGTTTTCATTAGATGGTTTGGTTTTGTCTTATTTCTCTTTTGGATAAGCATTTTGTTTTGATTTATCTTTTCCATTATTTTTACCTCCAACCATTTTATTCTTTCCAGTAGATGAATCTATGACATTAATCTCATAAGTAATTTCTGGAGAAGGATTTTCTTTGGGTGAATATGATAAAGTCACAATAGGAGTAGTTTTGGAATTTTTCTTCTTACTCTTAGATTGATGGCTAACAAGACTAATCACACCATCAACAGTGTGGGATCCAGTAGGAGTTGAGATTATTTGACCAAGGTGAGGAAAATTTAGAATTTTATCATATAAAGTGCTAGAATGTGTGTAAACAAGGTCTAGAAACTGAGCATGAGAAATCAACTTCTCTTCAGTTACAACACCTCCCTTGGCTACATATTCAGTAATGACTAGAACTAATAATTTTTTAAATCATTAAGCCAAAATATGATCTGGAATAAAAACCTTAGCTAGAAAATTTCTACGTCTCCATTCATGTGTATGATTGGAAATGTGAGTAGCCGAGGATTGTTTCAAAGAAGTCAAAAGTTCAGCACTGGTATCATAATGTATCGGTAACTGAAAATGTGTCAAGAAAGTAGTGGCTAAGGCATTGAAGTTATGAAAAGAGGCCCAAGTTAACTAAATGTACCATTTTGGTGCTGAACCAGTTAAAGTTAGTTGGAAAATTCACAATCTAATGGAATCAACAATTAGTGAATTCGACGTGCACCAAAGATGATATGTCATGACATGGTTTGATGAGTCTTCTCCTGATTTACCTTCAAATTTCAAAATTTCACTAGGAAATTTAGTAGGAATTGTTGGCCAAAACGGGAAATAGTAAATAGGACGTTCGTTAGCCTAGACAATTCTGGTAAATTTAAAGTTTCAATGAACGGTAAATGTTGGTTCAAACTCTGTTGTGAAAATTTATAACCCTGCGAGATTAGTCTAGTACCTTGACGAGGATATCCAGGATATCTTGGGATAGCTTATGCAGTTGGGATTTGCATTCCTCGAGGATAACTAGGGTGAGCCATACCAAACTGTGGTTGAGACAGAATTTGACAAGTATGACCAGGGTATGGTTGAATTTGAAAAGAAGGATTTTTCCCATCTGTCCCAAGTAATATTTCCCCTGAAAGGTTAGGATTTGTAAAGGCCATCCTTGAAAGAATTGACTTTGATAAGATTGACCTTGAAAAGGTTGACTTTGAAAGAACTATTTCTGAAATGGTTGGCCTTGGTAAGCTTGGCCTTGATACTGTGTTTGCATGGTTGCCATACTAGGTTGTCCCATAGGAATCTGAGGTATAGATTAGATCATAGGATCAACTTGATAAACATATATCTGAGGGATAGCTTGAGTAATTTTTTGCATCAATACTTGAGGGGCAATTGGAATAGTAGTTTGAGATAATCCCAAGATGGGGGTTTGAGGTGAACTCAGAACTAGTTGTTGAACAAATATTTGTACAACGAGTGTGACAGGAGTATTGGGACTACTCGAACCAGGCTGTTGACTTGGTTGCTGAACATGTGTTTGCAAATTCACTTGAGGAATACCTTGAGCAAGTTTTTAGACTTGTATCAGAATACCTTGAATAGGTATTTGTTGAATAGTTTGTCCACTGGGATGAATAGGTTGGTAAATTTGTACCTATGGAGCAACTTGCAAAGGTTGTTGAACAAATGAAGGGTTCCAAATGGTATTCATCCATGGATAACGAGCACCAACTAAGGGTTGTGACACAACAGGTTGACTTAAAACAACTTGAGGAATTTGACCATAGTTTTGATAATTTCCAGTAAAAGGTTGTCCTCCAAACATAGGGTATGATATAGTAAAATTTTATCATCAAGGTGGAGGTGGTTTCCCCCCAGGTAGATTACTACAACATGTTGGGTTAACTTTAGGATTACCTACACTATCAGAAACCATATTAATATACTAGTATGATGTCAAACTTTGGACAGTAGAAGTAGATATAACAGATGACATAGTAGAAATCTGAGATGAAGGAGAAGATTATGAAAAAGTCCCAAGAAGTGACTGATATCCAAGAGGAACTGAGGGACCACCATATAATAATGATTTTGGAGAGCTTGAAAACATGGATGTATCAGTGGGAATACTTCTAGAAATACTTCCTGACATATTAAATTCGAGCACATCGTAATAAGGAGTGCAGTAACATGGAATAACTTGACCTAAAAAATTCAAAGGTGTGAAATACCAAGGATCCAATCGAAAATAAGCAAAAAGAAGGCTTGGGGAAACTGTTTTCTCAACGGTAAAAATTGGAGTACTTGGAGATTCTTCTTCCTCGTCTTTAGTAATAGCTTTGATACTAATGAGACCGGGAGGTAGACTATCAGTAATAATAATTTTTACTTTAGGTGAATGTGGAGACATTTGAAGGTGAATCAGGTTAAAAAATATGTTGAGAATGCAGCAAGATGATGGAGCTTAGTGAAATGAAGTCGCCTTCACTAAGTGGGCCCGCAGGCAAATTCTGGCGCAAAGTCTATTTTTAGACTATGTTTATTTTTAGACATATGGAGCATGATTCGGGGATTCCAGTTGGAGATTCTTGAAGTATGTGACATGTTGGTAAAAATAGATGAGACTCATATTTTTAGGTCTCAGGCTATTTTTAGACTGCCTCTCCTAAAAATATGGAAGTCAAATATTATTTACCCTTAATAATATTTTGACTATAAACAACAGTTTACTCTCTTGGAGCACTTCAGTTCGAGTCATGGAGGTGGCTCATGCAACTGATAGAGGAATCACATGGTTCCTAGGGTTTGATGGCATCTTGCATGGTTGACTTCAGTTGGACTTCAGTGGCAGAAGTTTTGGAGGAGTTAATGAGACAGATAGTGGAGTTGTGTTCTGTTTATTTTAGTTGAACTAGTTGAGATTAGTTTAACTAGCCAATCAATTAGTTATGAGTGGAGTGAATTAAATATTATTTAATTCATTAATTAGTAACTCATTATTCAACTCAAGAACACATCAGTTCACTACAGTGCATGATCAGTTCAGTGGAGACCAGTGAAAGAGGTAGATGAAAGGGTGAGTACAGCTATCAGTTGGAGGATCAGTTGTGCATGAGATTTGCACCACACTTGGAGGAATTGTCCATGAAAATTGCGCAGTCAAGCCAAGGAGATTCGAACCTTGGATCTCTACATAGACAGGCCATGATTGCGTAATAGAGGCAAGGCAAATAGCAGTGAGTTTTGAACCAGTAACCTGTTCAAAACTAAGCTAGTTTGTGAGTAACTGTATGAGAAAGTACTGAGTACTTGTGAGGATTATTGTACTGAGTTTGTTACTTGATTTATCCATTATAATATACACATATAGCTGCGGGGTTTTCAACTATAGGCTTTCCCCATACATACTGAGTTAATGTGTGATTGATTTGATGTGCGATCGCTTCTATTATTTCCGCATGTGACAATTAATTGTAGATGAGATTATGTGTTATGCATGCAATTCGAAATTGATGTATAATCGGGTTAATCTCCATTGAATAAGTGATTTATTCAGCTAATTTCTACAAAATATTAGACTCAGATTCAGAAATTTCTGAATCAGTTAGTTGTGTATCTGAAACTTCTCCAGTATCAGATTCCGTTATGACAACTTCGGTAACTATTAGTTCAGATTGCACTAATTCTTTTTCAAATCCTTGAGGTTGATTCACTTTAGTCTTAGATTCTACAACAGTAGATGTTTTTGGTTGATCTGAGGTCCCAGATCTTGTTGATTTTTACCTTTCAGTGTTAATTTTTTCTAATTGACTCGGTGTATACTCAAGGGGTTTACCTTGCATTCTACACGAATGTATCGGTAAGTCAACCATGATGGATTTTAATTAACAATCCAAACAATATAAAAAATCGCACCTAATTCATCTAAAAAGTTAAAACAAACAAATAACACATTTAACAAATATACGAGTCAAACCACACAAACCTTTTCAGAGTGAAATCACTAGTTGGTAATGAAATCCAACGTCGTAGAAATAAAAGTAAAAAGTATATATAGATAGAGTGGGTGGAACCAATTACCCTGAAAACATGCTTAAATAAGTGCAAGTAACTCCACATATGCCATCTTGAGTGAAGATTACCCTCCAAAAAAGTCCAAGTGAGTCTAGTCAACGTCTGTTCTAGGTAGAGCAGAGACCCCTCCACCGTCACCTCGGGAAATAGCCCTAAGATTATGGTCTCTAAGGTTTCCAATTACAATAATTCAACTCAGGGGGACAGTTGAAGATCAGATGTACACGCAAGGGCAAAGTAACAAAGCTCAATATCCTTGAAAGTTCCTAAACATGGGTAATATGAGGTTTACTTCCAAGTGACTCCCAAGTACCTTTCAACACCATTTTTAATGCATGAAAAACACTCTATCATAACCAATGAAGTGGGGTCAATCACTCCACTGGGTCCGATATGATCTCATGCTTGACTCCCTTGTAAGAGGAGCTTCCCGGAGCAAAATTGCAATGAATGGATTTCCTCGCTACCACAAGATTATATTTTTTACTTATAGCTTTGGAAAGTTAACTCACTTCCCTATTCAAAATCCCTACAACCTGATCTATGTAGGTGGAAAGAGCCCTAAAAATGTAAAAATTATAATCAAATTTATTAACACTGTATTATTAAGTTTTTATTTACTCAGTAGGTAATGGAAGTGAAATTGATGATATTTTGACATGAATCAAAAACTCTAATGCATTTGAATATGAAATTGTAGTCTTTCATTCCATGAATTCCTAGTTACGGGAGAGTAAGAGTCTTTTTCATTTTCAAATAAAATTCAAAAACTCAAATTCCAATAACATTCTTTTCCATAAAACTCCAATTTCACTTTGAAACAATTCAAATGCAGAAATTAAATCAAAATTTCAATTCACTCGACAAGTCAAATAACCATGAAATGTCCTTTTACAAGCAATCACTCATAATTTTTCAAGATGCATGGAGAAATCAATAAAAAAATTGAAATGAGTTTGTACTAATGAATTTCACTAAATCAATGACATTTATAGTGTATCTATGAACAACTTCAGTACTAAAAAAGAAATGATTTTCGTTTTGAGTTCAACAAAGGAAGAAAATATCACAAAAACACTAAAACTTTGAGAAAACCATACTTTCACTAATCTAAAATTTCTTTCACAAATAAGAAAAGTAATCACTAAATTTGGTATGTTTGCAAGAAAAAAGGCAGAGAGCCAACAATCTAACAACAACCAAACTCTCTTTTTATCAATCATTAAGCAACCAGAAGAAACCCTACCAAAATTTGTGAAAATGAGTAATTTTAAAAAAGACTGCTTAATTACACCCAAACAAACTCAAAAATATTAACTGAAGTTTAGGACAAGTGTACAAAATATTTCAAAAACCAAAATTCAGATTTTGATCAAAGGAAAATCTATTTTTTTTAAATTCTTAGGATGTGTGTAGGTGAACAGTTAAGTTCAATGTGCATGCACTTTGTTGCTAAATAAAAAAACACATATCTGTGCTCTATTGCTGAACAGAAACCACACAGAACAAGAAAAATCGAGGAAAAAACAATATTCAGTAAAATAAATCACAAAATATAAAATATGACTATCTTGACAAGACTCAGATCAAGCTATCAAAAAAGGATCGAAAATAAAAAACAAGGAAAAGAAAGAGAACATGACGTCCCTAGTATGGTCACCAATTTGTTTTATTGGACTAATCCCTCTTGCGGACAAGAGCAATCTCCCTATATTTCTAACAAAACCTAGTAAAAAGCAGACAATCAAACTACTCTTCCCCTGAGTCTATCTTCACTTGAATCATAAAGCTAGAAATGAGAGGAAATGAAATCCATACCTTATTATGAAATCCTTGATATCGATCCTTGCTATGGCTTGATGCAACTCTTCAATGCTTGATACAAAATTTCACACATAGAAACCAAAGGATCAAATCCATATGCAACATATATGATTCAATGACTCAAACTAATGATCAAGGATATTAGTAACTAGCATAATTTCAATGGATAAAACAAAAGTAACACAAATCATTCATCAAATCCATAAAACATTGTAGTGAGAAAAAGATATCAATTGTATTGATTCAGAAATATAGAAGAGTCTCGCAACCTTTTCCTTGATGAGGTGAAGCTCCTTCCATAACTATATAATCCTTTCCTTGGATGATACGCTCTCCAACCCAATTTGACCAACATAAGTCTATCTTTACCAACCTCTCTCAACCCTCTAGTCTGTAGTTGATTTATAGGCCAAGAGGAGGAAGTTTCAGATCCATATCAAAAGGATGAGATCCACTAAAGGTGGGATTAGGGTTCCTTTAAGAATGGGAATTAGCTCCATGATGGGAGGGACTAGGATCAAATAGGCATGACCTCAAATATTTTAGTTGGGATATATCACCCAACACGGATTCTAGAATTAAATTTTTATATTTACATTTTGTTGAGTCATGTGCACGGTCTATAGTAGAAGATAGAGCATAGTTCTACATGGTACCAATGATAGGAACTGTGCATGCACAAAAACTGGCTAGGAAAGCACGCAAGTCACTAAAAAGAAGTTTTTTTGCCTTATAACCCAGAATTGTTTCTTTCTTCAAGGTGATTAAGTTTTTGACTTGCAAGGGAGTGCTTTGCAACACATGAATTGGATGGCAAAAGATCCATTCTAATGGTTAGATTTCATGGTGAAAAATGACGTATAGCAACTGTTAATGGAAATATTTTGGTAAGAATTGAGGGTGGATATAGGAACATTTCCTCAAGGTATTGGTGAAGAAATTTAGAGGCATGCATGTTTGTTTAGGGCATAGTGATCCCTTGATTGGTTTTGGCAGGATTGTGGCAAATCTTGGTAATGTATGTTTCTTGTTTGGGCCTAGGAATCCCTAACAGGTAATGGAAGGATTACGGTAAAGCCTAGTTGCATAGGTGAGGGTTTTGGGCCTAGGAGTCCCTTGAAGGGGTAAGTATGTGATGAAGAGTTACTGTGATATGACTCAACCTCCTAAGTATAGTTAAGGAAGTGGAATCGACAAACTAAAACCCCTATAGTTGGGTTCTTCAACCAACACAAAGTGTCATGAATGCTTTCATCCAATGTAATGAAATAAAACACTAAACTATCCACATATGCATTTGATTCTAATGCCAAATGATCTTCCACATCTAAACCCATTATATAAAGCCAATTTGTTCCTCCTATACCGCCACATCTTGGAGTCCCAAAGAGAGAAAAGATCTCTGCCATGTATTTTTGAAATAACATTAGGTAATTTATATTTATCATCTGCATTGAGCCACAAATCCTCACACAAACAAACCTTACTGTTGTTTTTGACATGTCAGACAATCCATGGACTGATCAAGGGAAACACTTCCACGAATGTTGTCCAAAAATGGAGTTGTTATTTGTAGAATTACCTAGAGAATGAAACCTAGCCTGCACTGAGAGACCACCCATGTATTTCAAGACCATGACTCTTCCCCATATGGATTTGATTTGCATAAGCCTTTCTTTCCAATACGAGCATGAATGAAGAGGTAGATATTTTTTATACCCCATGCCCCCAAGCTATTAGGTTGAGTGACCTTAGACCACTTTAACATAGGAATTCCATCTAATTTCCATCATCCTAAATAAAGGAAATGAAAACTAGCTTTTCTATTTTTTGTGAGAATTCCTTTTGGAACATTTTTGATCAAGGTCCAAGAGACTAGAATGCTTTCCACTACAAATTTCAACATAAAAAATTGTCCTCCTCGTGGTAGCCATCAATTAACCCATCACGAGGCTTGAGATTCCACCTTCTTGTATAAATCCTATCCTCATAAGAGTAGTCATTGGGCTTCAACATGAACCCAAAATACTTCATGCCTTCCTCCAGATATTTTCGAGAAAATCCCAACGAAGAATTCAACTAATGGAAAATATCCTCATCTCAAAAATTATGTAGAATACATTATTTGTCTTATATACATATATATGCATTTGTAGATATAATTATTTGTTTATAATAACATTTTACTACTTGTTACACGAATAAGCTTGTTTATTTCATAATTTTAATTCAGTCATATATTATTTTTAGGTGGATGGTAGGAATTTAACCTCCATGGAATATCCATGAAATTTTTAGTAGTAGTCAGGACAAAGGGTTTAGATTTATCTTAGAGGTAGTTATTCCCTTTTTTCTTAAAATAGTTGAAAATTTAAATTAAAAAAATGTCATGTCCACAAGTTTCATTCACCTTTTATTTATTATTGTTTCTTTCTTGTGTTTTTCTTATGACATGTTTTTTTAAATGCATGTATGTTTAGATTTTAACTGTATATATGTTTAGCTCACATATTAATTATTTGTATAATTAATAATAATAATAATAATTTAAAATAAAGATACAATTTAGTTAATTTTTATGATTTTTTAATCTCTGCAATGCGAGATATATCATGGGGTAAATGTCTTGATGCCTATTGACATTTATGAGAAATTTAATTTATTTGGATACACTAATTACAATGATATTAAAGTCAACAATTAGTTATGTTTTAAGTTGTATTAATTTCCAAAACATGAGTACGAATATTTAAAATCACTAAAAGCCTTTTTTTTCCAAGAAAAAAATATAGTTTTTCACTTCAAGCAGAAATAGAAAGTACATTCGATATAACCAACAAGTCGGTTCACTAATAATTTCTCAAAAGACACAAATTCTTATTTTGAAATTCAATAAGAAAATTTCAGCACCCACGCCTAGTGCATTAAGCA
Organism: Pinus albicaulis; assembly: GCA_034641835.2. Classification (NCBI taxonomy): domain Eukaryota; kingdom Viridiplantae; phylum Streptophyta; class Pinopsida; order Pinales; family Pinaceae; genus Pinus; species Pinus albicaulis. The sequence continues at coordinate 1,772,055,075 of CM076578.1, read as the reverse complement.
CCTACACTAGGGTGGGGCCCACAGGGCTAAATTTGGCGCATGTCTATTTTAGTTATCCCTGAATTAATATGGACAATAAAATGCAATACAGTCTCAAAATAACTTGTAATAGTTAACTGAGTGTGATAAACTCAGTTAACTCATGAATTTCGAGTTAGAGGTAGTTGGGGAAGCATGCAGAGTAATTCTAGTTGTAACAGAGTTCGAAGTGTAGTGGTGCATTAGTTAATGCAAGTTGTAATCAGTTTAACTTAGTTAAGTGAGTTAAAATTAGTTGTGTTAGTTGTAACTGTTAGATACACTAGTGAGAGATCAAGTGAATTAAATATTAATTAATTCACAATCAGTGATTGCAATTGGGGATTTACTATTATTAGCTGCATGCATGTCAAATCCAATGGAGACCTAGTTGAGATCTAGGTGAAAGGGAAGTTGACTATTAGTTGTAGGATTATTGGGTTGCACGCATGCAACCAAAGACCCATTGGAGTGCCCATGATATTTTCACAGTCAAGGAAGGCCAAAATTCCTATTCTTTAGGGATTGAATTCATCAGGGATTGCGCAAGCAAGGCAGACTATCTGGAGGCAGTAAATTGGCTAAGTATTGGTCAGTTTTATGTGTGACAATGTGAGACAATTAGCTAAGTACAGGAGGGCTCTTGTGAGAAGAGTTGTATGTAATTGTTTCATGATTCCATTATGAATATACAATAGAAGATAATGGGGTTTTGAGCAGTAAGTTTTCCTCAGGAAATTATCTGTGTTGTGGCTTGATTGATTCTTCTTTTCTTCATGTGATTCGCGATTGTGTATTTAATTCCGCAAAATATTTGTAGAAGTGATTCAGTATTTAACTTTAGTACATTTTTAGATCAGATTAAATCCATGATATACATTCTTGTTGTATAATTTCTACATGGTATCAGAGCACAGGAAATCACAATTGTGAAGGAGGAGCTGAGTTTGTGACTGGACAGAATTCGAATTTGCAGATTTAGGATCGAAATGGATTTCAATGGATTGAGGTCGGAGTATGCACTCGAGGGAAACACAAACTATATTGCTTGTAAGTTCAGGATGGAGGTAGTACTTGAAGAGAATGGCTTGAAGGAATTCATTGACAATGATGTTCCTAAACCCGCGGTGACAATGTTGCAAATCTTGATGCATGGAAAAAGAAAGTGGAAAAGGTGAGGAGGATCCTATTGGAGGGAGTACGAGACCACATCGTCTCAAGCCTCCATGGGAAATTCACACCATATGAAATATAGAAGGTTTTGATGGATCTATTTTAGAGGAGCATCAACCATAGGAAATTGGCGCTCAAAGATAAACTCAGGAAGATCAAGATGGAGAAAGGCGACTCCATACCAAAATATCTAACAAAGTTTGTCCAATGTCAGGATGAACTGTGGAGAATTGGTATAGCTGTCGTTGATGACGATCTGGTGAGATTGGCTCTCGTAGGACTTCCCAAGAGTTGGCACAGTTATCAAGACTCTATCAACGGAAAGGAAAAATTGCCAGATTAGGAACGACTATGGTCAAATTTGGTGCAGGAGGAGTTCAGACGAAACACCAGAGATGGATTTTCATCTAAGAATGAAGATGAATAAGGTTGTGCTTTGGTTGCCAAGGCGAAGAAGGGGAAGGGGAAGAAATTCCATTCGAAATTCAATTCCAAATATGGCTAGAAGCGGGATATGTCCAGAGTGATGTGTTTTCACTGTCACGAGCATGGGCATTAAGCTACTAACTATCCACAAAAGAAGAAGAACAAGAAGGCTGAAGGATCTGCAGCTGGTGAGGTTTTGGCCTCGCAATTTGAGCTTGAATTCTCATTGATCACATGCATGGTTTCAAGTGCATTGGGATCTGTGTGGTATTTGAATAGTGGCGCTTCCTTTCACATGATGGGAGACAAGGAACTTTTCAGTAGCTTGGAGGAGAAGGATCTCCAGATGAATATTGAAATGGGTGATGATGGGCAGTACAGTTCTACTGAGATTGGTACCATTACCTTCCAGAGGCAGTCAGGTAAACCCTTTCAATTAAAAGATGTAATGCATGTACTAGGTTTGAAGAAAAATTTAGTCTCAATTTCAATGTTGGACGATAGAGGCTATGATGTTGCTTTTAGTGAAGGAAAATATTTCCTGCAACACAAAACAACAGGACAAGCCAAGAAGATAGGGATTTGAGTCAAGAATCTCTACAAGCTAGATGTAGATGGTTGCACAACATTGATGGGAAAGGAAGACAAAGTGGTGAGCTGGGATGAGGGCGAATTATGGCACAGGAGATTGGGCCATCTTCACCATGGAGCCTTGAAAGTAATGCAGCAGATATATACTGGTCTTCCCAGGGTTAAACTTGTGCATTCAGACACATGCAAGGGATGTACTATGGGAAAATATGTAAAGGCCACCTTTCATGAGAAGGAGAACCAAGCTTCGGTGATCCTTGAGAGATTTCACATAGACGTGCGTGGACCATTCTCTATTGCTTTGACAACAAAACATAAGTAATATGTGATATTTTTTGATGAATTTTCTTGTAAGTGGTGGATCTTCTTCATGCAGAAGAAATATCAAACATTCTCTAAGTTTCTTGAGTTTAAAGCACTGGTGGAGAAAGATTCAGGGAAGCAAGTGAAGGCTTTGAGGAGTGATAATGGTGGTGCATACATCTATAAAGAATTCAAGAAATTCTGCATCAAAGAAGGATTTCGAAGAGAACTGATAGCACCTCATAACCCACAGCAGAATGGGGTCACTAAAAGAAATAAAAAACGATTGTGGGTGCAACAAGAGTGATTTTTCATGATAAGGGCCTACCAATGCATCTGTGGGAAGAAACATGCAACACTGTGGTATTTGTGCAGAACCGTTGTCCTCATAGGATACTTGGCATGAGTACACATGAAGAGGATTTCACTGGTAAGAAACCTGCTGTTTCACACTTTAATATTTTTGGCTCATCTGTTTATGTGCATGTGACCAAGGACGCCAGGAAGAAGCATGAACTGACAACTGAGATTGAGATTTTTGTGTGGTACACTGAAACGCCCCACAACTATCGTGTGTATTTTCCAAACAAAATAATGACTTTTGTGTGACGAGATATACAATTTTATGAGGAGAAAGCTATGTGGTTGTCCCTTGAGAGGGTACTAGACTTGCATGCAGAGGAGGAAATGTTGGTTCCCAAGGACGAGCCTCAAGATGTGGAGCAGCCACATGAGGAGGATCATGTTGTGGAGGAAAACACTCATGCAGATCCATCCATCATAAATGGCAGAAGGTGCACCACGGAAGCTGATAGAATGAGACTTGATGCTGCAGAGAATGTAGGAACCCCTACTTCACAGTGGAGACAAAGACACTCTCCTGACAAGTTTACTAGATACATGGCTCTTATGAGAAAATGTATTGTGACTGAACCATCTTCCTTTCAGGAAACAATTTGGAAACCAACTTGGGTTGATGCAATGGTGGAGGAGTATGACTCCATTTTCAAGAACATTGCATGGGAGATTGTCCCTAGACTGGTGGAAAAATCAGTGGTTGGATCGAGATCGATCTACAAGGTAAAGCAAGTTACCGATGGGAGTGTCGAGAAATACAAGGCTAGATTTGTGGCCTGGGGATTCTCACAGATCGAGGGGATCGATTATTATGAGACCTTTGCACCAATTGCAAGGTACTCTTTGATTAGATCCATCCTTGCACTTTCATTGCAGATGGGCTGGCACATTCATCATATGTATGTGAAAATTGTGTTTCTCAATGGAGTGATTGAGGAAGAAGTGTACATAGAGCATCCTGAATGTTTCAAGATATTCAATAGTGAGTTGCATGTGTGTCGACTGAAGAGAGAACTGTATGGGCTGAAGCAAGCACCTCGTGCTTGGTACACTCGGATAGACAACTATTTCACCAGACTGGGCTTCACCAAAACTGAAGTAGATGAAAACATGTACTAGATTGTGGTTGAGGGTAAGATATTGATTATTGTTATTTATATTGATTATCTAATTTTGACTGGTGATGATCAGGTGATACACTCATGCAAGGAGGATCTTGCAAGGGAGTTCTAAATGAAGGACATGGGACTCCTTCATTATTTCCTTGGATTGGAAATATGGCAGCGAGATGGTGAAATTTTTTGTCTCAAGGCAAGTACGCCAAGGAGATACTGGGTAAGTTTCACATGGAGAGCTGCAAACCCATGGATACTCCTCTTCCAGGAAATTTGAGGAAAGAGGATGCTACTTCTATAGAGGTAATGGATGCTACTGTCTAAAGGCAGTTAGTTGGTTCACTGATGTATCTAGTGAACACCAGACCAGACATTTGATACGCAGTTAACCAATTGAGTCAAGCTATGGTTAAGCCTAACAAGCTCTTTTGGAAGGCGGGGAAGCATGTCTTGATATACCTGAGGGGCACATCAGAGTATGGTCTATGGTACAGACAGACAGAGGGAGTGAAGCTTCAAGGCTTCACGGATGCAGATTGGGAAGGCAGTCCATTAGACAGAAAGAGCACATCAGGAGGGATCTTCATCATAGGATCGAAAAAAATTTCTTGGTACATCAGGAAGTAGTTATCTGTGGCACTCAGTTCAATGTAAGCAGAGTACATGGTAGCAAGTCAAGCTGCATGTGAGGCTATCTGGATGAGAAAGATCTTGATTGGTTTGTTTGGTTCTCAGATGGATCTGATAGTGATACATTGTGATAATCAGAGTTGCATTAAAATATCAATTAATCCTGTGTTTTATGATAGGTCCAAGAACATATATATTCGGTACCATCATCTCAGAGATTGTGTGCAGAGGAGAATAACGTTGCTTCATGACATTCCCACAGAAGATTAGGATGCAAATATTCTGACGAAGGCTCTCACGAGGAGCAAATTCGAATACCATAGAGGCAAGATCGGGGTGAAGGATAATCCCTTTCTTGTTGAGAGGGAGTGTTTAAATTCAAGAAGAAAATTTCAGCACCCACACCTAGTGCATTAATCACCTACACTAGGATGGGGCCCATAGGGCTAAATTTGGTGCATGTCTATTTTAGTTATCCCTTAATTAAGATGGACAATAAAATGTAGCCTAGTCTCAAAATAACTTGTAATAGTTAATGAGTGTGATAAACTCAGTTAACTCATGAATTTTGAGTTAGAGGTAGTTGGTGAGGCATTCAGAGTAATTCTAGTTGTAACAGAGTTTGAAGTGCAATGGTGCATTAGTTAATTCAGGTTGTAATCAGTTTAGCTTAGTTAAGTGAGTTAAACTCAGTTGTAATAGTTGTAACTGTTAGATACACTAGTGAGAGATCAATTTCAAATTAAATATTAATTAATTCACAATTAGTGATCTCACATGCAACTAAGGATTTACTATTATTAGCTGCATGCATGTCAAATCTAGTGGAGACCTAGTTGAGATCCAGATGAAAGGGAAGTTGACTATCAGTTGTAGGATTATTGGGTTTCACCCATGAAACCAAACACCCATTGGAGTGCCCATGATACTTGCATAATCAAGGAAGTCCAAAATTCTTATTCTTTAGGGATTGCATTCATCACGGATTGCGCAAGCAAGGCAGGCTATCCGGAGGCAGTAAATTGGCTAAGTATTGGTCAGTTTTATGTGTGACAGTGTGAGACAATTATCTGAGTATAGGAGGGCTCTTGTGAGAAGAGTTGTATGTAATTGTTTCATGATTCAATGCTAAATATACAATAGAATATAGTGGGGTTTTGAGCAGCAAGCTTTCCCTGGGAAATTATCTGTGTTGTGGCTTGATTGATTCTTCTTTGCTTCATGTGATTGGAAATTGTGTCTTTAATTTTGCAAAATATTTGTAGAAGCGATTTAGTATTTAACTTTAGTACATTGTTATATCAGATTGAATCCATGATATACATGCTTGTTTTATAATTTCTACGCTTATTTGTCCAAAATATTCATTGGTATCTATCCTAGTAAAAAGACCTCCCATAAGGAATAAATCATTACAAAAGGTACCATATTAGTGACAAATTAATGCCCATTCTTCAAAAAAATAGAAAAACATGCATTCAGTCCAAAATTTGTTGAAGAGAACAATTTTCTAGACCTTCTTGACCATGCACTGTATGAGTTCTTTTACCAGCTACAACCCTTGTTTTGATAATTGGTCTATCGGCAAGTTATTTTCTCTATAGGCATGTGTGTGCTCCATCCTATTGAATAAGAGCAACATTTCATTAATTGTGATGCTACAGAGATCAGATACAAGTGACTTATTTTTTTCGAGCCATTGAGGTGTCATATAACAAGCATGGAATATCCAAATACCTGAAATAAGAATAAACCATTTTTACCAATTTAAATAAGCACAGACAGGCCATCAAATTAGCTAAATTGATGCTTCTACTGCCCATATTAGCTTTTAAATTATATTGATCATCATCACAAATCCATAGGGGGAATTTGAGTCCACTCTTGAGTCCTTTGTCTAAAAAATCTCCATCAAAGAAATCCTAGGACTTTGATTTGCAAATGATAAAATTATTTACCTATCTAAGTACATGACAAGAGGAAATTGAGCCATATAATTTAAAAAAGACACTGCCATTGAGGAAGTCACCCAAGTAGGGACAAACTTGAAATATGACATAATTTCTAGAGGTCCAGATAGGCCATGAAATTATTGAAGGGATGAATCTCCATGATTTTAAACTTCAATCAAAGAAGAAATTATTAACATAATCTCTAATTGTAGTGTCACTCCAGATATTAGAAAGATTAGGTTCATTCTTGATCACACCCCATACAAATCCAGTGTATTCACATTTATGAAAAAGATGATCGTCGGTTTCCCCTTCCAATTTGTAGAGTAAGAATGTATTTGGACTATAGAAATGACTATTCTCTAAATGATCCTATGTAAGAAGATTATTGTGAAGGATCAACCAAATACTTAGTACAACCTTGGGCGGAGCATGTACCTTCTAAAAGGACTTCCACCAACAATGATTAATTCTAGGATCTCCATCCATGATAGATTTGGTACACAAGATTTACAATGTAGTTACCATCTTCTTGATTATAATTCAAAAAAAGATCATTTTCCTGAGCATTTAATTTAAATGTGCCTTGCCTAATTTAGTGATGAATTCCAACCAGACCCCCCTCCATCCTACATGGATATCTAAATATTTAGCTTACGCCTAGTGTTGTTGCTATAAATTTGATCGAATAGCGTCAACAATGTCACATAGGAAAATATATGCGAGCACGAAAATAAAATACATAAGGCTATCACACAAGAAAACCTCAATACCACATCCAGGAATTCTTTCAGAACCTATTTTCACAGATTTTCCATTTCCAACTCTCTAGGCCAAGTGATTACCAATTATAGGGAAGGAATTAACTAAGGCTCGCCAATGGCTAGAAACTTTGAGTTTATTTTTGTTGCATAGTCGCACCTAGTTAAGTATAGATGTATTTATTAACTGTTATTCTGCTCCACAGGGAATCTAAAGTAATGAAATTGCACATAGATTTTCTATCGAAGGATTTGGAAAGTTGGACACCATACATTAAAACCCATCTTCCATAATATTTTGGAAGAGCTACTGATTTCCACATAGATAGCACCATACCTAATGAATCCGTGCACCCTCCCCAAAAGAATTTAATACATGTGATTTTCATTTTGGAGATAAATCATTTTGGAATTTGTGCCATGAGTGCCCAATAAAGTGGAATTATCTTGAGTACATCTTTAAAAAAGTGTCAATCTCCCCACTTGAGAGAGCCACCAGTTACACCAGTAGAGTATACACACTTCACATTTACCAATAAGCCAATGCAAATCCTGCTTTTTATAACCATTTGGTTTCAGAAAAATTCCCAAGTGTTTGAGACCATCTTCCACTTCCTTGCAATCAAATATATAGTGCATAGCTAAAGCATGGAGAGTTTAGCCAACGAGAAGATGGTAATAACATGCTAATTTTTCTAATTTAATTTCCATACCATATAGTGTAGAAAGAAAATAAAGTAATATATAAAATCTCTTATATTACCAGAGTAAAACAACAATATGTCATCAAAAAAGAGTAGGTGTTATATCCTCAAAGAGTTACCAATAAGAATTCCATTCATATCACCCTATCAACTGCTTGTTTGATTAATCTACTCAATCCATCTGCCACCAAAAGGAAGAGATAAGGGGATAGGGGAAACCCTGTCTTATCCATTTTGTAGATGAGAAGAAATGGGAGGTTGCTCCATTAACAAGAAAAAAAAAGGTGCAGTGGAGACACAACACGTGATCCATTTTGTAGCCTGGTAAGAAAACCCAATGTGCAGAGGCAAGAGTTGGAGGGAGAACTAAGATACTTTGTCATAGTCTTTGGACAGGTTAACCTTTAGAACCAAAGTAGATAATTTCCTTATTTTAATTGTGTGTGTGGCTTCTTGAGCAGATCCCATAACTTAATGAACATGCCTACCATGAAGAAAACAATTTTTTTAGGTGAGATAGAAATAAAAATAATTGGATTTATTCAAAGAGCTATAAATTTTGCCACTATCTTATAGGCCATATTGCAGAGAGAAATTGGCCTAAAATATTCAAATTTATCTAGATGGTAATATTTAGGGATCAATGTAGTTAGAGTATAATTTAAGGAGCCAAACAACTTTCCCAAAGTCTTAATCTCCTCCACCATGGAAAGCAATTAATTACCAAGAAATTCAAAAAAGGATAGAAGAACTCAATGGTCTAGCCATCAAGGTGTAGACTCCTATCCTTTCTAAAGGAATTCATAACCGCAAATAAATTTGATATTGTAAACTACTTTAGGAATTATTGATTCTCTTTGGGGGTGAAAAACAATGAAAAATATTTAATCATAGACATGGATGATCCTAAGGAGTACCTACAGTTTCTGTAAAAAGGTTCTTATAATAGCCCACATCATCATAAAAAATATCTTTTAAAGTGTGAACCCTATCACCAATCTTAGTTACAATGTCCCAACTAGTATTTCTGTGCCTTCTATGAGATGAAAAATTATGAAAGTAATTTGTATTCATATCTCCCTCGACAATCTAAGTGGCCCCACACTTCGATCTCTAGTCTTTTTCCTCATCGAGGAGTAATATATTTTGGAGACATTCCAAATGTTTAATCTCAATAAGATCCATTTCAGTAGGAATGATACAGTTATAAAAACTTGAGTAGCTAGATTTCCTTCAATCTCCAATAATCTATCTCCTGTAGCCTTTATCCTATCACTAGCCTAGGTCTTTACCATTGGTTTAATTCTTTTTAAATTTCGAATTAAATAAGTAGTGGCAATAATGCTGCCCAAATGATTATAGATTCTACACTCTTCCTTAATTAACTAAATAAACCCATCATCTAGGCCCCAGGATTTATTGTACTTAAAGGTATATCCAAGCTTCTCATTAGAGCAGAATGGAAAGTGGCATGAGAGCATCTGATCCTCAATCCAATTCATGATCTTGTTAACACCTGCAATAATATTGGAGTTGACTAAAAACCTGTCTAGCCTTTTGGCCACAAGTTCAAAGCCCACTCTATTATTTACCCACGATGGATTTAGTATAGTTGGTTATAAATCCACAAGGATAGGGTTTTCAATTTTAGAAGAAAAATGTTCTTCCAAAGGGTCGATGTGGGAAGAGCTTCCATAAATCTCATTGTGACTATGGGTGAAGTTAAAGTCTCCCCAATTGGTTAAGTTAGTACATTGAATCTCCAAAGAATTAAAAATTCTATCCCGATAAGTTTTCTTTTATGCATAATGTCCATAAGAGATTATGATTTTGTAAACAAAGGCCTTCTCCATAAGAATACCAAAATTAAAATAAAACAAGTTTATAACTTGAAAAGTGTCCCTCCAACCAATTATGAGATCTCTTGAATTACCAGTAGAATCTAACCCACTAAAATTCCACCTAGGAAATACCTTCATTAGATAGGGAAAACGCTCAATTTGTTTGCACATAGTATCCTCTATTAATATCATATTAGGTTTTTATCTTGTTATGAAAATAAAAAGGGACAATTTCTTGGCCTTCCCTCCCAAGCCTACGATATTGAGGGACACTAGCTTCGTGAGGAAACCAAAGATAAGGGGGTCAATGTTCTAAGTGCCCCTAGTAAATTCAAATATCTCCCTTGATGTATTTCACACATCGTCTTCTAGAGTGCCTTTTGAACATTCTTCATTTACCCACTAGAAGGGGAGGAAAGTTTTTATCAAAGTCACTACCCGGTCTCCCAACAAATCTCATGGAGGAATTTTCTTCAACTCTTAATATAAGGAAATCGGGAACATATGAAGAAATACTTCCATGGTAAAAGTAGTGGATTGGTATTTTCTAATACTCTTCGAGGATATTTTCTGCTTTGTATAGGAGGGGTTATTTTTATGAGTTTTATTTTTAGTCCCTTGATATACTTTTTTTCCTTCAAGGAATTATCTATCAAACCCTTTCCCTATGAGAAATAAAGACTTCCTCGTTCTTCCCTTGAATCATTAGGTTATCATAACTAGCAGTAGGATTTATGTTTAATTCAAGAGTAGGAGAAGGCTTTACCATTTTACTTAAGGGGACCCTATTAGTTCACAAACCCTTAATAGAAAAAATATTCGAACGATGAATATTTTTTACATTAGAATCTAGATGAATTTTACATTTCGAGGTAATTTGTGCATATGAGGAATTATTAAAAATAGATTCTTTAATAAGAGGAGTGCTCTTACTAGGCGTACTGAGAGAAGGACATAAATTTTGAAGGAGAGCCTCTAATACGGTCATGTCACACATTGTATTAGTATATAAACCATCCTCAAACCGTTGCATCCCCATGGTTTCATATTGAACTAGGGTGCTAAGGATAGGGTCATCAGAAACAAAATATCCTTTACCATCCATGTTCTAACCTTCATTTGGAGACCTTGAATTGTCAAGCTGTTGAATTGTGCCCAACCCTCCATCAAAACTAGGGTTTTATCCATTTGTAATTTCGGTTGGATCATCCCCTAACTTGTGGCCACCAATCCTTACTTCAGAGTCCTACTTGAATTTTTTAGGGACCCAATGTTTTTTTATACAGCATCAAAAAATATTTGAATAAATTCCTAGCACTGTGACATCACAAACACCTTAAGGGAAAATTGACTTAGCCAAAGGGATGTGAAAAACAAGTATTCCCACATACTAGTTCAATGATTCATATAGGTCACCTTTAACCTTAAGGTTAACCAAAAATTTTCCCACCAATATTTTCGAAGATATTTTTGAGTCCTCATCCACTACTATCATCAAACCAAGACAATTCCCGATCTCTCACAGACATTCCACTGTCCACCAGACTAATGGAAAGCCAAATAATTTAACCCACATCAGATTTTGTGAAATCCTTTTAGTAATAGGATAAAATAAAGGGTTTCCACCAATGTATTATTATAATATTTGAGTCAATCAAGAATGTCTTGATCAATATGGATTTTTCATCCTTTCCCTTATTGAAAATAAAACCTAGCCATACTTTTCTCAAAAGATGGAAGCAAGGAACATAGGATAGCAAAAAATTCCACTGATTATCCAACCATTCACCCAATGTCCTTTCAAAACATAAATGCCACAAAAATACACTATGAGAGTAATTCCTTCTAAATCCATAACATGCTAGAGTGAAATTTATTTCCCCACAACAAGTCTTATTTTGTTGACACGACTCTTATACAACTTCTGCTTTCATTTTTCTAGTTCTGAAATACACCTGAGAGTCTTGTTGTAAAATTATTTGTTTTTAATAAGTTAGCGTGGTAGTTTAAAAAAAATAAAATAAAATATAAAATGCTAAGTTAGAACACAGATGAAAATGTAATTTAAAAAATGCTAGGAAAAGTATATTTTATTAAATCCATGTTAGAAAAATGATAGGATAGTTTTCTCTAAATAAAGGAGGCAACAGAAAAAGTGTTAGGGAAGCATAAGATAAAAATTTTAATGCTTTAGAGATCAAAATGATAATGGCTACCTGTTTAAATGTGCTAGATTTTCAAAATGTAAAGATTTATTCATGTATGTTCGAACCTTTGAAAAAGGGTTTTATATATTCATTAATTAAATTAATCTATATGCACACATATTTATTTTATTGTAAAGTCGCTAAATGACAAGTGGTAAAATCAAAAGAAGGTAAAGTTCTTTTGGATTTTGACGGTACATCTTGAGCTTCCCTCAGATCTACGGCGGAGATTTACTTCGCACCCCCTCCGCCTGTTTCTTGTTAACGCGAGGGAGGGGGGGGGGGGTCCGAAATCCGGTTTCAAATGCCACTCATTTCCGCGACATGGCAGCATCACGTGACTTCACACCCCTCCTCCTAAAACCGAAAACTGGGGGGTACCCCCCCCCGAAATCCACCTCCGGTTTTCCACTCCCACTATCGCTTGCCCACACCATAACCATTTATCCATTTATCACTCATATTCCTCCACGTCACTTATCTGTTATCCCTAATGCTCCATTATATCCGTTAATCCTCCCATTGGCCAATAAATTCACTCCATTTACCCGTTAATCATACTGTTATGCAATAAATTCATTTGAATATTAGCCAGGACCGTTAAACCTAAACCACATTCTATAAAATTGGCCACAGTCTCCCACTCAATACTTTACTTCCACCTTGAATTCACCTTCATCCTCTGTCGTTGTTCCACAGTGAATTATCTTCTGTAATTGCCATTCATATTCTCGAAATCCTATCATCATTTTTGTAACCATAATTTTTGAATTCTTGTACCACTTTATTACAGTCAATCATGGCACCTAAGGCCAAAATGAAGAAACTAAATACTCTGAAAGGTAAAGGTAAAAAAAGTGTGACAGAAGAAATCCCGAATGTTGACAGTGTTATAGAGGTCATACCCGAGGTCGCTCATTGAGCTGCCGAGGTCATTCCTAAAGTTACCAAATATGTTGCAGAAGACATTCCTACAACTCCACAAATCAACCTAGACCTCACACCCCTAGTCGATACCTATTTTAAAATTGATGAATGTCACTGTGAATTTGAACTCTACGAGCTACATTTGTGGCTAAAACATAAGCACCTAGATAACCAAGACCCTATCATATTTTTGGAGTCTATGTTGCCTCTGTTTGTGTTCCCTCAAACTCACCCATTCCCAGATCTAATTGCCTGGGTTCAGAAGCAGTATGACCGTATAACCAAGTTAGTGGTGGCTCAGAATGAACAATGATGATAATATTCCCATGGTTCTCCTTCCGACATCATGGCTTCCAAAATATTCTCATCTGTCAAGAAAATTGAGGAAAAAGGATCAGATGGAGTACCAAAATCTAAGGAACGATCAACCCAAACAGCCGACGACGTTGATTTCAGATTCACCGCCCAAGCCAGATATATTGATTTCTATGCCAACTCAATAGGGCTGGGCAGAAAAAACTCATCCAATGTAACAATTTCAGAATCACCCGTACTCTCCCTTAAGCCAGATGATGTGGAAGAGATCATGTGCCAGGTCTCTATACTTGCAATTTCTACTGACGTCGCGGGTGGCGGTAATGCAAAGGTTCCCATAAGAGTGGAATCCTTTAAGAGCTCTACACCAATGTTTTGAAGTGCTAGTTGGGGTGCGTGAATGAGCGGAACACTTCCAGTTACCTGAGAAGCAGAGGCAAAGAAGGATAGATGATTAATGACTGTGATAGTACCTTTATATGGAAAGGAAATCATTCTAAAATATGTAGAAACAATTTCAGTCATAGCATATACCCATGGCCTTCCAAGTAGAATATTATAGTCATGGGGTCCGTCAACAACCTCGACATCAAAATTCGCTATTTTTCCCCCTAGTTCAACATGAAGGTTATTAATAATACCACAAGGCTTATATGTACGTCCATCGAAAGCCTTCAACATCGTTGATGATTGAGATAAGTGCAGCGAGCCAAGTGACTTAAAACAATTTAGAGACATAATACATGTGGATGCTCCCTCATCAATAATAGTACGATGAACAAGGTGATTGAGAACATTTACCTGTATGGAGAATGCCAATTCTGTTGGTAGTTGCGACACATAGCCCGTATGATTAAAGATGACAAGATTAGAATCAGTCGGATCAATTCCACCAATAGCCGACAATAAAGCCTGTTTTTGGGAGGGACAATTTTGTAATACCTCAAGAGTAGACATAGCTAAAGGGGATTGTGCCAAATATTCAGCTATGTTATAATTTTGAGAAGCTCTTCCTCGAGGATTATATGTCGATTTGTGAATTACTCCCTTAGGTGGCTTAATTATCAATTCAGGAATAGCAATACGCGGTACTGTTTCCATAGACGGATTTGTAGTTGAGGTAGCAGGTTGATCAGTGGCCTGAATACCATAATATTTATTACGCATTGACACCAAAATATCTATTGAAGGTTTTGTGGCAGATAACATAATTACTTGGGAACTAGAAGATGGATACGTAGCAACCAAATTTGTGTCCGGATTTGGAAATGGATCTATCAACGCAACTGACACATTGGAAGTCTTAATGATTTTTGATACTTCAGCATGGTGAGGACAATCCCAATTTTTTTTTTCCTAATTATAGATTATGCATGGATAACGAGGTTTCCTAGGTCCTGACGATTGATCAGATGATCTTTCCTGCAGGTTAGAAGTTTGATTTTTCTTAGATTTCCCCTTTTTCTTACTTCTGGGTTGCTTGTCACTTTTTCCCTTGTAAAATGACATGACATTAATTTCAGAAAAAAGTGCACGATCAGATGCAGTAGTATGATCTGTGCTTGCAGTGCCAATCAAGACATCTCCAGCATGAGAGTCCTTTAATTGAAGAGGAACAGAAAAATTAGATCTCTACGTGTTAGGTATTTTTTCATAGAGCATGCCAGACTAAGTATAAATCAAGTCTAAATATTGGGCATGGGAAATAACCTGCTCTTCTGTGATGACGCCACCCTTAGTCACATCCTTAGTTATAGATGGTAGCAGGGACTTAATGAACCACTCAGTAAGGAGCTGATTCGGAAAAAATGTCTTAACCATTCTACGACGACGATGCCACTCGTGAATATGATCAGAAATGTGAGTAGCATTAGTCTGTTTGAAATTAGTCAAGAGTTTCGTTCCAGTTTCATATCGTATGGGTAACTGGAAGTGAGTTAGAAAGATAGTAGCTAGGGTAGTGAAATTATCAAAAGAATCTCTAGGTAACTCAATATACCATTTTGCAGCCGGACCAGTGAGCGCACGCTGGAAAAGACGTAGTTGAACATAATCATCATTCAGGAAGTTTGATGAATACCATAAATGATAAGTCATGACATGAGTTGACTGGTCTTCCCCAGGGGGTTTCCATTGAACTTAGGAATATCCTAGGCTAATTTTTGAGGTATCACCAGCCACCAAGGAGCATATTTGATTGGATCATTGGTTAGTCGATTTAAATTTGGTAACTCTAAAGTTGCAACAGGCCAGGGTATGACGGAATTGCTTGAGAAACAGGCCTTTGAGCACCAGCATAAGGAATCTACTGCTGGTAACCTAGATAGGGGTTGTTTTGAAAAACAAACGCTTGAGGTTTATGTTGACCAAAACCTGGATATGATACTTGTTGAAATGAAGTCTGAGGTATTTACGCCTGAAGCTGCCAAGGGGTCTATCCAACAATGTTATAACCCAAATTAGAATAACTTGGATTCTGTTGAGGATAGGTATAACCAAGTTGTGGCTATGACATCCCATAAAATGGTAAACCAGCTTGTGAATAAATAATTCTAGATACAGGTTGTAAATTGACAGAAGGATTTGGAGTCTGTGGACCCAATATTTTAGTGTATTAAGTTGAAGGACCTACCGGAAAAGGTTGTTGTACAACATTTTGATTCTGTAATAGGGGTAAAGATGTATTAACAAGTGGAAATGATGTGGGTGTAACAGGTTGATACGAGTGTACAAGCGTTTGTGGTTGGATAGGTAGAGTGGGCTTCCATTGAAAAACATTCATTTCGACATTAGGTTGACCAAAAAGTGACGGAGTACTATCATAGTGGGTGACCAAAGGTTGCCCCCAAGCATGAGGAGGATAATACGATGGAAAATATTGCTCTCCAAATGTTGGGAGTCCAGTTGATATGGTACTTGATGGAATAGACCCAGAAGGACCGGCTTGATATTTCCCTGATGATGTGTATAAAGAATCAAGTCGTTCAGTATCCACTATAGGTTTACTAGTTAGAATACAAGACCATGAAATTGGTAAAGTCCATGGATTTGAAGATGTAGCACAGAAAATTCCAAATAAAGATTTATAACCTTATGGGAGCATAGGGCCACCATGAAAATATGATTCTGGTGAAGTTGTAAACATAGATGGGGTAGTGAGGGCAGGTACTGACGTAATTGGAATAGATGGCCCAAATGAAGATGTTGGTTCAGGCATGATTACTTAACCAAATGTATAAACTTTTGGATCGATGATATTTTGAATAGGAACATGATCAACAAAAGCACGGGGTGGTGATTGAAGAAAATATTCGTACAGGTAAAGATCCTCCCCAAAATGGGTTGGAGTTAAATGTGTTTCGTCTTGTGGGATTTATTCAATCGAAATTAAACCAGGTGGAAGTATTTCACCGTCAGGCCCAAAGTATATTTCAGGAGGTTGACTGTGTGATATGGGAGATTAAATGGCTATAGAAATTTGTGGGATGACCAATGCAGAAACAACTTCCGGTTGTTCGACTTCGAGATTCAAATGTTCTGGAAAAAAAGAAACAATATCTGGATCAACTTATGGTTGAACAACTTCGGGTCCAGGAGGTATGGTCTCACTAATTGGATGGATCGTGACCATAGGTAGCTGTGAGGACTTCATCTCTACAAAATTAGACAAACCGGGATGTGTAGAAACAACTTGATCTAACTCTGGTATATGGGAAGATGATGCTTCACCATAGGTACTATTAGTAGTTGATTCGGTAGAGTGTTGTCACCTTCACTGACCAGGAGTGACTTCTGGTGGCAAACGTGGTTTCAATGCTAATCTATGTGAATGATGGGGGAAAGGATTTTGTTCTTCCACAATTACTGATTTATTTTAACCAAAAAAAAATAAACAAAATAAAAGGGTATTGCTAGGAAAAAGGTTTACCAAGAAACTGTGAACTACAAAATACCTCCTGGCGAACCAAGAATTATGGGCAGGCAATCTCCCCGAATGCTATGTTCGGTGTATAAAAATTTACAAGGCGGCCGACTCAGTTCACTATGGATGGATAGCAACCTAAAGTTGTCCTCCCAAATATACCCGAAGGTACGTGGAGGCCCAAGTCCATATTAGCGCTGTCTGATGCAAAACCGCATAGTGAGAGCACCCCTTATACTTTTCATACTGTAACACCACCTAATATACCTGAAAGTACGTGGAAGAGCTACGATATACTTACATACGTGGAGTGAGGTATCACACTTGGACTGTATCATAGACAATTAACGACAGCTGCTATGTTTTACGATGCTGGAACACATCTCTAGCCCAGACCTTCTAAATGTTATCGTTATGGTTCCAATGATTTATTAGGTAAATTGAGATAAATTTTAAGTTGATCTTGTTTATCAGTTTTCCTTTCAAGGTTCACCACGATGATGTATTGGAAATTCATAAAATGAAAACTAAAATGATAAGCAATCTATCCCTTTTGGTTTTTCAATGAAAATCCTAGCTACTAGAGGGAAAGAGCAATCAATTTGAGAGAAAACAATCAAAGAGGACAAACTAAAATGCAGCTTTCCTAATTGTTCCTTTTGCAAAACACACAATCCACTACATGCAAATGCAGGTTTTTCTTTTCAGTCCCTTTAATGTTATGAATGAAGAAAAGGAAACTAAGTGCATCAAATCAATAAAAACAAATTCCTTTTACTTTTGAGAAATGAAGAATTTAAACAACAATTTCTCTTTTGAAGGAAAAATGAGGAATTTAACAACAATTTCTCCAATTAGGAAATAAAGAATTTAATGACAATTTCCTTTTTCAAAAGAAAATGGATCTAATGCAGCAATGAAAATACTTTGAAAGTAATTCATCAATGATAAAGAAAAACACTTTAATTAAAAATTGAACAAACTTTTCTTTTAAAGGAGGAAGGAGTAGGTAAGGTCACTGGCCAATCTGGGGTATCAGGCTCTTTAAAACACAACAAACAAGAAACTGAAAGAAAATGCAATGAAAAATTCAATGGAAATTTGGTGATTCTAGGGGGCAACACAGTCTCTAAGGGGAGACAGTGCGTTTCAACGCACCCCCGGAAGGGAGATAGTGCTATGCAAAGCAATGTGTCTTGTTCAAAAGTGCATTGAGAGTAGTCAGAGAACGAAAAATAAAATGTTTAACACACTTCTAATGCAAATTTTGATTTCAAAAAGCCTAATATTTCTGAGTAAATGCTAATGGGTGAATAAACAGAGAAAATCAGAGGCAAATACACTAAGGATGAAGGGAAAACTCCCCATCAGAGTCGCCAATTTGTTATGCGGAATTATGAATTACGGATAAAACATTCTTCCCTAGATGTAGTGGCAATCTAGAACAAGGTTAAATACTTTGCAACTACTTTTCCTAATAGTAAATAGACACACAGAATAGATCAAATAAGTTACTTGGAGTCCAAGCATTTCCTATTCTCCTTTTGTCGCTCTTGTTGTAGCTTCAAATATGAGCTAGATCGCCAAAATATTTCCCGCAAAGATGAACACTAAACAAAAAAATATAGAAATAATACAGATGTCTATTCAAGTTATTTAGTTAAATCAATAAAAAATGAGCCATATACATTAGATAAGAATTCATAATATGAAAGACAGAAGCTTATACATATACATATGTGGGAAAGTAAGCAACAATCTTTATTAATGGATAGAAGTGGAGGTTACAACTCAGTGATTGATTTAGTGTCACCATCTCCAGTCACTAGTATATTTGGGGGAAATTCCGACACTTGGTTCCGACGCTTTTGACCAAATGTCAAAAATTTCCCCAAATTTTTTCAATCCCGCCCGAAACTGTCGCTATACCGACGTTTAGAGAAAAGTGTCGCAATATTGACACTTAGACAAAGTGTCACAATTGTGACGTTTGGAGGAAGACGTCGCAATTGCGACACTATGCCCCAAAGCGTCACTATTGTGACGACTGCCTCCAAACGTCACAAGTGCAACAAAATGTATAAGTGTCGCAATTGCGACGTTTGGAGGCAGCCGTCGCAATAGCGACACTTTGGCTGCCGTCGGTATAATGACACTTATATGTGCACTACATAAAAATGATTTTATTAAAAAAGACGACACTTATATGCGCGCTACATAAAAATGATTTTATTAAAAACTACATTAACGTCTAATATCACGTGCGCATTCGCCCTCAGCTCTTGTAGAACAACATTCGCCCTCAGCTCTTGCAGAATAGCATTCGCCCTCAGCATTCACCCTCAGCTCTTGCAGAACAAAATTTGCCCTACATTCACCCTCAGCGTTCGCCCTCAGCTCTTGCAGAACAAAATTCGCTCTCAGCATTCACCCTCAGCTCTTGCAGAATAGCATTCGCCCTCAGCTCTTGCAGAACAACATTCGCCCTCAGCTCTTGCAGAACAGCATTTACCCTCAACATTTTCCCTCAGCTCTTGCAGAACAACATTCTCCCTCAGCTCTTGTAGAACAACATTCGCCCTCAGCATTCGCCCTCAGCTCTTGCAGAACAACATTCGCCCTCAGCTCTTGCAGAACAGCATTCGCCCTCATCTCTTGGAAAATGGTAAGTTCTTACTACAGGCCCTTCCTCCTATACTAGGGTTGAATCTATTTGGGTTTTTTTGGTCAATTCCATTGGATTGTGTTAGGCTATAGGGTTCTCTCTAGATTTCTTCCAATGATCTTTCAGATGAGTTTCAAAGAGGATGTGTAAGATGTGTTTGTGCTTGCATGAATTTGACTCCACCAGTTTCATGAAGTTTAATCTATGGATTTTAGTTTGACAAACTCATCCATCTCAACACCCAGTAACGAATTTCCCTTGGTCTGATCTATATTGAAGGTGAAGTGAAAAGTGGTAGAGAATGGGAGATCAAAATTCATCAACTTTATCACAAGGGTAGTACTCCAGATTGAAAGTGATGAGCTTTAGTTCTCCAGATTTGGGGATTTTCTGATATTTGGGGATTTTTTTATGACATACCAAAGGTCACATCCATACAACCATATCAAGGTCAATGTTGAGATCATTCTCATATAGATATAGGTCACTGATATATAGGGTTAATATCATCATCACTATCCATGGAAACCGAATGTTTACAAAATCTATGATTGTGGTTGACTCATTTATAATTATTACCCATTTACAGTAGAGCACATAAACACTAAATATGGCCCGAGCAGAGCCTTTACAATAGGTAATGGAATTGCAGCTGCTTCATCAATAACCAATAGCTCCACTTGAGAAAATTTTTCATAATCTTGGGGCTGGATATACTGCAGAGCAAATGATTTTAGTTATCATTCGTGCTCCAATATATTAATATACTTTTTACATTGAATTGAAGAAAGGGAAACAAGCAAATGCTAGCCATCATACAATGCTTTGACATAAGAGTTTTGAGTGACATACTTGAAAAAAAGAACTCATCCACTGATATTTATAATCATTTGAGTTATTCAAGTTAAGCACAATGTCAAGAATCAAGATTCAATACCCTCTATTATCTTCATCACCCAATACAAGATTTAAATTTGTCCCAAAGAAACGCTTATTAATTTGGTAGCCATTATTTCTCCCTGCTTTAAAAACCCTACATTTAAATGAAAACAAGAATTGAATTTCAACTACAAAAATCTATTAGTGTTTAAATGTACATGTGTGCATCACTTGTGTAGGGTATTCCCTTTCGACTTTCACATTATCCAAGAATGTGTGCAGTATAGTTCATATTTTTTGTGATTTAGATTATCTTGAAAAAGGAAAGGTAAATTATTTCCCATGGAAAAAGAAGGTTTTCCCTTTTTACTACTGGAAATGGTACAACAAAGTTCCATTTCTACCCGAAACTCCTATGAAACAGGAACCAAATAAATGCCATGTCCTCAATGGACATCATTTGGCTTTGAAAATGGCCATTGCATCGTGTTGTTTCTTATATTACATCATGATAGTTTCTTAGGTCATTTCTTGTTTCTTGAGATGAAAAACAACCAAAGAAATTGTGAAGATCCTTTCAAGAAATAAATGACCATTTCTCAATCATATCTCAACTATTTTTTATTTTATTCAGTGGTTGCTTACTTTGAGAGAAATTTGACACTTTTATAAGGAATATAACATAAAACACAAAATGGGAAGGAATTGATGAGGCAGATGACCTTTAGTTGTTGTCAATTAAGAATTGATAATACACGATGCATGTTCTGTACTACAAACTAGATTCCTTCCTGGAGTTAGGACACATAGTATTGAATCAAAGTTGTAGTTTCTAACTTCTTGTATTGGTTCATCAATCTTGAAATTCAGACATTGCATGTCTTCATTGCTTCATGTTTGAATAATTTGCCTCACATCGTACAATAGGAAATTAGGGAATTATGATTATTATTACTTTATGGATATGTTAAGTTACTTTTAAGTTTGCATGGTTTAGTGTGAAATTATTCTAGTGTGCCCCTAGGCCCAGGTGAAGGAATGCCAAGGACTGAGAACCCTAGTTTTTAAATGGTATTGTTTCTTATACCCAAAACCCCCTCAACATCACTTCTTATTAGTTCTTAACAATAGTGTTGTAAAAAATTTGAGAATTGATATAGCAAAATCTCGCACTTCTCAAGATAAAGTCCTAAAGCTAAAGTGTGATACCATGTGTAATTAAATAGCCCCATTGTCACGTCACCAACCTCTTTTCACTTCGGGCTAGCTCTCCTCCAACTCAAGGGGGTTCTCCCTAGTAGATGTTATGGATCTAATGGCCCAACCAAACCAAGTCAAGAGCCCCCTAACTCTCTATGTTTACTACCATCAATCAAAATATTGAACAATAGGGTCAGACATGCATCTTGAAGATAAAATTGCCAGGGTATTTTTGGGTAAGTTCAAAGGGAAAGTCCCCAAACACATATAATCAAGGAATTATAACGTGATTTCAAACATTAAATATCAACAAAATCGTTTAAAGGATATTTAAAGGAAAAAGGTGATGGAAGATAGAAAGTGCCTTACTTAAATGCTCTAAGGATTTTTCAATAGTTGCTCCAAAAGCTTCACTTCAAGGCCCTTCAAGATCGTCTCCAACAATGCTATACCATCAGATTCAACAATGTTTCTCCAAAAATGTCCTCAAGGTCTTCACAAGAATTTTACTAGAAGTTGCTCCAACAATATATTCAATAAGGTCTTCATTGTCAACTCGTCTCTTGTTTGGGTGCCTTAATGTGCAATGACATGTTTCCAGGATTGAATTCAATGCAAGGCATATTTGAAACTCTAACTCTGTCTTCCGGTGTCTTATTAGAAATTATTTCAGTTTTAATTTTGTGTTTTCAAGTTAGATATTGTTTTCAAGTTTTTACATTTATAATTTTATTGCAATGTGGCAGACTGATCAGGGAAGTACAGGAACAACCTCGAGACGGGATGATCGCGGAAAGAGGCCAGCAGAAGAACATGTAAAGTGCTAGCATTGCTCTATCTTTAGGTATTTTAGTTATTTACATAATTGAAATAATATTAATTTTGTTCAAATATGCAGAAACCTAGCCATGGTACGCCTGATGATTCCCTCTTTGAGGAAGAGCTTTCTTCATCCCTATCTCCAACACTCTTGTTGTGAAAAAAAGGCACGAGATGCAAGGTCGAAATTTAATACTTTGATAGAAACGCCTCAAACACCTGAAACAGAAGAGAGGATAAAAAAAATTATGACCCAGCTAGAAACATATCAGGTAATAATAAAAAGTCAAAAGGATATTTTTTTTGTTCTGCATGAGATGAATTGTGATAGTTTGATTTTTAATTTTTACATTGACTAAACTAACAAAAATTTATTTTGTATGTAGTGTTTTTTGGCACTTGCTGAACCCGATGTTGGTGGTAGTGGGACACAAGGGCAAGAGATTTCCCAGAAACCCTCTCGTACACCTTCTACTCCTTTAGGTGCCAACCAAGAAACACACCCTGCCCAAGCAGACACCCAGCCAACCGCTGAACGTGTTGGCAGTGATGACGCTGATATGGCCAACTACATTATTGTGTTTCCTGGAGCTACACGTGTCAGCTCCATAGGGACCGTTAATGGAAAGTTGTTGGTGAACGATGAAGGTGTCCCTATAAAGCACGTACAAATCCCAGGTAAATTTTAATATTTTAACTATTTCATGTACTCTATCTAAAACATATTTATCATGATTTTTATTTTTAAATTAATGATAATATCTTTTTTTTTTTCTGTGTAGGAAACAATGATTTCTACAGTTTTTTGGAGAGCCATGCGTTGGTAATTTTTGGCCCAACCATATGCACAAGGTGGAATTCCTAGAATTCCAACCTAAAAAAATAACTTCTAGATTATCTAGAAGCCCTTTTTGGGGTCGGCACATTTGACATAACAACGCTGGCTTAGGTAGCCGACAAATATTTGAAATATACCAGGGACACCTATAGGACACAATTGAAAT
This sequence comes from Pinus albicaulis, assembly GCA_034641835.2. Lineage (NCBI taxonomy): Eukaryota > Viridiplantae > Streptophyta > Pinopsida > Pinales > Pinaceae > Pinus > Pinus albicaulis. The sequence continues at coordinate 1,772,031,266 of CM076578.1, read as the reverse complement.
TTAACCCTAGATACAAGCGTCCTCTCACAGTTCCAGAGAGTGATTGGATAACACTCATCCATGACGCAAAAGAGAAAAGGGCAAAGAAAGAAAGAAAAATGCCAACTGGACCTGCAAGGTAAATTACAACTTTAATTCAATAGCTTTAATTTTCTCTATGTCTAAAATAAAAGTGTGCTATGTCATATCTGAATTCAATATTTTGATGCTAGGTTGCTTGACACCTCGAAGGCAACCAAAGCTAGGATTGAAAAAAAGGGCCATCACAAGCTAGGCCAGGGCGGCTACTTGAAATTAGCCGCAAGAATTGTAATTAAGTAGCTAAACATCTTATAATTAGTTGTATCGCCTTCCAATGTTTTTGTAATCCTATCAAATATGATTAAAAATACACAATCATATGTAATGTAGGGTGATGACTTTGGAACAGAAACTACAGAGGAAGATAAAAATATCGCTTTCCATTTCGGCTATCAAGCCGTAGTTAAACGTCGCAGAAGCTTGGGGCAGGTCTCAAGATCCAGAATGCCTGATAAGGTAAAACATTAACCTTTCAATATGTTTGTAAATTTAATGTCTAACAACTTTGTTTAAATCAGGGGAGAAACACTACCGACGAGGAAAATAACCCAGTTTTAGAGCCAGATGTAGATGCTCCTCACATGCAACCTGATCATTGTAGTGGGGACCAGGCCGACAATGCTACTATCAGTGAGGGCCGTGACGGTAATTAATTTCCACTTATAATTTTTTCTAATTATACCTTGATGGTTGTCCTTATAACGTTTTTTGTTTAAATGACAAAGAATGTTTCCCTTGAGGATCTTACCACCAGAGAGGAACACAGGGCAACAGTCCCAACGACGACAACTGGTGCACCAGGTAAATAATCTCATTGAAATTTTTTTATTAATATTACCGAACTAGTTCAATGATATTTAAAAAATGACAATTAAAATTTAATATTATCTGTTTTTGTAGGCGATGCCCCATCACTGGATGAGACCAGAGATCGTGACTACGCAACTAGGTCAATAGTGCGGGTCGAAAGGCACGAAACAAGAGTAGAGCATGATGATATTGATGATGTAATTAGGAGCTTTAGAAATAGGAAGAAGAAAAATAAAACTTGATAATGTAAAATATTATATTATTATAAGACAAACATTACCATACTTGGAAAGTTTTTTGCGTTATATAAAAAACTCACATATCATACTATTTTTATGTCAAGCATTAATTTCAATGTTTCCTTGCGTACTTTTTGTTGAATTTTTTTTTTATTAGTTATTGAATTTTTTTTTTATGCTCATGAAAGTAAAAAATGAAATATAGATTGGGTATTGGGGAATTGAGAGTGATGTGAGGGGGGGGGAGGGGCCATAAGAGCTTCCACCTTCACGTGGTTGGCCCTATTTAGTAGAGAATAATTTATTGGAGCGATTTAATCTTGGAGCAACCTCCCTCAATCCAGCGTAGCAACAAAAAAGTCACTGTTGACTTAGTTGCTACTCTTTCAGATTGTGGGAGGCTTGTTCCAAGTTCATGTGACTCCAATAAATTGTTCTTGAAACGAAGAGGAGCTTATTCAGGTATGTTTTGAAATTTTCAACATATGTTCTAACATTATCATAAGAATGCATCTTAGAGTAAAAAATACTACATCAATTACTTGTATTTATTGTATAGATAATGATGGATTTTGATTGACTTGGCAGTGCAGGTACAAATCCTCTTGCATCATGAGCAATACAACTTATCAACCATGGTCATGTCCAGGATATTTTTTCTTTTGCACTTGACCAGGTTTGTAATGTCACATTTTGTAAGTTCCTTTATAGTTCATAATTCAATATTAAGCTTGTTCATGATTATTATCTAGGTTTTTTGTATGTGTTTTTTCATCTATTTGATTGTAAGCAACTCTTCATGTTTCCTGTTGTTCACTATGATTTCTCCCATTACCACTCCCAGGATGAATCCAACTTTATTGTTACACAGGTTACTTTATTGTTACTATGATTTCTCCATTTACGATTTCATAGGTTACATCATGTAAAGTTGTCAATCTCAGGTTGGTGATGAGCTTTAGTTCTCCAGATTTGGGGCTTTTCTGATATTTTTTCCCTCATGTCATTCCTGCATCACCTCGTTGTTTGAGCATGCCAATTGTCTACCACTTGTACCAACTGGCACATGTCAATCTATGAGTGGTGCCACATTTCATCTATTTTCGGCCCACTTGACACATGAAAAACTCAAATCCACACACCATGTGTCTTTATCATGGACTGCCACATGTCCTAGATATTTAGGCCGATATGCCTTCTGTTATGAAAGATATCAATTTTTTTTTCATCAACACTTCTTATCTAGGCACGATACCTATTACTTGTTTAATCTGATGGTCACAGTCTCTCGGGTTACCTTCTAGGTTTGACATACCACTGGTTTCTGGTATATTTCCATGGAATCGGTCTGAAAATACCAGTAACAATCCACACACCTACAACCGTTGACAGACCTGCCGTTTTAGTAGCTGCATTTCCACAACTGCCAATACACTTGCCGTTTTAGTTGCTGCATTTTGGCAACTGCCAATACACCCACCGTTTCATTCTCCTGGACTCTGTGTATGCATATTTTTCATATAATTTTATCACGAAGTTGGCTGCAGTGCTTTGACATGCCTTTGAATATTTTTGCAGGTTAGAAGACATTTCAGGCCAGAGCTATTGAATAGACTTGATGAGATAGTTGTATTTGATCCTCTTTCTCGTGATGAGCTCAGGAAATTTTATAGACTACATATGAAAGATGTAGCGATTTGTCTTGCAGAGAGAGGTGTTGCTATAGGGGTTACAGACGCTGCTCTGGATCTTGTTCTTCAAGAAGCCTATGATCCTGTAAGTAATCACTTTGTTTTTATTTCTTTCTTATTCAGAGTCTATCTTGCCAGGGGATGTGCCTGTTATGGTTTGTTATGAGACCGTTGTCAATTTCATCACCATCCCTCATAATATGTTTGATTGCGTTTATAAATAATAAACAATTATTACACCAAACAATAAACAATTAACTGTACTATGAGTAATATGATATCTTGAAATAATTCTCATTATAATTTCATAACCTCTGCTCTCACGTGGTGGTGTCTATATCACTAAGTGTGTCTTCTTTAAAATTATAGTTACGACAGACAATGAACAATCAACTGCACTGTGAGTGATATCTTGTAATAATTCTTATTATAATTTCCTAACCTCTACTCTCACTAGGTGTCTATATCACTAGGTGTATATATTTTAAAATTATAGTTTCAATGGTAGATAAATTGTTATCTTAAAATTATAGCTTTGATGGTGATACCTTGTGATTGATAATGCAGTTTGAAGCAGCTTTGGCTTTGAATAATATAGTCTCAAGAACCTCTGAGAATACAAAGGTTATGATTGATTACGGGGCACTGCCTATATTTGTGGAACTTCTTACCTCTGGGAATGATAATGTTCGAGAATAGGTAGCACGTTTATTTTAGAGGCATGAAATTATTCTTCCTAACTATCTTTATATGTCTGTAATTTTGGAATTTGATTGAAAAAACTAGTACCCAACTTTGAGTTCAACTGGTGTTCGTGTAAGGCTGTTTGGGCTTTGGGAAATATTGCTGGAGACTCTGCAACATTTAGGGATCTTGCCCTCAGTCATGGAACTCCGAGGCAGGTGCTTGCCCAGTTGAATGATATTGCCAGAATTTCAATGATAATAAATGCTACATGGGCTCTGTCAAATTTTTCCCGTGGTAAACCCCAACCACTATTTGAACAGGTAAGCAGAATACATTTTCTGCCTCTTCTTCTTAGTTCGCAGATACTGTGGATTTTTTTTATAGATCTTGGTGCTTGGTAGATTTGGACGTAATATGGACCTAGGCGCTTGTTCATTACAATGACTTCGTCATCAGGTTTTAGAAAATGCTCAGAAATTTGGGTTTCACAAGGGGATTACCCTTGCTTGCAATTATCGATTATCAATCACATTCAAAAAAAAGTCTTTCATAGCATTGCTGAGCTCTTTGTAGGTGAATTTCCGAGGCAATTTCACAATATCTGAACTAAATTTGTCTGTCCTTTTCAATACTCTGCGCTTGTAACAGAACCAGACAAACAATCTAGTGGCCAATGCAACAACAACAACACCTCCTGTTGCAATGCCTGCAATTCACCCTCTCTGCACGCATGAATGAATATGGCACCCTCTTTTGTGAACAGGTACTGGAGCTGAAGGTACTGGTTTCCATTAGGATCGTGGAATTCAACATCCAAAATAGTATCAAATTCCACCGCAATAGTATTCCCCGGCGAGGGAAACAGTTCATTGAGACCTATTGGAATCATCACCCCCAAATAGCCTCCAGGGCTACCCAGAGTGTGATCATCTGGAGCAATAAAAAATGCTGATCCATCCCTAATTGAAACAAGAACAGGACCCACATTGGTTACAGAAAACGAGAAACACGTTTTGAAAGAAGAAGAAACTTTTGTGTTAGGGTCCAGAAATCTAACTGGTCTATTGTACAATGCCCTACCTGCACTTCAAATTGGTACTCCCAACTCCATGCTAAGGCTCACTGTGCCATTCTTCAGATGAGCATCTTAACCTGAAGTTTGATTCCAAAAAACCAAAGTCCCATGTTCTATGCCCAAGACCTCTGTTACAACGTGATGTTTTTGTTTCCCAACCTGAGTTATATACCTGTGGATTGAATATCTCACAATACAATCATTCATTTCCTAAATGTCTACACCATGAATCATGATAAGTAAAGTGAAACAGATTTTAAACAGATCAAGGTCTGAATTTGTTCCCACAATAGAGAATTTCCATAGTAATCCACTTTTAATGTTGTCCTTGCAGAGTTTATCAACTCGATCTAACCAGAATATCTCCAAACTGATGCAACAAATGATCAGAAATTATTTTTCTTTAGTATAGAAACTATTGGTGATTATGTATTTTGTACAATTCTGACACCTTGAGTGCATGGTTGATTTTCTTTAGCTATATGTGAAATGACCGAAAATTCAGCGTAAGGATATGGAAGGTTTAAGGTTTAAGGAAACCTTGTATATTGCACGGTAATTCTCTGTATCATTCTCATCATTTTTTGGATTTCTCTTTTATACTGTGTTTCTACATTGTTGTCTTTATGCCGAGTTTTTAATAAGACTTAGAATGAAAATTTATATATTAAAGGCCATTTTGCACTTCTAGATTAATTTATGCATTAGGCTGAAATAAATTAGGAACAAATCCATAGATTCTGGTTTTTGGACTGATATCTGTCAAATAATTGCTTAAAATAAGCTTATATATCGACCAAGGTCTTGCTAACTGTGAACTAGCACACAGCCTACAATAAGTAGATTACTATGATTTATTTTAAGTGACTTTGATAGAAAAGTCTTAATTGAAGTTATTGAGGACATATCAAGCAGTGTGAAGCAGTCCTCTGATTATAAACAGATGGTGAGTTACAACAGTGGTTATAATCATTTGGCTGTGTATATTAACATCTGGTATTGTTCTTCTTAGCATTAAATCTAACTTTTCCTTTTGGATATCCTATACATGAGTTAATCTCTTTTTCTTCATTATTTAAACCACATTCTCGATCTCGGATTGCACTTTCAGAAAATAGAAATTTTTTTTTTTCTGGTAATAGAGTTAATATACCATTTCTGAGGTGCAGAGATCTCTTCAAGCCGAGTTCTACTGTCTATTTTTTTATAACAGCTTAACTAAAATCTGATGAATATTTCATGCCCGTGAGCATATTTAGAATTTTCTTGAAAAATATGGCTTGGAAGGCTTTGGAATTTCCCTGATACAGACTCTGTAAAGCTCACCTAATGCATTATACCAACATTACTGTTCAAGAGGCAGTCTTACAAAGTCGTACGGCTTTTTCATTTAACCTTTTCATAAGGCATCAACCTAAAGGGTAACCCTGACTGATGTGTTTCTCCCTTTTCTTTCGTTAAACATATCTATAAATGCCTAGGGGATATTTTTTACATTGTTCTGTAGTTTTTATTTCATGCCCTTGTATAGCAGACAATGAAAACTTTAACATGTTGAATCTATAATATATTATCCTCAAAGGTCATTGACTACATGTATGCCAGATTCATTAGCATTTTGGTTAGACTTTTGTTGTTTAGCTCATTGAGTAAATCACTGTGTTGTGATACTTCACAACCCTCCATTTGTTCTAGGTAATATAACATGTTAAGTCATGGGTTGTAAGTGTTTTTGTTTTGGCAGTTAGTGGCAAGCCAATAGTTTCCAATTTTCATAGAATTCACTCGTGGATTTTTCGGCGTGGCGATCTCATTATAAATACTCATCTTCAGGATATGTTTTAATAAGCAGAACTTGTATTTGATTTGAGGATGGAAACATATTACTGTTTATATCTACTTAGCTCATGTCATCCTCATTGAGTTCTTTTGTTCCTATTTCTGCTGTCTCATTTAGGAGGTCCTTTTGCTCGTCTCTCTCTCTTATGTAGTGTATCCAAGGTGGGTGATCAGGTTTGATCAACCTAAATCTTTCAATTTCTGTCACATTCTTTTATCTTCTCCTTAATATTTCCTTCTTTTCTCTTATTTTCATAAAATTCAAATCCATTCGTCATTGTTATAAAACAACACAAAAAAAGTTGAAAATGCATTCTTAGTTTTTGTTCTGCCTTTCTTTTTCGTTCTATGTTTTTTGTTCTCCTGTTACACATATCTAATGCCTTTCAGGTGTCAACCAATACTCATGTAACCCTCTTACATCTTTACAGTGATTTCACAGCGAAGCAATGGTGCTATGCTATTTGTTGATTGGCCCTCAAACAATTTGTTATCCTAATAATTAATGTGTAAGTTGTGGCACTCTTTTGGGTTAGCTAATGACGGTTCATTCCTTGGCAGATATCAGTTTCTTTGTAGGTTTCTGGGGATATACAAGACCGTGGTTATGCTTTTGATCATATTAATGTTTTTGAGAGACAGATACAGACCTGAGGAAGGCACCTTTTCAGCATGTTGCTCAGTCAGGCGTGGTTTAAAGAGAATGGCCCATTGCTTTTTTGCCTACAAGACCGTGACAGTGGTTTTGACAATATTTACATCTTTGAGACTATGATACAAACCTGTGGAAGGCATCTTTTCAGCATGTTGCTCAAGCATGGTTCAAAGAAAATGGTCTATTATTTTATTTTCCTTGCACAGAGAAAATATGCCAAGCACTACCGTGATCTTGTAGAATCCTGCATTTGAATTTGGGAACCACTTGAACCTGTTGTGGAAGAATTTTAGGTGACAGACCAAGTTTAGAGTTGTTTTAGGTTTCCCACCTGATACATATTTAAATATATTTAAATTTGGATATGCTTAAGATATTTTTTTTGTTATATTGGAAGTCTAAAGTTGTAGATGGATTATATCTGACTTTTCAATTGAGGGCATTCTTTATAAAATTCCAAATTTGACAGTTTTTAAATGGCTTTCTTGTTATTGCTTTCATAATTTATTTTTTTGAAGTATCTCCTTATTTGAATAGTGTATATGGAAATTCAGAGTTTCCCTTAATATTTCTTTCACATTATTCTATCCCTACCCAATTGTATAGGTGTTGCATAATTTGTATTGGTTTCTTAAAAGGAAATGGAAAATTTTTGGGTTTATGTTCAGGACACTGTTCCGATTCATCATCACTGACATAATCTTGAACAATGTCACCCACCTGTCCTCGCATGTGTTGACCTTCTGTTGACTTGCTATTGCAATGTCATTTTCTAATTTTGTAGTGTTCCATATTTTTTTTTTCCAGCGAACATGGCATGCATTGAATTTTTGCATAATGACATTACTCTACATGCCGATTTTCATATCCCCTCGAGAGTCCTAAAGCAGCCTTATGTGCAGAGATTAGTGTTGGTTTATCAAAATCGGGCAATTTATTTTCTTTATATTAACAATAATCCCATATTTGAATTTATAGCACTAATATTGGGTATCTTGGTTTATCATGCCTCAAACTTTAGTGATGTTAATCAACACAAGCTTTAGTTTGTGGCAACCAATATCAATTCCATTTCTAGAGGCTTGAGAGGGATTGACAACCATTTCTATATCCTTCTACTCAAATAGGTCAATGAGCCTCACTAATGCGAGCTCAAGTAATGTTATTGCCTCCTTTCGGCGTTCCCTTGCACCTCCTGGTGCAATTGCTAGTACTAAAATTTACAACTACATTTCGAAACAGGCTCACAAGCCTTTTATTTTATATGCAACGCATATATTAAAAACATAACAAAACTATGCAAATAAAAAATCTATTAAAATGCTCCTGGGGTCCACAATTTATAAATGTTTTAATATATATATGAAATATATATATAAAACATATATACATCTCATTTAAAACAAAATATTACCAAAACCAGTGTGGGACCTTAACAAACAATAAAACTATTCCGCCACGTGTTATATAAAATAAAATATATAACAAAACCTTTGTCAAAACTTCAAACGAACCCTTTAGCCGTGGAGCCCACCAGACTTCAAATGGCGATAAACCATAATTCAAACCAAATTTGCGTTCCAAAATGGCCTGCTGATGTCGGCCAATTTTTTGATGCGAAAACCAAATGAATTCTACCCTAATATTTTTCGGGTCCGAATTTGGGCTTGCGTACGGAGAGAGAGTTGTGACGTGAATTTCTTATCAAATTCGCCCTAATATTTTTTGGGTCTAGATTTCCACTGTGTGAGCGGCCCAAACAAAGATCCGCTCCAATCAATTTCTGCCATGTGTCCTCAATCAAAATTTGCCCTGTTCCCAGATGTCGGTGCATTCGATGGCGTTTAAGGTGATGGGACATGGATGTGGCAATTTCATATCAATCACATTAAGTTTTAACGCTGTTCAATCAACTGATATTTAAGTTCCAAGGTTTTCACATCAAATCGCATTAAGTTTTAACGCTGTTCAAGATCGGACCTCCACTCCTGTTAGCGATTCCGCATGCTCCAATATGATCCGGACTTTGGCTCTCATCAATGAGAGATTAATTATGATAGGCGTTCTTCGATGCCATTGCAGTCGGGTCGATAAAATGGCATTTCGCTATGGTTTTTCAGACGAGCCACAACCTTTGAATTGTAGATGCTCTTCGGTTGCTGGGTTACACTGCTTGCTCACTGTGACGAGAAGGAGAAGTGGCCAGCTGAACTGCTGCTTAGACCTTGTTGCAAATCTGCATTTCTCTCGGTCTGGTCTGTGTCTATCTTCCTCGGTTTCTTGGAATCCCGCTTCTCCATCTCGTCTTGTGCCCACTGTTGAGATTGCACCCATGCCTCGCCTGCGTCAAAGGATGCGTTGCCGCAGGGGGAGCACTAGAGGTCAACCCCTACGCACTCCCTCCAACCCCTCAACCGAGTCGTCTTCCGGCCAGTCCAATGATTATTATGCAGGTCGCTATCCAAACACTAGAAGTGGGCGGGGTCGGGTTCTAGGATCTGGCCACCGTATGGGCTCCGCTGCTCCTCATTTCCCCACCGCTTCACCAGCTTCTCCCACGATACGCACTGTGTTTTTTTCCTTTAATTACTCTCTGAACTGCCCACGAATCACAACTTCAATCACCATGGTTTTCCGTGAGGAGGCCCAAGTGGAGGAACAATGCACCCGTCCGGTGGGTCTGAACTCAGAAAAATCCGGCCAGCATTCGAGCCTTTAGGAGGGGAGCAGTGGCGTGAATGTGGAGATAGCACTTGGTGATCTTGGACCTTCCAAAGGATGGTGCCGAATCGTCCAGGAACCACCAGAGGAGTAGTTTGGTTAATTTGGTTTTCTTGCTTCGCGGCCCACTTAATTGGGCATGTTTTAGATTATATTACTGTGTTGGACCTCTGTACTATTTTTGAATTCTGTAAACATTCAAGACTAGTTTCCCCGTATGAGGGCAGTCTTATTTTTTGATTTTTTGATGAAAAATTTGCCATAAGTCTGGGCAATGTTTTTGACTTCGGTCATGCTGTAATTTTATTCCCACTATTAATAGATTAACTTTACTTAGAAGAAAAAATGTTGCCTTGTTTCTATTTTAAATCTATTTTTTGAAATACAGAGCCATGTTTATATGATTGTTTATAGTTGAAGCGCTGCGGGGTGGTTTATTATATTAATATTTCACGGTCGAATTATGTTCATAACAATTGGAAAAAAAAATGTTTCCCTGTTTCTATTTTAAACCTGTTTTTTGAAATACAGAGCCATGTTTATATGATTGTTTATAGTCGAAGAGCTGCGGGGTGGTTTATTATATTAATATTTCACGGTCTAATTATGTTCATAACAATTGGAAAAAAAAATGTTGCCCTGTTTCTATTTTAAACCTGTTTTTTGAAATACAGAGCCATGTTTATATGGTCTACATATTATACTCTTTCTCTGTATATCTACAGGAACCTTTTTGCTATGAACAGGGTGGATGCTGTAGCGGGCTACTAATGGAAACAAGTAAGCCTGAACCTTACATATCGGATGCAACAGATGGTTACCAATTTTGGAATCAAGCGAGCCTAGGTTTCTGCAGATGGTTTTTATTTTCAGGAACAAGCGAGCCAGAACATACAATCGACCTTGGGTTTATACATATTTTTTCTCTATCATGGATGCTTTCTGTGTGAGGCGTATATCAACAGTACATGTCTCTGCACATTTCCTGTATCCGCTTTATGATACTATTCTATGTGTTGACAGGTTATCACTCTGCCTTCAAAACTAGCGATGCTGGTCTATGTTGCTGGTTTATTGATATGGTCTGATGGTATTTTTATATTTTGGACATATCACACTCACATGATTAGCGTTTTTCTCTGTTCAAGGACTTTGGGTACTTTAATTTGTATTTGGAACAATGGACGTCGGTACTCTATCTGTTGCTTTACTATTCTACATACTGCTATTTCACTTTCTTATAGATTCCTTGGGCATATTTGGATGCTTTCTCAGTTTGTCGATAATCTCCATGTGGACCGTTACTAGGTTTTATATCATGTCCCTGTATGTGACATGGGGTATTTTTCTATCATTGTCTGGGGTAGGACTTCCACTTTTCTGGATGGATATTTGGGTTCCAATATTCAGATGTGAAAATGTAATGACTTCATGGACTGTTTTTCTTCATATAATATATTCAAAATAACGTTTTTTCTCTTGTGAAAAAAAAATGATTGTTTATAGTCGAAGCGCTGCAGGGTGGTTTATTATATTAATATTTCACGGTCGAATTATGTTCATAACAATTGGAATTTTTTTTTTTGCCCTATTTCTATTTTAAACCTGTTTTTTGAAATACAGAACCATGTTTATATGATTGTTTATAGTCGAAGCACTGCGGAGTGGTTTATTATATTAATGTTTCACGGTCATTGGAACACCCACAATTCATAACAAATATTGGAGATTTACTATCCTGTTTTAAAGTTTCATTTTTTTTTTTTAAATTGAACCCGCCGTCGGTATACCAATGCTTTGTAAGCATTGGTCTTCTGACATCTTGAACAATTTCCGTCGGTCTTATGACGTCCATCGATATTGCGATAGTTCTTCCTAGGGTCGGTATTGTGACGCCTATGGGACACGTCGGTCTTGCGACACTTTTGTAATGCATCAGTATTGCGACACTTTTGTATGGCGTCGGAATTGAGACAGCTTAAAAATGTCAGAAGAGCGACAGTATAAAAATGTCGGAAGAGCGACATTCAAAACGTCGGACCACATTTCGTCGAAATTGCGACAGTTTACAAACGTCAGAAGAGCGACGTTCAAAACGTTAGACCACATTTCGTCGGAATTGCGACAGTTTACAAACGTTGGAAGCGTGACAGTTTGGGAAACTTCGGAAGAGTGACGCTTGTTTGGAAGTGACGGAAAAAGTTTCGGTAGTGTGACACTTTGTTAGTGCATCGGAATTGCGACGTTATGGCAAACCACGTTTTGCACATCCTTGAACTGTCGCTCTTGCGACGACTATGTGTCGGAATAGCGACGATGTGGCCATCGGAAATTGCGCGAAATTTTCTAGTGAGTAACATCCCAACCTCATCACAATGCACATCTCTCCAGCAACATGTCACTGAAATCAATTCCTCAATTTAAATTCCACCAACATTTCTCTACTCAAATTCTTCCTTCTCAAACACTAGGATCTGTGCTCAATTTATAGAGGAGCCAAATGTAGTTTTAAATCAATGACTTTATAATAATAGGGAAGACATGTTCCCAATATTAGAGGTATCAAATGGACACATGGATTCGAAGTTTGAAACATGTGAACTCTAAGGCATTGGCCAAGTGGAGATTCCGGAATAATGAGAATTTCGCTCCCAAATGACCAACGCACCCTTAAGTGTGGGGAAGTGCTTTGAAAAGCACCCTTGAGTGGGGTTACCTACATTTGCAACACACTTAGTCCCTTTAGAGACAGCGTTGGTGAGCTCTCATATGATATAATATAAACTTCAAATCTTGGAAACCTTTGCAATGAAAGTCATGGATGATTTGTATTGTTCTTTTTCTTAGGGCATGTAACAAATGAAATGATAGGGGATGATAGACCCTATTCATTGGTTCTAGAGATGATTTCCAGTTAACCAGGTCATTGGGAATGGTGCCCAAATTGACCTATAACAATTTCCCCCTAAAGCATGAAGTCAGAATAATAATAACAATATTTTTATTTAGATGATTTAAAATGTGATGGGCTGGAGATGAAGCGGAGTGGTGACCTGCGTCAATCTTACAATACATTACATCATGATATATCCTCTTCATCATAAATTGCTGGGGGAAGGCATTCCCATGGTTAGCACATAAAATTTCTAATAACCTGTACATAATGCAGAAAGTTGTCTTCATCGGAATGTTGCCCAATGAAGACATGCCTACACATATAGGCCCATGTTCAGATGACGATCTCTATGTAAGGTCACCGTACAGATGATGTGTACAAAAATCCTAAAATCATAGCCCAGATGGCTGAAACTAGATCCGGGGTCTTCTTATCTCATTCACTCGATCATTTGGGTACAAGTCTAGCCATGTGAATATATGATTTGTAGTTGAACATTAAAAGTCATCATTTGATTACCAGCCAATGATGTGAGTTGTTAACAAATTCGAGAGAACCACCATTGATGTCAATGGTCCTCAAGGTACTGTAGTACATTTCGTAAGGCGTGAATAGATGATTTGATGTCAAACGGAAAACAAAATATTTCGGTCAAAAATCCAGAAGTGAGGATCTTGTCGATGCTGTAACAGGCCTCATGGTGCTGGAATATGATGTTTCTAAGTGAATTTCCTGGATAATCATTTTTCGTCGACAGGAAGCCACCTTATTGAAAAATGGGAGTTACTGATTTCAGAGACAAAGGTATGACTTGATATAGCAATGTTCAGTGATGACTGTCATGAGAATGAAGGTTTATGAGTATTGCAGAAGGATGAGTATTCACTGGATGACTTCTCTTGAACATATCGACGACACTGAGATGAGTTGGCAGCATTGACCCAAAACCGAAGTGAAGGTATGATGAACCATAGGTATGAATGAACCATCAAGAAGATTACCCAACCCAAACAGTCAAGGTGATGGAGTGAAGTGTCATGTTCAAGAGCGACCTGCTACCGTAAAATGTTTTGTTCACTTTCCCAAATTTTCCTCGGTCATTTGTCGACCAGTACCTCTTTATTTTTTAACAAGCTTAAAAAGGATAACATTTTTTTGATTTATAATTCAACCCTTCAGGCGACAAAGTATCGCTATTTAATAATGTAACGAGTCTAGTGATGAATGAAACTCGATTCTTGCCATGATTAACAAGCTCGTTGCTAGATGTGCATTGTGATGAGGCTGGGATGTTGCTGGAGATGGTGATAGTAAATCAATCACTGGGTTGTAACCTCCCCTTCTATCCATTAATAAAGATTGCTGCTTACTTTCCCACATATGTATTTGTATAAGATTTTGTATTTCATATTATGAATTCTTATCTGATGTATATGGTTCATTTTTTATTGATTTAACTGAATAAATTGAATAGACATCTGTATTATTGATATCTTTTGTTGTTTAGTGTTCATATTTGCAGGAAATATTTTGGCGATCCATCTCAGATTTGAAGCTACAGCAAGAGAGACAGAAGGAGAATAGGAAGCGCTTGGACTCCAAGTAAGTTCTTTGATCTGTTCTATGTGTCTATTTACTGTTAGGAAAAGTAGTTGCAAAGTATTTAACCTATTGTTCTGGATGAGCACTACATCTAGGGAAGAATATTTTATCCGTAATTCATAATTCTGCATAACAAATTGGCGACTCCGTTGGGGAGTTTAGCCTTCATCCTTAGTGTATTTTCCTCTGATTTTATCTGTTTATTCACCCAGTAGCATTTACTCAAAAATATTAGGCTTTTTGAAATCAAAATTTGCATTAGAAGCGTGTTAAACAGTTTATTTTTCATTCTCTGATTGCACTCAACGCACTGTTGAACAGGACACAATGCTTTGCATAGCACTGTCTCCCTTCCAGGGGTGCATTGCAATGCACTATCTCCCCTTAGAGACTGTGTTGCCTCGTAGAATCAGTAAAATTCCATTGAATTTTTCATTGCATTTGCTTTCAGTTTGTTGTTTACTGTGTTTTAAAGAGCTTGTTACCTCAAATTGACTAGTGACCTTACCTACTCCTTCTTCCTTTGAAAGAAAAATTTGTTGAATGTTTAATTAAATTTTTTTCCTTTATCATTGACGAATTAATTTCAAAGTATTTTCATTGTTTCATTAGATCCATTTGATTTTGAAAAAGGAAATTGTCGTAAATTCTTCGTTTCCTGATTGGAGAAATTGTTGTTAAATTCCTCATTTTTCCTTCAAAAGAGAAATTGTTGTTTAAATTATTCATTTCTCAAAAGTAAAAGGCATTTGTTTTTATTGATTTGATGCACTTAGTTTCCTTTTCTGCATTCATAACATTAAAGGGACTGAAAAGAAAAACCTGCATTTTCATGTAGTGGATTGTGTGTTTTGCAAAAGAAACAACTAGGAAAGCTACATTTTAGTTTGTGCTCTTTGATTGTTTTCTCTCAAATTGATTGCTCTTTCCCTCTAGTAGCTAGGTTTTTCATTGAAAAACTAAAAGTGAAAGATTGCTTATCATTTTAGTTTGTATTTTAGGAATTTCCAATACCTCATCGCGATGAACCTTGAAAGGCAAATTGATAAACAAGATCAACTTAAAATTTATCTCAATTTACCTAACAAAGCATTGGAACCATAACGATAAAATTTAGAAGGTCTAGGCTAGAGACGTGTTCTGGCATCGTAAAACATAGCAGTTTTCATTAATTATCTGCGATACATTCCAAGTGTGATACCTCACTCCACATATGTAAGTATATCGTAGCTCGTCCACGTACTTTCAGGTATATCGGGCGGTGTTACAGTACGAAAAGTATAAAGGGGAGCTCTCACTGTGCGATTTCACATCAGACAGCGCTAATACGGACTTGGGCCTCCAAGTACCTTTGATTATATTTCGAAGGAAAAATTTAGGTTTCTATCCATCCATAGTGAACTGCGTTGTCCGCCTTGTAAATTGTGATACACTGAACATAACATTCGAGGAGATTGCCTGCCCGTACTTCCTGGTTCGCCAGGAGGTATTTTGTAGTTCACAGTTTCTTGGTAAACCTTTTGCCTAGAAATAAAATTTTATTTCGTTTATTTGTTTTTGGTTAAAATAAATCAGTAATCATGGAAGAACAAAATCCTTTCCCCCTTCGTTCGCGTAGATTAGCATTGAAACCACCTTTACCACCAGAAGTTGCTCTTGGTCGGTGAAGGTGACAACACTCTATCGAATCAAGTAATATATGTACCTCTGGCGAAGCATCATCTTCCCATATACCAAAGTTATCTCAAGTTGTTTCTACACATCCCAGTTTGTCTACTGTTGTAGAGACAGAGTCCTCATAGCTACCCGTGGTCACAATCCATCCAATCAGCGAGACCATACCTCCTGGACCCAACGTTGTTCAACCATAAGTTGATCCAGATAGTGTCTCCTTTTTTCCAAAACATCTAAATCCTGAAGTCGAATAACCAGAAGTTGTTCCTGCATTGGTCATCCCACAAATTGATGTATCCATTGAATCTCCCATATCACACAGTAAACCTCCTGAAATATACTTTGGGCCTGACAGTGAAATACTTCCACCTGGTTTAATTTCGATTGAAGAAATCCCACAAGACGAAACACATTTAACTCCAACCCATTTTGGGGAGGATATTTACCTGTACAAATCTTTTCCTCAACCACCACCCTCTGCTTTTGTTGATCCCGTTCCTATTCAAAATCCCGTCAATCCAAAAGGGTATACATTTGGTCAAGTAACCATGCCTGAACCAACATCTTTGGTTGAGCCATCTGTTCCAATTACGTCAGTACCTACCCTCACTACCACGTTGATGTTTACAACTTCACCAGAATCATATTTTCATGGTGGCCCTGTGGTCCCATCAGGTTATAAATATTTATCTGGAATTTTCTCTGGTGCATCTTCAAATCCATGGACTTTACCAATGTCATCATCTGGAATTCTAACTATTAAACCTATAGTGAGTATTGAACGACTTGATTATTTATACACATCATCAGGGAAATATCAAGCTGGTCCTTCTGGGTATATTTCATCAAGTACCATATCAACTAGACTCCCAACATTTGGAGAGCAACATTTTTCGTCTTATTATCCTCCTCATGCTAGGGAAAACCTTTGGTCACCTACTATGACAGTACTCCATCACTTTTTGGTTAACCTAATGTCAAAATGAATGTTTGTCAATGGTAGCCCACTCTACCTATCCAACCACAAACGGTTGCACACTCATATCAACCAGTTCAACCTGTTACACCCACATCATTTCCACTTGTTAATACATATTTACCCCTATTACAGAATCAAAATGTTGTACAACAACCTTTTTAGGTGGGTGCTTCAACTCAATACCCTCAAAAATTGGGTCCACAAAATCCAAATCCTTCAGTCAATTTACAACAACCTGTATCTATAATTATTTATTCACAAGCTGGTTTACCATTTTATGGGATGTCACATCCACAACCTGGTTATACCTATCCTCAAATGAATCCAAGCTATTCTAATTTGGGTTATAACATTGGTGGACAGACCCCTTGGCAGCCTCAGGGGCAAATACCTCAGACTTCATTTCAACAAGTATCATATCCAGGTTTTGGTCGACAGAATCCTCAAGCGTTTGTTTTTCAAAACAACCCCTATCTATGTTACCAGCAGCAGAATCCTTATGCTAGTGCTCAAAGGCCTGTTTCTCAAGCAATTCCATCATACCTTGGCTATGCTCAACTTGTCCTTAATAGACAGTTTCTCTTTGTTGCA
This sequence comes from Pinus albicaulis, assembly GCA_034641835.2. Lineage (NCBI taxonomy): Eukaryota > Viridiplantae > Streptophyta > Pinopsida > Pinales > Pinaceae > Pinus > Pinus albicaulis. The sequence goes on along the minus strand of CM076578.1, from coordinate 1,772,013,726 downwards.
ACTTTAGAGTTACTAGATTTAAATCGACTAACCAATTATCCAATCAACTATGCTCCTTGGTGGCTGGTGATACCCCACAAATTACCCTAGGATATTCCTAAGTTCAATGGAAACCCTGGCGAAGACCCATCGACTCATGTCATGACTTATTATTTATGGTGTTCATAAAACTCTCTGAATGATGATTCTGTTCGACTACATCTTTTCCAGCATACGCTCACTGGTCCAGCTGCAAAATGGTATATTGAGTTACCTAAAGCTTCTTTTGATAATTTCACTACCCTAGCTACTGTCTTTATAACTCACTTCTAGTTACCCATATGATATGAAACTAGAACAGAACTCTTGAATAATTTCAAACAGACTAATGCTACTCACATTTCTGATCATATTCATGAGTGGCGTCATTGTTGTAGAATGGTTAAGACATTTGTTCCAGATCAGCTCCTTGCTGAGTGGTTCATTAAGTCCCTGTTACCATCTATAACTGAGGATGTGGTTAAGGGTGGCGTTTTCACAGAAGAGCAGGTTATTGCTCATGCCCAATATTTTGACTTGATTTATACTCAGTCTAGCACACTCTATGAAAAAATTCCTAACGCGCCGAGATCTAATTTTGCTGATCCTACTCAATTAAAGGACTCTCATGCCAGAGACGGCTTGATTGGAACTGCAAGAAAACATCATACTACTGCATCTGATCATGCACCTTCTTCCAAAATTAATGACGTGTCATTTGACAAGGGAAAAAGTGACAAGCAACCTGGAAGTAAGAAAAAGGGGAAATCTAAGAAAAATAAAACTTCTAACGCGCAGGAAATATCATCTGATCAATTGTTAGGACCTAGGAAACCTCGTTATCCATGCATAATCTATAATGAGGAACATTTTGTTCGGGATTGTCCTCACCATGCTGAAGTCTCAAAAATCATTAAGGCTTCCCATGCGTCTGCTATGTTGACAGATCCATTTCCAAATCCGGACACAAATTTGGTTGCTACGGATCAAGCTTCTAGTTCCTAAGTACTTATTTTATCTATCACAAAACCTTCAATAGATATTTTGGTGTCAATGTGTAATAAATATTATGGTATTCAGGACAATGATCAACCTACTACCTCAACTATGAATTCGTCTACGGAAAAAATACCGCCTACTGCTATTCCTGAATTGACAATTAAGCCACCTAAGGGAGTAATTCACAAATCAACATATAATCCTCGAGCAAGAGCTTCTAAAAATTATAATATAGTTGAAGATTTGGCTCAATCCCCTTCAGGTATGTCTGGTCTTGAGGTATTACAAAATTCTCCCTCCCAAAAACAGGCTTTATTTTCGGCTATTGGTGGAATTGATTCGACTGATTCTAATCTTGTCGTCTTTAATCATACAGGCTATGTGCAACAACTACAAGTAGAATTGGAATTATCCATAAAAGTAAATGTTCTTAATCACCTTGTTCATCATACTATTATTTATGAGGGAGCATCTACATGTATTATGTCTCTAAATTGTTGGAAGTCACTTGGCTCACCGCGCTTATCTCAATCGTCAATGATGTTAAAGGCTTTCGATGGACATACATATAAGCCTTGTGGTATTATTAATAACCTGCATGTTGAACTAGGGGGAAAAATAGTGAATGTTGATGTCAAGGTTGTTTATGGACCCCTTTAATATAATATTCTACTTGGAAGGCCACAGGTATATGCTATGACTGAAATTGTTTCTAAATATTTTAGAATGATTGCCTTTCCATATAAAGGTACTATCACATTCATTAATCAACTATCCTTCTTTGCCTCTACTTCACAGGTAACTGGAAGTGTTTTGTTCATTCACGCACCCCAAATAGCACTTCAGAACATTAGTGTAGGACTCTTAAAGGATTCCACTCTTATGGGAACCTTTTCATTATTTCCGCCCGCAATGTAGGCAGAAATTGCAAGTATAAAGACTTGCTACATGATCTCCTCCACTCCATCTAGCTTAAGAGAGAGTATGGGTGATTCTGAAATTGTTACGTTGGATGAGTTTTTTCTGCCTAGCCCTATTGAGTTGGCATAGCAATCAATGTATCTGGCTTGGGCAACGAATCTGAAATCAACATCGCTGGTTGTTTGGGTTGATCGTTCCTTCAATTTTGGTACTCCATCTGATCCTTGTTCCTCAATTTTCTTGACAGATAAGAATATTTTGGAAGCCATGATGTCGGAAGGAGAACCATGGGAAGATTATCATCATCATTCCTATCTTCCTGATTATGAAGAAAATTATCTTAGTGAACTATATCACCCATCAATCAAAAATTTATTTTCTAATTCTTTACCTATTAATGCAATCGATTCCGAGTGAAATCTGTCAAATATTGAAGAAACCGTTTCTATCGATATTTCGACCAAACCTGGCATTGTAGAAAATATTCATGTCAATGTGTCTTGTTCTCCATCAAAACTCAAAACATATCGCTCTTTATTTCATGAATTTCGTGATGTATTTTCTTGGTCTTGCGAGGAAATGCCAGGCATAGATACTAGTATTGTTGAACACACTATTAATATGTATCATGATGTCAAATCGGTGCGTCAACGGCTTCGTCCTGTTCATCCAAAGAAAGTCATTGCCATCAAAGCAGAAGTTGAAAAACTTTTGTGTGTTGGTTTCATTTACCCTGTTCCGCTAACTGAGTGGGTTTCCAACATCGTTCCTGTCATAAAAAAAAAGGTACCATCAGAGTGTGCATCGATTATCAGGACATCAACATTGCTTGTCCAAAATACAACTATCCTACTCCCTTTATCGACCAGATTATTGAAGATTGTGCTGGATGTGAAATCATTTCGTTCATGGATGGATTTTCTGGCTACAATCAAATCAATATCTAGCCAAAGGATTAACATAAGACAACATTCATCTGTCCCTGGGGCACATTCGCTTATAGGAAACTACCATTTGGTTTAAAGAACATTGGGGAAAATTTTCAGAGAGCAATGGATTATGCTTTCAATGACATCAAGAAAATTGTTCAACCTTATCTAGATGATTTAACTGCGCATTCATGAAATCAGACTGATCACCCGATGCATTTGAGAGCCATCTTCTTACGCTACCGACACTACGAAATACACCTCAATCCACATAAATGTAAGTTTTGTGTTGGTTCTGGTCGTTTTCTTGGATTCATAGTCTCAAAAGAAGGAATTCGAATTGACCCATTGAAGGTTCAGGCTATTCTTGATTTGCCTGCACCATCGAATTTACTTTAGATACAAAAAATTCAAGGAAAGGCTAACTTTCTAAGAAGGTTCATTCCAAAAGACACTGAAATGGATAAAGGATTTACTCGACTCTTGAAAAAGGGGGTTCCCTTCCATTGGGACCAAGTTGTGCAAGTTTATTTTGATGCTGTCAAGGATACTCTTGTCCGAGCGTCATTAATATATCCCCCTAATTATCAGAATGATTATTTCCTATATATCGTCACGACTGAAACGACCATTTCTATGGTTTTGGTCCAAGTAGAAAATGGAATTGAACATATGATCTATTATTTGAGTCGTAATCTCAATGATACAGAAGTTAAGTATTCATATGTAGAAAATTTTGCCTTGCCAGCTGTTCAAGCTATCCAATGATTTCTCCACTATATCTTGCTCTAAAAGACCATTGTCATTTCGGATTGTAACCCCATGACTTATATCTTATCATGTCAATTTCTGGGGGGGAAATATTCAAAATGGATTGTCATTTTGCAGGAATTTTATTTGGAATTCATCAAATCCAAGTCAAATAAGTCTTTAGTTTTGGCTAAGCTTATTTGTGACCTTCCCTCTAATAGTACTACAACTACGTTGGAACCATCAATTCCTGACGAGTCTCTGTTTCTGATCGGATCATCTGATCCTTGGTATGGAGATTTCATCATTTATCTCCAAAATCAAACTTTTCGGCCTGATACCTCTCGCTCTAAACAACAATGTATTCAATACCAGGCCAAATATTATCTGATCGTTAGCGATACACTTTATCGTCATGGTGTCAATACTATTTAAAGAAGGTGCCTCACTCATGAGGAGGCCGAAAAGGTTTCAAATGATTCTCATGCTGGGGCTTGTGGTGGAAAATTATCTTGATACGCTACCATGCAGAAGATACTCCATGCCAGTTACTTTTGGCCTACCATATTCGCGACTGCATCCTCACTGTCAGAAGTTGTCATGCGTGCCATATTTTTTTATCTTAAAATCTGCAAATCGCCAGTGCCAATGCATCCTGTTGTCTCTGTGGGACCATTTTCAAAATGGGGTATTGAATTCATGACCTGTAACCCTCGTTCGTCTGGGGAGCATGGTTATATTATTTTCGTAGTTGACTACTTTACCAAATGGGCCGAAGCGATGCCTACATTCAACAACACAGGACAAACAACTGCATTGTTTTTCTTTAATCATGTTATTTCATGGTTTGGGGTCCCACAAGCTATAGTTACAGATCATGGGAAACATTTTTCACAACCACATGATGACTGAATTAGCTGCCAAGTTAAGATTGTCACATGATAATTCTACTCCTTATTATCCACAATCAAATGGACAAGTTGAGGCTATCAACAAGATTCTTAAATGTATGCTTCAACGAATGATAGGAGTTCGTAAAATAAACTGGCATTTGATCCTGTACTCGGCCTTGTAGGCGTATCGAACCTCGGTGAGAAACACAACTGGATTTACTCCCTTTCAATTGGTGTATGGTCTGGAAGCTATCTTGCCAATCCAATGTGAAATATCGTCGTTAAAACTCGAGATCGACCTGTTACCTGGCACCTCAGAAGAAGAAGCACGTCTTTTTAACCTCATCCATCTTAATGAAATGCGTCGTGAAGCCCGGTTGGCCAACAAAGTGCATAAGAGACGTATAAAGGTGCAATACGACAAAAATCTCCAGCCTCACATTTTCTTAGAGGGTGACTTGGTCCTACTTTATGATCAAGAAGCTGATGTAATAGGTACAGGAAAATTTGAGCGATTATGGCATGGCCCCTATATTGTCAAAAGAGTTCTTGCTAAGGGTGCATATGATTTATTTTATTACAATGGAATTCCATTGGCGCAACGCAGAAATGGGTTGTATTTGAAACGTTACTATGCTTAATCATGAATGTAGTAATTTTTTGTATTATATTGTATATATATGTCGTTGATTTGCATTCATTGTCTTAGTTTGTTTTTAGATTTTTCTTGAAGTTACTAATCCATTTTACATTTCATCGCATATGTCTGAATCTTCGAAACCATTTGTTGGATATGTTGATGGAGCTAGTCGTAGTACGCAAAATCTATCCTCTGTAGCGTGGGCCATTTTCGCTCCGAACGATGAGTTAGTGAGTTTTCAAGGGATTTCTATTGGTAGATCGACGAACAATATCGCTGAGTATAGCACGTTGATAGAATTTTTCTCTGATGCCATTTCATTTGGTATTAACCACATCATCATAAGTTTAGACTCACAAATTTTGGTATTACTACTTACTAGTGTTTATAATGTTAGAAATCCAACACTGCATCGATTGTTCCTAAGCGTTTGAATTTTGGAAAGACACTTTGATTTTATTCAATATCAACACATTTCCAGAAATTTGAACACATTGATTGATTCTTTAGCTAATCAAGTTTTAAACAGACATTTGCAACATATGTAAAGAAAAAATTCACATCATTGAATAGGATTGCACCATAAACATAGGAAAACACTGAAATCAAATAGATATATAGTTATAGGTTTTTACAAAAATTTATTCCCAAGACACATTGGTCATCTGACCTTAAAATGTACGAAAAATGTCAAAAATAAACTAGTGGTGCTCGTGGTAACATGCTATAGATCTAGCTATCCTACGTAGTAACAACATCCAATGGTTAGGGACACCTATAGTGTGATGCTGCAGTCACATGGGTAACTCTTTGATCCAGCAATCCAGAATCCCGAAGGTCAACCCCTCTATGTGTTTCTGAAGCTTAGTCAAAGTCTCAGCCATATCAAGATCTTGAAGGACTACTCTCCCGACAATCCTCTCTTTTGGCTCATCTGCTACACGCTCTAGTTCCTCCACCGGTTGAACTCGACCAACATATGCATTACAACAAACATTTATTTTAGTCTTGGGAAAACATCAAAAATACAAAATCATTGTATAAACCTTAGAAAAGTAAAAAACATGGTCAAAACATTCTTACCTATTGCATCCCACTGAGCACCTTTTGGTAAAGCTAAATCTGGATCTCCTCAGAAATCAAAACCTGCATATGCATACTCATCGATGGCAACAATATGTTGTCGGAACCAAGCGAAGAACTCAGTCGAGAACACAATGGTCGATTGGCTTGCATGCCTACCCATTAGTTCTACCCATCTCTGCATCCTCAGATCTTTAGGAATAGACACATCCAGTGTCACATGTTGTGGCTGCATTAGTGGAATCCATTCTAAGGAAAATTATATGAGGATAGAACCATAACTGAAGTTCTTCTTCCTTCCTCCCTTTTCTTTGCTCAATTGTTCTTTTATCTGAGAAAGTATAGCTTCAGACTAGTTGAATACTTTTGGCTCCATACACTCTAGTGCACACTACATGTATGATATATTCACTACATGTAGTGTAACGGTGCCAGAAACTTTTGTGATTGTGAAACGAATGGTTCTCAAAGGAAAATATCTAACATCCCAGATGTTTATCTTTCCATCTTTGCTTGGCTCTGCCCCTAGATAACAATGTTGTAAAACATAATATTTCACAGTCTCTACTCCAACAATAGACCCTGAGAGCGAAATAGGCAAGCCTCTCCTCGAAAAACCTATGAGAAAGTATACATCCTATACCATTATGGGAACCACTTGTTTCTTAATATGAAATGCCTCGATAGCTGGATCCCATGCTTGAAATAAGAACTCCAAGAGTTCTATTTGTTGCCTCATCCCTGACAACTGGAAGTACTTTAACAGTCTACAATCCCTTAGGGCTCTTATTGTGCCAAGATCATTTAGGGAAATCATATCTTGTTCTTCACGCTCTCTTTCCCACCATGTAATCATCATTGTAATCCGATGAAAACCTGAAATATAACCATAAGAACCATTAGATTCCATTCAATGCAAAAAATTGGGCAAATTTTGGGCATAATGAAAAAATAAAAAATAAATATTGTGCCTAATGCAACCTTGGAAAAGAGACAGTGTGTTTTATATGTAGCTAGCCTTCATTTTAGCTGCTATGCAATGCACCTTTCTATGTCCAAGGGTGCGTTTCCCTCTTTGGGAGAAAAATTTACCCTAGGGACCCTAAAACCCTAAAAATTTTCACTGAAAAGAAATGAAATGATTACTGAAGGAAAGGGAGGGTTCATGGCACTAACCTAGATCAAATGGCAATGAAATCCATCCACAGAAATGATCGCAATCAGCAGCAGAAGTTCAGGGGAAAAATCAGGTTCAGAGCTCCAAAATGCAAATGGTAACTATGGAATGGTAAAAATGAATAGTAAAACTCTTTTTAATAGTCATTTAATTGTTTGAAAATCATATTTTTTGCTATGACTATGGTTTTATTATGTATTTATCATGAAACAGGTATGTTTAATCCATTTGATGTTGTTCTAAATAAGTCTTACAACTGATGAACATATTAGTCGTGCAGATTTATTTCAAGAATGATTTGACCACAAAGCATACTTTTTCTCCTTATTTTTCGAGCTTAGTTAAAAATGAAAAAGGATTTGAAGAAAATTTTTATCTCTTTTTCGATCTTCGATAACAACAAAAAAGGAACCCTTGGAGTTTTCTTTCAGCTCTTTTCAGACTCCGATAATGTGAAAAGATTGTCGAGCACTTGTCTTTTCGAGCTCGTAAAAGTAAATGAATTGATATCTACTCAGTATAAGTTTAACCCTTTTCCAGACTGAGATAGATTATTTACGAAAAAGGAAGACCTTGGTCGAACATGACTAAAGAGATTCTCTCAGATATTATTTTACACTTTTTCGGATCTGAGCGACAAATTTATGGAAAAGTACTTATGGAGTTTTCTTTCGTCCTCTTTTTCAATCTCTCTAAATATGAAAAAGGACCGGGTTGTCACTGTCGTTAAGCTCATTAAACATAAATCACTCAAATCAATTCCTCAATTGAAATTCCACCAACATTTCTCTACTCAAATTCTTCCCTCTCAAACACTAGGATCTATGCTCAATTTATAGAGGAGCTGAAGGTAGTTTTACAATCAATGAATTTATAATAATAGGTAAGACATGTTCTCAGTCTCAGAGGTATCAAATGGACACATGGATTCGAAGTTTGACACATGTGAACTCTTCTAGAAGGCACTGACCAAGTGGAGATTCTGGAACAATGAGAATTTCGCTCCCAAATGACCAACGCACCCTTGAGTGTCGGGAAGTGCTTTGCAAAGCACCCTTGAGTGTCGGGAAGTGCTTTGCAAAGCACCCTTGAGTGGGGTTACTTGCATATGCAGTGCACTTAGTCCCTTTAGAGGCAGTGTTGGTGAGCTCTCATATGATATATGTTGATCAGCGGTTGTCATTGATGTCAACCCAAGCAGCACCAGGGGCTAACCCAATATTGCATGGGAATTGTGACCTACCAAATTAATATATTGTGGGTCAATAATTCTTTTGATGGTTTCTACTTTTCGATATGTTTCCGTTGATATATGGCATGCCATGTAATTCTTCACGGTTTGAGAGATATTCATGTTTGAAGTTTGTACCCCCAGTTAGTGGGCTAAAACCACATGGGGTTGGGGCATGGGTCATTGAAAAGTAATAATTAATATTTTTTAAGCTCCTAAAATCCCTCCCACGTTCACTTGTTGAAGCCCCTCTCAACCTAAGCATTTATATAAATTGTGATCCTCATTTCCTCCTGATGCAAGGGAATTCGGCCATCTGAAACAGGTCATCGTGGAATTTGCACTCTAACTTTTTTTCTACAAAGGTTCAGAAGCTGAAATTTTTATGAGGCAAAGCCGAAATCCTAAGGAAGCTGAGGTAAAAATTTCAGATCAAGGTGCGCAATATTTTTGGAGATATGATCTGTGGAAGTTAGGGTTTTTGTAGGCTCCTGAAATTAGATTTGGTATAACTCTCTCTTGAAGAATCCAAATTGGGTTAGACCTGTGGCATTGGAAATATGACTCAGAGGACTACTACAGGACTAAAAATCAGATATTGAGGATCTGAAATAACAGAGATACACCAGATTCAATATCGAGCTCATAGAAGGCAAAGAAAAAGCTAGATCATGTGTTGTCAAGGGTTGAAAAGGACCAGACTTTCTAGGGCAGCAAAGCAAAGCAAGGTGCAACAGAGGGTAGCATGAAAAGAGCACCAACCAAGGTGCATAACAACAGCAAGAATTTCATTCTATGAAGTCTTCAAGTGGGCAGCACTGCATACAATCATTGTAAAGGTATCATTGTACTAAGTCATTGTAAATACATTATTGTAAAAATTGTACTAGTGTCTATCTACCAAGGGTTGAAGAGGTAGTGTTGGGAAGTCTAGGATCATCATTAGGTGGTTGTGTCAAAGTTGGGGTTATGGTCTAGTATATATTCTTCTTCTACATCATTCTATATCAATGTAAAGTGGACCATTTTCCCTAGTACGGGAGTCCATTCTTAATTTATTCTTCTATAGGGTGCTAGGGTGAGTTGTAGCTCATTGGGTGTTGGGGAATCCGTTCAGTTGACTACTGAAGAATCTTGGGCGTTGGAGCATCCATCCAGTGGGAGCTGGAGAAGAATGATTTTCTAGATTCTAGGAAGTTGAAGCTTTATTTTCAATTGGAGTTGAATATTAAAGAATTATTAGAAAAGCATTAGGTGGTTTTTGTCTCGGACTGGGTTTCCACCTTAAAAAATGTGTGCATTTGTGTTCCTCTTGTTTTTTGCTATCATTGTATAACACTGATAATAATTAAAGATTAACTAATTCTCTAATTGAAAGGAATACTGATTCACCCCCCCCCCCCCCTCTCAGTATTTCCAACAATTGGTATCAGAGCTTGGTTCCTCCAATAGCAGTTTAACAGCTGGAAGGAGGTCATGGAGCATACCAAGAATGGTGTACCTCTATTCAATGCAAATAATTATGCACTATGGAAAGGAAGAATGGAGGTCTATCTCTTGGCGCAAGGTTACGAAGTATGGGACACTGTTCAAAATGGATTTACATCAACTACAAATGAACAAGGTAAGAAGAATTTGGTAAATGATGCAAAAGAAAAGAATATTATTATCAGTGGACTTATTGAATTTTCTTATCATAAGGTGTTGGGTTGTAAAACTACCAAAAATGTATGGGACAAGCTTGAGAATATATATGCAGGTGACTCAAATGTCAAAGAAGCAAAGCTTCAAATCTATAGAGCAAAATTTGAGCAACTTAGAATGAAAGAAGATTGCAACATTGTTGCATACTTCCAATACATTGATGAAATAACCAATACTCTGGAAGGATTGGGAGAGCCAGTTGATGAGAAGACTATTATACGGAAGATTCTTAGAACGTTACCAGGGAGATTCAACCCAAAGGTATCGGTCTTAGAATACAATGCAAATCTGGACAAACTCAGCAAAGAGGAATTACATGGAGTTCTCATAGCATATGAAATGAGACTTGATGAAGAAGAGGGTACTTCGCATCTAGAAACTGCGTTCGTTGTGTCTAAGAAAACTAATAAGGATAAACAACCTTCAATTGAAAAGACATGCACCTGCAAGTGTGAAGAAAAGGGAGATGATGAAGAAGGTCTTTTAGATGAAGAATATGCTTACTTCACGAGAAAACTAAAAATTGGTAAGGGAAAATTCAAAGGTAAACTTCCATTGATATGTTTCAGCTGTAATGAGGTTGGGAATTTTGCAGCAAAATGTCCAAACATAAGTAATGGAAACTCAAAAGGAAAGAAAGGCTTTAAGAAATTCAAGAAGCAAGGATCCAAAAGAAACTTTCTCTCTAAAGAAGATAGCTCATCATCCGATGAAGACAATGACAGTGAAGAAGAAGCCAATGAGAGAGTATTGTTTATGGCTACCCACAATAAACCCAAGCACAATAAACAAGAGGTATCAAACAATGAAGAAGAAGGATGGACCATTGAAGAATTTTATGAGGAAGCAATCAAGCTTATAAAATATCTCAAGGCGGAGAAGATCCGTTCCAATACTCTTGAAGAACAAGTTCAAGGTCTCAAAATTGAAGTTGAAGAACACAAATGCATTGAAGAGTCACTTCAAAAGAAGTTGGAAGAAAGCAACTAGTAAAGGGAAGAATTAGAAGCCGAAGTAGTCTCGCTGCGTGAGGAAGTGAAGAAAGGAAAAACTATCCAAAACTATGCCAACAACTCAAGGGCATTGGAAGAACTCATCAAAAATCAATGATCTTACAACGACAAAATTGGCATCGGTTACAAAGAAGAAGAAGCAGGACCTTCTAAAACAAAATACAATGAACCTATGAGATCTGACATGCATGTAGACTTCATTGGACAAGATTAACAAGAACAACGTTGGAAGACAATTCCTCGATGAAAATTTCCATCCAGGTACTGACATATTTTTTATGGCTACTATTATTCATGTGGAAAATTTGGTCATAAAGCTGTAGAATGTTGCACGTACCCTAGGAACGAATACAATTCTAGGAGATCTATCAAATATGAACCTCCCAGGGCTCAACGAAACATCAATAGATTTGAACATTTAAGAAATAATATTGAATGTTACAAATGTCGAAACTTTGGACACATAGCCAAAGACTGCAGACCTAAAAATCCTCCAGAAGAATCTTTGAAGCCACAGAACAAACGAACATGGAAGAAGAAGAAGAACGATAATTGTGCTCTCGCTTTCAAGGCTCAAAAGAACAAATATGTGTGGTATGTTGATAGTAGTTGCTCAACGCATATGACTGGAGATAGAAACAAATTTGTATCTCTGAAAGAGAAGAAGGACAGAACTGTGTCCTTTGGAAATGATGGATCTTCAAATGTTATAGGATCAGGTACTGTCACTCTTGGAATAAAAGATGCTCTAGCCAATAATGTTCTATTGGTTGAAAACATGAATCACAATCTGCTCAGTGTTGGACAAATGTGTGATCAAGGACACATAATACTATTCAACTCCACGAAATGTGAAATCAGGAAAGGCGTGTATGGTGAAATTGTGGCTACAACAAGTCGAGCTTCAAACGACATATATGTTCTGGATGAAGCAACTAAAGCATGTCTAATAGCTAAAGAGGATGATACAATAATTGGTAGCAATGATGATCGACTAAGTAAGAATTTTGCTACAAAGGTGTAAAGTGATTTCGAGATGTCTTTACTTGGTGAGCTAACATACTTCTTAGGGCTTCAAATATCTCAACAAGAGAAAGGAATATTTATATGTCAAGCTAAGTACATCAAGGAAATGATCAAGAAATTTAAAATGGAAGATTGCAAACCCATCCTTACTCCAATAGTAACAAGTCGCAAATTGAGCATAGATGACTCATCTAAGGATTTGGATCAAAGGTTGTACGGATATATGATTAGTAGTCTTCTATATGTAACAGCCTCCCGACCAGATGTTATGCAAGCAGTTGGACAAGTAGCAAGATTACAAGAAACACCAAAAGAATCACATACTAAATATTCGCCATCATTAGAATATATTCGCTAGAAGCTTGGGATTCTCCCAAGTTCTCATTAGATTTTCCTTTTTCTGAATATAAAGAGGGAGTGGAAGTAGATTATAGGTTTGCAGGATGGTTGTGTGTCAGGGGGCTTGGAAGTGTGTACAGGTCCGTAGGATGGTTGTGTTTCAGGGGGAGTTACCCTTTGCCATTGATGTCAAACGGGGAGAGAATGTTGTAGGAAGAGGTGTCATGATCGTAGGGGGAGTACTTGTGTTGCCATCAATGCCAAAGGGGGAGATTGTTGATCAACGATTGTCATTGATGTCAACCCAAGCAGCACCAGGGGCTAACCAAATATTTCATGGGAATTTTGACCTACCAAATTAATATATTCTGGGTCAATAATTCTTTTGATGGTTTCTACTTGTCGAGATGTTTCCGTTGATATATGGCACACCATGTAATTCTTTACGGTTTGAGAGATATTCATGTTTGAAGTTTGTACCCCCAGTTAGTGGGCTAAAACCCCATGGGGTTGGGGCATGGGTCATTGAAAAGTCATAATTGATATTTTTTAAGCTCCTAAAATCCCTCCCAGGTTCACTTTTTGAAGCCCCTCTCAACCTAAGCATTTATATAAATTGTGATCCTCATTTCCTCTTGATGGAAGGGAATTTGGCCATCTGAAACAGGTCATCATGGAATTTGCGCTCTAACGTTTTTTCTACGAAGGTTCAAAAGCTGAAATTTTTATGAGGGAAAGCCAAAATCCTGAGGAAGCTGTTGTAAAAAGTTCAGATTAAGATGCGCAATATTTTTGGAGATATGATCTGTGGAAGTCAGGGTTTTTGCAGGCTCCTGAAATTCATCTCAAAGAAGTGACCTTGGTAAATTCATCATAACTCTCTCTCTGAGTATCAGATTGAAATTATGTAAAAAGCAGTGGATAGTGTACAATCTTCACTTTTTCCTCTATCAATTTTAGAGCCAAATGAAGAAATAATGACACGTGGCACGCTGTACAAGTGCGCTTTTCTGAAATAGTCCATAATTAGGGCAATGTGAGAGATTGGGTATAACTCTCTCTTGAAGAATCCAAACTGGGTCAGACCTATGGCATTGGAAATATGACTCAGAGGAATATTACAGGACTGAAAATTAGATATTGAGGATCTGAAATAACAAAGATACACCATATTCAATATCGAGCTCATAGAAGGCAAAGAAAAAGCTAGATCATGTGTTGTCAAGGGTTGCAAAGGACGAGACTTTCTAGGGCAGCAAAGAAAATCAAGTTGAAACAGAGGGTAGCATGAAAAGAGAATCAACCAAGGAGCATAACAGTAGCAATAAGTTCATCCTATGAAGTCTTCAAGTGGGCAGCACTGCATACAATCATTGTAAAGGTATCATTATACTAAGCCATTGTAAATACATTATTGTAAAAAATGTACTAGTGTCTTTCTGCCAAGGGTTGAAGAGGCAGTGTTGGGAGGTATAGGATCATCATTAGGTGGTTGTGTCAAATTTGGGGTTATGGTCTAGTATATATTCTTCTTCTACATCATTCTATATCATTGTAAAGTAGACCATTTTCCCTGGTACGGGAGTCCATTCTTATTTTATTCTTCTATAGGGTGGTAGGGTGGTGCTAGGGTGAGTTGTAGCTCATTGGGTGTTGGGGCATCAGTTCAGTTGACTACTGAAGAATCTCGAGCGTTGGAGTGTCCATCCAGTGGGAGTTGGAGAAGAATGCTTTTCTAGATTCTAGGAATTTGGAGCTTTATTTTCAATTGGAGTTGAATATTAAAGAATTATTAGAAAAGCATTAGGTGGTTTTTGTCTCGGAGTGGGTTTCCACCTTAAAAAATGTGTGCATTTGTGTTCCTCTTGTTTGCTACTATCATTTTACAAACACTGATAATAAATAAAGATTAACTAATGCTCTAATTGAAAGGAATACTGATTCACCCCCCCCTCTCAGTATTTCCAACAATATAATATAATCTTCAAATATTGCAAACCTTTGCAATGAAATTCATGGATGATTTGTCTTGTTCTTTGTCTTAGGGCATGTAACAACTGAAATTATAGGGGATGATAGACCCTAATCATTGGTTTTGAAGATGATGTCCCGTTAACTAGGTCATTGGGAATGGTGCCAAAATTGACCTATAACAATCAAGAAGAAAAATGTAGACATTGCTGCTCTACGAAAACAACTTAAGCTACCCTCGACTGAAGAACCACAAGCTAAAGAGATGGCACAAAATGAATCTAACAAGGAGGAAATTATTAAGTTGATCAAATATCAAAATCCACATATCAGAAAAATGGAAGAACAGATTGAAGAATTTCTGAAAGAGAAATCAACACTCCAGCTGAATGCAGATCCTACTTTAACAACTCAAACATCTTCTGCAAGTGTAAAACCCTCAACAACCTTGAACATGATTGATCTAGCACAAATGGCTCGAGAATTAGCCACTCAGAAGCAAGCGCATGAAATCTAAATCAGAAGTTCCAACTTCTTGAGTCACAAAAGATTAGGAATGATACTTTGTATCTAGAGGAAATGCAGAAGACTCATCAGTTGGAACTTAGAATTAAAGAACTGGAAAGTGAAACTTTGATGGCATCAAATTTAGGAGAAGCTAAGTAGAGTATTTGGGAAAATATTTGTGAGTTCATTACTGAAATATGGCCATCTATTCGGATCATCTTCGAGCAGAAGGAACTCATCAACAAATGCATAAAAAAAATTGAAGAATAGAAAGATCAACTCCAATAGAAGCCAAGTGAAGCTTCTAATATGATTAAGGTTCTTAATTCAAAAAAAAAGAGGATTTGGAAGCAATCAATATCTCAGACATGACTGCAACTATTTTAGAGATAAAGAAAGTTTTTCAGAAAAGGAACTTGATCAACCCATTGCACACCAAGTGTGAAGCCTTAAATGTTATTGTCAAAAGGTTTCATACTAAATTTACTATTTTAAATCATAAAGGTCTGCCAGGTCTAGTTGGATTAAATGATAAGTTGGTCAAGTTAGAAGATTATTGCAAAAAGATGTATACAATTGCAACAGAAAAAATAGAGTTTGCAGGTATCAAAGGTCACATTACAGGCAAAGCTTTTCTTGAAACTCTACAGTTTGACTTGATTATTCAGCATCAAATCAAACAGTTGTTCATCCAAAAACCAACTTTCAATAGATTCACTTAAGTGGATGAAGTTTTCAGAAAAATGATGAATTGTGAAATTCCAAGTGAAGATAAGTGGGATAAGTTTTGTGAAACCATCGAGTGAAAAGATTAATTTTACAGCATGCTAACACATCTGATTATGAAGATCCAGGTCAGTAACAACCTCCAACAAAAAACAGACAAATCAACAACAACTTTCACCAAAAGAGGTCGAATCATCAATAGTCTCCAGAAAAACAGATACACTCTATCTATTTGTCTCCTACTTTATTTCTTATTCTCCTATTATTGTAAATCAGTTAAGATATTTCTAAAGTTTTGTTAGTTAGTATAAATAACTCTCAGCACGAGTTATGAAGGGTTGCACCTTTGGATGAGCAGATTTTGTAAAAGAAGAATTTGTACTCAGTCTTTTTGGTCATCAATAATACAAGCAAGATTCTGAACTCATCTCATACAACTCTATCTTCTCTGTGAGTTTTCTGTCATTTTGTTTCTTCATATATTTAATTATCATCAAGATAACTAGGTGAGGTTGATTGTGTTTCAGCAACCTTATCATTCCTCCCAAAGTTATAATTATTATAAAGAATGCTTTACTTGAAAATATGTTAATGTAAGTCCCTTTTATCAATAAATTATTAGTATTTTGGTGATTTTAAATACATTTTGTCGAACCTTTAAACACTGTTTAAAAGTTTTCCAACTTATGGTTTATTGAATGTTTCAATTTGAATGTTTAATAATCATATCTTCCTACATAATTGCACTTAATGGAAATCATAAAATCCCTATCACTGTATGACATGAACAAGCAGCCCTTACTTTTAATTATTGATGTTATCAGCAAGATTTAAAAACCTTAACTGTTTTATTAAAATCTACCTTATGCATTTGTCCTCCAAATATCTCAAAATACAAACAAACATTTTAGTTGCTTTTGCATGATTATTGACCAAAATCATCTCAAAGGACAACATCAGATTGGTGCCGTTTCTGGGGAGACAAAGAGTAAAAACTAAATCTTCCTAGGACAACGATTTTTCCTCTTTAAGGTGAATAAAGGATAAAGATATACGTCAAAACCTTTCACCTAGCGATTCCACTGATTCAAATTGGCTCCTTTTAAGCACACTAGATCTCAATCTGAATATGAGATTGTTAACCCTTTACCAGATCCATAAATGCTCCTTAGGGAAGCCTCTTTGAAAAGAAAAGAAAAAACATTTCTGCTTCTTTCTCTTCAGCATTACACCCTGAAGAAAGTTCATCCGTAGACCCCTATTCAGTATTATCATCCCAACCTGAGTTGACTCAATTACCTCCTAGAGTTGCTGAAATTTATTCACAAGGAGTACATCTTCAGTCAGATTTGTTGGCAGCCTCACTTGAGTCAGATCAAGTCCCATCCTTCCCTATAGATTCACCTACATCTGAGACAGAATTGGGCTTGCATTTGCACAAATTTAAGCCTATTGATTTTGTTACTCTAGTCTATCATCCTATTCCATTAGACTATAATCAAATAGAAGAGACAATTTCTATCTATTCTAATCCATTATTTGAATATAAGGAAGAATATTTAATCCCATCAGTTCAAAAACTAATTGTTAAAATCCCTTTGAGATCCTCACTTCCTCCTCCACCCCTAACACTCATTCACCTACATCTTCATCACCATCTTCATCATCATCTTCATCAACATCAACTACATCATCTATGGATTTTCAACCCATTATACAAGCTAGGTATAATGCTCTGGTTCTCCCTAACGTTTTGGGAAATTTCCCTGATGGATATCTTAAACATCTACCAAGATTTAATGGAGAGACAAGCCGCTCAGCAGAAGATCATACAACTTCCTTCTTAGATTTTGTAGACAATATGAACATCGAGCATGAAGATGTTTATATGAGATATTTGTACAGTCCTTGGAAGGTCACGTTAGGATCTTGTTTAGAAAACTTAGAGAAGATTCTATTCAAACCTGGAATGAACTTATAACTATCTTTAAAAATCAATGTGGGGTAAAGAAATATGTTGTTTACCTTGTCACTGAATTTGAAGAGCTAAAAATAAATCTTTGTGAAATAGTAGCTGAATTTATCAAACGATTTAATAAACTCTACCAAAAAATTTCTGCTGATTGCAAACCTCTAGTAGCTGCTGCAAAGGTTAGATTTTCGAAAGCATTCAATGATGACTTTGCAGTCATGATAAGGGAGATAATTTATAATACATTGCAAGATATGTATACTAATGATATTGAGGTATAAGCCAATAGGTCAGCTTCTAGTAAAATTAGAGCTAAAGAAGAGAAAGCTCAAAGGAAATTAAAAAAATAGGAAGAATCTTCCTCTAAGTCTAAAAGTGAAGATTCAAAGATTGATGAAATCACAACTCTTCTTAGAAATCTATCCAATAGAATTTAAAATATTTAAACTCAACTAAGAATAGTCCAACAAACTGTTTCTATACCACAAACACAGGCCCAAGGTCAATACAAGAAAGCTTCTCCACTGCAAATTCTTCAAAGGCCTCATAATGAACAACAAGTTCCTACCCCATTGTTGATTAATGATCAACAACTTGAGGACAATACCTTTTCCATTACTGAAGACATTAATATTGTAGATCAAACATCCTTTTAAACTACCATTTTCCCTGCTTCCCAAAACCAAATCCCTCAAGAAAACCAATATACTTATAAGGTTTATAAGTATAAATATTTTTCTGAGTTTTTGATTGCATAACTCAATCAAAGATATGACTTAATACCTAGAGCTAGTCTTGGTAGACCACCCAAGAACCCGGTAATAATTGAACCTCAACTGAAATCATATGAAACTCAAACTACTTCTTCTCAACCTTTAAATCAGTCAATTGATTCTACTCAGATTGATATAATAATATTGATTGCCTTTAATGTTGAGAAATAATTAGAAAGAATCAAAATTCCCATTCCACTTCCTGAACAATCTAAAAATCTAGGGTATAAAATTCAAGTAGCAAAGTGGATCCAAAATTCTAGTATGGATGCTGAAGGACATATTATCAGTCTACAAAATGAAAGACCCACTATAGATTTCAGTCCTAGTTCTGATATGATTGATGAATCTATACCACCCTTCTATCTGACTTTAAATGTGCATGATTCTTTGCTATACAACTGTATGATTGATGCTGGTGCTTCACACAATTTAATGCCTAAAGTCATTATGGAACAACTTAATCTAGATATCACTCGAACCTATCACGACTTGTATACTTTTGGTTCAAAGAGGGTCCAATGTTTAGGACTCATTAAAGACCTAGTGGTCACTTTACATAAAATACCAGTTAAAAGTGTAGTATTAGACATAGTTGTTACTGACATTCCTCCCAAATGTGGAATGATTCTATCTAGATCATGTTGTGCAAAATTCGGAGGAAGTCTTCAAATGGACATGTCTTTTGCCACTATCCCAGTATATGGTGGAGAGAGCCTTAGATTATATAGGGAAGTGAGATTTATAAACACTGTTTGAAATGCTAATCAAGCTAGGAATCACCCCATTTATGCAGTAGATCAAGAATTTAGTTGTTTTCAGATATCATCAGACACTTCACAGGATTCTCAACTCAAGATTGAGGATGTAGTTAACACCTCTAAACCAGTTCATACTGAAATTTGGAAGTTATTTTTGATGGAACTTGCACCAAAGATGGAGCTGGAGCAAGATTTTTTTTCATTTCACTCGATAAATAAATATTAGACAATCATGCAAATTAGATTTTGAGGTCTCAAACAATGTTGTTGAATATGAAGCTTTTATCCTAGGATTACAGATTGCTAGAAGTTCAAAGGTCAAAAACTTGAGTGTTTTCACTGACTTAGAATTAATAGTAAGAAAAGTTAGGAGTATTTGCCAAACGAAGAACCCTAGACTTAGGTCTTATAGAAATGAGATTTGGGACACTATTGAAAATACCTTTAATTATTTTAACATCACTTTTATCCCTAGAGATGAAAACCTGCATGCGGATTCATTAGTTGTTTCAGCTAGTTCTTTCAAGATTCCAGAGCATTTTCAAATTCAATATCAGACAAAAATAAAATATAGGCCTTTGATCCTATACAATCTTAAACATTGGAAAATATTTGAGGACGATGAACAATTAAAATCCTTTCTGCAAGTCATTGACGAATTGTAATATTCCAAATTCGGGACAACTAGCAAGACATGACTGGAAAATGCATTTTCCAGGAATGGCTACTACAGGAATTGAAACCAAGACCTTGATCCCGTAGATCAATGTATCTAAGTCCTAAATCCAAGAGGAGGCTCCAAATAAATCCTTCTAGGTGGGTTAAACAGATCTCCCACACCTAGTTGTCCTCAGAAAGTGCCCAGTGAGGGTCTGCAACAATGTATGAATCATATAATGGAGTGATAACGTTATTTTAATGAGATAGCACACATAAAGATGTAATTAGCCAACCAATGTATAATATAGCAGCAAAAGAGTACAATGCTTTGAGGAATCAATCACTCAAGCTAGGCAATGAGAGCCTCAACAGAACATGTACAAGAAACTGAAGACCACTGCTACACGGAGTTTACACAAGGCTATATCAGTGCAGTCTAATGGAGAGAACGCAACATACAAGATGATAATATAACGATATGACAATATCAGGCTCAATAAATTGGGGGAGAAAGCTCTCAACCCCTGAAAATAACAATACAACAATGATACAACAATCCTTAGAAGGATTGGCTGCAATACATGTACAATTGGCAAATCTACAGAATTGTCGGAATTGCTGGGTAGCAGCTACAACTCAGAAAATAGAAGGAGATGGCTGAAGATTATTCTAAATCTGAAATAGACCTCCTCCAATAGATCTTTCAAGTGAAAGTCTGATCCTATCACTGAAGATCTCACCCTCCAAAATAGTGGTGCAAACCCCCACTATAGATACTCATTGAAATAACGCAGTTTGGAGAAGGGACTGTGTTGTTGATGATGGGATATGCTTGGCCTAATGCTAAGATATAAAAATCTTCTCTGAATCCTTCCTCAATAACCTTCCCGAGTAATAGTAGCTCCCTCCTCTGAAATATGAGAAAAGGAATGGTGTTGTGGAACCCCTCCACTACAACACCCAGCAACACTATGTTATACTTCAGCAGAAATAACGCAGAGACTGAAGAAGTGGCTTTGGCCTTGAGCCAAGATGTGGAGAAAATGAAGTGAAATCCTTAAATAGGCCTCTCAAGAAGGAGAGTAAAACCTAAACAGGAATCCCTCGTGCTAAACAACACTACAACTCAGCTGAACAGCTGGAGACTACAAATAGTCTAATTAGACAAATAATCAAATACTCAAATATGTCTCACTATGGCTGCCTCTTCCTCATTTTATGCAAGTGAATGTCTCTTTGCCCTAGAACCCACACATTAGGGTTTCTTCCACAAATAATCTTTCTCCCTCTCAAACTGCGCTATCTTCCCAAGCAAGCTACACCTCTTAGGCAGCGCAGTTGACTTGGTCAAATTTGACCTTGTCCTCATGCATTGGCCCCTTTTCACACTGGAAGGTGCAAAATAAAGCTTCTTCATTGATCCATTTCACACTATGAGGGATTTACTCCTACTTATGGGTCTCTTTACCCATTTTATTCACCTTCTAGATGATATAAGCAAAAATTAATATTCCAATTTGCTGCTTGCAAATTTTGGAATATTACAGTCCTCCCCTCTCAAAGATTGCTTGTCCTCAAGCAAGTGCAAGGAGAGAATGAGTTATTACCTCCTCTCCCTATATAATCCATGTATGATGATCTCCTCCTAGGAAAGAGATGCTATCTCATCAATCAAGTCCCCACATTGCTCCTCCTCAACATGCAAGTCAACTATCAAGCCATCATCATGTAAAAGTGAAATACTCAATAGGATAGCAAAGTGATGTATAAAGGTCCCTTGAGGAAATGGATCTAAAATTTAATGGGAATCATCTCTCCCATATGGATCCTCCATACCCAAGCTATTAGCCATGCAAAATGAGTCACCTCCCAACTACGCAATTCCTGAAAACTGTCCTCCACCTTTGGCTCCGGCAAAGTAGGTGGGATGAAAATCTGCACATGGTAGACAATGTAGCCTACCCCATGCTATCCATCTCTCCACTTAAGATAAGTGTAGAGTGTCTGCTAATCCTGGGCTACAATAAGGTTGCCCTCCAGTGGCAAGATGAGGACTAGATCTCTAAAGATCTCTCCTCCAACACTGCAAATCATGCTGGCCCAAATATCCCCATATATGATGAGTTGGAAGTCACCATCATATGGCATCATATCCATCATATGGCTCACCTCATATGGAAACAAAGGTATTTCTCTAGTGGCCATACCAGCTCCCATGTTCCCCTTAGAACATGTAGTGCGAAAAGTGTGGGAGGATTCTCCCTCAAAGGACACATTCACCCACTGTGTCTTTCTCCCAAGCATGCTCCTCATAAAGACATAAACACATATGTAGAAAATGATAAGGACAATAGTCCCTCAAGTGCAACCAACACAGCTTGACTCTCAACTGCAATAAAGACTAATAAAATGAGTGGCTTCTGAATCACTTGCCTCAAGTACAACCAACACAGCTTGACTCTCAACTGCAATAGAGACTGATAAAATGAGTGGCTTCTCAACCACTTTCCTGCTGCTCCAATCTCCTCATAAGTATGGAGGAAGTGAATAATGCAAGGTGTATAATGAGCATGTCCTCCATAATATCTATCTTCCCCAAGTCCTCCTAGGGAATGGCCATCAATCATGCTTATGGACTCATCTAAACCATGTGGTCTAGAAAAAAGAATGCTCCTCCTTGGAGCATCATCCTACACATGTATGGTTAAGGGATACATATATACATTATACAAATAATCATGTAAACAAAAATGAATACCCTTACCATATATTCTACTCATACAAAGGGAGTGGCTCATAAATGAGTCCCCTCTCATTCTCAAAGAGAAAAGAGGTGGCTGTGCTAATTCCTTCATCTTCATATGATCCATGCATCTACTCATATGCTGATATATCTCCTCCTCAAAACCCTCCCAAAAATACCCCTCCATGGTGGTGCGGTATGCTCTCATAGAACAAGCGGGGTTGAAAAGGAAATCCTCATGAGCTACTTGTAGTAACTTCTCCTTAAGCTTGGAAGCTATAGATAAGAAGATCCTACCATGATAAAAGATGACCCCATCTATGACTGAATACTCCTCCAAATGTAATCGTCCATCCAATATCCTACAAGCATGAAGATCCTTGGAATACTCCACCAACAGCTGGGAGTTCCAATATGGATCTATCCTCCATAGTCACAGCGCTGATGATCTCTCATGAATAGAATCTGTCATAATGTCATCCTCCTCTTTGACATCTCCCATGCCAAAGATGCAAGTTGGAAGGCAGCTGTCCTTCCCCTGCTGCTTCTGCCATAACGCAGAATCTAAAATGGAAGTGGGTACTGATGATGTTGAGGGAATTCTCCCTCTCTCCTTGAGTCTACCCCAGACTCCCAACACTATATCAAGCTCTCCCAAGGTTCCCACTCCTCTGAAATCACTGAGTGGTGCCTCAATTGGTGAAGCATCCATCCCCCTCTACTGATCTAGTGGTCTCCCCAGCAAAATGTCTCCATGTAATGAGACATCCTCAACAAGAGATGAATGAATATATGAATGGAAAAAAATCTCCATGCTTTCACTGCGACAACGAATCACCTTCATAGGTGCATCAACCTCCTGAAGTGGATAGGGATGTGTACATCTCATCTCATGATACTGGTTCTCCTCCCTACCTTCTCCTTGTGTCTCCATGGTCCCACACCTCATCAACAATGGCACATGAGTTGTGCCTTGGTCTCCACACACGAGATCCTAGGGACTTTCTTGCAAAGATGCAAGCATCCCTCTACTTAGAGCAAGGGCTCCTCCTTCCTCTGCATAAGGCACTAGATAATATCTAGATGAAACAACGTTGTTGCCCTAAATCTCTGCAACATGAATGGACAACCTCCCAATCATTGGACCCCTATTTGAAAAAGAGACCCCCATGTTTCCTTGCTCCAAGGTGTGAGAAGAAAGTCTTTCTTCCGGCAAGGTATGATGCAAGTTTTTAGCCTTCCCCATGGTTTTCTGCAATGGTATTGCGTTCTCATGCAAGGTTTTTTTTTGAGTTTTCTTGTTTAGCCCCACCATCTGTGTCTCATGAATCATTCTATCAAATATTTCCACTAATGCCTTAGTGAAACTTGAATAATATGCAATGTTTACATTTTTCAAAGAAAAGGATTCAAAGATCCTCCAGGCATAGGCCTTACCTCTCAAATACAACGTTGCAACTTTGATGGATTCATCTTCAAGAATGTGATGTTGCTGCAAGAAGGTATATAAATCCTCCACCCAAGCTTTGGATGAACATGTAGGTGAACCCTAAAAGATAGATAGAAGAAATATGAGCCAAGAAAGCAGCTTTGATACTACTATAGTATTCCAAATTCGAGACAGCTAGCAAGACATGACTGGAAAACGCATTTTCCAGGAATGGATGCTACAGGGATTGAAACCAGGACCCGGATCCCTTATATCAATGTATCTAAGTCCTAAATCCAAGAGGAGGCTCCAAATAAATCCTTCTAGGTGGGTTAAACAGATCTCCCACACCTAGTTGTCCTCAGAAAGTGCCAAGTGAGGGACTGCAACAATGTATGAATCATACAATGGAGTGATAGTGTTATTTTAATGAGCCAGCACACATGAAGATGTAAATATCCAACAAATGTATAATATAGCAGCAAAAGAGTACAATTCTTTGAAGAATCAATCACTCAAGCTAGGTAATGAGAGCCTCAACAGAACATGTACAAGAAACTGAAGACCACTGCTACACAGAGTTTACACAAGGCTATATCAGTGCAGTCTAATGGAGACACTACAACATACAAGATGATAATATAATGATATGACAATATCAGGCTCAAGAAAGTGTGGGAGCAAGCTCTCAACCCCTGAAAATAACAATACAACAATGATAAACCAATCCTTAGAAGGATTGGCTGCAATACATGTACAATTGGGAAATCTGCAGAAATGCCGGAGTTGCTGGGAAGCAGCTACAACTCAGAAAATAGAAGGAGATGGCTGAAGATGATGCTCAATTTGAAATATACCTCCTCTAATAGATCTTTCAAGTGAAAGGCTGAACCTATCACTGAAGATCTCACCCTCCAAAATAGTGGTGCAAACCCCCACTGCAGATACTCACTGAAATAGTGCAGTCTAGAGAAGGGACTGTGTTGTTGATGATGGGAGATGCTTGGCCTAATGCCAAGATATGAAAATCTACTCTGAAACCTTCCTGAGGAATAAGAGCTCCCTCCTCTGAAATATGGGACAAGGAATGGTGTTGTGGAACCCCTCCGCTGCAACAGCCAGCAACACTATGTTATACTTCAACAGAAATAATGCAGAGACTGAAGAAGTGGCTTTGGCCTTGAGCCAAGATGTGGAGAAAATGAAGTGAAATCATTCAAGAGGCCTCTCAATAAGGATAGGAAATCCTAAACAAGAATCCCTCATGCTAAACAACAATACAACTCAGCTGAACAGCCGGAGACTGCAAATAGTCTAATCAGACAAATAATCAAATACTCAAAGGCGTCTCACTATGGCTGTCTCTTCCTCCTTTTATGCAAGTGAATGTCTCTTTGCCCTGGACCCCACACATTAGGGTTTCTTCCACAAAGAATCTTTCTCCCTCTCAACCTGCGCTGTCTTCCCAAGCAAGCTACACCTCTTAGGCAGTGTTGTTGACTTGGTCAAACTTGACCTTGTCCTCATGCATTGGCCCCTTTTCACACTAGAAGGTGCAAAATAAAGCTGCTCCATTGATCCCTTTCATACTATGAGGGATTTATTCCTACTTATGGGTCTCTTTACCCAATTTATTCACCTTCTAGATGAGATAAGCAAAAATTAATATTCCAATTTATTGCTTGCAAATTTTGGAATATTACACGAATTTTCTGTATTGAAAATTGAAGAGGATAATTCACACAATAAAGAAGCTACCCAAGACAAAGAAAATTCAAAACTAAAATAAAAGGTATATGATCATGATATAATTCAATTATCAATAATTTTATCTCCAAGGGACTTGTTCCTTTATAAAAATTGTTTGATCAAAACGATGTTTCCAAAAATCCGTTCTTTGTTTCACCAGAAGATGACATAGAAGACATAAATATTTCACTAATGAGGTAATTAAAAATATCAAAATTTGTGCATCATTAACCCCAGAACTTAAATCTGAATATATCAAACTTCTTAAGAATTATAAAGATGTATTTGCGTGTTCTTGTGTTGATCTAAAATTTTATGACACATCTTTAATTGAGCATAAAATCCCACTAAAACTAGATTTAAAGCCTTACCAACAGAAGTTAAGAAGGATGAACCCAGTTCTTCTTCCCACCAATATAAAAATAACTGAAGAAACTTTTAGATGCCCAAATTATTGTCCCATTAAGATACTCTAGTTGTGTTGCCAATTTAGCCCTTGTGAAGAAAAAGAACGGCGAAATAAGACTCTGTGTAGAAAATTAATAAGCATCCTTGAAAGATAATTATCCACTTCCAAAGATGGATCAATTACTTCAAAAAGTGTCAGGTGCTAACAGGCTCTCTATGTTGGATGGATTTTCTGATTATAATCAAATATTGGTTGTTGGCTTGAGGGATCCTAACCCAGGTTTGGTGTGCAAGGTTTGCCAAAAAACCCCTATACTACTGGCCCTTTCGGTAGTGACCTGCTTTCGCAGGTCACAGTCTCACCCGAAGTAGTATGGGCGGGTGCTGGAACCAGGTTTCCACACCCTGAGAAAGGAAGGGTAAGGCAAGTAGTGCTGCGTTCTGTTTCTGTAATTCCCAGATTACTTGGTTCTTCGCAGGGCTAAGTATGTATCTATTTTCATCCACGTGCACTAGATCTATAATTATATACTTACCATAACATCAACACAATATTATATAAACAGAGCGGAATAGATCTAGATCCAAGCATTCAGTACACAGATCTTCGAAGCAAAAAGACAGAAAAATACATAACATAGAAATTATCAGCAATTCATACAATAGTACTCACAGATTCAGATCTCTAATAATCCTTCGTATTCATTCCTTCATCAATATTTCCTTACAATTCCCTTCCCAACCTGCACACACAGCAGCAGGGTCCACACACAGCTGGACTAGGATCTCCGCGAACACAGCCAGCAGGAGTCCGTTCCCCAAAACCCAAACATACAACTTAAGCAATAGATCACATCAATATCTCATCAATTCGTATCCTTTTCGATACAAAATACATCTCTATTTATAACAATCTAGCTCCAACTTTCCTATGGTCCTCAACCCATGGTTTTCAGACCCCTAGTTTACCCTTTGACCCATTACAATGCGTTCGGGGCTTTGACCCGCCCCAAAACCCCCTGCGCTATACTAAATATAATCAAAAGTAATAAAAATGGACCAGTTTCGCAGCTTGTTAGGAGACCTGATTCCAACAGTCCCCCAACACAATCTTGTGACTCGTCCCGAGTCACTAGGGTGGTGCGGCTTCGATTTGTGCGCGCAAAGTGTCCAGAGCGCGGACAAGCGGAGGGAGTACTTCTTGATTTTGGGTCGCAGCATCCTGTGCAAGAGCGACCAACTTCTTGGAAGGTGGGTCATTAGTAGCCATGGATACGCTTGCCAGAAACTGATTAAGGCGCTTGGTTGTGTCATCGATGTCATGTGTTAACTGGAGGGCTGAGATAGTCTAGGGTTGCAGAGTTCGGTCAAGATGTGTTGTTTCTGCCAGAGTTTTGAAATCTCGTTCTGGAGGTTGTTGCTAGTTTTTAATCATGCCAAATGCTGGGCAGGTACCAAGGTAGGCAACGTAGCATTAATCTCTTCAATGGCTTTTCTTGTTTTCGTAGGTCTTAAGTGATTTGTTGGAGGACTGGATCGTGGTGGACCCGGGTCCAGAGCTCTATGGCTGACTCCATCAATGTGGTACCTTGATCAATTTACACCTTGATCGTCGTTGTTGCATCTGTGATAAGGGCGGTACGTTGGGCACAGGCTTCTGGGGGCGTGCCAGGCTATTGCCTGGCCCATAAGTCTGAAATCTCTAGGCGGGAGGATTTGAAAGAAACAACCACTTTTTCTACCTTACTTCTAGATGTATCCTCAGCCGTGATGTTCATGGTGACTTCTGTGCAGAGCTGGTGGATCACAGTCTCAAGCTCCTCTTGTTGTGAATGGTCCTGTGCTACTTCCTCAGTATTTTGCACAAGGGTGCACTAGGCGGCCGCAAGCTGTCGAGTGGTGGATTGAGCACGGTTACTAATTTCCTGGGAGACAGTGTGAAGGAGATTGTCTAAGGCTACGTGGGTCAGTCAAGAAAAGTCCAGATGAATTCCTGTGTCCTCCGGGGGCTGCGTTCCGACTAAGGCACCGACAAGGATACTTCAGAGTCGACCGACCTCCCTGATTTGTGCCACGCTGCTATCGACTGAAAAAGGTTGAGCCTAGCCTTCACTGGGTGGGGGATGCTGCATTTTGATCTGGAGAGCACAGAGGTCTTCGTGAAGAGAGTCGACCCTTGCCTTCCATTGAGCCGCAATAAGTGCCCACTTATCTTTTGTAGCCATGGTGACTGCATCTGCGATATGCTCCAGGTCTCCGCCCATTAATGTGACTGTCGTGTCATAATGCTCGTGATGGGTTTGTTGTTTCTTCCTTGGTCCTAATGCTGATGGCCCCGTCCTCTTAGTACCAGGAGGAGGGGGACTGGTGGTAGCTACCGAGTTCGGAGCTGTATCTGGCTGTTGCTGCGGTAGGTTACCTCTGGGTTGATCTGTAACTGATGTTGGAGTGCTGGGGAGACCTTTTTTCCATGCAGGGGGCCACAGTATGATCAGTAGATCAATTTATTCATCTGGTACCATATAAGGGTGTTCTACCCACATCTGACTGGCCAGACTATGAATCTGGACCTCGTGCATAGTGATTTGAAATGCAACAATATGCTTGTATTTGTCATATATGGTAGGGGATAGTCGAGGACGGGAGTTTATGGCAGTGGCGACACTACTCTGGAAGAGGACCCAAAAGACCTTGTTATCCTCAGTGCGTTGCTTATCCTTAGAGTCCCATAAGTGAGCATACCAAGCGCCTTCGCACATCCCATCAGGGAGCTCGGGAGGGACCAATTCCTCTGGTTTGTCCCAAGAGACTAGTGCTATGAGGAATAACAGCCACGAATGGAAGAAATATGTCCCATGATCTTGAGACTCGCTAACATTAGCAAGAAATTCCTCACACAAGTATTGAGCCCAATTAAAAAACATACCCTTTGCGCACTGCCCAGCTAGCTGGATTACACAGGCGGAGACAGTTGCAACCTGGAACTTCCGCATGAGTTTGCAGGCTAATAGTCGAGTACCCATCTGCGTAGCAGGGTCATTGATTGTTTGGATCACAAACCCTCACTGATTTTGCTGGACCGCATAGGTTTCCCGGACATACAGAGTGGTAGCGGCTTCGTACTTCTTTCCGACTTTCTCGAGCGGGTGTGGCCCCTGCATCGGGAGGTCCGTAATCTTGTGGATCAACTCGGCATCAATAGGGACTCTGTCGTGAATCCATAAGCAGCCATTGTGAATGAGGGCAAGTAACTGGCGTGCCAATCGATCGGTGATGTTGTAATGGCCAAAGTGGGGCATGCGGAGCAGATTCAGGAGTCCATATCCCACAAAGCCACATACCCAGCTGTCTAGTCAATTTAACGTCCTAAATTGCTAACATAAATGATCAACCAGGGCTAGTAAACTGATGAAGTTTGGTGCACTATATGTGCCTAAGTGACCTCTTCCTTACTTCGTTGCATGTGTTTTTCTTATTTTTTTTGGGGGTTTTGTCTTTTTAGTACTTAGTACGCTACTCTATGTTCAAAAGATGAAATAAAATCTATGTCAAAAAGAAAAGAAAAGGAAACCTTAGACTCAAAACAGAGTATAAATTCTATCCCTAATTAGGAAAATGATGAAAAACAGAGCATTCTAATCCATGGATATCCTAGCTTGCAAATGAACATTCATGAAATGAAAAGTAACTCAAAACACTACAACTTAATCTGATTCATTTAGTTAGAGATTTGTTGGAAGAGCTTGTGAAAAATATTAATTTTAATGCAATGAAGATCTCCTAAAACATAAAAGGAAATGCTGAAACAAACAGTAACTTAAAACATTATAGTGAAA
Organism: Pinus albicaulis; assembly: GCA_034641835.2. NCBI lineage: Eukaryota > Viridiplantae > Streptophyta > Pinopsida > Pinales > Pinaceae > Pinus > Pinus albicaulis. Next base: position 1,771,983,468 of record CM076578.1, on the reverse strand, counting down.
TCTCATTCATTTGATAGAAGTTTAATGGAAGAGCTTGAGAAAAAGATTACTATAATGTAGTAAGGATCTCCTATGAAATGCTGAAACAACTTATAACATTACAACTTAATCTCATTCATGAGTTAGAGGTTTATTGGAAGAGCTTGTGAAAGAGATAAATCATAATGTGATAAGGATCTTCAATGAAGCAAAACAATCCATAACTCACAATACTACAACTTAGTCCCATTTGTGAATTAGAGGTTTATCGGAAAATCTTTTGAAAGAGACTAACTACAGTATACTGAGGAATCTGATCTAAAATTGTGTGAACAAAATATTTCTTATACAAAGATTGACAATAGGGGCTTTTACTGGTTATTTCACCTTTACTAGAAAGGATGAAACCAGAAGCTTCTGGCCCTCTTACTGACTCTGCCTAAAGAAATATAATGTAAACACTAAATAGATCTGACAAATGAGGATCTTCTTTTTAACTAAATAACAGAAAATGAAATGCTAATAACTCAAAATATCACAATTGAATCCCATTCATTTAATAGAGATGTATTGGAAGAGCTTGAGAAAGAGACTAACTGCAATATTATGAGGATCCTTTATCTAAGAAAATGACAAGAAAAATAATGCTAAAAGCTATGATTTCAGAAAGCAATCTAAGTAAGGAAATATGACAAAACAGAATTGAAAAAAACTTATCTAGAAAACATGTAAAAGCCTCCTTGGATAGCAGGGGCCCTCTGCTACCAATTTGGTGAAACTCTTCAGCTCCTTAAAGTTGTAATCAAAACAACATCAAAGAACTGAACTTCTCTATTGAAAAACTCACAAATCTACATCCCATTCCATCTTAAGCTTTGTTACAAAAGACTCTCTATTCCTTTCTCTCCTTCTCCTATTTTTCAGTATTTTTTCACTACCCATGATAGGAGAAAGCTTCTCCTATTTATACAAAATATGAGGAGTTATCTCATTAATGGGAGTCCATGAATCTCTCCCTCCATCTCTAGAGTTACAATCAAAATAGGAAATGATAAGACACATGTCTTTCTAGAGTTTCAACACAACTAAGAAATGAGACATATATCCTCTTAGAGTTTCAATACAACAAGGAAATGAGACACATATCCTCATGATCCCATGATTTTCTCCAACCAAATTCGAATTTGTCCTTAGAGTGCCACATAAGGGTCTTCTAGAAGTCTCATTTTCATCTACACATGTCAACAATCTCAACCCACTTGTTAGGTATAAGTATATGCACATTATTTTCTAATTTTTAACCACATATTCACTTAAAAAGGCTAAGAATTAATAAAGTTTGGAAAAACATAAATGTGGCCCAATGATAATGAAAGTGGGATGAATGTAGTGACATATTAGTGAAATGGAGGTGATATAATGGACATAATAGTGAAAGTGTAATGGAAATGAATGACATTTTCAAGACCCAACATACCCCCCAACTGAAGTTATTGCATGTCTTCATGCAATATATATTACATTAACTCTTTTGATCTTTGAGCTTTGGCTTAACTTTGCATGATATCATCTGATAACTTCATATTTCTGCAAAGTGTTTTACTTGAATTGCAACATGGTTGGTTCTTGTGTTACAACCACTTTGAACTTTGCATAATGATATTTTGATTATTTTTTCAAAGTATATCTTTATTGGATTGCATGATGGTTGGTTCTTGTGTGACAACCATGATTTTGTTTGTATCCAATTTATCCTTTAAGCATTTTTTTTTAAAAGCCATTATATGCTCATAATAACAATGTAATAGTTAATATATGTTGGAAGTATGTGGGCTCCTGAGTATGATATGGACATGGTAAGATATGAAGATGAAATGTCTTTCCCCCCCAACTAATGGTATTGACAATTTTATGAAATGATGAAGAGGAATGTTTTTCCAACAATTATCATTCTAGCTTTTTATGGAATTCTATGGTCAAAAGTTAGAAAATGACGTACCTTAACTTACCCTTTGGAATGGATGAGAAATTCTGATCATATTCTTCTTCAAGTGGCTGAACAAGAGGAGTCATGGATAAAGGGATAAGATGACTTTTTATTGCTCCTACTAAAACTCGCTGAATCTGCTCCAAAATGCTGAAAATAATAGTCTTCATGTCTTCAAAACTCATTGGCACAATTCCTACTATGTGAAAAGATGTTCTAATGTCGAACATAGTAGGAAATTGTTGACTTAGTGGCCATTAATGGATGCCACTAGTCAACATGATAACTCTCACCATTGATGACAATGAGAGTCAAGATGCCCAAACACATCTTGCTAGGTACGAATGATTTTGCCGATGTCGAGTCACCTAGAAGATCTGACGAACAAGGGACATTAATGTATTCCCATTGTTTGTCAGCATGAGAACTTGCCATTAAGGCATGCAAGACTCAAGGTGTTTTTACAAATAACTTAGACTCAAAGGACTATGGACTCAATAATTTGCATTGAAGCAGGGCTTATTTGCGGAATGAAAATGACAAGAAATGGAAGATGAAAATGGAAGATGGCAATGGAGAGTAGAAATGGCAATGGGCAATAAGCATGTGAATGAGCCGCTTGCTTTTATTTGTGGGTTATGAATGGACAAAAAGAAATGGAAAGTGGATGTGAATGTAAATGGAAAATATGAAGTGAAATGAGGTGAATGGTTTATTATGAGGTATGGATGTGATGGAGACAATAGTATCTGAAAGTTTTTCAAGTGTTTGGATCTGATTTTACATCAGCATATTTCCTCTTTGTTGCTGATCATCCTCTTATGAAACAATTAGAGAGACACCATTCTCTTGTAGTCATTTGTCCTTCCTCCTGGAACCTGCAAAAAAAACTAATACTTCTTCTGCAATGGAATGTAAGATTATCAAAGGAGAGAGGTGATAAATCTCTCTAGTTATGATATTTACACACAAAACTAAGAATTTTCATTAATGAAACAAGTTCTCAAAGGAAAAATCAAAATAATTTATACCTGTTTTGGAATTAGTGCCTCAAGTTAAATGTTGCTTCTTTTCTGCAATTTATTTCATTATTTACCATTTCAAACTCTAATGATGGATTTCTCACTGTGTAGATCTTGTTGAGACCTTTCCAAAAATACTTGAATCATCAAAATCTGATTTTGTATGAGAAAGTTAGGCTGATTTGAACAGTGAGGTTTTTCAACTGCGGAATTGGAGAACAACTGCAGAATTGGACTTTAGCTACGGAATGTCGACGGTTTCTGTAGCTAAAAATATTTGAATAAAAAGTTAGCCATTCATCTTTCATCATCAGTCCAAAATACCTTCAGAAAAGTGAGCAAATAACTTGTTCATTTCATTGATTCAATTTTTTTTTTTTTTTTTTAATGTTGCACCAATGTCGATTTGGCTTTCCGTTTCTTAGCTACGATACGTGCCATTGGTTTCAGATTGTTTATGGCCTTCCATTGTATACTCACACCTCTAATCTATAAGCATTGAAAAATTCTTTGGCTCAACTTATTCAGTCTCTTGATTAACAGAAGTCATCTGTGCAATTTTTATTCAAAACTACTCCCTGAGAGCTCCAACTCCATGTATCATCGGTGCATAGACACAGGAGTGGCAGCCACGGTGCTTTTCAAATATCTGAATTCGATGCTCTCATCTTCCAACGAAGAGGTGAAAATGTGGTTGAAGATGAGAGTGGCTGCGTTGCTGGTGGATTTCTTGAGCGCCAATGAGAGCAGGAGAAAAGCCATCGTCAGTGCAGGTGGAGGGTTGTTGTCGATTGGCTTCAATAGACTTTGTTTTCAATTTAGATTCTTCTTCCTGGAGATCAGGAAAGCCAGATCATGAAATCCCTCAACTGATTACCAAGAAATAAATTCAAAAACCGTTTTTCCTCAGGCGGCAGGCAAAAATGGGCTTCAAAGAACCGAACAATTCTCCCAGACCGCCACGAATTTCTTAAAACGATTTCTGGGTTATCTAATTGACCCTATTGGAGAAAAAAATCATGTTTCCATTTTTTGAAATTCATCATTGATCAACTAGAAAACATGTTTCAAAATCACGTGTCAATAGCAGTTGCGTTTTCCAGAAAATTTATTTGTTACTACAATAAAATTATTTGCTGGTAAAACAGGTTTGATAATTATGATTTTTCAAATCAAATTCATATGTGTCATTTTGATAAATGCCACCAAGACATCTAATCCAAATCAAATTCATTTACCTCCCTTGAAAAATGGATCTACCCATTGTTTTACTCTGTGGAATATCTTTGCAGCATTTGATCGCTCAGCAAACTTGAAGACTCGGATTTGGAAACTCTTGCCGCGCAGATCCTGAACAGAACTTGGACTGTGGACAGATATCTGAGATCAGACTGCTGTGAATTATTGTGGAGATGCCATGGTTGAGTAGCTGGGCTGGTTCAATGCTGCAATCTTGATGGGGTTTTTGCTGCATTTTGATGTACTGCAGGACAAATCGTTGAGCTCAATGCATCTACAAGCATTTCTAGGCGAACCATTGCAAATCATCAACATGATATGCATACATATGATTGTCAGATCCAACTAGCCTGATCAATACCTCCACGATCGATGGAATACCAATCAAACTCACCAATTTAGCCAGTATCTCTTGATGTGCTTGAATATAACGAATGGTAGCTACCGTGTTTCTTAACAACAAGCAGATTACAATCTTGCTAAAGTATCCAATCAGCAAGGTTCTATGAAGCCGGTCAGATTCCAAGAAGGAAAACAGTCAATTCATTAACTCTTCCTCTTCAACCAGTGTCTTGAGAATAATGTCAATTTCACAAGAGAATATCTCACACGTTATAAATGGAAACCTGAAAGCTCGTTTACTTTCTGCACCCTCTTGTGGCTCTTCATGGATATGATCTCAAGTTCTTTTTTTTTTTGTGATTTTTTTGGAGTTTAGTGCTCTCGCCTCTTGATTTTATGAAAATATTATGTGCTTTGTTTTTATTGTGTGTTTTGTTAATTGTTTTATTTGAAAGAAACTATTTAATAAAGAAAATGAAATTTATTTTATTTGTTTTGTTAATAAAATTACATATGTTATATTTTCGAAAATGAAAAATATACATATATATTTTACCAAACAAAATAATATATTGAATTTTTTTTTTTTTTTTTTTAAATGATTTGTTATTAAAATTATATATATTTTTTCAAAAATTTAAAAATATACATATATATTTAAGTAAACAAAACAATTTAAATTTTTTTATTTTTTTCATTTTTTATAATTGATTTGTTAATAAAATTATGTATGTTATATTTTCAAAAATTTAAAAATACACATATATATTTTATTAAACAAAACAATGTATTGGAATTTTTTTTTCATTTTTTTTTTTTTTTTTTTTGAATCAATTGAAATGATCAAGTTTATTTTGTCTCCTTTTTATTTTCTTTTCTTTTTTCTTCTTTCTTTTTTTACATAACAATTCTTTTTCTGATCCTCCAGAACATACAAAATGCAGGAGGAGAGCATACTCAAGAATTATTAATTTTTTTTATTTTTTACATAACAATCATTTTTCTGATCCTCCAGATCACACAAAGTGCAGGAGGAGAGCATACTCAAGAAATTATTATTATTTTTTAGATGTAAGAAATAAGGCTACCTAGTTACACTTCCTTGGCAACGGCGCCAAAATGTCTAGTCAATTTAGCGTCCTAAATTGCTAACATAAATTATCAACCAGGGCCAGTAAACTGATGAAGTGTGGTGCACTATATGTGCCTAAGTTACCTCTTCCTTACTTCGTTGTATGTGTTTTTCTTATTTTTTTGGGGGTTTTGTCTTTTTAGTACTTAGTACGCTACTCTATGTTCAAAAGATGAAATCAAATCTATGTCAAAAAGAAAAGAAAAGGAAACCTTAGACTCAAAACAGAGTGTAAATTTTATCCCTAATTAGGAAAATGATGAAAAACAGAGCATTCTAATCCATGGATATCCTAGCTTGCAAATGAACATTCATGAAATGAAAAGTAACTCAAAACACTACAACTTAATCTGATTCATTTAGTTAGAGATTTTTTGGAAGAGCTTGTGAAAAAGATTAATTTTAATGCAATGAGGATCTCCTAAAACATAAAAGGAAATGCTGAAACAAACAATAACTTAAAACATTATAGTGAAATCTCATTCATTTGATAGAAGTTTATTGGAAGAGCTTGAGAAAAAGATTACTATAATGTAGTAAGGATCTCCTATGAAATGTTGAAACAACTTATAACATTACAACTAAATCTCATTCATGAGTTAGAGGTTTATTGGAAGAGCTTGTGAAAGAGATAAATCATAATGTGATAAGGATCTTCAATGAAGCAAAACAATCCATAACTCACAATACTACAACTTAGTCCTATTCGTGAATTAGAGGTTTATTGGAAAAGCTTTTGAAAGAGACTAACTACAGTATACTGAGGAATCTGATCTAAAATTGTGTGAACAAAATATTTCTTATACAGAGATTAACAGTAGGGAATTTTACTGGTTATTTCACCTTTACTAGAAAGGATGAAACCAGAAGCTTCTGGCCCTCTTACTGACTCTGCCTAAAGAAATATAATGTAAACACTAAATAGCTCTGACAAATGAGGATCTTCTTTTTAACTAAATAACAGAAAACGAAATGCTAATAACTCAAAATATCACAATTGAATCCCATTCATTTAATAGAGATGTATTGGAAGAGCTTGAGAAAGAGACTAACTGCAATATCATGAGGATCCTTTATCTAAGCAAATGACAAGAAAAATAATGCTAAAAGCTATGATTTCAGAAAGCAATCTAAGTAAGGAAATATGACAAAATAGAATTGAAAACAACTTATCTAGAAAACATGTAAAACCTCCTTGAATAGCAGGGGCCCTCTGCTACCAATTTGGTGTAATCCTTCTTCAGCTCCTTAAAATTGTAATCAAAACACCATCAAGGAACTTCTTTATTGAAAAACTCACAAATCTACATCCCATTCCATATTAAGCTTTGTTACAAAACACTCTCTATTCCTTTCTCTCTTCCTATTTTTCACTATTTTTTCACTACTCATGATAGGAGAAAGCTTCTCCTATTTATACAAAATATGAGGAGTTATCTCATTAATGGGAGTCCATGAATCTCTCCCTCCATCTCTAGAGTTACAATAAAAATAGGAAATGATAAGACACATGTCTTTCTAGAGTTTCAACACAACTAAGAAATGAGACACATATTCTCTTAGAGTTTCAATACAACAAGGAAATGAGACACATATCCTCATGATCCCATGATCTTCTCCAACCAAATTCGAATTTGTTCTTAGAGTGCCACATAAGGGTCTTCTAGAAGTCTCCTTTTGATCTACACATGTCAACAATCTCAACCCACTTGTTAGGTATAAGTATATGCACATTATTTTCTAATTTTTAACCACATATTCACTTAAAAAGGCTAAGAATTAATAAAGTTTAGAAAAACATAAATGTGGCCCAATGATAATGAAAGTGGGATGAATGTAGTGACATAGTAGTGAAATGGAGGTGATATAATGGACATAATAGTGAAAGTGTAATGGAAATGAATGACATTTTCAAGACCCAACACCAGCATTGAGGTATCACCGTGATTCCATCATCCTCATGAATTGTGTCAAAGTATAATGCAGAGGCCATATCCGGAAAAGCGTCATGGTCCGCTAGATTATGATCATCGAACTTGACCTCATGGAGGCGTCCGCAGGGATCACCGAGGATGGGGACCTCACTTGGGGTCAGCGGAGTCTGCAGGTAGGTGATCAGGCCATCCAAGTTTTTTGGTATTTGCGTAGATGGTCTTCATGGTCGAACGTAGGGGGGTAACCAGTTGATCGGGTTAGCTAGCAGAGCCCCCTCCTGGTCATCTTGTTCTAAGGGCGGAGGCCTGGGATGTCTTAGGAAACTTTGGGGTTTTTTTTGCTGCTTGTGGAGTAGCCCTCAAACTTTGAGCTATCTCCTTGCCTTTCCACGTGGTCTGTGGGGGAGGGACTTCCTTCAGCTTAGGCTCATCTTCGAGAACTTCTTCAACCTCAGGTTCAGTTGACGTGGAGGGTTCAGCAGGGGCAGTGGTCAGCATCCTTGCGCGAAAAATGAATCCTGGCTCTGGGTTACTGCTATCCGATGAGGGAGGTTTACCAGTCATGGGAGGGATGCCGCAAATATAATGAAGTTTGTTGCTCGATTTATTTTGTAAGATACTTAAAGTAGGTCGCCTGTTTACATGACACAATACCGCTAACCCGATCATCCTACCGCCCTTTAAACACTTTCTATCGGAGGGAAGAGAGAGATATTTTGTGCGGGGCGGGTTTCCCAAGGAAGGGTAAAAATCCCCGTAATTCATCCTGCCAATGGTTTAGGGGCCGCTCCCTTCAACGGTAACTTCTGATTTTTCCCAGAGGGTACAGTTCCAATAGCTAGTTGTTGCGTCCCCAGTATTTTAGGCATACTTGTCACGCTAAGGTTTCCAATTTGTGATAACTGCCCAACTTCCCCCAACACAAGCTTGCTTCCTAAGTAGCTCTTGGCCCAAGACCAAGAGAATTTTATCATCTGTTCTACTAAGGTTTTAAGGGGGGCTGACATCGGCATCAACTGCCTAACCCCTGGTTGCGTCACCGTTGTAAAAGTGGTTTGAGGCATGGGGCTGCTACTTGTGGAACCAACAAGTGTTATAGGGAACCTGTTGCTTACTCAAGGGTCAACCTGTCCTTCTCTCGGGGTAGGTCCTAGTTCTACTCCCATCCTTTCCTCTGGGGCCATAAAGAGAGATTCCTTAGTGATATGAAGACAACGCAACCTAGAAGCTTCTCCTAGCCGGGTTTGCCAAGCTTCTAGATCCTTACTGGAATCCTCAATATCTTCCTCGTAGCATGGTACATTTTCCTGGATGAGGGCGTCTATATACCGCACTATCAATTTATAGATGTCAGCCCCTCTCTTAGGTATAGGTTCTGCATAAAATTTGCCTTCTACCGGGTACAGTGGTACAACGACCCGTCTGCCCTAGTTTTCAAACATCATGCTGCGTTTTTTTAGGTTTATGATGCCCCCCATGTCCATAGCCCAGTCCATCTCGAGGAGCGTAGGGTAGGGATCTGCATCTTCCACAATTTCTCTTACCTCAAAGTTGGCTAGGATCATTTCTCCTATGATATCAACCATGACACTAGGGAGTCTACCTAGAGGAATGATTTTTTTATGATTTTCCATTCGCAGCTGGATGGTGGATCACTCTAGATTGGGTTCTCCCATACGTTTCCAAGTGTGCTTAGGTAGTATATTGGCATCTGATCCGAGGTCTAAGATAACCTGATTCATTTTATAGCCACTGATCTAGACTGTCAGACACATTTCCCTACCAGTTCGTCTCTGACATTCGTGCAACGTATGCACATCCTTGATGCCGGTTGACCTGGTATCATGTGTTGCGCAGCTTTCCAGTAAATCCTGTAAGTTTCGTATTGCCCGGGGGTTGCGTAGTAGCCTCATGCATGTTTTTAAGAAGGTTTTAACTTCCTCAATTACTTCCACTTCTCCCAGGTATGTGGATGGTGAAATTTTAGTTTCAAGGAAGTCCTTTCAGGCGTCCATAAACCCTTCCCTTACTTTGCACAGGTCTAGTCCTTCTTGGTTGCCAACTGCCCTGTGGATCAGTGTATCAGCTTCATCCTTCTCCTTAGCCCCCCTAGTCACCAATCCACTGTGTGTTACTACATTTACCTTTGTGTCCTGACCCCTCAGCTCGGTCTAGACCCTTCGCACCTCCTGCGCAGATGGAAGTCGCTTTCCCCATACCTTTGCTTTTAGGGTTGGGCAGTCTTCCAGCGTGTGGCCCAACTGTCTACAATACCTACAGGACTATTGTAAAGGGTGCAGGAAATCCTTCGCAAAATGCCTCGCGCCTCCACAGTTATAGTAGATCGATTGGCCTTGACCTCGACCTGTGCTTTCGCTTTGGCTCCCGTCCCTTCTCCCAAGGGGGGAGTCATCCCTACCCGAGGGGGTTCTCGGAGAGGTAGGATCCTCGTTCATTGTATCCTTATGGATTTGACAGTATTTCTCCTCATGGCCAACTGACCGAAAATGTCGGCACCAGCATCACTCTAATGCGGAACTGGGGGTGCTCGGACAAGACCCTTGGTTGACCTTACGCCACCTAGCTGCGCAGCTTCCTCCGTGCCAGAGCGTAGGTCCCCTCGAGCCCCACTATTCCAGGCTACACACTCCTGGTCCCGAGTGGCTTGTTGCGTGACCTTGTTGCGTGCCATCCCCTCTTCCTTTCTCCCATCGTAGATTCTGAATTTCTTGGTGCATAGCCTCAATCTTCTCCTGGATCTATTGGACGTCTAACATATCCTCCTTTTGAGGCGTAGGTTCTAATTTCATAGAAGCTTCCAGGTCCTTGTCTTGCAAGTCAAAAGTCTGACGATACATAGGTACACATAGGTGAGGGAGTAGCATGGTGATAAACCACTCCATAAGCTCTCTATCATCATACCGAAATCCTCTTTCTTTGATAGCTTTTTTTAGGCATTGGTCTACTTCCCATACAGACTCAGTTTCCCCTTGCTTGAAATCTTTTAGTTCTGCTACGACTTGAGAGTAGGACTCAGGGTTTCGGAACTGCTGTCTTAAAGCATCCTTGATGTTATGGATAGTTGCGTCCTTATTTTGTGATACATACCCCATATACCAGTCCAAATCTCTTCCCTCAAGGGCTACGGATAGCTATGCTTTTCTCATAGTATTGCCCACCATGCCCTGTGCAACCCATACCGACTCAACCAAAAACCAAAACCGCTCCATGTCTTTATCAGCCATGCCCTGGAAGGTAGGTAACTTCAAGCGTATCACCATGGTGCCCTCTTCAGTATTTTCTTATCAATACCCGATCCCTTTCTCAACCTACTTCCTGTCCCGGCAACGGAACCATTTGTTGGCTTGAGGGGTCCTGACCCAAGTTCGGTGTGCAAGGTTTTCCAACAAACCCCTATACTACTGGCCCTTTCGGCAGTGGCTTGCTTTCGCAGGTCACAGTCTCACCCGAAGTAGTATGGGTGGGTGCTGGAACCAGGTTTCCGCACCCTGAGAAAGGAAGGGTAAGGCAAGCAGAGTTGCGTTCTATTTCTGTAATTCCCAGATTACCTGGTTCTTCACAGGGCTAGGTATGTATCTATTTGCATCCACGTGCACTAGATCTATAATTATATACTTTCTATAACATCAACACAGTATTATATAAACAGAGCAGAACAAATCTAGATCCAAGCATTTAGTACACAGATCTTCGCAGCGAAAAGACAGAAAAATACATAACACAACAATTATTAGCAATTCATACAACAGTGCTCACAGATTCAGATCTCTAATAATCCTTCACATTCATTCCTTCATCAATCTTTCCTTACAATTCCCTTCCCAACCTGCGCACACAGTATCAGGGTTTGCACACAACTAGACTAGGATCTTCGCGCACACAGCCAGGAGGAGTCCGTTCCCCAAAACCCAAATAGACAACTTAAGCAATAGATTGCATCAATTTGTCATCAATTCCTATCCTTTTCGATACACAATACACCTCTATTTATAACAATCTAGCTCTGACTTTCCTATGGTCCACATCCCATGGTTTTCAGACCCCTAGTTTACCCTTTGACCCATTACAATGCGTTTGGGGCTTTGACCCACCCCAAAAACCCCTGATCTATACTAAATATAATCAAAAGTAATAAAAATGGACCAGTTTCATAGCTTGTTAGGAGACCCCGTTCCAACATTAGTGAATTCAGAAGACAGGGAGAAGATAACTTTTACCACACCTTGGGTTATATTCATGTATGCCCGGATTCCATTTGGTCTATCAAATATAGGAGCAACATTTCATAGAGCCATGGACTTGGATTTTGTTGGGAAGGTAAACAAATTCATTGTTATTTATCTTGTTGATTTAAATGTTTTCTCTAAATCAGATCCTAAATATCTCAAGCATTTAAAGAAAGTTTTTGAAAGGTGCAAGAAGTTTGGAATTTCTTTGAATCCAAAAAAATCATTATTTTCCATTAAAGAGGGTAAATTTCGAGGTCATATTATTTCAAAATATTTAGTTATTGATCCCAAAGGGTCTCTGCTATTCAATCATTATCATTACCTAGAAATAAGAAAGAGATTCAAGCTTTCTTAGGAAAAATTAACTTTTTGAGAAGGTTTATACCAAATTATGCAGAAATAGTGAAGGATATAACATACATGCTCAAAATGTACCATGAAGTCAAATGGACTGTCTCTGAAAGATTTTAATTTGACCTAATAAAGAAATCTATCTCCGAAGCCCCAACCTTAGCCAACCCAAACTACTCAGAACCTTTCAGCATGTTCTCTTTTGCCTCTAAAACTACCCTTGCAGCTGTCCTTTTGCAAAAGAATGAGGATTACCATGATCAACCTATAGAATTATTTAGTAAGGTCATGAGAGATGCCGAACTAAGATATGATATCATTGAAAAACAAGCGCATGCCTTAGTTCAAGCCCTGAAGACTTTTAGAATGTATATCCTTCATTCCACTATCATTGTCTATGTGCCCAATAATGTTGTCAAAACAATCCTCACACAGTTAGAAACTGATGGTAGAAGGGGAAGATGGATAACTCAGATCCTTGAGTTGATCTTACGATAAAAATTACCAAGTTAGTGAAGGGGCAGGGTTTAGCCAAGTTGTTAGTTGAATCCAATTGTAAAGTCTTAGGCATCAACTCTATTTTTGAAGTTTCAGAGAACCATCCACAAGAACCTTCTTCAAATTTGGAAAGGGAGAATCCACAAGAACCTTCCTTGAATGCAGAATGGGAGAATCCATAAGAACCTTCCCATGGAGTGCAAGGGAATAATACACAAGAACCTTCTCCTTCAACTCAGACAGTCCCAATTCATATTGATGAGAAGTTTGTTACATTAGATTGGTATGTAGACATTATTCATTTTCTGATTGATTTTGAATTTCTAGCTCAATTTTCAGAGAACTAGTGCAAAACACTCAAGTTGAAATCCATCAAATACTGTATCATCAATGCCAACCTATACTGGAAGGATCCTCTTAATATTTTACTACTTTTCCTAACGAAATCAAAGACTAAAGGAATCATTGATCAGTTTCATGCAAGAATTTGTGGAGACCATTATGCTTGGAGAGAAACAACATACAAGATACCGAGGGCGGGATTTTATTGGCATACCTTTTTTTCACAAGTAGGATCAAAAGTCAGAGCCCGTGTTCCATGTCATATGTTTGCTGGTAAGCAAAAATTAGCAGCTTTTCCACTAGTTCTAGTAGTTGTTTCAACACCATTTCTTTAGTGGGGATTATATTTTATAAGTGAAATTCATCGAACCTCCAGTAATCAACACAGATGGATCTTGACTGCTATTGACTATTTCACCAAGTGGGTGGAAGCCATTCCTGTAAGAAATGAGACATATTAAGTTGTAATAAAATTCATTGAAGAGAATATTTTATCCAGATTTGGTTGCCCACAAAAAATAGTCACTGATAATTCCATAGCATTCAGCAGCATAAAAATGATAGAATTCTGCCAGAAATATCAAATTCTGCTACATCACTCAAATCCCTATTATCCACAAGGAAACAGTCTTGCTGAATCATCTAACAAGAGTTTAGTGAAATTAATCAAGAAAAATTTAGAATACCAGAAGAAAAACTGGGACAACCACTTGATTTATGCAGTTTGGGCAAACATAATTTATCCAATAATATCAACAGGTAAATCTCCATTCCAATTAGTTTATGGAAAATATGCTATTTTTCCTACAAATTTAGCTTTCCATGTACTCAAGTTTCTACAAGAATCTACTGATGAACCTGATGATTTATCTAGAAGGATTAATCAGATCATTGAGTTGAATGAAAATAGAGATGAGATATAGTACATAATAAAGAAATATCAGAATAAAATGAAGAGCCTCTTTGATAGAAAAGAAAGGGAAAGAGATTTTAGAGAAGGGGATTAGGTCCTAAGATGGGATGCTAGGAGATAAGATAAAGGAAAACATGGAAAGTTTGAAAATTTATGGTTTGGGCCACTCAACATTGCAGAGGTGAAAGGAAATAACACATTTGTTCTACAGAATCTTGAAGGATAATTTTCAACACTACCTGTTAATGGAAAATTTTTGAAACACTATATCTAGTACTGAAAGAGATCCTACATCATCATTGTACATGATCATTTTCTTTTATCATTTGAAGTATGTTTCTTTTCTACAACAAAGACTCCATAGCCTGAGGAGAAGGCACATGGAATTGCTTGTTCTTTGCATCCCACGAGGAGAAGCAGCCCCCAGCTGGAGCCGATATTGTAACATTATTTATTTTTGATAATTTATCGTGGTAGTTTAAAAAATAAAAAATAAAATATAAAATGCTAAGTTAGAACATCGATGAAAAATAAATTTAAATAATGTTAGGAAAATTATATTTTATTACATCCATGTTAGAAAAAATGATAGGATAGTTTGCTCTAAATAAAGGAGGCAACAGAAAAAATGTTAGGGAAGCATAAAATAAAAATGTTAATGCTTTAGTGATCAAAATAATAATGGCTACCTATTTAAATGCGCCAAATTTTCAAAATGTAAAGATTAATTCATGTATGTTTGACTCTTTGAAAAAGGGATTTATATATTCATTAATTAAATTAATCTATATGTGCACATATTGATTTTATTGTAAAATCGCTAAATGACAAGCAGTCAAATCAAAAGAAGGTAAAGTGCTTGCGGATTCCGGCAGTAGATCTTGAGCTTCCCTCAGATATACAGTGGAGATTGACTTTGCACGCCCTCCGCCTGTTTCTTGTTAACGCGAGGGGGGGGGGATCCGGTTTCAATGGCGCCATTTCCGCAACGTGCGCATCAGTGACTTTTGCAACCCCCTTTTGCCTAAAACTAGAAACCGAGGGTACCCCCCCCCCCCCCCACCCCCTTGAAATCCACCTCCGGTTTTTCACTCCCACTACCGTTAGCCCGCGCCATAATTGTTTATCCATCTATCACTCATATTCTACCAGGTCACTTATTCGTTATCCCTAATGCTCCATTATATCCGTTAATCCTCCCGTTGGCCAATAAATTCTCTGCATTTACCCTTTAATCATACCGTTACGCAGTAAATTTTCTTGACTGTTAGCCAGCACTGTTAAACCTAAACCACAGTATATAAAATTTCCCACATTATCCCGCTCAATACTTTACTTCCATCTTCAATTCACCTTTATCCTCCATCGCTTTTCCACAGTGAATTATCTTATGTTATTTCCCTTCATATTCCTGAAACCCTATCATCGTTTCTGTAACCGAAAATTTTGAATTCTCGTACTAGTTTATTACCATCAAGCATGACACCTAAGGCCAAAATGAAGAAACAAACTACTCCGAAAGGTAAAGGTAAGAAAAGTGTGATAGAAGAAATCTTGAATGTTGACAGTGTTGCAGAGGTCATACCTGAGGTCGCTCTTCGAGCTGCCGAGGTCATTCCTGAAGCTACCAAATTTGTTACAGAAGACATTACTGCAACTCCACGAATCAACCTAGACCTCACACCCCTAGTCGATACCTATTTTAAAATTGTTGACTATCACTGTGAATTTTAACTATATGAGCTACATTTGTGGCTAAAACAAAAGCACCCAGATAACCAAGACCGTATCAGGTTTTGGGAGTCTATGTTGCCTCTTTTTGCGTTCCCTCAAACTCACCCATTCCCAGATCTAATTTCCTGGTGTCAGAAGTAGTATGACCCTATAACCAGGTCAGTGGTGGCTCAGAACCAAAACGTTTAGATAACCATATCTCCTCCAACCATTAACCAGATGCTTCTCATCCTCCTTCTGACTCCTTATCATATTTATCCCCTATGCCCTCATGTACCTTTATCACAAATTATCTTTCCCTCAGAGAGCTTAGATTTTTAACATCTTCCTACCTGAGGATGCATATTTACCAAAGATAAATCCCCCATATGCATCCTCCATCTTCCCCATTGCTTCCAAACACTGTATCTCCCTCCTTTCTTATCTGTTAGCATACCCCAACGATGAAACTGTTGATGAAACCATCCTAGGTTTATTATCTATCTTCAGCCTTTAAAAATCACCATTGTTTATGTACAATTACAACCATTTCTTGGCTGATATTATACATGAAAAATTCATGAATTTCACCACTCAAGGAGCCTTTACTTATTCTTCTGTAATTATTCATATGAATTTGTTTCAGCAGGTAGATATGTTGCCCATTCACTTCAACAAACAGGACCCAGAGGGAGTGAATCAATTAGTGATTCACTAGACAAAATTGGTCAGAGCTTTGTCAACAACTACTTCTTTCTCAGAATTCATAGACTTATTCATTCATCCAGTCAAGCAGTTCCTTACCAATTCATCAGAGCCTAGAATTGGAGAAGACGTTAGGAGAATTTTGCAACTCAGTGAACAAGCAAATATAGGTGATTGGTATCTGTACAGTAATTACACAGAGATTAGGGTGTATGGCTGCGAGATTCCACCATACAAGCTTCCAAAATATGTGCCTATGAGAATTTTCTCCTTAGAATACATAAGAAAGATGTTAAATATGGATGAATTGCATTTTGTTTCAGGAAAGAGAAAAGCCCAATTTAAAATTAAGGCCAATATTGGATCATTCATTTGTAATACCAGAGCAGCTTCTATTGATGTAGATGCACTATTAAAGAAGATGGGTTTTCAGTCAAGTTTTACTTGGTCATATGACCCTCATGGCATTATTTATGCTCTGAGGGTTGAATCCAAGACAACTTCATACACTCACACCTCTAGAGTAGAAATAGAAAAGTACATGAATCAAGATGAATGGGTAGAAGGTAGTTTACAAGAAGTAGATGAACAAGTCATTTCTACTTCAAATGTACAAACACCAGTCCTTGACAGTAAACAAGAAAAGTGGGTCAGAGAAGAGACACCACATTCCAAGGAGATTATGAAAGAATTTATCTTACAACATAAGAAACCAAGGCTTGATTATTCATTGTTTTCAAAAAATAAACAACCAGAGATCATAGATTTGGGAGAAACTGAAGTCTCCACATCCACAAATATTACTCAGACTCCTCCATCAGCATCACCTGCAAGAGAGCCACTAGAGATCATCCAGCATTCAGATTCCAACTCTTTAGAAGAGAAAAATATTTTCTCCAAATTTCTAGAAATCAAACAAAATAATGAAACATTGAAATCAGATGTTTACAACCAATTTTGGAAATAGACATCTACATCACAACATAGGCTTTTCGTTGCCTTTGACAGTGAGAAAGGCAAGATGCATATGGCCTTTCTATAAGTAGCAACATCATTTCCAAAAAACACATGTTGACTATAGGAAGAATGTCCTCTCATTTGATGCAAGACACATACATCCAATTGACCAGATGGATATGCACAGACAGTCAGGGGAAATATTATTTTCAACCATAACTACAATAGCTATGTCTCTTTGTAATGATCCTTTTTCGGGAATTCCTTCAATGTGGTCCTCAAGGACGCTATATAAGGAAGCAAGCGCAAAAATAAGCAAAAAGGGGGCTTGGATCCCCTTGTTAACTCATCAAACACTTCTCTTCCAGAAGTTGAGCCCAAAGAAATGAATCTAGATGGTTTATTCAGATCTCCTCAAACTAGGTCCCTCAGAGAACTTCTCAAATAGAGAGCCTACAGCAATACATGAACACAATCATGAAAATATGCAAATACAAATATGACATAAGATGAGATATAACACAACCATCATTTTCATTAATATATCAGCAACCATATATAGAAATATCACTAGGAATAAACTCCTCAAGCAATGGGAATCAATCTCCAAAGATTAACACATGAAATACAAGAGATGCAGCAACTGCACAAAATGCCGGAAGCTGTGACTGCACTATCTCTAGGAGAGTAGCTACTGCTGTAGATGTTAATACATGAAATATGGCTGATACATACAAAGAAATGCCCAAGAATGGAAGAATGGGCTCTAATACAATATTTCTAGCCAATCCAGGAGAGATTGCTAGAAATGCCGGAGAAAGTACAAATGTGACAAATAACTTGTCACTGCAACTGAACCAAAATGAGAATGAGGTTATGGCTGATCTGAAATTCTCATGCCCTCCTCTGATAATGTTCTCAAGCAAAGGGTTGATCCCTCTTACTCAAAAACACTCCTCCTGATAAGCTCTAATGGCTCTCCCAGCAACTGTCCACATAAATAATGCAGTTTCTGCCCTAGACTGCACTGTGAGAGATGGTGAATGATTGGCCTGGTGCCAAAGATTTGAAATAAAGCCTGGGAGTCTCCTCTACTGCTCCTCCAAAGAATATGCAAGAACTCCACTGAAGAAGAAGCCAATAATGACTCTGAGAGTTCCTCTGTTGTTGCTCCCAGCAACACAACATTTTCTTCCCAACAGAATAACGCTGTAGCTGAAGAGGTAAGCTTGGCCAAATGCCAAAATGAGGAAATGTAGCTCAAACCCTCTCCTTCCTTGAGGATGAGGTAGGGATTCCCGACTAGGAACACCCTTGGGATCAAGAACACTACAACCCTGCTAAACAGCCCGGGGATGCAAGTCTTTGCAGACCCAACGAAAATAATAAGATAATGCATAATGAAAATTGGCTACCATCTCCTCCTTATAAAGAAAATGAACTCATCTCACCATGGGTCCCATTCACACTTGCCACCTAGCTCATGCAAGTGGAGCCTCCTCTAAAACTGCGCTGCCTTGTCATGGAGATTCCCTCTCTTGGACAATATTGTTGACTTAATCAAAGAACGCTAAATCAAAGTGATCCTGATCATGTTCACACCCTTAGGTGCTTAATAAAACTGCTTATTCATCCTCCTTTCACACAAGGAGTGTTATTTATCCATCTAAGGGGGTTAAGGGGTCTCCTTACCCATTTTATTCAGCAAAATTAAAATATGCAAACTATGATGTTCATTTTAGCTTGAGGCTAAAAATTAGGAACATTATAGTCCTCCTCTCCCACATGTTTCTTGTCCTCAAGAAACTACATAGAGAAAAAAAAAATCTCTCCCTATTTTCTCTTGTGGCCTCCTCATCAACAATCTCCACCACTGCTCAAGATATCCTGCAACAAATCTGTCCTCCAATGCTTCCTCCCAAGTATGCAAACCGGAATGGTACACATCATGGAAAGATAGAAGGTGTAGGTGGAAACCTCCTTGCTGTGCTATGGCCTTCTCAAGGTAGGAGTGATGACATGCATGGGAAAATTGTGTTCCTAATGATGATCCTCTCATCCATGCTATCATCCAAATAAAAAGCTCAACCCCTGGTTCATGCAATGTGTTGGCGCTGAATGGAGAGTTGGGATTTTGATTCTCAAGATGTTTCTCTCTCCATTTGTGGTACATATGGGGATTTATTTGTCCTTGGGCTGAAATGGTATGGCCTCCAAGAATGGCCCAAGCTTCCCCATCAAGAAAATCAGCCATGATATGCCCCCTCAAATTCTCCAAGTGGTTTTTCCCACAAGAAGAGAAAAGTAGCAATGTGGCAATCATGGTTTTCCCATGGCGTCTCCTGCAACATAAAGCATGTACAATGGGGAGAGTCATACTCCCAATGGGCTGTCCCAATATATACAAAACTCTCCCGGTAGTGCTCCTTGTGAATGTATAAACATCAGCAATACAAGGAGGCAATATGCAATGAAAACAAGCTTTCATGAGACAACTAGAGAGTGGGTCACTGCTCCACTCATGGGACCAACGTAGTGCACCTCTTACTTGCATCACAACTACAAACAACAAGTGCTCACCCAACCACTTGTTTTCTACCACAAACATCTCATAAGATGGAAACATGCAAATACAAATTGGTGCCAATGGTGCACACCAAGAAGTATGTGGCTTCCCCCACAAACCATCATGAAAATAGCCATTCCCATTGTTGTAATGGGCCACAAGTACATCATAATAAGGATCATAAGGAGGTGTGATCATCCTTAGCTCATCAAGCTGCTCATATAAAGTAAAGAAAGGTAACCCAAAATGAAAACATATACCTTCTTTACCATGTACTCTGGTCCTTGAGCTGAAATGGCTCATCTGAATGCTCTCCCTCACCTCTAATGGGTAGGGAAATGGTTGTGCCAACCTCTCCAAAATCATCCAGGATATGCATCTGTCCATATGCTGATATAGATCATGCTGAATGCCCTCCCAAATGAACTCTTCTAGCAAAGCAAAATATGCATCAAGGTGCATAGCTAGAAAGTCATCATGTGTTGCATGCAATAATTTCTCCTTGAGACTAGAAGCTATAGTCAAGAAGATCCTGCCATCGGTATAGATGACTATCTCATCAATCATGTACCTTTCATCTCTATCTGGGTCATCAAGAGTCATGCATGCATCTAGATCCTGGGAGTACTCTACTAAGAGTTGAGACCTCCAATCTGGATCTATCCTCCTCATAGACAACACTGGTGATCTAGCATGTGAAGCTCCCCTCATGCTGCTGCCTACTACTTTGGCATCCCCCATGCCAAAGTCATCCTCCAAAATGCTGCCATGCCCATCATGCAACTGCTTATGCTCGAATAGTGATGGTGTCCTTCGGAAGTTGGCCCCCCATGAGAGGTTTTCATCCAAAAGGAATCTCCCAAGCTGGGCCACAGTAAGCATGAGTGGCCTCCATCCACTCCTATGTATGAAAGATTCCTTCCTCTAAGGAAGTATCCTCCTCTCTTCCAAATATGTGGAGCAGTCATCCTGCATCATGAAGATGCCATCCTCCATCCCTGCAGCAAACTCTGTCAGCGCAGTATAACTGATGAGAGTGGGTGATACTGAAAATGAGAGAGTGTCTCCCTCCTTCTTGGTTTTTTCCCAAACTCTCTGCATTGTGCTGGACTCCTTCAATGTCTTCACCTCTCCAAAATCCAAGAGTGGTGAACTAAATGACAAGATGCCCCTCATCAACTCTATATCAGGTGGCCTTCCAAGTGGAATGCCTCCATATAGTGAGACATCAAGTTCAGAAGTGGACTGTATGTATAAGAGGACTGATTTGTCCCTATCTTCACTATGTTGTACAGTCTCCTTCTCTTGTGCAAAGACCTTCCAAAATTGATAAGGGTGTATCAACCCTTGATGCCGATCCTTCTCTTCTTCCTCCATCTCACAATCCCCAAAAACTACTACAAATGGCTCTGGAATTGTGCTTTGGTTCCCACATGTTGAATCTCTTGGAATCCCTTGCATCAAAACAAGGACTCCTCCCATGGAAGAAATGGATCCCCTCTCATCTCCATGCGGTGATGGATCTTCCTCCAATGATACAACGCTGTGGGTTCTTCCCTGCACATTCTCTCCATCAATATGTGAGTATGCCTCCCCTTCAATGAGAGACCATGGGTTTCAGTCTTCTTCTGAAAGATGGATCTCCATGTTATCAAAAATAGAAGAGTGCCCTTCATACAATGGGGGTCTTGCCTCTAGCAAGTCATCATTCCAGTTTCCTTCCCCTCTAGAAATATAGAATGGAGTTTTTTTCATGGTTCCCTCCAATGCATGCAAAGTGTTTGATGTTTTGATAAATAGAGATTCATAGTGATTTTCATCAAATTTTCTTACCAAAATTTTAGTGAATCCATCATATGATTCTACATTTGCATGATAACATGAAATAGAATTTTCAAACCACCAACCATGAGCGATACCTTTGGGTTGCAGCGCTGCTCCTCCAATGGCCTCATCTTCTTCCTACATCCTTCTGGCAATGAAAGTGGGCAATGGACTGCGCTGTGGATCTGCATGTGTGGCTGAATGCTCACACCCAATGTGGTCACAACTAGGGCTTTCTTTATCCACAAACCCTTTCAGAAAATATTTCCAGTTTTCCCTTTCTTTCTCCTTAAGGTCTTCAATGATACCCTCCAGGGTCTGGAAAAGAAGAAGGGAATACTCCTCTTTCGTCATTCCTCTTTTTTTGTTTTCTCTGTACATATCCTATTCTAAATGAGGAGCTTCTCCTTCAAATTTCATATTATCTTGGGCTACACAGGCTGAGCCAAGATTGTTGCTCTGATACCACTGTAATGATCCCTTTTCGAGAATTCCTTCAATGTGGTTCTCAAGGACGCTGTGTAAAGAAGAAAATGAAAAAATAAGCAAAAATGAGGCTTGGATCCCCTTGTTAACTCATCAAAAACTTCTCTTCCAGAAGTTGAGCCCAAAGAAATGACTCTAGATGGGTTATTCAGATCTCCCCAAACTAGGTCCCTTAGAGAAATTCTCAAATAGAGAGCCTACAGCAATACATGAACACAATCATGAAACTATGAAAATATCAATATGACATAAGATGTGATATAACACAACCATAATTTTTGTTAATATATCAGCAACCACATATATAAATATTATGAGGAATAAACCCCTCAAGCAATGGGAATCGATCTCCAAAGATTAACACATGAAATACAAGAGATGCAACAACTGCACAAAATGCCGGAAGCAGTGACTGCGCTGTCTCTAGGAGAGTAGCTACTGCTATAGATGTCAATACATGAAATATGGCTGATACATACAAATAAATTCCCAAGAATGGAAGAATGGGCTCTAATATAAGATTTCTAGCCAATCTAGGAGAGATTGCTAGAAATGCCGGAGAAAGTACAAATGTGACAAATAACTTGTCACTGAAACTGAACCAAAATGAGAATGAGGCTATGGAAGATCTGAAATAATCATGCCCTCCTCTGATAATGTTCTCAAGCAAAGGACTGATCCCTCTTACTCAAAAACACTCCTCCTGATAAGCTCCAGTGGCACTCTGAGCAGCTGTCCACATAAATAACGCAGTTTCTACCCTAGACTGTGCTGTGAGAGATGGTGAATGATTGGCCTGGTGCCAAAGATTTGAAATAAATCCTGGGAGTCTCCTCTGCTACTCCTCCAAAGAATATGCAAGAACTCCACCGAATAACAAGCCAAGAATGACTCTGAGAGTTCCTCTGTTGCTGCTCCCAGCAACACAACGTTTTATGCCCAACAGAATAACACTGTAGCTGAAGAGGTAAGCTTGGCCAAATGCTAGAATGAGGAAATGTAGCTCAAACCCTCTCCTTCCTTGAGGACGAGGTAGGGATTCCTAGCTAGGAACACCCTTGGGATCAAGAACAATACAACACTGCTAAACAGCCCGGGGATGCAAGTCTTTGCAGACCCAACGAAAATAATAATCTAATGCATAATGAAAATGGGCTGCCATCTCCTCCTTATAAAGAAAATGAACTCATGTCACCATGGGTCCCATTCACACTTGCCACCTAGCTCATGCAAGTGGAGCCTCCTCTAAAACTGCGCTGCCTTGTCATGGAGATTCTCTCTCTTGGACAACGCTGTTGACTTAGTCAAATATGGCTAAATCAAAGTGATCCTAATCATGTTCACACCCTTAAGTGCTTAATCCAACTACTTATTCATCCTCCTTTCACACAAGGAGTGTTATTTCTCCATCTAAGGGGGTTAAGGGGTCTCCTTACCCATTTTATTCAGCAAAATTAAAATATGCAAACTATAATGTTCATTTTAGCTTGAGGCTAAAAATTGGGAACATTACACTCTTTCAAAATCAAAAATAGCACTCTCAAATATGCAATCCTAGTTGAAGATTGATAAACTGTCTTGTTTGGATAAAGACATTGGAATAACTTTTAATAAAAGTAGGATATGATCCTACTAACTACAAAGCAGCTGAAGAAATCATCAAGAAGAAAAATGCAGACACTGTTGCTCTGCGAAAACAACTTAAGCTACCCTTGACTGAAGACCCACAGACTAAAGAGATGGAAAAAAATGAATCTGACAAGGAGGAAATGCTTAAGTTGATCATTGATCAAAATCTGCAGATCAGAAAAATGGAAGAACAAATTAAAGAACGACTGAAAGGGAAATCAACACTCCAGGTGAATGCAGCTCCTACTTTAACAACTCAAGCATTTTCTGCAGGTGCAGAATCCTATGCAACCTTGAACATGGCGGATCCAACACAACCGGCTCAAGAATTAGCCACTTTGAAGCAAGCGCATGAAAATCTAAATCAAAAGTTCCAACTTCTTGAGTCACAAAAGATTAGGAATGATACTTTGTATCTAAAGGAAATGAAAAAGACTCATCAGTTGGAACTTAGAATTAAAGAACTGGAAAGTGAAACTCTGATGGCATCAAGTTTAGGAGAAGCTAAGCAGAGTATTTGGGAAAATATCAGTGAGTCCATTACTTAAATTTTTCCATCTATTCAGATTATCTTCAAGTAATAGAGACTCATCAACAAAAGCGGAATAAAAATTCAAGAAGAGAAGGATCAACTCCAACAGAAGCCAAGTGAAGCTTCCATTATGATTATTTTTCTTAATTCAAAGAACAAGGAGGAGTTGGAAGTAATTAATATCTCAGACAGGACTACAACTATTCTAGAGATAAAGAAAGTTTTGCAGAAAAGGAACTTCATCAACCAGTTGCAAACCAAGTGTGAAGCCTTAAATTTTGTTGTCAAAAGGTTTCATACTAAATTTAATATTTTAAATCATAAAGGTTTGCCAGGTATAGTTGGATTAAATGATAAGTTGGTCAAGTTAGAAGATTATTGCAAAAATTTGTATACAATTGCAACAAACAAAAAAAGTTTGCAGGTATCAAAGGTCACATTACAGGCAGACTTTTCTTGAAACTCTATAGTTTGACTTGATTATTTAGCATTAAATCAAACAATTATTCATCCAAAAACCAACTTTCGATAGATTCACTGAAGTGGAAGAAGTTTACAGGAAAATGATGAATTGTGAAATTCCAAGTGAAGATCAATGGAATAAGTTTTGTGAAACCATCGAGTGAAAAGATTAATTTTACAACATGCCGGAACATATGATTTTGAACAGCCAGGTCAACAACAACGTTTAGTAAAAAAAGGACAAGTCAGCAACAACTTTCACCAAAATAGGCCAAATCATCAACAGTCTCCAGAAAAATAGAGACACTCTATCTATTTGTCTCCTTCTTTATTTCTTATTATCCTATTATTGTAAATTAGTTAAGATATTTCCAAAGTTTTGTTAGTTAGTATAAATAACTCTCAACACAAGCTATGAAGGGTTGCACCCTTGGATGAGCAGATTTTGTAAAAGCAGATATTGTACTAAGTCTTTTTAATCACCAATAATACAAGCAGGATTTTGAACTCATCTCATACAACTTTGTCTTATCTATGAGTTTTCCAGTTTTCTGTCATTTTGTTTCTTCATATATTTAATTATCATCAAGATAAATAGGTGAGGTTAATTGTGTTTCAACAGCCTCATAATTCCTCCTGAAGTTATAATTATTATAAGGAATGATTTACTTGACAATCTGTTACTGTAAGTCCCTTTTATCAATAAATTGTCAGTATTTTGGTGATGTTAAATACATTTTGTCAAACCTTTAAACACTGTTTAAAATTTTTCCAGCTTATGATTTATTGAATGTTTAATAATCATATATTCCGACATAATTCCACTTAATCAAAATCATAAAATCCTTATCACCATATGAGATGAACAAGAATCCCTTACTTTTAATTATTGATATTATCAACAAGATTTAAAAATCTTAACGGTTTGATTAAAATCTATCTTATGTGTTGGTCCTCCAAATATTTCAAAATACAAACAAACATTTTAGATTCTTTGGCATGATTATTGACCAAAATCATCTCAAAGGACAACAAGTCCCGCACTTGTTTTGGTTTTGGCCCAGTATGTTCACGAGTACTTTCACAGTTTTCAAACCCATCAGTAGGTATAGGACATGTTGATGGTGATGGATACCGCTAACATATAGGGATCTCCCCGATGTGAGGTCCTAATTAGACCTCACATCAGTTGATGTGGGAGTCAAACTCGATTATATGGTCCAACCACCATTGCAAAGGTTTTAGAGGTGTGCCTTGGTTATGTTAGGGTCCAACCCTAACTCCCTTATTCATGTAATAAGCCTCGTCATAGTCATAGTTGTTGGAAATATTGAGAGGGGGGGGGGGTGAATCAATATTCCTTTCAATTAGAGCATTAGTTAATATTCAATTATTATCATTGTTTGTACAATGATAGCAGCAAACAAGAGGAACACAAATGCACACATTTTATAAGGTGGAAACCCACTCCGGGACAAAAACCACCTAATTCTTTTCTAATAATTCTTTAATATTCAACTCCAATTGAAAATAAAGCTCCAATTTCCTAGAATCTAGAAAAGCATTCTTTTCCAGCTCCCACTGGATGGACACTCTAATGCCCGAGATTCTTCATTATTCAACTGAATGGATGCCCCAACACCCAATGAGCTATAACTCACCCTAGCCCCACCCTACCACCCTATAGAATAATAAAAGAAGAATGGACTCCCGGACCAGGGAAAATGGTCCACTTTACAATGATATAGAATGATGCAGAAGAAGAAGATATAATAGACCATAACCCCAACTTTGACACAACCACCTAATGATGATCCTAGACCTCCCAACACTGCCTCTTCAACCCTTGGCAGATAGACACTAGTAAAATTTGTACAATAATGTATTTACAATGACTAAATACAATGATACCTTTACAATGATTGTATGCAGTGCTGCCCACTTGAAGACTTCATATGATGAACTTCTTGCTGCTGTTATGCACCTTGGTTGCTGCTCTTGTCATGCTACCCTCTGCTGCACCTTTCTTTGCTTTGCCGTCGTAGAAAGTATGGTCCTTTGCAACCCTTGACAACACATGATCTAGTTTTTTCTTGCCTTCTAGGAGCTCGATATTGAATCTGGTGTATCTCTATTATTTCAGATCCTCAATATCTGATTTTCGGTCCTGTAGTAGTCCTTTGAGTCATATTTCCAATGCGACAGGTCTGACCCAATTTGGATTCTTCAAGAGAGATTTATACCCAATCTCTCACAATGCCCTAATTATGGACTGTTTCAGTAGAGCACACTTGTACCACATGCCACGTGTCACTGTTTCTTCATTTGGCTCTAAAATTGATAGAGCGAAAATTAAAGCTTGTGTGATATCTGCCAATTTTTATAGAATTCCAATCTGATACTCAGAGAGAGAGTTATGACAAATTTACCAAGGTCACTTCTTTGAGATGAATTTCAGGAGCCTGCAAAAACCGTAAGTTCCATAGATCATACCTCTAAAAATATTGTGCAACTTGATCTGAAATTTTTACAGCAGCTTCCTTAGGATTTCATCTTCACCTCATAAAAATTTTAGCTTCTGAAACTTCATAGAAAAAAAGTTAGAGTGAAAATTCCATGATGACCTGTTTCAGATGGCAAAATCCCTTGCCTAAGGAGGAAATGAAGATCACAATTTATATAAATGCTTAGGTTGAGAGGGGCTTCAACAAGTGAACGTGGGAGGGATTTTAGGAGCTTAAAAAATATTAATTAGGTAGGTAAAAATTCCCATGCAATATTGGGTTAGCCCCTGGTGCTGCTTGGGTTGACATCAATGAAAACTTCTGATCAACAATCTCCCCCTTTGGCATTGATGGAAACACAAGTACTCCCCCTGCGATCATGACACCTCTTCCTACAACATTCTCTCCCCCTTTGACATCAATGGAAAAAGGTAACTCCCCCTGAAACAAAACCATCCTGCGGACCTGTACACACTTCCAATCCCCCCGACCCACAACTGTCCTGCAGACCTGTAATCTACTTCCACTCCCCCTTTATATTCTGAAAAGGGAAAATCTAATGAGAACTTAGGAGAATCCCAAGCTTCTAGCGAAGATATTCCAATGCTGGAAAATATTTAATACGTGATTCTTTTGGTGTTGCTTGGAATCTTGCTACTTGTCCAACTGCTTGCATAACATCTGGTCGGGAGGCTGTTACATATAGAAGATTAATAATCATAGATCTGTACAACCTTTGATCCACATCCTTAGATGAGTCGTCTATGCTCAATTTGCAACCTGTTACCATTGGAATAAGGATGGGTTTGAAATCTTCCATTTTAAATTTCTTGAGCATTTCCTTGATGTACTTGGCTTGACATATAAATATTCTTTTCTCTTGCTGAGGTATTTGAAGCCCTAAGAAGTATGTCAGCTCACCAAGTAAAGACATCTCGAAATCACTTTGCACCTTTGTAGCAAACTTCTTACTTAGTCGATCATCATTGCTACCAATTATTGTATCATCCTCTTTAGCTATTAGACATGCTTTAGTTTCTTCATCTAGAACATATATGTCGTTTGGAGCTCGACTTGCTGTAGCCACAATTTCACCATACACGCCTTTCCTGATTTCACATTTCGTGGAGTTGAATAGTATTGTGTGTCCTTGATCACACATTTGTCCAACACTGAGCAGATTGTGATTCATGTTTTTAAACAATAGAACATTCTTGGCTAGAGCATCTTTTCTTCCGAGAGTGACAATACCCTATCCTATAACATTTGAAGATCCATCATTTCCAAAGGACACGGTTCTGTCTTTCTTCTCTTTCAGAGATACAAATTTATTTCTATCTCCAGTCATATACGTTGAGAAACCACTATCAACATACCACACATCTTTGTTCTTTTGAGCCTTGAAAGCGAGAGCACAATTATCATTCTTCTTCTTCTTCCATGTTCATTCTTTCTGTGGCTTCGAAGATTCTTCTGGAGGATTTTCAAGTTTGCAGTCTTTGGCTATGTGTCCAAAGTTTCGACATTTTTAACATTCAATATTATTTCTTAAATTTTCAAATCTATTGATGTTTTGTTGAGCCCTGGGAGGTTCATATTTGATAGATCTCCTGGAATTGTATTCGTTCCTAGGGTACATGCAATATTCTACAACTTTATGACCAAAGTTTCCATGTGAATAACAATAGCCATAAAAAATATGTTGGTAACTGGATGGAAATTTTCGTCGAGGAATTGTCTGCCAAGGCTGTTCTTGCGAATCTTGTCCAATGAAGTCTACATGCATGTCAGATCTCATAGGTTCATTGTATTTTGTTGTATAAGGTCCTGCTTCTTCTTCTTTGTAACCGATGCCAGTTTTGTCGTTGTAAGATCGTTGACTGTTGATGAGTTCTTCCAATGCCCTTGAGCTGTTGGCATAGTTTTAGATAGTTTTTCCTTTTTTCACTTTCTCACGCAGTGAGACTACTTCGGCTTCTAGTTCTTCCCTTTCTTGGTTGCTTTCTTCCAACTTCTTTTGAAGTGAATATTCAATGCATTTGTGTTCTTCAACTTCAATTTTGAGACCTTGAACTTGTTCTTCAAGAGTATTGGAACGGATCTTCTCCGTCTTGAGATCTTTTATAAGCTTGATTGCTTCCTCATAAAATTCGTCTATGGTCCATCCTTCTTCTTCATTGTTTGATACCTCTTGTTTATTGTTCTTGGGTTTATTGTGCTTGGCCATAAACAATACTCTCTCATTGACTTCTTCTTCACTATCATTGTTTTCATCGGATGATGAGCTATCTTCTTTAGAGAGAAAGTTCCTTTTGGATACTTGCTTGTTGAATTTCTTAAAGCCTTTCTTTCCTTTTGAGTTGCCATTACTTCTGTTTGGAAATTTTGCTGAAAAATGCCCAACCTCATTATAGCTGAAACATATTAATGGAAGTTTACCTTTGAATTTTCCCTTACCAATTTTTAGTTTTCTCGTGAAGTAAGAATATTCTTCATCTACAAGACCTTCTTCATCATCTCCCTTTTCTTCACACTTGCAGGTGCATGTCTTTTCAATTGAAGGTTGTTTATCCTTATTGGTTTTCTTAGATGCAACGAACACAGTTTCTAGATGCGAAGTACCCTCTTCTTCATCAAGTCTCATTTCATATGCTATGAGAACTCCATGTAATTCCTCCTTGCTGAGTTTTTCCAGATTTGCACTATATTCTAAGACCGATACCTTTGGGTTGAATCTCCCTGGTAATGTTCTAAGAATCTTCCGTATAATAGTCTTCTCGTCAACTGTCTCTTCCAATCCTTCTAGAGTATTGGTTATTTCATCAACGTATTGGAAGTATGCAACAATGTTGCAATCTTCTTTCATTCCGAGTTGCTCAATTTTTTCTGTATAGATTTGAAGCTTTGCTTCTTTGACATTTGAGTCACCTGCATATATATTCTCAAGCTTGTCCCATACATTTTTAGCAGTTTTACAACCCAACACCTTATGATAAGAAGATTTAATAAGTCCACTGATAATAATATTCTTTTCTTTTGCATCATTTACCAAATTATTCTTACCTTGTTCATCTGTAGTTGATGTAAATCCATTTTGAACAGTGTCCCATACTTCGTAACCTTACGCCAAGAGATAGACCTCCATTCTTCCTTTCTAGAGTGCATAATTATTTTCATTGAATAGAGGTACACCATTCTTGGTATGCTCCATGACCTCCTTCCAACTGTTAAACTGCTATTGAAGGAACCAAGCTCTGAAACCAATCGTTGGAAATACTGAGAGGGGGGGGGGGTGAATCAGTATTCCTTTCAATTAGAGCATTATTTAATCTCCAATTATTATCAGTGTTTGTACAATGATATTAGCAAAAAAGAGGAACACAAATGCACAGAGTTTTTAAGGTGGAAACCCACTCTGGGACAAAAACCACCTAATGCTTTTCTAATAATTCTTTAATATTCAACTCCTATTGAAAATAAAGCTCCAACTTCCTAGAATCTAGAAAAGCATTCTTCTCCAACTCCCACTGGATGGATGCTCCAACGCCTGAGATTCTTCAGTAGTCAACTGAACGGATGCCCCAACACCCAATGAGATACAACTCACTCTAACACCACCCTACCACCTTATAGAAGAATAAAAGAAGAATGGACTCCCGTACCAGGGAAAATGGCCCACTTTACAATGATAAAGAATGATGTAGAAGAAGAAGATATACTAGACCATAACCCCAACTTTGACACAACCACCTAATGATGATCCTAGACCTCCCAACACTGCCTCTTCAACCCTTGGTAGATAGACACTAGTACAATTTTTACAATAATGTATTTACAATGACTTAGTACAAAGATACCTTTACAATGATTGTATGCAGTGCTGCCCACTTGAAGACTTCATATGATGAAATTCTTGCTGCTGTTATGCACCTTGTTTGCTGCTATTTTCATGCTACCCTCTGCTGCACCTTGCTTTTCTTTTTTTCCGTAGAAGGTCTGGTCCTTTGCAACCCTTGACAACACATGATCTAGCGTTTTCTTGCCTTCTAGGAGCTTGATATTGAATCTAGTGTATCTCTGTTATTTCAGATCCTCAATATCTAATTTTTAGTCTTGTAGTATTCCTCTGAGTCATATTTCCAATGCCATAGGTCTGACCCAGTTTCTCACAATGCCCTAATTATGGACTGTTTCAGAAGAGCACACTTGTACGATGTGCCACGTGTCACTGTTTCTTTATTTGGCTTTGAAATTGATAGAGCAAGAAGTATAGACTGTGCACTATCTTCCACTTTTTACGGAATTCCAATCCAATACTCAGAGAGAGAGTTATGACGAATTTACCAAGGTCACTTATTTGAGATGAATTTCAGGAGCCTGCAAAAAACCTGACTTCCACATATCATATCTCCAAAAATATTGCGCACCTTGATCTGAAAATTTTTACAGTAGCTTCCTCAGGATTTCAGCTTCCCCTCATAGATATTTTAGATTTTGAACCTTCGTAGAAAAAAAATTAGAGTGCAAATTCCACGATGACCTATTTCAGATGGCGAAATTCCTTGCCTAAGGAGGAAATGAAGATAACAATTTATATAAATGCTTAGGTTGAGAGGGGCTTCAACAAGTGAACATGGGAGGGATTTTATGAGCTTAAAAAATATTAATTATGTAGGTCAAAATTCCCATGCAATATTGGGTTAGCCCCTGGTGCTGCTTGGGTTCACATCAATGACAACCGCTGATCAACAATAGTTAGTTAGTTGAGTAAATAAATCCCTTAAGTGATTATCCACATTAATAATAATTGTAAGTGGTTGACTCACATTATAGAAAAGGGACCACAATTAGTTATAAATGAGCCATAGTTAATAAATAAAATGGTTACCCCATGTTATGCAAGGGACCACTAGTAGTTAGGGTTTTGGATGTCATAACACTATAAATAGTCTTATATAGCAAGGGAAGAGGTGTCAAGTCTTATTGTAATTGAGCTCTGCTCTATTGGAGGTTTCCCCCTAAAAGAGGCAAGTGAATAATAACATATCTTTGTATCTTGTTTCATTTCATGTGATATTTCTATGTTTCGGGCATACTATTTCATAGTTATGGTTTTCTCGTAGGACAAGTGCATAACAAGTGATATCCGAGCACTTTCCAGGGCCAGTTGTACCTCTAATTTTTGAAGATTTTTTTTAGGCTAGAGACATGTTCTAGAGTATTTAAAATATGAGATCTATCATTGAGCGCATAAACCTAAGGATTTGGGGAGACATGCACGCATGAACTACAAGAGGTGGCCATGATTTTTGGACTCCCTTGTAACCCCCATGGGTACCCCTTTGAGTAGTAGTGCATTAGATAGAACCACACACATACTGCACTTCCATGTACCATTGGGTACTATATTGGAATACCCCCTAGAGTAACGTGAAACCTAACCTTAGATAAGTCATTGGAAATCTTGTTGCTATAGTACATTGATAACAACACTCAGGGAGATTACTCACACGTACAATAGGGTAGTCAGGCAGTAAAGTTAAGGGTACATGTGATAATACTTAGTTAGTGCCCTAAAATATTGGGCTGAGTACTAATTTTGGGCCCCTACGTATATTATGATATGTAGAACCTGACACTCCTTTGATACTATAGTTCCCTCAATTATCTGAAGATCATCCCCTACCTTTTCGTCCAGATTAGATCCAATTGTTTGGGTTTGTCTTTCATTGTCCAGATCAAATCTAGCAGTTGGGGTTCTATAGCCGCCGTAAAGATAAGATTCAACAGTTTGGGTTTTCATACTGCAGATCAGGCTCTTTGTGTAGTGAGGTTTTTGGATGCCATAATCCAGATTATATTTTCGCATCACATTCTGCAGTACCAAGACCTTTGGATTTCTGTTACTACAGTCCATGCCTGATTTTCATAGGATATTTGAGAGTATCAAGATTTATGGAATTCAAACACTGTAGTATTTTTCATATAGGAGTAAAAATACTTTCGGAGCCATCTCAAAACTCTTTCTAGAGAACTACCCTATAATATTCAGGATGACGAGTTGATCGCATTAGTACCATTCACCTGTAAGCCACCAATTTTCATGTGGTCCCAATTTTTTCCCGATGTGGCTTCAAGTGATCCACATCACTAGACTTCTAAATTTGCCCTATTTCCAACCATACTAATCTCAAGTAAGCTCAAAAAACATTAACCAAGGCTAGTGTATGTACGATACCAAGTATCAAGTTATGGCAACAGAGAAGACATTGGAGAGAGTCAAAATCCTTGAGAAAAAAATAGAACGATGTAAATGCACATATGAGGTGGAATAATGATAATATAAGAATTGTTTCCTACCGTATCAAATATATCAAAAGCTTGATATCTTAGGGCCTTTATTTAATTTAATTTTCAATGTAATATTTCCTTATTATTGCACAACCAAAATTTCACCCCTATGTATTTTTCATCTCTATATTGATTATGCATGGTATTGTATTCTCTTAAGATTTCTCCAGCTTCTCTTGAACCTATCGGTATATTGATTTTAACGTATATATGAATGTTTCTTTCCTTGAAACATTAATTAAGGATGATAAATCTACTTTAGATTGTATATATACAATATCCAATAATTATGATGAAAAATATCTAAAACATATTTCAAAAAGGATCTTACTAGTGGAAGAATGGACAAACCTAGTGTAGGAATGTTGCATGTAAATTGAGTTTTCATTCCATGTTCTTAGATGCCTTTGATTATAGCCTCTTATAAGTTGAATCAAAGTTATATTCACCCTTTATCTTCCCATCAATTTGTGGGTGGAAGGTATTATATATATTTAATGTATTATTGAAATTATCCCATAATGATGTCTAAAATTAAAAAAAAAGTTCTTTTATCTTTACTAGAAATTATTTTTCTTGGAACGACAAAGCATTCCATACCCTTTTAAATAAAAATCATGCATATTATTGTATTTTTAATATCTTCTTTCAAGCCATCAAAGTAAATATATTATTGAATATGTAAATTACCAATTATAGATATTCTTGCCATATTCTCATCCTAATAAAAACTACAACAAAGTCCACAAATATATAATGTTATGGCCTCACATAATTTATTGAAAGAAGAATATAAATTCCTTTATTATTATTACCCTGATTTCTAGTATAAAATAATATGCAAGCTCTAAAAAACTTTTCTACTTCATCATCTCAAGCAAATAATAATTCCTTTGCAAGTGATCCACATTCTTTCTAGTGCCAAAATTCCCAACAACCTTATAGGTATGATTTTCCCTTATCAATCGTACTCTTTTTGTGTTTAACACACACAACTTCCCCATCTTCCACAATAATCCATCTTGGTTATGGAAATCATCATGTGCTTGTTCCTAGTGACCTTGTAGCTTCTAATTCACCAAATATAATTCTTACTTTTCTACATACTTCTCTCTCCATGCTTCATGGGTGAATTGATCCATGCTCATAATGTCTGCATAAGTAGTGATTTTATTTGTGTTGGTGTTTTTTATAACAAAAAATCCAAGTTGTTGGTAGTTCCCTTCTTGTATCTAACACGTTTAAGAAACTATTACACAAATCCAATCCATTTAAAATACCTTTATAGTTAAGGTTTTATCTAAGGCTAGAAGAACTATATAGGATAGTTATTAGTATGGATAATGGTTCCCATTCTAAATAATCAATCCATAACTTTCTTACTTCTTGTACCAAGACACAAAATTCCTAGTTATGTGTAGAGTATTTCAATACCACTCAATGATATGGCTCGAAAGCCTGAAGGATAAGACACCAATCTCCACCCTTACACATAGAATACACACTAAAATTGGTTTCCAATTGGAATTTATTCTCCAAGCTAGGTAATTATAAGAATTAGATGTAGCTAATCTTCTATTTCAATTCTTGAATTTTTTTATTGATTTTTACCCCATTGAAAAATATTACCCCTAGTTTTAATTGCATGAAATAATACTTCCATAACTAAAATAATGCTATGAAATTTCTTAGATATTGGGGATCTCCCACAAAAATATTTCTTTACGTGGATTTAGTAGCAGTGGTCCATTTAAGGTTGACATCTATCTTTGCAGGATCAATATTAAACTCATTTATACCAACTATATCCCCTAAGCACACCAAGGATTGCCTAAAAAAATGACATGATTTTTCTATGTTTGCTAGCAATTGATGTTTCCTTAGTATCTATAACATGTACTTTAAATGTGAAAATAGTCCTACCAATAGAACTAAAAAAAAAATCAATACATAAATGCAATGACAAATTAATTTATAAAATAATGTAACACATTATTCATTTAATGTATAAAATTAGATTGTGTATTGGTGAAATTGGAAGTCATTTCTAATCATTACTATAGAATTTATTAATCTAAAGGAAATATTCCATGTGTCTTCTTCCTTAATTTAGAATTGATGATATCCATATTTCAAATCCATATTGGTGAATAACCTTGCAAGTTACATATGATCTAACAAATCAGCAATGTCAAGTATGGATTATAATTGATTGCTGAAAATATCTTGTCCAAAGGTTTATAGTCATTGCAATCTCTCCAATGCCTATCCTTTTTTATAACTAAAGTAATATGTGAGCCATGGGGTGAGGTAATTTTTCTTCGAAACCCTTTCTCTGACAACTCTTCCAATGTATTTCAATTCGTATAACTTTTATATGGATAGTCTATATAGGTATATGTTTGGTGGAGTAATGTTTGGTAATGGATAACTTGGAAATAACTATATCTCATGCTCCACTTCCTTGGTATGTGCAATTCCTTTTGGCTCCTAGAACACTAATTTTTACAACTAAAATATCACTTCTATTTGATTCTATTTTTCCTTTGGACATCCTCCCAATGATATATCAACTCACATTAATTATACGTATTTGCTTCTATCTCAAGAAGAGAAGTGCATAATTCTTCCTTGATTTTATCAATATATTAGTATGACGAGGACTCAATAAAGACATTTTAGACTTCCCCTTATGTGTATTGATAATAAATATGTTGACCATACTTGAACATGAAATATTATTTTATCCTCCTCATGAAGATAACATCCCTCATATTCATGTGAGGTATGATAAACATTGAATCATGAACATATGGACACCACAGATTGACTTCCATTTGAGTCAATAAAATTGTAATGGTGGGAAATATGAACTTGCATTGCTCGGTAAATTTTATATCAACTCCCTTATTTATCCATCCTAAAGAGCATCAATGAGGGTAGTGATGCACATATAAAACGAGCTTTATTTCCAAGTCCTTTGTAATGATTTTATCCTCTAAACTGTAATCAATTAAAACATCCACCTAATTAGTAATGATATGGAACCACTTTGTCGTCACCTTTTGTTCTTTATTTGATATAATCTACTCAAATTCACTTCCTTCTACACTTTTTGTAGAAAATTTTCCCATCCCCATTTGAATACCTTTTTGTCATTTTATTTTCCTCATACACACTTAAAATATTCTTCTTCTTAGACTCCCATTCACAGTTCTCATGATCCAACTTTAAATGAATATTTCAGCATTTTTATTTACTATGAGAACCAATGCTTTAATGGTCATTGTGTTTGTTAGGTTCATTTTACAAGTGTACTAGATACATTCTTATTTTTTTCCTTTCCCATTTTTCTTATCACCCTTATTAGAAGATCCACATTGGTATATGGAATTGGTTGGATTCCCATTTTAATTATTGGACTCAATCTATTAGGCCTATATAGATGCATCAAATATAGTGGGATAGAATATATAAATTATCGTTTTATATGACTATGGAGGCCACTCATGTACTTG
Organism: Pinus albicaulis; assembly: GCA_034641835.2. Lineage (NCBI taxonomy): Eukaryota > Viridiplantae > Streptophyta > Pinopsida > Pinales > Pinaceae > Pinus > Pinus albicaulis. The sequence goes on along the minus strand of CM076578.1, from coordinate 1,771,946,232 downwards.
ATGTCGACGTCTAAGTTCTTTAAAGATATATATAAATGATTTGAGTGCACAATTGACATTCTAGCCTTATTTCTACCAGTAGCATTGTAGCTAGATACATTGTTCCTCTTCATATCTAGCTGGATAAATTTGGGAGTTGAGGATATTTTTATACACCTCCCACTTAGATATTGGTATGTATCCCTTTATCCGAAAGGTCTTGGTGTGAATTTTGAACCGAATCTATGTAAAAGCTTCTAACTTAAGTTTAACACATTTTTTTTTTAACTCCTTTAGTCTATTATACATGTTGAAATAGAATTATATCTCTTGCAACCAATGATTTTAATTTATGGCATCTATCCCACCTATCTAAATATTGTGTTGCTTCCTAAAATCTATAATGCATTATTTTGCATTCTAGCCTTACCTCTTCTGGTAGTATTGTAGCTCAATGCATTGATCCTCTTCATACCTAGTAGGATAAATTTGGGAGTTGAGGACATTTTTTAATACCTCCCACTTAGATACTAGTAGGTATCCCTTTAGCCCAAAGGTCTTGGTCTTTATTTTGAACCAAATCTACACAAAATATTATAACTTAAGTTAAAAAAAAATCAAATTTTAACTCTGTTAGTCTATTATACACATTGAAATAGAATTATAGATATTGTAACCATTTCTTTTACTTTATTGCACCTATCCCACCTATATAAATGATTTGATTGTGTCATAACATTTATAGTGCACTATTGTGCATTCTATCCTCTCCTTTGCCAACAATATTTTAGCTAAATGCATTGATATTCTTCATACCTAGTAGGATAAATTTGGGAGTTGAAGATATTTTTTAATGCCTCCCACTTAGATATAACTAGGTCTCCCTTTAGCCCAAAGCTCTTGGTGTGATGTTTGAAACAAATCTATGCAAAATATTCTAACTTAAGTTCAACAAAATCTATTTTTAGATCCCTAATTCTATTATACACATTGACATAGAATTATAGCTATTGCAACCAATGATTTTACTTTATTGCATCTATCCCACCTATGTAGGGTTTGATATAAAATTTATATTACAATTTGATCATATGTTGAAAATATTCATTATTAGAGTTCCATTTTTTGCACATAGATCTTCCTTCTCTTCAAGAAATTTTGGTTTTTAATGAGATTTTTTCGCTACTCCAAAGAGGGGCTAGTATTTCTCTAAGGAATGGTCATTTTTGAAATGTTATTTACCTAATATTATGAATTTGAAAATGTCCCATCATATATACATATTTTCATATTATCATTTATCTTTTATGATGGATACAACTACTTCCTTACTCTTTTCATGTTAATCAAACTGAATAGATACATAGTAAAACTCTATTTTTGTTTAGAGTTACTATGAAAAAAAGCATATACTAAACTCAAAATACCAAACTTCCTAACAAAACTTATATCTACTACAATTAACCTATGCTAAAATATTCAACAATTATTTTTGAATATTTAATGATTTAACAAGAAAACAAAAAAATTATTTGGATTCTTTGAAAATTTGGAAATAAGAATGAAAAATATAAAAAATAAAGACACATAATTGACACCATAAACAAAATATTTACCGTAGGAAATTGTATGTTGAAAAACCATCAAAGATTTGAATGATATTTCCTTCCTTCCTAATTTATTGAGGGTACAAGCTGAACTTTAGAGATCATAAATCTCATTATGAATCTATGAGACATTATGGTTTACTAGATTCCCGTATTGAATGTTGATTCTCTATGATCTATTATGCTATGATACATCAAATCACTATACTAAAACTCTTTCCCTCCTTTCAATTAAATATTTAACATTAAAATTACAGTTTTGTTTCTCATAATACTTATAAAACTCTCTCTCTCTCTCTCTCTCTCTCTCTCTCTCTCTCTCTCTCTCTCTCTCTCTCTCTCTCTCTCTCTCTCTCTCTCTCTCTCTCTCTCTCTCTCTATATATATATATATATATATATATATCTATATATATATACACTAAGTTGGATATTTGTTGGATATATGTTAGAAAACTTGAAGGTCATTATTAGCTATGATTGTGTCATTTGGCCTTACTAATGCACCTTAAACATTTCAAAGCTTGATGAATGCTATTTCACACCCTTCCATAGAACATTTCTATTAGAATTTTTAATGAACTACTAATCTATAGAAAATCTTCATAAGAACATGTAAAATAAGTTGACAAGGTCTTAAAACTATTGGAAGAGAAAAAACTATATGCAACGGCTTCCAAGTGTGCCTTTGGGATTTAAGAAGTGGAATATTTAAGTCATACTACACCTTGTGAAGACATCAAAGTGGACCCTTAAAAAATTAAATATATGATGGAATGTGCTAGGTCCCAATATTACTAGTATATTCCCTTATTGTTGTTAGTGTAACCCCCTTATTGTTATTTTTGTACCCCTATAACCCCAATATTGTTATTATTGTGCCCTTATATTATTATTGTTAGGTCGGCTAGCATTATATTGTGACTCCATGGACTCCTATATACAGAAGGAGGTTTGTTATTTGTCTCATCCAAGAATTGTTCATTTATGTAATGTATTGGAGGTTGCCCCCTCGAAGTGGCTGATTTCTAAGGCATTGATCTCTATTTTCTTCTATTTTTGGAGTTGTTTTCATAACATTTGGAATCAGAGATTTGGATTCTAGTGTTTCGCTGCTCCAAACAGGTCATCGTGCATTTTTCACAATAATTTTTTTTTCTATGAAGGTTCAGAAGCTAAAATTTTTACAGCATGAAGCCAAAATCCTGAGGAACGTCATGGTAAAATTCAGATCTTGGTTCACAATATTTTCGGAGATATGATTTGTGGAATTTAGGGTTTTTTGCAGGCTCCTCAATTTAACCTAAACAGGGCATCATGGAATTGTCGCTATAAATTTGTTTCTACGAGGGTTCATAAGCTGAATTTTTTACAGAGCGAAGCCGAAATCCTGAGGAACGTCGTGTAAAAATTTCAGAGCTTGGTTCACAATATTTTCGGAGATATGATCTGTGGAAGTTAGGATTTTTTCAGGCTCCCAAATTTCATCTCAAAGAGGTGACCGTGGGAAAATCATCATAACTCTCTCTGTGAGAATCGCATTGGAATTATGTAAAAAGTGGCCGCAAGTACACAGACTGTAGTTTCCTGTGTATCAATTTCAGAACCAAAGGAGGAAAAAATGACACGTGGCACGCCGTACAAGTTCTCTCTACTGAACCAGTCCATAATTAGGTCTGATATTGGGTATAAATTTGTCTTGAAGAATCCAAATCAGATCAAACCTGTGGCATTTGAAAGAAGCTTCAGAGGGCTACTATAGGGCCACATTTTAGATATTGAAGATCCGAAATCACATAGATAATTCAGTTTCAATATCGAGCTCCTCAAAATCAAGAAAAATGTGTGTTTTTTATTTTTTGAATTACATAAGTCCTGTGTGAAAAATCAGTTTGAATTGATTCCAAGGGCATATTGTAGAATAGATATCCGTATTCGGTTATAAAATGCCCCCTAAAAATAATTCAACACCCATTAAGCCTTTAGAAGGCTCTACTATGACTCATGAAGACGAATAATTGCAACATGACATATCAAAATTACAAGAGAAAGTGCACCAAATTTATCTTTCGCAAAGAGCAACAAAAAATGAAATAGAAGTTTTGAAGAAAGACATGGAAGCTAAGATGGATGGTTTGAAGAAAGGCATGAAATCTAAGATGGATGGCATGGAAGCTAAGATGGAGGGCATGGAAGATGGCATGGAATCTAAGATGGATGACATGGAAGAAAAAATGAAAGACAACATGGAAAACATGAAGAATGATCTAAAAGCAGACATGGAAGGTTTGACAAAGTTGATACAAGAAATGTTTCCCAATGGTGAAAAGATAGTAGCGGAAACTCATGATGAGAACAAAATAAATGTTAATCGCGATTTCATAAACTCTAACTTTGGATGGAAGAACCACCATATTCCAAAGATGGATATGAGGAAGTTTGATGGCAAGGATCCCGTAACATGGATACTACAGATGGAGCAATATTTTGATCTCAATAATGTGCAAAACACACAAAAGGTATGCATTACAACTTTACATTTAGAACGAAATACATTTGTATGGTATCGATGGCTTTGCTACCATAAAATTTTTTTCACTTGGTCATTGTTTACGGAGGAAATGATAGCACATTATGAGGATACAAAGAGAAACACATTCTTTAGTCAATTGATAAATCTCAAACAAAAGGGTTTAGTGGTAGAGCACATTGAGGACTTACAAAAATTGAATATAAGGGTAACTGATATTCTAGAGGAACATAGGATTGATGTCTTCATAGGAAATTTAAAGTATAACATCCAACATGAAGTTCGTGTTTGGGAACCTGATTCATCGGAGAAGGCATTCAAATTGGAAAGAAAATTTGAATGTAAAATTATGGTGACAAGGAATCCTATGACTTACATCTATAAATATGGAAGTGTTTCTACTCCTAGACTTCCACAACCTACAAGGTTGACACCACAACAATTGGAAGAAAACAAATCAAAAGGGCTTTGCTACAGTTTTGATAGCAAATACACTAAAGGTCATAAGTGTGCTGAGAAGAAATTATTTTACATAGATTGTGAAGAGGAGGAAGAAAATGAACAAGAAAATTAAAAACAAGAGGATATACACCAAGAACCAACCCTAGAAGAAGAAGAAATGAGTCCTACCATATCATGTAATCAATTGGCAGGAATTACCACTCCTCAAACTCTCAATATAGAAGTACATATAAATAAGAAAAAGGTAATAGTGTTGATTGATTCTGGTAGTATCCATAATTTTATTCATTGTAAGGTATCCAAGGAATTGAATTGTTTCCTATACCCAACACCAAAATGTCAAGTGATGGTTGCAAATGGAGGAACTATAAATTTCTTTGGAAAATTCCATAATATCAAGCTAACCATGGGGGAATATGTTTTGAATAGTCCAATGCTTTCCATTCCAATGGGATGTGCTAATGTTGTACTCAGAGTACAATGGTTACAATATTTGGGGACGACAACATTTAATTTTCAAGAACTTTTCTTGAATTTTTTCTGGAAGGAAAGGAAGTCGAATTACGGGGTATCTTAGGGAAGCTAGGAAAGATAATAAGCTCTAATTTCATCACAAATATTCTGAAGAAAGAATAATGAGGCGTAATTGCACAATTATGCTCACTATAAGTTATAACATCAAAATCATCTATTTCTCCAGATCTCCAAAAAGTCTTTGAAAATCATTCCAAGGTGTTTGAAACTCCCAAAGGACTCCCACCTATTCGTGATCATGATCATGATATTCATTTGATTCGAGGAAGTGTTCCTCCAAACATCAGGCCTTACAAATATCCTTATGTCCAAAAGAGCGAAAATGAACGTATGATTGTAGAAATGTTAGAGGCTGGTATAATTCAGCCTAGTCAAAGTTCTTTCTCTGATCAAATAGTATTGGTGCACAAGAAGGATGGATCATGGCGCATGTGTCCGGATTATAGGGAGATCAATAAGCTCACTATTAAAGATAAATTTCTCATACCCGTGATTGATGAATTATTGGATGAATTACATGGAGCAATTTATTTTACCAAGTTGGATCTTCATTCAGGATATCATCAAATTAGAATGAAGACTAAATATATTCTGAAAACAACAGTTCCAACTCATGACAGTCATTATGAATTTTTGGTCATGCCTTTTGGCCTTACCAATGCACCTTCTACATTTCAAGGGTTGATGAATTCCATTTTCAAACCCTTCCTTAGAAAAATTGTGCTAGTATTTTTTGATGATATGTTAATCTACAACAGGTCTTGGAAGGATCATGTTCAACATGTTGATAGGCTGCTCAAAATATTGGAGGAGAAACAATTATATGCAAAAACATCCAAATGTTTCTTTGGAGTACAAGAGGTGGAATATCTGTGTCATATTGTATCCCATGAGGGTGTTAAGGTAGACCCTAACAAAATTAAAGCCATTAAGAAATGGAAAGTCCCCACAACCATAAAGCATTTGCGAGGATTTATCGGGTTAACAAGGTATTATCGCAAGTTTGTTAAGAATTATGGGATAATAGAAGCACCTATAACAATATTTTTGAAGAAAGATGCATTTTTATGGACTCCTGAAGCAACTAAGTTCTTTGAACATCTTAAAGAGGCAACGTGCCTAGCACCGGTCTTAGCTACGCCAGACTTCACAAAAACCTTTATTGTGGAATGTGATGCCTCAGGAAATGGAATTGGTGTTGCTTTAATGCAAGAAGGAAGACCCATTACTTTTGAAAGTCATCTAATCAAAGGAAAGTATTTACATAAAGCTATTTATGAGAAGGAAATGTTGGAAATACTACATGCACTAAATAAATGGCGACCTTACCTAATGGGAAGACACTTCAAGGTAAAAATTGATCATGATAATCTTAAACACTTTTTGGAACAAAGACTATCTTCAGAAGAGAAGAAAAAATGGGTCACAAAGATGTTGGGTTATGACTTTGAAATCATCTACAAAAAAGGGAAGCTAAATGTTGTTGCAAATGCACTCTCAGGAAAGGATGAAGAGGTGGAAGCATTACTTTGTGCCATTTCTATTATCCAACCAGAATATTGGATATCCGAAGCAAGGGATGAATGGAAGAAGGACTAAGAAGTGTCAACACTGAGTCGAAAGTTGCAACAAGATCCTAATACATATGATACATTCAGTTGGAAAAATGATTCCTTATGGTACAAATATCGCTTATATATTTGTAAGAATTCCCAACTAAAACAAAATATTATTTCAGAATTTCACACTTCTCCTTTAGGAGGACACTCTGGATTTTTAAAACTTACCACAGGGTGAAGAAAGATTTTTTTTGGGATGGCCTTAAATTTGATATTCAATATTTTGTGGCAGAAATTTTGGTTTGCTAGCAAAATAAATTTGAGACAATTAAGACCCTGGGTCTTCTATAACCTTTATCCATTCCAAGTCAACGTTGGGAGGATATTTCAATGGATTTTATCACAGGTTTACCTAAGTCCGAAGGAAAGTGTGTCATCATGGTGGTAGTTGATAGACTTCCCAAGTATGCACATTTTTGTGTATTATCTCATCCACTTAAAGAAAGTACAGTTGCTACTGCATTTATGGAAACAATTCAAAAGCTACATGGAAACCCAAAGATTATTGTAAATGATAGAGATCCCATTTTTACAGGAAATTTTTGGACTAAATTTTTTTCTTGTTTGGGTACCCAACTAGCTCATAGCTCATCTTATCATCCTAAATCCAATGGTAAAATTGAGATAGTGAATAAATGTTTGGAAGGATATCTTCGTTTTTTTGTATCTGATAAGCAAACATAATGGGTCAAGTGGTTACCTCTCGCTGAATGGTGGTACAACACTTCCTTCCATACTGCAGAAAAAATGAACCCATTTATGGCATTTTATGGATATCATCCACCGTCCATCACATCATATTTAAGAGAAAATTCTAAGGTTCAAGCAGTGGAAGATCACATCGATCATCAACAAGAAGTTCTCCAACCCTTAAAGGATAACCTAAATTTGGTACAAAATCGAATGAAACAATAGGCAGATCAACATCGTCGCAAGAGAATTTTTGATGTAGGAGACTGGGTATTTTTATGGCTACAACCATACAAACAAATCTCCCTCAAGCAAGCTAACACGGATAATAAATTATCGCCAAAGTACTATGGTCCTTACAAGGTGTTGCTAAAGATTGGTACTATGGCATACAAATTGGAGCTTCTTGCTTCTTCGTGAGTGCATCCTATTTTCCATGTTTCATGCTTAAAGAAGGTTATAGGTGACAAACTTCTAGTTCAAACAATATTTCCAAAACTTGATGAGGAAGGAAAAATCATATTGGAACCTAAAGCAGTCACAGAAACAATAATTCGACAGCTATGAAATCGATCAATTTCAGAGTATCTCATAAAGTGGAAGAATTTACCCACGGAAGATTCTACATGGGAGGATGAGAAGTTTATACAAAAGCATCTGGAGCTACTCAAGCATTGAGGACAACACTTATTTGAAGGAGAGGGGCATGTTAGGTCCCTATATTACTAGTATAGTCCCTTATTTTTTTTAGTGTAACCCCCTTATTGTTATTGTTGTACCCCTATAACCCCAATATCATTATTATTGTGCCCTTACATTGTTATTGTTAGGTCGGCTAGGATTATATTGTGACCCCATTGACTCCTATATATAGAAGGAGGTTTTTTCATTTGTATCATCCAAGAATTGTTCATTTATGTAATGTATTGGAGGTTTCCCCCTCGAAGTGGCTGATTTCTAAGGTGTTGATCTCTCTTTTCTTCTATTTTTGGAGCTGGTTTCATAACAGAATTACCAATAAAAAAAAACATGAAGAAAATCAGAGGATTATGAGAATTAATGGGCTATTACCAGAAGTTTTAAATAATACAATAAAATTGTAGAATCTCTAACAACATTATTAATGATGGGAATTTATTGGACTCAAGAAGCAATTAAAGATTTTTTTTAAAATTAAGGATGATATGTGTGCAACTCTTGTCCTAGCTACTCCTAACTTCACAAAAACATTTATTGTTATAACGAAGACTTTTGTGATCCATAAAGTAGATAAATGTCTTTCATATTAATCACATCATTAGGATTTGGATTAATCCTAGGACCAAATCCTAATGATTTTATTAATCTGAAAGAATTTTATCTAAAAACCTTTATTAGAGAGTGCCACACCTTAGTCCATGGCATTGTGAAGGCCCCTTTCCTTTGAGAGTATCCAACTCAAAGGAAAGAACTTACTCAATCCTATTTATAAAAAGGAGATGTTTACCATACTACATCTAGCTAAGAAATGGTGCCCTCAGCTAATAGGAAGACACTTGAAAGTAAAGATAAATTATGATAGTTTGAAGTACTTACTGGGGAAATAATTATATTTATAAGAAAAACCAAATGGGTTACAAAATTTCTAGGTAATGACTTTGAAATTATTTACAAGAAAGAAAAACATAATATGGTGGAAGATGCATTCTCAAGGAAAGAAGAAGATACAAAGGGGTTACTATGTACTATTTCTATTCCACAATATTATTGGGTTGAAGAAGCAAGGATAGAATGGAAGAAATATTAGAAGATATGCAATATCTTTCAAAAAGTACATTGAGACAAGTGAATTATATAAATTTACGTGGAATAATGATTTCTTATTGTATCAATACCACTTATGTTTATGGAAGAATTTCCAACTCAAACATAAGGTCCCTTTGGACTTATACTCTTCTCCTATATGAGAACATTTGATGTTCTTGAATATATATATATATATATATATATATATATATATATATATATATATATATATATATAAGTTAGGCTACATTCTATTGATATACAAAAAAGATGTGGACCGGGGATAGCTTGTGTTAATTAGCCTATCCCTGTCCGAGTCTGGCTCAAAAAGATCAAAAAAAGGAGTTGCCTCTGTCATGGAAACCAAATCTTATAGGTCTTGAGTATATCATTGTCCTCCTGTCTATTTAGAACACTAAAGTAGGCAAAAAAGGTTGTAACAAACATGCATAAACATACTAGAAACTGGAACCTAGCAAAGGAGCTATCGAGTTCCTTTTCCATCATCTTCTTTTTTAGGAATTTCTTTCAGCACTAGGCATCCATACTCTCAAAGGATGGCTTCATCTTCAACAGTTGGGAGAGGTGGAGGCTGAGGTGGGCCTGAGGGAGCTACAACCACAATCGAGACAGTCGCTATGTTGTCTCTGCGCCAAGTTCCATCCAGAGAAAGATTCCAGACCCCAATATCCTCTGTTGTTGGGAACTTGACAGGTAGAGTGATCAATTTCCGCGATAGGGGCGATAGAGAAACCAAAATGGTTGATTTTCACCTCCGTTTCCTGCCCGCTTGATGGTTCAGATGAGAGATGTGAGAGTATGCGTTTGGGAGATGGCTCGAATCAACCTCAAAGGTTGGAGTGTGATCGAGAGGAGCAAGGGCAGAGGGACTGGAGCTGATAGAGGCCTCCATTATTTCTTCCACTGAGTGAATGCAAAGGGAGCCACGGTTAGTGCATCCCGAAAGCGAGCCTCTGTCGCTGCCTCGAATGGGTCGAAGGCGCTGGAGAGGAGGCATTGCAGAGTAGATCGGGAATATACCAGGAGGAAAATTGAGAGTGCCAAGGAGAACATGGTGCCCTTGAGAGAGCGCAATAGCATGCAAGTCGGTAGAGCGGGCAAATCAGGTGAGAAAAGGTGACCAAGTGAAAATGGTGAACCAAGCATAAAGAAAATCCATCGAGTGGTAATGACCTTAGGTGATTGGAGTAACCATTAAAGTTTGGGGTAATGACCTCTAGTGACGACGGAGGGGATGTGACTGCCCCAAGAAGCCAACCTTGTGCCATTTAATGGCCTTCTCCATCAACAGTCAGGTCATTAAGATGTGGGTACGGTGATGGGTTCCCTCCACACTGATCGCCAGCAGTGGTGACATGTCAAGGGCCCGTGTTAGGAGTGTGTCGACTATCACCCGCATCCGAGGAGGTTCTTGAATAGTTACTAGAAGAGAAAGAAGGATATATTGTAGGAAGGAATTAAAAATAGTACTTCAAAATTTGTGGCTGAATGTGTGGTTTTCCAATAGAGTAAGGGATAGACAATCAAGCCTCCAAAGTATCCTACAACCATGACCTATACCAAGTCAATATTATGAAAAAATTTCAATGGATTTTATTACAATTTTACAAGTTTGAAGGAAAGAATGAATTCACGGTAGTATTGGATCAAATAAAAAATAATTTCGTTTTGTCTCTCTTTCTCATCCTTTTAAAGAAAGTACAATAGGTGCGACATTCATGGAAATGGTTCAAAATATACATGGAATCCCTAAGTTTATTATAAGTATCAAAGATCAATTTTCAATGAAAATTTTTGGACTAAATGGTTTTCTTGTTTGGGTACTCAATTTGACCATAACTTATGTTATGATCCTTAATCTGATGGGAAAAATGAGATTGCGTATAAATTACTAGAAGGACATTTTTATTCCCTTGCATATGATAAATAAACACAATGTGTCTAGTAGTCTCCCTTAGAAAAATGGTGGTACAACACATCCTTCCATACTTCATTTAAAATATTCCTATATATGACACTTTATGAATATCATCCTCCATTAATCACATCACCCTTAAAAGGGAGTGTAAAGGTTTTAGAGATGGATGACAACATAGGGCACCAACAAGAGGTTCTAAAACTACTTAAGGAAAACTTGGTACAATAGAAAATAGGTTGAAACAACAAGTAGATCAACATTGTAGTGAAAGGGTTCTTGAAGTGGGGGATTAGGTAATTTTGAGGTTGCAAGCATACATATAGATGTCCCTCAAGCAACAAAACAAGGACAATAATTAGAACCCAAATCTTATGACCCCTATAAAGCGTTGCAGAGGATTTGAAGTAAAGATTACAAATTGGAATTGCCTCAATCTTTATGTGTACATCTAATCTTCTATACTTCAAACTTAAAAATGACAAATTAATAAAAAAATATCAATTTAAATTATTTTATTAGAGATTAATAATAATAATAATAATAATAAATTATTCTAAAACCAAAAACTTATTTTCTTTTTTATTTCAAATTATATATATATATATATATATATAGTCATCTTATTTATTTGCAAAAATAAGTTTTAATGGATTTTAAATAAATTTTGTGTGTTTTCAAATTGATATTGTTTAGAAAGTTATTGAGACTTGTAAATGTTATGTGCATCATTATATCTGTGGACATAGATGACCTAAATTCTTAAACCATCAGTTCATAACCAAAAGTTTTCATAAATTTTAGATAATCAATAATAATATTGAATAATTCACATCACAAAGTAATTTAACAAATTTTTCCTTTAACTAACATTTTGGCATAAATATGTTTTATATTGTGTAAGAAATTTTTTCGGTGAAAGTCACGTGTAGGGAATTTTTGTCGACGCGTTTCGAACCAACCAATGTGGTTCATCATCAGGACGACGTGTTTTGAACTAGCTAGTGTGGTTCATCAGGACAAGATGAGAAATCTGAACCAAAAAACCAGATTAAATAGCCAGGAAAGCTCCAACTAGCCGTTTGTAACATAACGACTAGTTTGACTAAATTAATAAAATAAATTGAATTTCCATCAAATCAAACTATATTTTATTATAATTAATTTCCAATAAAATTTTATTATTAAGGTTTTAATTTAAATCTAATTCGATAATAATGATTTCTAATAAATATAATTTTAAAATAATTTTATATATTTTTTATTTTGAAAAAAATAAATAAATAAAAAATAAAATTTTTTTAAAAATAAAAAATAATTTTTTTTATTTAAAAAATAAAAAATATAAAAATAGAAATAAAAAATAAAATAAAAACAAAAATTAAAAATATAAAAATAAAAGAAAAATAAATTTTGATTTTAATAAAATAAACCAAATTAAATAAAAATAAATAGTAATGATAAAAATAAATAATCAAATAAAATAGTAAAAAGGAATATAAAAATAATAAATAAATTATTAAATAATTTAATTTCATAGCTAAATAAACTCATACAATAATAAGGAAGCGACTTACAAAAAAAAAAAAAAAACATATATATAAATAAAATAAAATAAATAAAAATAAAAATAAAATACGTCCAAAAAATCATAAAAGTAAACCAAAAGGTGCAAACAAAGATGAAGAAAATGGGAGCTAGAGGGAGTACAAAAGGAAAAAAATAAAAGGCAACTAAGAGTGAAGGGCGGGAATCCAGCATCTACTGACACTCCACCCATCATCCCTATTAAGGTTGACAGGCCACTTTTCAATCTCCAAGGCTTCCCTCAATTTGCGGTGGTGGAAATGGTCAATCTTTGCAATAACCTCAGAATTCTCAATACAGATGTGATGATTCGTTTTATCGGCATGCTCTGCTAAGGCGAAGGACCGAGATCTACAATGTCTGAGGTCAGCGATATGTTCCTGAATCCTTTGATTAATGGATTGAACAGTTTCACCAATGTAAGGCATCCCACAAGAACACGGAATCAAGTAAACACCCTTACTATCTTTAGGGCAAATCGTGTCCTTAACCGACCTAAGCGAACTCCAGATGGTGCGAAGGGGCTTGAAGGTTGAGGAAACATTATGAACCACACTGGCTGGTTCGAAACGCGTCGTCCTGATGATGAACCACACTGGCTGGTTCGAAACGCGTCGTCCTGATGATGAACCACACTGGCTGGTTCGAAACGCGTCGGAAAAAATTCCCTACATGTGATTTTCACCGAAAAAATTTCTTACACATTTTATGGATCACAGAAGAAAAATTCCTAATATGTTTTATATTACAATTAATTAAAATAAAATAAAATATGGTTATCCAATTAAAATGGGAAATTTCCCAAAGAATAATGTTGTGTTTATACTATATTTAAATGCGATATTGATTATTTTACATAAATATAAAATTGTTGAAATGTATTTATTTATAAATGATATTGATATAATTGTATAAATTATTAATTATATCATTTTTAAATTATATATATATATATATATATATATATATATATATATATATATATATATATATATATATATATATAGAGTTATCTCTAGTGGTTGGTCGGAATGGTTGTTATCTTCCTATTTAAATTCAAAATTTTGTTAATAACATGATGAGTTCAAGGAAACTTTTAAGGATGGAAAATTATTTTGAAGTTTAAAATATTGGCGAATCTCACTAGTCCCTAATATGAAAAATATAAAATTTTTAATGATGTATTTGTAAAATTCTTCAAATTTATAATGATATTATATATATTGTCTATATAATTTTGGCGATTTTTAAGGTAAAATAATTTTATATTGTAAAATTTGGGCGAATCACTTTTATAAAAAAATGGAAATTGGTGAATCCTTTTTTTGGAAAAACCGTGGAAAATTAGCCCACCTGCGAATATTAGCCCCTAAAATTTTCCATGGATGAGTTATATTGCTTTGATAAAAATTGTTATAATGAATTTGTGCTTACGATTATTGTTCTATTGGCTTCAAGCATTGTGAACTCTTAAGTAAGTATACCTATGGGCTTCAAGGCATCAACATAAGACACATAGGAACACTGAGATTTTTAGGTGAAAACCCAATGTGGGAGAAAACTACTGTTGATTTCGTTTCGAGTCTAATTTTTTATTATAAAGAAAATATTTCACATATTTTACTAATGAAAACTCTTACCAATACATATACTCCTACCCACAGGAGGCTACAACCTCCATGAATTATTTAGCTTCGACTAGAAGGAAGCGTGCCTAATCCGTGTTCAAGTTTACTGGCTCCTACTGGAAGGAAGCTCCTACTTCCTCACTGAAGGCTAAAATCCTCATCACCTCTATGGATTGCATTTAAAAATTTTCATACTGAATCCACCTATTTAATTCAACCATAAAAAACATGCAGGCGACCACCCACACTAACCATATACCAAGATACCAAACAGTGAATCACTGTATCACTGAATAACTGACTACTAAATCACTGAATACCAATATGCCAATCACTGAATAATGAATCACTGAATCACTAAATACCACTACTGAATACCAATATGATAATCATTGAATACCATTACTAGATACCAATATTCGAATAATTTAATCATTGAATACTAATTATAACTCTAAAAATATATCATTGAAAAAACCAATGCAAACCCTTTCAACAACAATGACAACATCAAGTCAATCAAGCCATAACACCGTCAAATCATAGCAAGTCAAAATTGTCAAACCATGGCAAATCAATAACTCATCAACACTGTCTAAATCAAGCCAAGTTTTGGTGACATAGACTAAGCCAATATCCTTCATCAAATCATCAAAATCCTTTGCTCATTATTACTATCAATACTAAGCCAAATACCAAGTTACAATCTTGTCAATTTTCAATTCAAATCCCATCCATAAACTGTCATTTACCAAGTCACAATCTATAAAGTATAATGTCTAAAACTTTGCACACAACCAAGCTAATATGAAAGCCCAATTTGAATATAAGACACTACAAGTTTTGTCAATAAGTTCAACAAATTCCTCTACTAGATTACAAGGTTTCTAGAACATAAAACTTCTTTCAATGTGGCTCATCAAGCAACAAATCCATCAATTAAAATGTTCACTATGCATTAACAAAGCATTAGTAGCCATACAAGGAATCAATGTCAACCTAAAATCAACACTACCAAAGTCTACCTTCAGACTTATCAAGGAAATCATAATGTACTTTCAAATATTATGGATCTCTGCATTAAGTACTCATCATAGAAAATGAAAAATCAAAGGTTTCACCGTCACCGTGGTTAAGAGATGAATCAAAAGAATTTTCAATGCAATGATCCCTGCATACATACTACTTCAAAGACTTCACGAGTTACACAAATATATTGTTTTTGTAAAACCCTAATCATAACCATGCATACCCTTCATACATGTCATTCCATACACTGTCATAACCTACAACTCATTCATTGTTAGGATACTAGGTCTCTGTCATTAATTATGCATATTAGTGATCCATGATAGCATATCATAAGATTAGTCAAGCACAAAACATAAGCATTCTTATTTTTGAAAAATATATAAATCTCAAATCAAGAGAAAATTCAATTGCTAAAATCATTCAGATAACTCTGCAATCTCAACATAAATATGTATCTATTTCATGTCACTTCCATTCAAGACATACAATTCTCTACATACTACAAACCCTTGCAAACATGAGAGAGTCTTGGTATCTACATTTTATCTTTGCAACACATATATATCTTGTTCAAGAAAACAAGAGTAAGATATCATTAAAATACTAGTAACATTACTAATCACAAGCCTATGTTAATAGATCTGCATGCATTAACATTTTCTTTTAATCCAAATAATATGATTCTCTTCGCTTCAATTAGTTTGATTCTATTAACCTACAATCAAACCAATGTGTATATAGACTAATTCACACCACTATTCCTACTCATATTTCCCATATGATTCGATCCTTCCTTACACCTGCAACAACAAGTGAGAATTCATAACCTCTACCACATGCAATCAGATCTATGCGAGAGATAAAAAAAATACATTTAATAGATAAGGAGATCCATCACAATTATTCTTTGCATAAGCTCCATATGTTCAGATCGCTGAGATAGTTATCTCTTGCATGCACCCTTTTTGTTGCTCCTTGCTCCTCTATTTATAATATTTGATCCTCTCAATATCAAATTCATTTACCTTGGTTTTAATTTACTATATCGTTGACTAGATTGTTGGAAATATGTTATCATTGATAGTAAAGGTAATGGAAAAGAAAATGAAAAGGAAAAGGTAAAGGAAAAGGCAATGAAAAATTAATTGCATTAGTAAATAGGTTGACATTGGTGGACAAGTTAAATATTGATGGAAAAGGAAATAACAAAGGTGGCATGGAAAAAAGAAAAGGCAATGGAAAATGTGGCATAGGAAAAAGTCAAGGTAATGTCAAAGGTGGCACAGGAAAAGAAAAATCATTGCAACTGGTAAAGGCAATAACAAAGAGTGGCAAAGACAAATAGAAGGTTTAGAGACTTTTGAGCCAATTCTTGGATAGTAGATCATCTTAGATGAATATGGAACTCACTCAAGTGGATAGATATCTCAAAGATATTTCCAACGGTGTGTGGAAGTCTAAAAATTGTCTATTGGATCGAAAGTTAGAGCCAGTCAAAGCTATGGACCCCAAAATTCAGCCTAGTAGACCTAGACTCTGAATGTATGAGCTTTGGTGTGCAACCAAAGTTGGAAGAAGTTCCAAACCTAGCAGTAGAGCCTCTACATGAAGATTCAGGATGACTTGGAGCAACACCGAACTAGCATGAAGTGATTTCATTGGACTAGAGGAGCCCACATTACAGGTTGGCTTGACAGAGGTACCATGGAGAGGCCACCTCTATGGTATTTTTTAAAAGGCCTAGGTCTAAGTAACTGGGATTTCAATTGGGTGGGTGGAGTCCACCCAGTGGAGGTATATCCCGGCGGTGTATAACCCAACGAAACCTTTCGACGCACAAAAGGAATGGTCTGGGCGGTGGAAGTTGGGACATGAAAACTAAGCATTGTCTAATGAAGAGTCGAGCGGGAGGACCACTCTGAAATATTAGCCTGTGGAGGGATAGCCCAAAGGTATAACAGAGCTGCAAGCGAGGGAGAGCCATCCTAGAGGATTTTGAAGAAAAATGCAAAGAAATGGCTGGTAAGCCCAAAAAAAAATTAATAAAGGAAATGGTCACAAAACAGGCCTTAGAAGACCTTCTCTTTCCTCTCTGACAATAGGAGAGGTGACAACATGCGATCAGGCTAGATGACAAAGGAAAGTGCCATCAACATAGGAAATAGGAGGACATGTGGAAATATTTTTTGTCATTTTTTGGCACCCTAATGGCTCGTATTTTGGTGACATGTGTCACCACTCATAGTTCAACATGTGGTAGGAGTGACATCATAATGACATCATCCTAGTGTTATGAGCCCAACAGTATGGTTGGTGTGCACTAAACAAAAGTGTCGGGAGATAGGGGCATCATGACATAGAGGTGCAACAATTGGTTGATGGTGGGCAATCAAAGATTTTTTGAGAGGACCCCATAGGACAAATCATCCCACTCGACAAATCCTATAAGATTCAATTTCGTGCACATTAGAGGAAGCACTGGGCAGCAAGTGTCGTGGCACGATGGCACATAGGAAACTAATCAAAGAAGCGTTGGGAAGTCCCCACAGACATTACACCGACGAGTTCATTGTGGTGTGAAAACTCAATGCAACAGGATGTTGGTGGCTACATGCTAGGCATCTGCACTCGGACCTATGCCACAAGTAGGAACTGGGGGCGCGGAGGATATAAAGAGACGCGAAGGTTTTTGGAGCGGATAAGTGCCAAATATTTAGTTGATTCGCGTAGAAGCGTGACCAATGGTGCAAAGACATTTAGATAAGGAATTGGCTCACATAGGGCTCAAAAGGGCTTACCACCTAAAGTATTAAGTCATGGTCATGGAGATCGGGTCTGTGGTAGAAAAGTAGGTAAGAAAGTTGAGCCATTAGGGGATTAATGGGTAAAAGACAAAACTATCGGTTTGGTAGCAGATTTGGAATATTAAGCCAAAGTTAATTGCATATAAAAATATCAAAGCTCTGCTAAAACCTATTAAAAAGGAAGAATTGCTAAAATATGTAGAAAAAATCAGTTTAACTTGCAAAGAATGGTTGTTGAGGTGAGATAACTTGGAGAACATGTCCAAAAGACTGAGATGAACAAGACAAAGGAAAAAATAAGGAAGCATGAAGAAATCAAAGAAAATAGAGAGAATCCAAAAATATTAAGCCAAATTATATATAAGAAGGCCTCATCAAGGAGAATAGATACAATTTTTTTTTAGACAGAGCTTCTGGTGCAGCGAGGTATTGGTATGGTGAAGTTGTTTTCTGTGGTGGTGAGATGCAATAGGTGGCTATATAGGTTGGGGTGTTGAATACAAATTCAAGAAGAAAATTTTGTAATGTGTAGCGAAATATGAGAGTAGAAAAGGGCTGGTGGTGGTTGCATGAGAGAGAGAAACAAAGTGTTGCTAGAGTAAGTGTGTTCAGTAATGAAAATTTGTTGAAAAAAATGGTGATTTATTAAATAACGAGAGATTACTAAAGGTGTTTAAGGTGGCTTTGGTGAGAAATTGCAGCAAACATATTTATTTGTTTGTGAGGTAATTAATCTCTTGGTTTTAGTACGAAAATGGATGAAAGATGGATCAACAAGACCAGAAAGTGGTAGCTTTCTTATTAGGGGTATGATCTCCTTCTAGTCGGTGTTAGTAAATATTTGAGGCAAGAGTCCCTTTCATCAGAGATTGATAAACGAGTAGGGGAAAGAGTCCCTTCCAGTGAATACCGATAAACGAGGAGGGGTAACAATCCTTTTTAGTGGTAGTTTATAAAAGGTCAAGGATTGAAGTTCCTTTCAGTAATAACTAATAAACCTACAAGTGGTAGCTTGCGGGGCCATGATGTAATCAATCTAATCTTGTAATCCAAAAAATATTGGTGTCTTGTGTATATGTTGTTGATGTGTTTTATGTTTATGATGTTATGAATAATTATTAAATTGATTGAAAAGTGTAATTTGTGAAGACTCTGTAAAATTTTTCCACACTACTGATTCACCCCTCCCCCATCTCAGTAGTGTCCTAGTTTCCATTGTTTTTAACAATTTCTATCAAAGGCATTTTCCTTCAGGATCAATTTAATAGTTGGAAGGAAGTTCAGGGACCATGGAGAACCAAGTCTGTATTACTAAAGATGGAGTTCCATTTTTGAATGGCTCAAATTATACAACTTGGAAGGTAAGGATGAGAATATACTTATAATATCTTGATTTGGATGTATGGCTATCTGTTCGGTATGGAGTAATATGGCTATCTGTTGGGTATGGAGTAATATATGATAAGTTTGAAAAAAAATCCAAGAAGGAAATAATGAGAGGGTTTTCTAAGTCAGAGATTGAAAAATTAATCTGTTTTATAACTGCCAAGGAGATATGGGCCAAATTGCGGTCCATCTATGAAGTAGACATGCAAACTGCATGTAGTGTCAAGAGGATTTCCAAGGAGGAAGAAGTAGGAAAATATTCAAAGAACGTTGAAAATCATGAATCAGATGATGATTCTTTTGTATCAATAGGCCAAATTGATGATCAACACCCAGAGAAGATGTAATCTACAAGTAAGTTGTTGTTTTTTGTTATTGTAGAACAATAGAACATTTATCTTCAAATTTCTAAGCTACAAGTAGTGGTGAAAATGAGAGTTTCTCATCAAGTTGTAGTGAAGATAGAGATACCTTAATAGCAATAGAAGATATGGAAATTGGTCAAGAATACAACAGGTCCACCTCTGGTGAAGAAGTAGAAAGGAAAACTCACGTATTAACAAAAGAATCCCTAGAGTCATCAAGGGAAAAAAATTTTTAGAGTGAAATAAATAATTCTAGTGGTGAATATAGTTGATCCTTTATTTATTTGGAAGATGTTGAAGAAAATATCTATTTGAAGAAGGAGCTCATAAAATATTGAGGAGAGTAAGAAATTCAGAGCTATAAATATGAAGCTGGAATGAATAAGACATTAAATGAGCAGTTGTTGAATCTTCAGAAGCATATAGACAATTCTGAAGCGTTGAAAGACAATCAAACTAGCGGTTGTTCCTCTTAGGCCAAGACAACAATTGAAAATTATGGTGAATCAAAAATAGCATTAAAGGGACCCACACACTTGGCTAAAATAAGGCTCGATAGTGCTACAATGGCAAAGAAAATAACACAAAAAAATAAAGGGACTTCCAGGAGTCAAAATAAATGTATGCAACCCTTCATAAGATTTTTTTGTATTAATGCAAGGAACTTTGCCTCCAAGTGTCCAAAAAGGAAAATTAAGGTGCAACAACATAGGTGGAATGCACAATATTAGACACAACCACAAATTCCTCAGAAGATAAATTCGACCAGCCAAGCATAAAGAGCCTTTTCTTCTCAAAGGAAATATTTTCAATGGCCCAAGAGTAGAAAAACAGTAAATTACAGTCCAGGAAATTAGACAAGCACAAGATTTGGTAAAAATCATAATTTGTGTGTCCCCTTCTTGAAAAAATTTGAATGTTACAGGTGTGATAATTTTGGGCATAAATTAGTTGCATGCAAATATATCAAGAAATTCTTTTTCCAAAATGTTGCAAATAGAGTTGAGAACCCATAAAAAGAACTGTGTGAGATCTATTTCAGCACCTAGAAGAAAGGAAGATTGAATGGTGCATAGAGGAGGTGCAAAATAGTGTTTGGCTTTGAAGATAAACAAAAAAATATTGGCACATCAGACTCTAAAATTCCAGTGGTTGATCTCTCCTATACAACCTATAATAGGTGGAGTCTCCAATCAGATAAAACAAGTAGCATCAACCATGAAAATCCTCGAAAGGAATACATCGAGAAAGAAAATAACAGGTAAAATTCAAATTGGATTTAATTAGTGCTAACAAGAATAATGGCTAGTGTTCTATATGCTCAGGAAATGGTATAGAGTCACCCATTCAAGTAAACCAACACAAGAAATAAACTCATTTCCAGGTGTGGAAGAGAGAGGAAGATATTATATGCAGGGGGAGTATATCCCTTGTTGCTCTTCATTGAAGAGAAGAGGATGGATTCAAGGGAAGACAAAAAAATTCAAATGAAAGGATAAGGAAGGAACATGCCAAGAATTGCATCTGAAGGATAAGAGAAGTATTAAATGTTGTTTTCAAATCAAATATATAGATAGATGGTGATTATCTATTTACTGCTAATGCAAGTATTGCTTCAATATTACTAATTCAAAGAGGGAGCACAACCACAGGGGGAGTATACCCAAGTCAATATTTGAGTATCAAATTATGCTTTGACAATTGGTATCATTAACTAGCATCAATTGTGTGCTGCATGAAAGAGGCTAATGGTTTTTATGCATATTATCTTGAGTTGTTGATATGATGAATGAATTGACTATATGATGTTGTTCCAATTGTTAATTGGTATCAGGAATCAAATTTTTTGGTGAAAGAAACACGATCAGAGGATGAGATCACTCTGTTATCAAGTGATCAAAAATTACTATAACTAGCATCAATTCAACAATTGGAATCATTTTAAATTGGTATCACATGTACAATCAATTGATATTTACAGTTATTAGATTATTTTTGAGAGTATGGTGTTCATGTTGTCAGTATGAGATTGTAAGTCCAAGTGTTGGTAAATGAGTCTTGATTTATATGCCTAGTTCTTGATGAGTTAAATGTATCATAGTGAGTCGGTCGTCATTAGACGTCTTCCAAGTGAAATACAGGTGAGTTTTTTAGGCACGCATTGGTGGGAGTCCCTCTATGTTTTTCAGGTAAGCACTTCTATGTGTTGCAATTTGTTGTTCAACAACTGACAATTGATGGTGTCATGCATAGGAAAGGTTGTTCTTGTTGCTAGAGGTCAGGTGTATGTGTCTAGGATGACACTGTTATGAATGTAATCCTAGATGAGACTCAGACCAACATGATTTATTTTTTCATTTATCAGTTGCACAAGCATGTGTTGTTTCAACAAGAGATTCCTCTTGTTTGTTTGAGGCAAATATTAGGGAGTGAATACTCCTCTCCCTTCTATTAAATATTCTTTTTTGGAAATAAAGGAAGTTGCTTGAATAATATCAGAGGCATACGATTTTTTCATCTTAAGCAGAAGCAATTGATAGGTCCACAAGATTAGAAGATGGAGGGAGATTTTTGACAGGGTGAGCATGTTAGTATATTTACCATTTATGTCAAAAGGGGGGAGATATTTATGATCAAACACAAGATGGTAAATTATCATTGACAAAACATAAGGAAAATTATAAAAGAAAATTAATAATCATTGGTAATGGTGTATTATTTTATATTGGTGTTTCCATCAATGCCAAAGGGGGAGATTGTTGCAAATATGTTGTCATTGAAGGAAAAGGCAATGGAAAAGGGGATAATGGAAAAGAAAATGTGAAGGCAAAGGCAAAGGCAAAGGAAATGGCAATGACAAAGTAACTACATTGGTAAATATGTTTTCATTGTTGGGAAAGGTAAATATTGATGGCAAGGGAAATAACATAGGTGGCACATAAAAAATAAAAGGCAATGGAAAAGGTGGCACAGGAAAAATCAAAGGCAATGGAAAAGGTGGAACAAGAAAAGAAAAATGATTGCAACTGGTAAAGGCAATAACACAGAGTGGAAAAGGAAATTAGAAGGTGAAAATAATTTGTATCCAGTTCTCAGAGATTAGTTCATATGAAATTCAGATGGAACCCACTCAGATGGATAGAGATCTGAACTAGCTTTCCAACGGTGTGTGGAAGTCTAAAAATGGCCTCTTGGATCGAAAGTTAGAGCTAGTCAAATATAGGGACCCAAAAATTCAACCTAGCAGACCTAGAGGTGAATGGATGAGCTTTGGTGCACAGTCAAATTTGGAAAAAGTAGCAAACCTAGTGGTGGAGCCTTTGTGTGAAGCTCCAGGCTAACTTGGAGCAACACCGAAGCAGTGAGAAGTGTTTTCATTGGGCCGGAGGAGCCCACATTACAGGTTGGACCAAAAAAAATTACCCTTGAGTTCTAAGCTATTCGGATCGCAATGGAGCAGATGGAACCTACCTAATGGAGGTATAGTCCTGTGGTGTATAACCTAGTGACACCTTTTGGCACAAAAAAGGAATGGTATGGGAGGTGGAAGCCATGACATGATAGCTAAGTGTTGTCCTATGAAGAGTCGAGTAGGAGGACCAATCCAACAGCTTAGCCCGCTGAGGGCTAGTCCAGAGGTATAATGGAGTTGCAAGTGAGGAAGATCCAACCCAGAGCATATTGAAGCGAAATACAAAGAAATGGTCAGTAAGCCCAAAAAAAAATTGAAAAAGGAAATGGTCGTAAGATAGGCCTCAAAGGACTTTCTCTCTCCTCTCTGACAATAGGTGAAGTGGCAACATGTGATTGGGTCAGACGATAGAGGAAGGCAACGTCAGCATAACCAATAGGAGGTGGACACCCAGAAATTAATTTTTTCATTTTTGTACACCCTACTAGCCTGTATTTGGGTGATACGTATCACCACTCACAAGTCGACACAGGGTAGGAGGGTTGTCATTGTGACATCATTTCGGTGGTATGAGCTCGACGGTATGGTTGTTTTTAACTAAAAAAAGCACCATGAGACAAGGGTGCTGGGATACAGAGGCATGATAGTTGGTGGATGGAATCCAATAAAATATCTAATAGGAGGACCCCATAGGACAACTAATCTCACTAGACATAGCCCAAACGATTCAATTTCGTGCACATTAACATAAGCACCGAGTAGAAAGGGTCAGGCCGCTATGGGATAGTGGCAACCAATCAGAGAAGCATCGAGCGGTCCGCATGGGCATGTTAACCCCAAGGTTAGACCCTGACATGTTTATTGTGGTGTGAAAAATCAATGCATCAGGATGTTGGGGGCTACAAGCTATGCGACTGCATTGGTCCCTATGCCAAAGGAAGGAACTAGGGGCGGTGAAGATATAAAGAGTCACGAACGCTCTTGGAGCAGAGAAGTAATAACTCCTTGGTCACTTCGTGTAGAAGCGTGACCAAAAGAATGAAGCCATTTACATTAGGAATTTCCTGTGTAGGCCTCAAATGGGCTTAGCGCCCAAAGTTTTAAGTCATGGTCGCGAAGACCGGTTCTATGGAAAAAATTAGGTAAGGGAGCCAAGACAATAGGGGATTAGAGGAAAAAAGGTGGAACCATCAATTTAGTAGCGAATTTGGAAAATTAATCCAAATTTAACTGCAAATAAAAATAGTGAAGCCCTACTAAAACTTGTTAAAAGGAAGAATTGCTAAAAGATGCAGAAAAACTCAGTTTAACTTATAGAGAATGGATGTTGAGGTTAGATAACTTGTAGAATATTTCTAGAAGACTGATATGAACAAGACAAAGGAAAAAATAAGGAAGCATATATAAATCAAAGAAAATGAATAGAATAAAAAAATATCAAGCCAAATTCTTTATAAGCAGGCTTGATCAAGCAGAATAAATACAATTTTTGTTTAGACAGAGCTTCTAGTGCATAGAGGTGTTGGTATATTGAAGTTGTTTTTTGTTGTGGTGAGAAGCAGTAGGTGGCTACAAGGGTTGGGGTGTTGAATGAGAATTCAAGTAATATATTGTGTAGTGTGCAATAGAATTTGAGAGCAACAAAGGGCTTCTATTGGTTTCATGAGAGAGAGTAGCAGAGTGCTATAGGAGTAGATGTGTTCAGTAATGAAAAATTGTTGAATGTATTGGTGATTTGTTCAACAATTAGAGATTTTTGAAGGGTTTTAAGGTGGATTTAGTGAGCATTTGAGGTAAACATATTTAGTTATTTGTGGGGTAAGTGGTCTCTTAGTTCTAGTATGAAAATGGATGAAAGATGGATCAACAAGACAAGCAAGTGGTAGCTTACATAGCAGGGGTAGGAGCTCCTTCTAGTGGGTGCTAATAAATATTTGGGGGCAAGAGTCCCTTTCAACAGCAACTAATAAACGAGCAGGGGTAAGAGTCCCTTCTAGTGAGTATTGGTAATGGAGCAGGGGCAGCGACCCCTTTCACTGGTAGTTGGTAAACGAGCAGGGATTGAAGTTCCTTTCAGTAGCAACTGATAAACCTATAAGTGGTAGCTTGTGGGGCCATGGTGTAATCAAGTTGAAGCTTGTTATAAAAATAAGATTGGTGGCCGTTGTATATGTTTCTCATGTGCTTGATGTTTATGATGTTATGAATAATTGTTAAAGTGATTGAAAAGTATAATTTGTGAAGAATATTATAATTTGGCCACACTACTGATTCACTCCCCCTCTTAGTAGTGTCCTAGTTTCTATTGTTTCTAACACAGATCAATTCCATCTGCATGCACGAATTCCATCGAAAATACCTTGGTTTTTTTTATTTTTACCACATGTAGGCATGGCGTCACAGACTATAAAGATTTTTTTTGGCTGAAACCTTCCTAGTTTCCCTGTTAACAAGCCTTCCCAGTGGCTACAACCTTCCACTTGCACTCATGAACCTTCCTCTGCGCGCTTGAGGCTTAACGTAGTCGAAATCATTCTCTGCGTAGTCTAAAACTTGGAAGCATGATACTTCATTACCTACAACACCTACACATGCACGTGTGGTCTCTATAACATCTTTCATGCAAGCCTCTACAACTTCCTACTCTCAAACATCAATCATGCACTGTGATTTCCGACCATTAAACAAACATGAAGAAACATAATCCTCCATGTAAACATATTGATATGACATCTTCCATCAAGTTAACATTCAACATCTAGGTTGACATCAAGGCCAATGCATTTTCCATAATGCCAACAATCTCCCCATTTGGACTTATTGGAAACCTCCTACAAATCACCAAGTCCTATCTCCCCCTTTGAAATCAAGGGAAAATGGAAAATCCAGGTTGAGAGAAGTGCTCCCCTTAACATGTTTAACATAATAAGGCTAATCTTATAGCTATATGATATAACCATACCTGCTCATACTGAACATGCCCCCCCTGAGAATTAGGGGAATTTTGAGGTCTAAAATGATCTTCCTAAGAAAATTATAAAATAATAACGGAAATAATAAAATAAGATTAGATTACATCATTAAATTTTAGAGGGAAAAAATAAAATAATATTTTTTCAACTCATATTTTTAAGTTATCTCCATATGGGTTTACTCAAATTTCAAGCAGAAATACTCATTGGATGAAAAATTTGATTCCTCATCCAAGGAGTACCCATGTTGCATACTTTTTGTTATCACAATAAACTTTGTTTTTTAATTTTTTTTCAGAAAAGGCTAACAGTTTCAGTTTCAACATTTTTGATGTTATAAATAGGGAAATCATTGATAGCGGTGCTATCAACATTTTAATGTTTTGATCAAGTGTTCTGAAGAAATTCTATCACAATGGGCTCATCAGCATTTCCAATATAATTGATAGGCCAATTCTCAGCGCCAAAAATGGGCAGTTTAAAAATATGTTTTTTCCTGTAAAAGACAGTAAATTCGGGAGCGGTTTTCCAATAGGTGGAAAATTATTTTCTAAATATGAAGGATGTTTTTTTCCACAACGAATCCAATCAAAAAAAAACCTATCTTTCTTTTCTAATAGATGTTATGGTTTGAAATTTTAGAAGTATATTTGAAGACTATTTTTTAGGATTTTTCAATCCTGTTTTATTAACTTTTTTCAAAATCAGTTTCCAAACAGCTGAGAACGAATTTTACAAAACCAAAATAAATTTTTATCCACGAAGGACCTATTTAAAAAAAACTTTCTCATTTTTCTAACGTATATCACGGTTTTGGAGTCTTAAAGGGATCACTAGACCCTATTTTTCAGGAATTCGAGAGGAAAAATCTCATGGACGGTTGGTGACTTGGATGCCACCTCATCAAATTCGACTTGATGTTCCTTTTCTCCGGAAATGACTCCAACAAAAAAATTGTCTTTAGATTCATAAAGGCTTGGAAGGATTTATATGCATGTATTTGAGAGATACACTTTATGTCTTTTATTTTTAGAAATTTGTAATTAAATCTGAATACTATTAGCCTATGATCAGTTGATGTATTGGCTATAAAGATATTTTCAGAAGAATGAAAAAGGGTTGGATTTTATTTGAAAACATTTTCATTCTGGTGTATTTGAGCAGTCTTGAATATATTACAGTTTTTAATGAGAATTATATAGGAAACTCATGTGTTGTAATTCCCCGTCAGTTTCTTCTTCATTATAAATACTTTCTTTCATGACTGAAAATGTTATTATCCAAGAGCAATATTCATTGATTCTCCTTTCTTGTATTTATAAATCATTAGTATTTTTTTTCCTTAATCAACTATATACTCTGTCTCATTTCAGTCCTTTTCTTCCAATTTCTCAAACAGTCAAAGGATTTGATGCTATCATGTTTTTTATATCTTGCTC
Source organism: Pinus albicaulis (assembly GCA_034641835.2). Taxonomy (NCBI): domain Eukaryota; kingdom Viridiplantae; phylum Streptophyta; class Pinopsida; order Pinales; family Pinaceae; genus Pinus; species Pinus albicaulis. The sequence continues at coordinate 1,771,918,466 of CM076578.1, read as the reverse complement.
ATTAGATCTGTGGATTTAATTATTTAGGATTGGACTCCATGACCAATGGTATGTTTTGTAAAAAACCCAACCAATTTCATCATATGAACTAAATTTGGCCATATATCTTAAAAGAGAAACCTTCTACTATAGTGACCTTTGGGTAGTTGTGTTTTAGGGAGAGATACCTCTCCAGGTTGAAGGGCCAATTTTCAACCTAAAAGAGGTTCGAGGTTACCTTAGGGTTTTACCTAAGTGATAACACTTTTGATGGACCCTGCTACACGAAAAATGAGAAATACATGAAAAAAATGATTGCAATCAAGTTTTTCATGTATTTCTTACTTTTCGTGTAGCAAGGTTGATTGAAAGTATACAACATGGGTACTCATTGGATGACGGATTAATTTTTTCATCCAAAGAGTACTCCCGCTATAAATTTGAGTAAAACCTTAAGAAGATAAGTTTAAAATACGAGTTGAAAAAGTAGTTTTATTATTATTATTTTTATTTTCTAATATTTTTACTTTTTTACTCCAAAAATAGCGAATCATCCCCCATGGTTGACATCATCATCTTGAATTCTATAAGTTCTTATAAATTTTATTTTTCTTTTAATTTTTTCTTAGGAGGCCCATTTTAAACCTCAAAATTCCCCTAATGCATATATGTTACCTCTAGTGATATGTAATAAAACTATTGTTCATACATGCCCGATAATGGAACAATGATGATACCTATACAATATGACATCCAAAAAAAATAGTATTATATTATAGGATGGCCATTCAATACATCAACATAGTGAGGCTTTGAAGTATTATTAGAAACCAACCAACATCATGACATAGTGAAAATCCTCATCTGAGATCTTCATAACCATGTAGTATAGAAATAACATATGCCAACCGATAAAAATAGAGATAGTAGTAGCCCAAATGCCAATACTTAGTAATAAATGCAAGATCAATGATCAAAAACAATAATGAACTCATTATAGATCAAAATAAACCATGCCATAGTAACAGTAAAATTTATCTTCCAATAGTAGGAAATGTATCAATGAACCAATATAAGAATTCTGATAATAGCAACAATAACCATAGATCATATCAGATAAGTTGTGCTCATTCTATTCATAATGAAACAATGGAAGCATATGAGATCCTCCCCCTCAATATGTGCTGGTATTTCCTTACCAATAAAAAATATGCATAACTCATCACACTCCAACATCAGATCAACAATTTTCAATAAACCATTGTCAGAAGCATAATTCCAACAATGAGTTGTTGTATAAAATGGGAATCTCCCCTTGAACATGTCATATCTTCTCTTACAAATACAGATGGAACATTAGTAGCATAAATAATCACAAAAAGAACAACATATGAAATCATAATTAATGCAAGGCTACCCCTAAGATCATGCACTACTGATCCTGTGGACTTAATTGTTATCCTTTGCTTTATATAATTCCATGTACCTCACATTTACTTCTATAGTCCTTGTTAGAAATAAACATTGAGTACAATAAACTATAGTAAGGGTTGTCTTCCCTATATTTATAGATACTACTCCTTCCTCCAAATATGATATTCAAGATTAGATGGCTTACAAAGTATGGTCCTCCTACAATCCTTAGTCGTGTGTCAAAAATTATGACACATAACACTTTTTGTAATAAGAAACTTGTTTGTATTTTCTGCATTTTCTAGATCTGCAATAAGTGGCCATATGACCAAACAAGTTACAAGTAAATTAATATCCATTAAACCATCTCTTATACCTGAGCACTGACCCTGTTTCTGATCCTAATTGGTGACTTGATTCATTTTTATTTTGAGTTTTATTAAAATCCTCATCATCTTTTTGTAGATATGAACCCTTGTGTTTATATCCAATTCTTGTCTTAGTTAGAGGAGAACAATGTTCAGTAATAATCTTCTCTAGTGACTCAAATGACTTTACCCATTTGATATTCCAATCTATTTTTTATTTTTTTTCTCATAATGTTCTTTTAGAGTCACTATGATTCTAACTTTTCACATTATTTCATTAAGACTTCCTCTCTTCTATAGGCTACTTCTAAATGTGTCTTTAGCAATTTTATTTCCTTGACAACACTTCCTTCTTTAGTTTCTAGTTCTTGGTTTTCATTCCCGAGTCTATCAATCTCTCTTAATGCCTTCATTAAATCACCCACTTCACAACTATCTAATTCACTAGTCAACTAATCTTCAAGAGCCATAAGTATTTTGAAACAAGTGTTAGAATTTGAGTCTGAATCTAACTGTTCATCATATATATCTTCATTAGAATAAATGATTTTATTTGTTGATAGTTTCTTTTTGACATTTTTCTTGGTTTACATCCTATCCTTTTTATTTCTTACCATTATTTTTTTTATACGGGAATTTAACTACATAGTGACCTACTCTTCCACAAGAAAAACATCTAAAGGGATTTTTCCCTTTGAATTTACTAGTTCCCACTTGCAACTTCCTCATAAATTTTTCGTATTCCTCCTCTGAGATGTAATTGGCATATTTAGGGTCATCCTTTTGTTTTTCTTTACATGTAGCTTTGAAAGAAACTTCTATAATTGGTGATGTATTCCGTTTTTTTCTCATCTTGTAAGCTATAAAGATCCCATGGAGTTGTTATAGAGTAAGACTACTCAAATCCTTTATTTCTTCAATGCTAAAAACTTTGGCAGCGAACTTTGGGGTTAGTAATATCAAAATATTTTCAATAATAGTAGAATCCTCTATCTTGTCCCCAGACCTTTTCATAGTGTTAGTAATTTCTTCTACTCTAAGGAGGAAGTTTTCAATTATTTCATCATCATGCATTCTAAGAGACTCATACTAAATTATATATGATTGAAGTTATGCACTTGTTACCTTAGCATCACCTTCTTAGCTTTGGACAATATTATCCCATATTTCTTTTGCAGTGTTTAGCTACATGAATTTTACGAATTTAGATTCTACTACTCCTCCCAAGATAAAATTTTACTACCTTTCCATTATTCGCATACCGCTTCTTTCCTGCCTCATCTCTTGGAATGGAGGCAAGATATTGATATACACCTTCAACAAATATCCATACATAAACTTCTAGTGACTGCAAATACGATCTCATTCTGACCTTCCAAAACATAAAGTTAGTTTCATTAAACTAGGGTTTCTTGGTGAAAAGAACTCCATATTGTCTACTCATCTTATTAGATCTTCCCTTTAAGTGATCAAGCTTCTTATGAGGGACCTTCTCTGATACCAATTGTTAGAAATATTGAGAGGGGGGGGGGGGGGTTAATCAATATTTCATGCCCATTTTAATTTACTTAACTTATGATTTCATCTAAAATTTATATTGAACCATTATTTAATTATAAGGATATTTTGCTAAAAACCATGAACAACATTAAGTATAAAATCATGTAAACATAAACACAAGACACATAGGAACACTGATATTTTTAGGTGGAAACCCAATGTGGGAGAAAACCAACACTAATGTCGTCTTTGTCTTCTTTATTATTATAAAGAAAATATTTTACATCTTGTACTAGCGTAGACTTTTACTAGTATGTTGGCTCCTACCTGGAGGAGGCTGCAACCTCCACAACCAACTCCGATTGGAAGGAAGCTACTAATACTTGATCAATTTTATTAGCTCCTATTAGACTCTTGTATTTCATATTATCACAAAGTGACTGATTATTTCTCAGATCTCTCATTTTTAAAATGATATTCCATGGCTGTCATTTATTTTCAAAAAAGAAGGGATATCCTGACTGTCAATAACTTAAAAGGAATCAATCTTTCTTTCAGTTTAGTAGAAGGAAGAAAGTGTCACTGATAAGGTGTGATGGTGATCAAACTTCATTTATGCCCTAATTCCATTTCATTCACCCTCTTTGTCCCTCATTTTCTCCATATTCTAAAGTTCTACACCTTATTTCTTTCAAACCCCCTCTTTAACTATTAAAATTCAAATTTTATAGTTAAAAAAGAGCAGCTCCACCCACCCACTAACAACTGTATCATATAATACTTACCACTTACAGTAGCTCCGCATGCCCATCGAACAACGGTGTTGTACAAAACTATACCATAAACCTTACCTCTTGCCCGCACTTAGCACCCCTCAAGTTTTAACCTTTTATTCTTAACTCATCACCAAAACATAAAACTTCGCTGATGCAATTTGGTGGGACCCATCCGACTTTTATACATTACCAAATATACATGCAAACCTTTGTATTCTGCATTTTCCTTACCTTTCACCTTTTCACACTTCCCAGCGTTTAGCCCGTTGCATTTCACACTTCGCACATTTTATAACTTACATTTTAAGTGCCCACAGGTTAAAAGTTTTAACTTGCGATATAACCATCAGAAATCACAAAGTTTAAAGAATAAGTGTGGAGGGAAGTGTTAAATTTTTCGAAGTGCATTGTGCGATGCCAGGTGGGACCCAATCGCCTAACACACATCTCAATTTTTAAAAGATAGTGCAAAGGGTTCATGTTAAAGTCGTCGAAGTGTGATGTGAAATGCTAGGTGGGACTCGATCGCATAGCACACATCGCAAGTCTTAGAAGATAAGTGCTAAAGAAAATTTTAAAACAACGAAATGCGAAGTGCGATGTTGGTGCAAATGCAATGTGGTTCTGAGATGAAACCTATAGGATTTCAAGTCCGTGTATGTGTTTTTATTTTTATTTTTACGTTGTTTTGTTTAAGAAAGGGTCAAGTCAGGCAAAGGCATTTGTGCAAAGATGAGCATGTTGTAACTGCAAGAGCACAAAGGGTGTTCATACAACAGATTTCGCCAGCACAACAATCACTTTTCCAGCATAGTACTAAAAAGGTGGTGACTTAGCAACAGTCTTCCAGAAGAATAGGGCCAGAAACGCATACGCACTCCTTTTAGATCGATTTCTTTCCATTCAGTTCATTTTGAGAAATTATAGATTGCCTTGTCACACAAGCATTGATTTTAATTTGCTTTTATTTTTATAAAAATACTTCATTTTTGGAAGTATCAAAGGTTGATTGATTGAGATCAGAACTATTTTTTGTCTATTGAAGTACTGTAAGCTTTTTCAAAGCACTAGAGCATCAATAATAATCAGACCATTCACAGGATTCTTGTGGCTTAAATATTGGTGATTTTTTCTTTTGTTATTATGTTTCATTGTCATCTTTCATCGTAATCATTTGAATTCCAATTGTAAAGCAGAATGTGTGATGAATAGGATTTACTATTGAGTACCTTATTCTGGCTTCATTTACAATCATAATGTTTTCCACTGAAGGCAAAACTAAATAATTTTTAATTTCTCTTTAGTTCTGCTGATTATTTATATATTTCTGTCATAATCCATTTATAAATTCGAAATATCCAGTAAATACTCCTAGATTTCCCTGTGTTTACTCTATGAAAATTTGATGCAACTATCCAGTTATATTTTGACTCCATTTCCCAATAGACATTAATCCATTGAATACAATCAATTTTCCAAAATCCAAAACAAAACTCAAAACCCAAGTACAGTCATAACTAGCCTAAAAATTATCCAAACAAAGTTAAATATTAAAGAGAGAGCCCTCTCTGAAACTGGCATGGCTAGATCCCAGTTTACAAATTTAGTTTGATGTTGGCCTATATGATTATTTCTCACAATCTCTAGTAAATTACATAACGTTGACATAGTGGCGACCATAATGGGGATGAAATTTATCTTCCTCAGAAAGTACATCAAAGTTCAGATCTAATTACTAATGGTGGACAGTGACCAGACACAAGAAGGTTGCAATTATTCACCTGGAGACTCCATAATTCAAAGAACCCGACTTTTGAGCATTCATGGCGACTCCACAACATGGTGACTAGATTTTCTACTAAACAAGATGACAAGGTTTGTCACAGACCTTCTATCTAGTGAAGTTTTAAATGCATTCAAGAAATCAGTTATCAGAATTTCAGCTTGATGAAGATTTTCTAGCGGTTGTCTTTCTCATTTTGAAATCAAGAAAATTTAGTCCTGAAGCTATAAGATGTTTTCTAGAGGTAGTTGTTGAACGATATGAAAATGGTATTGAACTTTTGAATTCTCAAATTCAGTCCTATAATTTCTGAGATCCTCAAGAATTATTGGAAAGTCTTCCTTCCCCTAAGCAAGAGGAAATTGTACTACCTATTAACTTACATAGTGAGGATAATTTTTCTTTCAAGTACCAAACTGAAGATGTCAGTTCAGGGTTTAATATTGAGGACACAACTACTCAACTAGTCATCGAAGGCCTAGAAGCAAATATCATACATCATGCTTTTATTGATCCTATATCAGAGTATATGGAGGTTCTTCTTAGCTCAAATGCTCAAACATGTACTCTTTATAAGGGTCAGAAATTCCAATAGTTGCCATTTCATATTATAAATTTGGTTATGAGGACACATAATCAAGTTATACTGTTGATTTTCCTGACAGATAGTCAACTTGTCCTTTTGTTTCTGCTGCTACTTGACTGGCTAAACTGGCATTATTGTATTATTTAGAACATCAACAAATTTCAATAGGGTAGGGTAGGTAGGTGTGCAAATAATCTCAGTACTCTGAGAATTTTTCCAGCTTTAGTTCTAGAATGCTGCTTTGTTTTCATTTCAAGTATGTTCTGAACTTCAGTTTTGCAAAGAGTGTTAATTTTAGCTTGAAGACTGACAACCACAGAGGTTTTGTAGCAGATCAAGTTGCAGGTTTGGGATCAACACAATGGATCGGGGGTATTGGATCAGACCAATGGATCAGGCCACTAGTCTACGGTGTTCTTGACACCTCCTGAAGGAGATACCATCCCCAGTTGGAGCCAATGTTAGACTCCTGTATTTCACAGTATCACAAGGTGACTGATTATTTCTCAGATCTCTCATTTTTAAAATGATATTCCATGGCTGTCATTTATTTTCAGAAAATAAGGAAAATCATGACTTTCAAGAGCTTCAAACGAATCAATTTGCCTTTCAATTCAGTGGAAGGAAGAAAGTGTCATTGATAAGGTGTGATGGTGATCAAACTTCATTTCTACCCTCATTCCATTTCATTCACCCTCTTTGCCCCTCATTTTCTCCATATTCTAAATTTCTACACCTTATTTATTTCAAACCCCTTCTTTAACTATTAAAATTCAAATTTTATAGTTAAAAAAGAGCAGCTCCGCCCCCCCACTAACAACCATATCATATAATAATTACCACTTACCGCAGCTCCACCCACCCATCGAACAACCGTGTTATACATCACTATACCATAAACCTTACCTATTGCCCACACTTCGCACCCCACAAGTTTTAACCTTTTCTTCTTAACTCATCGCTGAAACATAAAACTCCACCGATGTGATTTGGTGGGACCCATCCAACCTTTATACGTTACCAAATCCACATGAAAAACTTTGTATTCCACATTTTCCTTACCATTCACCTTTTCACACTTTCCAGCGTTTAGCGCGTCGCATTTCGCACCGTAGATTTTATAACCTACCTTTTAAGCGCCTGCAAGTTAAATGCTTTAACTTGCGATATAACCATCACAAATCGCAAAGTTTAAAGATAAGTGTGGAGGTAAGTGTTAAATTTTCCAAAGTGCAATGTGAGATGCCAGGTGAGCCCGATCGCATAAAGCACATCGCAAGTTTTAAAATATTGTGCAAAGGGTTTATGTTAAAGCCGTCGAAGTGCGATGTGTGATGCCAGGTGGGACCCTGATCGCATAGCGCACATCGCAAGTCTTAGAAGATAAGTGCTAAAGAAAATTTAAAAACAGTGAAATGCAAAGTACAATGTTGGCACAAATTCTATGTGGTTACGAGATGAAACTTATAGTATTTCAAGTCCGGGTACATGTTTTTTTTTTACATTGTTTTTTTTAAGAAAGGGTGAAGTCAGGGAAAGGCGTTTGTGCAAATATGATCATGTTTTAACTGCAAAAGAACAAAGGGTGTTCATACAACATAATTTTCTAGCACAGCACTCAGTTTTCCAACACAGTACTAAAAAGGTGGTGACTCAGCAACAGTCTTCCAGCAGAACAGGGCCAGAAATGCAGATGAACTCCTTTTAGATTGGTTTCTTTCCTTTCAGTTCATTTTGAGAAATTATAGATTGTCTTGTCACACAAGAATTGATAGTAATTTGTTTTTATTTTTATATAAGTACTTCAGTTTTGGAAGTATCAAAGGTTGATTGATTGAGATCATAACTATTTTTTGTCTATTGAAGTACTGCAAGCTTTTTCAAAGCACTGGAGCATCAATAATAATCATACCATTCACAAGATTCTTATGGCTTAAATATTGGTGATGTTTTTCTTCTATTATTATGTTTCATTGTCGTCTTTCATTGTAATAATCTGAATTCCAATTGTAAAGTAGAAAGCGTGATGAATAGGATTTACTGTTGAGTACCTTATTTTGGTTGCATTTACAATCATAATGTTTTCCATTGAAGGCCAAACTAATGAATTCTTAATTTCTCTTTAGTTATGCTGAATATTTTCATATTTTTGTTATAATCCATTTATAAATTTGAAAGATCCAGTAAATACTCCTAGCTTGCCCTGTGTTTACTTTTTGAAAAGTTGATGCAACTATCCAGTTATATTTTGACTCCATTTCCCAATAGACATTAATCACTTGAATACAATAAATTTTCAAAAATCAAAAATAAAACTCAAAACCCAAGTACAATCATAACTAGCCTAAAACTTATCCAAAGAAAGTTAAATCTTAAAGAGAGAGCCCTCTTTGAAACTGGATTGCGAGATTCCAGTTTCCAAATTTGGTTTGATGTTGGCATATGTGATTAGTTCTCACAATATCTAGTAAATTACAGAATGCTAACAGCTCCTACTGGAAGGAAGCTCCTACATCCTCACTAAAGGATACAACGCTCAACACTTTTGTGGACCACGTTTCAAAATTTTCATATTGGATCCACCTATTTCAATCAACTATAAAAAAATGCAGGCCACCATCCACACTAACCATATATCAAGATACCAACGACTGAATCACTACATCTATAAATAATTGAATAATGAATCACTAAATCAATGAATACCAATACTGAATATGAATATGCCAAACATTGAATCATTCAAGACCAATTATACCTATGCAAATATATCATTGACCAAACCAATGAAATCCTTCTCAACAATCAATATTGAATATCAATTCTAAATAAAAATATGGCAAACACTAGATCATTGAATATCAATTATACCTCTACAAATATATCACTAACCAAACCAATGCAAACCTTCTCAACAACACTGACAATGTCAAGTCAATAGAACCATAAAATCTTCAAATCATACCAAGTCAAATCCTATGAAGAACCATGTCAAACCATAGCCGACCAATAAATCATCAAAAATATCTATATCAAGCAAAGTTTTGGTGACATAGAGCTATCTAATATCATTCATTAAATCATCAAAATCCTTTTCTCACTATTATTTTCAATACTAAGCCAAATACCAAGTTACAACCTTGTCAATTGTTAAGTCAAATCCTATTCATAAACTGCCATTTACCAAGTCACAAACCATCAAGTATAATGTCCAAATTTTTTCGAAAAACCAAGTAAATATTAAAGCACAATTTTAATATAAGACACTACAATTTCTGGCAATAATTTCATCAAAGACCTCTACTAAATTACAAGGTTTCTAGCAACATAACACTTCTTTCAATGTGACTCATTAAGCAACAAATCCATCAATGAAAATGTTCACTATGCAACAACAAAGCATCAATATCCAGACAAGGAATCGATGCCAACCCAAAATTGACACTACCAAACTCTACCTACAGACTTATCTAGGAAATCATAATATCCTTTCATAGATCATGGTTATCTACATTAAATATTCATCATAAACAAGGGAAGATCAATGGTGTCACCGTTAATGTGGTTAAGAGATGAATCAAAATACTTATTTATGAATATTATCAATGCAATAATCCCTGCATACATACTACCTCAAAGACTTCACTGGTTACACAAGTAGATTGTTTCTACAAAACCCTAATCATAACCCTTAATACTCTTCACACAAGCCATTTCATAAACCGCCATAACCTACAACTCATTCATTGTTAGGATACTAGGTCTCTATCATTCATTTTGCAGACTAGTGAGCCATGATATCATAACATAAGATTATCAAAGCATAAATCATACACACTCGTATTTTTTCAACATATGTAGATCTCAAATCAAGAACAAATTCAATTACTAAAATATTTCAAATACCTCCACAATCTCAATATAAATCTCTATCTATCTCGTGTCACTTCCATTCAAGACATACAATTCTATGCATATTACAAACCCCTACAAACATGAGATAGTCATGGTATCCACATTTTATCTCTGCAACACATATATATCTTGTCCAAGCAAAAAAGACCAAGATCTCAGTAAAATACTAGTCACATTACTAGTCGCAAGCCTTTGTTAATAGATTTGTAGACACTATCATTTTCATTTAATCCAAAAAATGTGAGTCTCTTCCCTTCAGTTAGTTCGATTATCTTAACCTACAATCAAACCAATGAGTATATAGACTAATTCACACCATTGTCCCTACTCATATTTCCCATAAGATTCGATCCTCCCTTGCACCTGAAACAATGATTGAGAATTCATAACCACTATCACATGCAATCATATATATGCAAGAAATAAAACAATACATTTAATAGATAAGTAGATCCATCATAATTATTATTTGAATCATCTCCATATATTCAAATCCCTGAGATTTGTATATCTTTCATGCACCCTCGTGCAAACCACTTCCAAATAATTTAATCACAAAGAACCCATCAGATGCACACTTAATGCTCCTCCTTGCTCCTTTATTTATAGAATTTTATCCTTTAAATACCGTAGATATTTAGCTTGGTTTTAATTTACTAGATCGTTGACCAAATCAATTCCATCCACACACACATATTCCATGGGGAAAACCTTGGTTTCACTCTTTTTTCTTTTTAAATTTTCACCACCTACAGGCATGGTCACAAGGATGATAAGGAGATTTTTTTGTTGTAACATTCCAATCCTTGTTAAAAATACTTCCCAATGGATACAACCATTAAGCCGCACTCATGAGACTTCATCCATGCGATTGAGGCTTAATGTAGCCCAAATCCTTCTCTGCCCAATCTAAAAATTGGAAGCATGGTACTTCATGACTTGAAACATCTATACATGCACTTGGAATATTTTTGACACCTTTCATTCAAGCCTATGAAACTTATTGCACTCAAACATCAATCATATAGTTGAAATTTCAATCTTGCACTGTGATTGCTAACCATCAAACAAACATAGAGACAAATAATCCTCCATGTAAACATACTGATATGACATATTCCACCAAGTCAAAATTCAATATCTTGGTTGACATCAAGGCCAGCACATTAGCCATAATGCCAACTACAGTGGATGAATCAACCAATGCTCTCTTAACAAAAGGGATTGAATAAGAATAATAATATTTGAAGGAAATATGGGATCTCGAACCAAACAAATTCCCCGAGACAGATGGGTTTCCAATCATTTTTTTTTTTCATAATTTTTTAGAGCTTAATTAAAAAGGATCTCATGCGAATGTTGAACAACATGAGAAAAAAAATACATGATTGGGGGCAGTACAAACTATTATTTCCTCGCCCTCATCCTGAAGGAATGAAACCCAATGAAATTTTCTAGGTTTCAACCAATATCAATATGCAACTCTGCATAATTTCTTTAACCAAGATCACAACAACAAGATTGAAAAACCTCCTTCCAAGCATCATCTTAGAGAATTATGGAGGATTTATGCAACACCAACAAATAATATATAATATTATACTAGTTCACGAAGCAATCCATTCTAGAAACGAAGCAGGTGAGTCTGGCATGGTAATAAAACTAGATATAGCCAATGCCTTCGATCAGGTAAGTCATTCTTTCCTCTTCTCAATGTTAGAAAATTTTGGTTCTATAAGGAATTCATTAGATGGATAAAATATTATTTTGGATCACCTTGGATTTGCACCATTAGTCAATGGTCGACCTTATCCTTTTTTTTCTTGCCTCGTAGGGCTACGTCATGGATGTCCTCTTTCCTCTCTGCTCTACATCATTCTGGTAGAAAGCTTAAGTATAAATCTGGAAAAGGTATGACATGAAGGTAAATTGGTGGGGTTGAGAATAGATAGAAACACTAAAGGATTAAACCATTCACAATTTACAAACGAAAATTTGCTACTAGAAGGGGCATCCAAAATAATAGCATCTTGTTTCAAAAAAAATATTGGACAGGTACCTTGATCTTTCAGGTCAAATGGTAAACAAAAGGAAATGCCAAATTTTGGGATGGAATTGTTCAAATGAGACATTCAGTGATATTTCTAGGTGCTACAATTCTCAACTGTGTTCGAATGGAGATCTTTTAAGTATCTAGGTATTTTTATTTATTTTGGATCATCTAGCTCTAAATAATGGAAGGAAGTAATGAAAAATATCAAAAAAAGAATCCAGTAATGGGGTTCTCATTGGTTAAATTTGGCAGGGAAATTAGTATTGATCAAATCTATTATGTCTTCGCTCCTAGTTTACATGGGCTCTATTCTACTAGCTCCTAAAGGCATCATCCATAAAATTAGCAACATGCTGAGGAAATTCCTCTTCTAAGGGGGAAAATAAAATAAAAATAAATTCCATCTGGTTAGTTTAAAAATTGTTTGATTTCCAAAAAAATATGGTGGGATTTCCATCAAAGACCTTGAGATTATGAACTATGCTTTGGGAGTCAAATTTGTTTGGAGACTAGTCATAGACTCTTTAGAGTAGTGGAAAAATGCCTTTATCCACAATTACTTCCAAAAAAAGAAAATTTCCAAGCATGAGAAAGAAGTTTGGCCTAAACAAGGTTCAATGACTTGGAATTTATGCAAGGCATTAGCTCCCATGATCATAAATCAATTTTGATGGCACACATGGAATGAGGCTGTTGGGGTTCCTTTGTTTTGGTAGATTGGCTAACCAAAAGACTAGAAAAAATCAAAACTGCTTTGGGATCTCAGGATCTATCCCTCCTGGATCCAGAGAGGGATCTCTCTATAAAGGTAAAGAATAATGTATCTTTGAAGTTCAATTTAAGGTCTTAGACTAGTTATGATGTGCAAGATTGTTTGTTTTGTTTGTTTGGTTGGACAAATTTGTTTCATGTGGTATAGATAGAGCATGAGAATCTACAAGCCATTGGGAAATGGAGTCATGTGAAAGTCCCAAAAGTTCTGACTGAGAAGGAAGGGAAACCAAAGGGCAAATCTAACTTGGTCAAGGATCTGTCGAATAATATAGGTGAAATGGGATGAACATTAAGGACTAAGAGTGAAAAACAAACTAAACATTTTCACAATGGCTTAAAAGATTTGGGGAATGCCCTATTTCCTCTTGTAAGCTCACTGCTTTGGACTTAATCAATATAAACACTCAAAGGAAATAGAAATGCAAACTAAACCTTCATTAACAAATTATAGGATTTGGGGAATGCCCTATTTCATCTTACAAGTTTACCTCTGAAGGCTTAGTCAACAAAAACATACAATTGCATTCGAGGAAGAGGGAATGCCTTAGACATCTAGGACTGCAATTATAGGGACCTTTAACACAACAATTACAATAACGAATAGAGGTTATGATTGAAACAAGTTCCTCTGTTGAACTGCAAGCATTAATAATCAAAGGGAGGTTTCAGATACAATATTCAGTGGTAAAGAAAGAGGGAACGCCAAAACAGTATTTAGCACAACCGAATTAACCATTTCTGAAAAAAATGAACTAAATATTTGAGAGAGCTATTGGACTACCCTGTCATATTCAGTAGTAGAAAACATATAAATAGTGAAGGATAAATAGGTCAGAGGTGCTTCTAAGGTTCATTTCTCTGCCTAAACTTTTTATCCTACTGTAAGTCAAAGCATAATGGAACAGAGTGATAAACGGGAAAAAACATTAACAATAGAGATTACTTCACCATAACCAGGCTCAGGGATCCAATGGTCCGGCCTCCTTCATTAATAGAAAGACACAAAGACTTCAACACTTTTCAGAACACCAACGCTTCTTCAAAGCAACAATATGTATTACTTTAGAATTCACAAAATGCCAACCTTTTACAATGAGACTTCGAAGAGTCTTTATAGGAAAAATGAGGAAAGTAGGTGAGGAAAGTTTTAAATGATCATTCAGAGATAGGAGAGAGCATTCGAATGCTCCATGCTGTGTCGTAAACATAACATTGAATTCTAGACAGGATCAACAACTTTGTAGCTTGTTGAGACCATTTTGATATGATAGAAAACACCCACATGGTGTCCTTGAGAGGAAAAAACCATCTAGAGTGGTACTGTTATCTTCTTTGTGTGAGTTAAGTGAATAATGGGCTATGAGGACTCCCATACTTCTAAATAATTGCTTCTGACAGTTTGTAGTAGCTTCCCTAGTGTAATAACTGCTTGGCAGGCCTTTGAGCGTGGAGATAGACTACGTCTGTGTCAGTCAACATTCTGCACTAATAACTGCTCTATCTCTTTGTACTTCAACCTGTTTTAACTTTGTTTATGTTTAACTTTGCTTTATTTCTCGATCTGCTTCTATACTGATACCTTTGACGTTGTTTCGTGGCCCTGAAATTTCCATTTGAGCCTTTGTGTCACTTTTGTGACTTTAACACATTAATCCCTTATTCGGCCATTGAAAAACCTGCAAACATACGATAAACATGTTAAGAAATCCATGCGGGCTTGGGTTTAGACTGCTTGCAGAGGTTTTGGGTTGGCGGAGCAATGATGGAAAAAGGTGGATGGAGCGGAAAAAATTATGAAAATCCTAGCAGAGCAGCTAAGTAGGTGCTTTGGAGTTTTGGACGCGAGGATGAACGTGCACCATTAGATCAGGATGATCAATGGTGGAGATTGGTTAATGAAGTCGTTGGGGAGGTTAGATGAATGGAGAATGAAATGAAAATGCGATATGATGTGGGCCGTTAGATTAGAGCAAATAATAGTGGAGATCTTTTGATGGGCTTATTTGAAAGATTGGATGAATGGAGAGCGAACGAAGCGAGATTAAATCAGAACCGTCCGTCTAGGACAATCGACGGCGGGGATCACCCGATGGAATCATTTTGAGGTTAGATTAAAAGCAAATGAGAGAGGTCGTGATGTAAATATGGGTTGTTTGATCTCAGAGATCGACGGCTAAGATTAAAGGTGGAAATGATGTTGCAGAGGGTAGGAAGTAAGGCAGAAAACCGGCAGCGGTTTTCGAAAAATAAAATGAGGGGGGGGGGAGGTATTGCAAAATAAAATGCGATACGATACAAAGTTTGACACTTGTCCCTCCTAAAAACACCCATTTCGAAAAAAATTTGGGTATTAACTCTCGGGCATAAAATTTTTGCGAAAAGGAATGTCAGTCGTCGGATCGTGATGTGTTGATCGGACGGTGTGGAATAAATGTGATAGCAGGTAAGGTGCACGGGCGGAACATATGGGTAGGGTCAATGGCAGTTTAAATCTTGACCATTGGATCTTGGGAATGAACGGTCGAGATCTGTTGATGGGAGAGAAATTAGAAGGGCGGGGTTTGACGATCAGAAGCAATGTGGACCGTCCGATCTAACTTGATCAACGGTGGAGATTTAATCGAAGGTCAAGATGGTGAAGGGTCATGGGTGGAGCGCGATGAGATCCTGGCCATTGGTTCTTGTGGATTCAACGGTCCAGATCAAATCGGCAGATGCGATGACGGGGGCTGCAAATGAAGCGCGATTGAATCCTGGTCATTGGTTCTTATGGATTCAACGGCTGAGATTAAATTGGAGGATCGACATCGGAGGAGGAAAATCTAACGCGACTTTGGATTTGTGATGTGCGATTAAGTACCGGCCGTTGGATCAGGAGAGATCAACGGTCATGATTGAATCACCGGGTGCGGGTGATGGGCTCATAAGTAGAGCACGATTGAATCTCAGCCGTCGGTTCTTGTGGATTCGACGGTCGAGATTAGATCGGAAGATCGGAGGAGAGGGATCATCGCATCGGGAAAGAAAAAGGGAAGGCTGTGTTTGTGATGCACGATGCAGCGCAAGCCGTCGGATCAGGAGAGATCGACGGTTAGGATTAGATCGGAAGGGAAATGACGAAGGGCCTGAGAGCGGAGCGTGATTGAATCCTAGCCATTGGATCAGGAGATATCAACGATCAGGATTGAATCGGCGGCTGGGGGAGAAAAGCTCATCGCATCGGGAATTTTGGGGAAAACGAATAGAGGCATGAGTTTTTACAATTGCGATTAGGCCTTAGCGCTTGGTCGTAGCGCGAGTTACATGGAGAACAGGGGCTGGGGCTAAGTCCGAAAGGGGCTTAAGGCCTTAGTGTAAAAAATGGGTTTTTAGGCCAAAAATAAAGGTTTTTGAGGGTTTAAATGGGATTTAAGGCCTTTAGAGGCTGAATGGAGGGTTAAAAGACGAAAATAAGGCTTTATGAAAATGAAGGGAAATAAGTGGACATGGGTAGTTTCAGTGGCCTTTGGAACAACTTTCTTTGGTGAATCAACATGGCTTTAAGATGGAAACAACAGTGAAGATGAACCTCTAGTATGGGACAAACATAAGACTTCAAGGATGATATATTTTCAAAGGAAATATATCTCTTGAAGGCTTGAAAACAAACTTAGCCACCATTTGGTATATCAGAATTTATAGGTGGCTAACAGTGGCTCCACTTGGGGAGGACAACTTGCCCTTTAGGTGTCCAGAACCTCAGTAATCTCTGGATTAAGAAAACCAGTGCCTTATCCATTTGGCAGCAGTTTTTCTTTCTTTGATTGGTCTTCTTTTGATTTGATAACCTTTGCAACAACTTGAAAAAACTGTCATTCTTCAAAACAACATTTCTACCTACCCATTCCTACTGTCCTAGCATTTTTTCTTCTTCTTTTGACTGCACTTGGGCTGGGAAACTCTTTTTCAACATTTTATTTTGCAAATAGAAAAATAAACCTATCTAATTCTACCCTTATTTCTCCATGAGTTCAGATTAAGCAGTTGAACTCATAAGCTTCTATACCTAATCTAATATCTGTCAGGATTAAACAGTCTGACAGATTTTCATTCTCTATATTCTAAGACAGAAATTGAAAAACACAGTCAAACCAGGATTAGATTGTCTGATTTGCTGTGGGTCCATGGCATAAAGACAAGCTGCGCATGAACTAGAACTAGCAGAAATTAAACAAAACTTGGAAGGCTTAAAGATCTGAAAATCAAAAACATTCATCCTTCTTGTTGTGACTCAGATTTTGAGCTTTTAAGAGTCACCTTTCTTTCTTCATTTCAGCTCTGGTTTTGATCTTGTTAGAGTTGTTCTCTTTTAATTTGCTGGTTCAATTTTTTAGCATGTTAGAACCTTTCTTTCTTCTATCCCAATCTGTTCTACTGATAAGCCAAGATTAAACAGTTTGGCAAACCTTCTTCACTATCCTATCAGCAGTAAATTGAAATCTACCCAATCATGATTAGGCTGTATGATTGGCAGTAGTGCTTCTTAAAGTAGTGGCATTTGAGCTTGCACACTTTCATGTTTCCTTTCTTTTTGGTATGGGGCTATACCTTATTGTTTTATTCCCACCCTCTTTTCTATTTTTTATTGTTTCTGTATTTTTCTTTCTCTTTTTATTCACGCAAATGGTATGTACAATGGATAAAAAACTCTGAACTAAGACTCTTGACAGAAATAGTGTTTAAGCATCCTGCCATTGACAGGACCTCCCAACACTTCTTCACCATTCAGTTCTTGCAGGCAAAATGCATTATGCCCTCTTATGGAGTGAATTATGTAGGGCCCTTTCCACAGATTTTCAAACTTACCATGTTTTCCTTTCTCTCCTCTCCTTGAATCCCATTTGAGAACCACATTCCCAACTTGGAAGTTATTTGATTTATTCCTTTTGTAAAATAACCTTTTGATGTTTTCTTGGACCCTTTGAGTTCTCTAATAAACTTCCTCTCTGGTCTGCTGCAAGTGGATGGTCTAATTTATCCTTCTCTGCATATCATTTTCTTCAGCTTGGACTTCCTGAAGGAGTTTCATGACTGGAACTCCCAAGGATGTTGGGAAAACAGCATCCATGCCATAAACCAACTGATAGGGGGCATGTTGATTGACTTTTTGGTGGTTAACCTGTCAACCCACAAGGCATGAAAAAGCTTGTTGTGCCATGCTTTTTGGTTATGCTCCAACATCTTTTTTATGATGTTGATCAGGCTCTTGTTGGAGGATTCAGCAAGTCCATTTCCTTGAGGATAATAGGCAGTGGAGTGGCTCAAGGTGATCTGATATTTATGGCAGAAATCAACCATCTTCTTGGATTTAAAGGCAGCAGCATTATCTGTGATTATTTTCCTGGGACAGCCAAATTTGGACAATATGTTGGTCTCAAGGAATTTAATAATGGCAGAGTCAGTAGCATTCCTGGTGGGTATGGCCTTTATCCATTTGGTAAAATAGTTTGTGGCTTTGAGGATCCATTTATGCTGGGCTGAGGAGGGTGGATGGATTTCCCCTATAAAGTCTAAACCCCATTTTTGAAAGGGAGCTTCAACACTAATAGGCTTCAAGGGAAAAGTCAAGAGCTTTCTTCTACCATAAAAAATCTGGCACTTGTGGCAATACATTACTAGTTTGTGGGTATCTGGCAAAAGGGTGGGCCAATAGTAACCAGATCTGAGGATTTTGTTTGCTGTGGTCTTCCAATTTAAGTGCCCTCCACATTCTCCTTCATGCATTTCACACATGATTTTTCCTGCATCATTCTCAAGTAAGCATTTTAGTAGTATCCCAACAACATTTTTCCAATATAAAACTCCATCTATCATGCAATAATTTAAAGCCTTATGTTTTACAAATCTGGCTTTTGTTTTTGACAAATAAGGAGGAGCATTCAAATAAAGCAACACATAAATAATATCAACATTCAATGGAGAAATCATGAATGTTTCTTCAGTAAATGGGGTTAGGAACTCTTTTATTTCTTCCAAGGCATCAACCATATTCATATCTAGAAATTTGAAATTAGATTCAACCATGAGTTTTGCTAATCCTTGTCCCTTGATGAATTTAGTAGGCCTGATTTCTAAGTCATATTCAAGGATAGTGGCAATCCACTTTCCCCTTTTACGATCGGGGTCCTGACTTAGAATATCTTTAACTACGGTGTGAGGCACAAAGGCAATGATATATGAATGTAAAATGTACACCCTGAAATCCTTTAATGCTTTTACCAGAGCCAAGGCTTTCTTCTCCATGATGTTGTATTTGAGTGGGGCATCTCTTAAGGCTTTACTGAAGAAGGATATAGGTTGTTCTTGCCCAATTTATTCTTTTGCAACAATACTGCAGCTATGGTATGTTCAGATGCAAAGGAAAAAATGTAGAAATCTTTGGTGAAATCAGGACTGATAAGGACTGGTGCTTGAGTAAGGGCTTGCTTTACCAGTTCGAATGATTGTTTAGCTTGCATTGTCCATTTAACACCTACTTCTTTCCTGAGCATGTTAGTGATGTTTCTTAATAGCTCAGCAAGGTTGGGGATGAACCTCCTCAGAAAATTAATATTTCCAATGAAAGACTGTAATTCTTTGAGATTTCTAGGGTGGCTGATATTCAGTATGCCATCAATTCTTTTAGGATATATTTTGATCCCTTCTTCAGAGATTATATGTCCAAGAAGATTTCCTTCTTCGAGGCCGAAGAGTGCCTTTTTGGGATTTAAATACAAACCAAACCTTCTGCATTTCTCAAAAACTTTCCCTAAATGTTCCAAATGTTCTTCATCAGTCTTGGAGAAAACAGTGATATCATCAAGGTAAATGATTATAAAATAGCCTATGTCTTCTAAGAAGGCTATGTCCATGGCCCTTTGGAAGGTGGCCCCTACATTCATCAGACCGAAAGGCATTTTGACATACATAAATGTACCCCAAGGTGTGGTAAAAGCTATCTTATGTTGTTCACTTGGGAGGACTAACACTTGATTATAACCCGAGAACCCATCAAATAATGATATTATTTTTGACCCAACTACCCTTTGAAGGATGTGGTCCATTTTTGGCAAGGGGTAGTTATCTTTCAGAGAGGCTCTATTCAGGTTTCTGAAGTCAATACACAGCCTGATCTCCCCTGTCTTTTTCTTGACAAATACTAGATTGGAAACCCAGTCTGAGTATCTAAGAGGAACAATGATCCCCGCCTCATACATCTTCCTAATTTCCTTTTCTACTCCAGGTAGTAAAACGGGGTTTATCCTCCTTAATTTCTGTCTGAAAGGTTTTTGATTTTCCTTAAGAGGAATTTTGCGCTGGATGATGCTAGTGTCATAAGATTTCAAATCTTCATAGTCCCATGCAAAAACATATATAAACTCTTTGAAGAGTGCTATGTATTGTTGTTTGATGTGGGTAGGAAGGGTGCTAGATAAATTAATCATTTTAGGCTCAGTTGGGCTGCCTATGTTGTGCTCTTCCACATTAGTTTCTGTGGCTTTTGCTTTTGGTTCCTTAGCCACATCATTGAAATCAAAGAGTTGTTATAATGGGGCTAGGCCTTTGGGTATGGTATCACCTTTAAATTCTAGAACTTTGAGGTCCTTTTGGTTTGGATCATCAGATAATTTTTCTTTGAAAATATGATCGAACTGATTCACATCAGTAGGAGAGGAAGACTCTATTTCAAGAATCTGTTCCCCATCTAAACATTCTTTTTCCTAGCTGAAACTTGGTGATGCTGTGGAAAACTCATTTTTCGACTGTAGGAAATCCTCTATATGTTTATCATTGTTAAAAACCTACCAATTATCTTCATTATCAGGCACGGCTGGTCTATTTTTCACCTTTATAATGAGTTTCTCATCGATTTGTGGTATTTGGAAATTACTAGCAGTGAAAGCCAGTTCGTTTGCCAGGTGATTTTGGGCTCTTGGTATGAACATAAGCTCGTATTTTTTGAAGGTTTGCAGGAGATCTAAAACAGTGTTTCTATATTCTCTAAGTCTGGGGTTTTTGGTTGAATATTCCCCTTTGATTTTTCTGATAATTAACTCAGAATCTCTGTGCACTGATATCTTTTTGGCCTTTAAATCCTTAAGAATGTGCAGGCCAAGGAGAAGGGTTTCATACTCTGCAATGTTGTTAGTGCATGAAAAATATAATTTGCAGGCATGTACTTTGTTTGTGTTGTGTATCCATACACCAGCTCCTGCACTATTTTTGTTGCAAGAGACATCAAAGCTCATTCTCCAAAGTGTATATGTTTCATTATCATATGTTTTGTGTTGCTCAAAGCTACTGGGAGTTGAGGTATCTAGAGGTTGAGAGGAAGAAAATTTTGAATGCTCAGGGGCACTAATGTCCTGCTTGTTTTCCTCCTCTGTTTGGGTGAGTTCATCTTCATTGTATAAGATGAAGGAATCTAGATCTAAATGGGTGGAATAAACAGGAGTGTTGTGAGGTTTTTCCTTGATGCTCACCATGTATTTCATGAGGGTTTCCCTATATAATCTTCTAGTTTGACCAAACACTGGTATGGTGGCATAAGACATATCCATTTGAAGGCTACCCTGAACCTTAGCTCCCCAAGATCTAGACAAGAGCATACCATATTTTGGCGGAATGTCAGCTACTACTACATCCATTACAAGATTCTTGGCAGGAATTTGAGACAAGTTAACACAAAAATATTTAATTAACCCCAAGCATTTGACCCTTCTAGAATCAAAGGAATACAGGTCTTTATATGGTCTAGTAATCTCTAAGCCTAGGCTTTCCATTACCACCTTGGGCATAAGGTTGTGTGATGCTCCTGAATCTAGCATGGCATTGTGTAAGACTTTGTCATGTATGTTTAAACTGACATAGAAAGGGGGGACAACCTCTTCTTGGTATTTTTCTTCAATCATAGGACCAAACAATAGCTCTGGCTTATCACCTGTCAAGTTCAAAGTGGCAGTATCAACATGTATATTCAGAGCTTTTAGGACTTGATTTCTGTACACTTCTTGGGTCACTAGTTCAACTAGGGGTATGTTAATTTTAATCTTTGCAATCTCTCCCTCAAGGCTAAAAGGAATTATTGATTTTGTTGTATTTACATTTGTTTTCTCACTTATGTTTCTTTCAGAAATCTTGACTTGCTGAGTTTTATTAGGACTGTCAATCTGGGTTGTTTTAACAGGGCCACTAGCAGAGGTACTAGGGCAACTTTGTTCAACATTTGGCTAGCTGCTTTTGTCTTTGTTTAAATCTTTTTTCTTGGCCAAGATGTTTATTTTCTCTGCTGTTTTCTGAGACTGATTTTCTGTATTTTTCCTAACAGCAGAGTTAGTGTCTTTTTCATTTGGACTATCTATATTCCCTTTTCTTCTTAGATCATAGTGCTTGTGTACCTCCATGATTTCATTCTCAAATCCCAATCTATAATCCTCAGACTCCTCATATGTATCTTCCTTTGTTTTTGAGGAGAAGAAACCTTGTTCTTCTTCAGTGAGGAAAACATCATCCCCACTGTCTAATCCGATCAAATTTACATGGTTTTCTTCTAAACTTTCAATCTCCCTTTCCTCCTCTTGATCTACATAGTTTTGTTGGAAGGGAGGTCTAACTTGCTGATCATTATCTCTTTGCCTATCTTGATTGTTTTCTCTTCTAAAGTTCTAGTTTCTGTTTCTATTTTGGAGGTTGTTTTGAGGTTCTCTTGGTGGCACTCTATCATTCAAGTTTATCTTTTCAAGCATTCTCTCCATTACCTTCACTAAGTTGTCAATTTTGGTATCAGAGGATGAGGTTGAGGGTGCATAATCATATTTGTAAGTTACCCTCTTCTCTGATCTTAGCCTAGCTCTTTTTTCAATTAAGTTTGCTTCTACACTCACTTCTCCCTTCTGCATGTCTTCTAGAGTTACATAATCTCTCTCCCTCAGCTGATAGGCCATATCAGCATTGAAGCCTTCAGGATATTTTACCAAGGCCATGCCTTGGGGAGGTTTCATGTGAGGTGGAAGGGCATTGTAGACACTGTTAAACCTAGTGGAGTAATCATGAACGCTTTCCCCCTGATTTCTTTTAAGACTTTTATATTCTGCTAATATCTGGAGGGGGTTGCTTTTGATTTCCCATTTGTTTATGAAAGTTTGGTGCAAAGAGGGAAGATCATTGATGCTATTAGAGGTTAAGCCTTTAAACCACTTCTTTACTTCTCCTCCTAAACTTTGAGCAAAGATTCTCATCTTGACACTCTCATCTTCTATTTCCATATAATCAAAAGCATCTTCCATCCTATCTACATGTTGTTGAGCTGTGGTAGATTATTTTGCAGTGAAATGGGGAATTGAAGATTTCATATTTCTGTGGTGTGAGTTTAGATTTTCTGGGCTTGGAATCTCCACAGTGAGCATTTTTGCGTCTACATTTCAGGTCTAGAACAAGACCCATAGAAATGGGGAATTTTAGACTGATATTCATTTGGCAAGGGAGCCATAGGTTGTGGTAACACTAATGGGGCATACCATGCTACCATGGCTGGAAAGAAAGGTGGATTTATAGTTGGTGGATTGACAAGAGGGAAAGTGGGTTGCAATGGAGTGTTTTGAACAGTGGTGGTGTGGATTGGAGTGGAAGAAACACTTGGGCCAGAAAACTGGTTTTGAGCAGATTGGTTATGAAAAAGGCTAAAGTGGTGGAGAAGCTGTGAATCAAGAGGAGTAGAAGGTGAAGCTTCTCTACTAAAGCTCTGTTTCAAACCTACAGTTTCAATATTTTTGGGTATGTGTTATATTCTTTCCACGACTAAGCAAGCACAAATAATATGGATCTTGGGAACGGACGGTCAAGATCTGTCGATGGGGGAGAAATGAGAAGGGCGGGGTTTGACGATCAGAAGCAATGTGGACCGTCCGATCTAACTTGATCAATGGTGGAGAATTAATCGAAGGTCAAGATGGTGAAGGGTCATGGGTGGAGAGCGATGAGATCCTGGCCGTTGGTTCTTGTGGATTCAACGGTCCAGATCAAATCGGAAGATACGATGACGGGGGCTGCGAACGAAGCACGATTGAATCCTGGCCGTTGGTTCTTGTGGATTCAACGGCTAAGATTAAATTGGAGGATCGAAATTGGAGGAGGAAAAGCGAATGGGACTTTGGATTTGCAATGTGCGATTAAGCGTTGGCCATTGGATCAGGAGAGATCAATGGTCAAGATTGAATCGGCGGGCGCAGGTGATGGGCTCATAAGCGGAGCGTGATTGAATCTCAACCGTCGGTTCTTGTGGATAATATGTATTTAATGAATTTAAGAACCTATGTGCCTCAAAAGGAATTAGAAGAGAATTGATAGCACCTCACAGCCCACAACATAATGTGCTTACAGAAAGGAAGAACAAAATAATTGTGGGAGCAACATGAGCTATGTTTCATGATTAAGGCCTACCATTGCATCTATGGGAGGAATCATGCAATACCACAGTATTTGTGAAGAACATAAGTCTTCATTGGATACTTGGGATGAGTACACAAGAGGAATCGTTTTCGGGTAAGAGGCAAGATGTGTCACATTTTTAAATTTTTGGTTCATCAATTTATTGCCATGTGAAAAAATATTTCTGGAAGAAGTTATATCCAACAACAGAGTTGGAGATATTTTTGGGGTACACTGATACACCTTACAACTATCGGGTGTACTTGGCAGCACACAGGATGATAGTGGCCAGAAGATATGTGAAATTTGATGAAGAAAAGGCCATGCAAATTTCCCTTGAGAGGGAGCTTTAGTTGCATGCAGTTGAGGAGTTATTGGCTCCAAAAGAAGAACCTCAAGATGTGGAGAAGCCACAAGTAGAGGAAAAGAGAGTGGAAAGCCCACTCATGTAGGGCCATCCACTAGATATGGAAGGAAGCACACCAGAGAGCCTGACATATTGTTGCTAGACGCAGGAGAACCCACATCACATTGTGGGTAGAGAAGGTCCCCAGAGTGGTAAACTGGCTACATGGCTCTTATGAGCAAAGGTGTAGAGATAAAACCATCCTCTTTCGAGGAATCAATGCATTAACCAGTTTGGGTTGATTCCATGGTTAAGGAGTATGCCTCCATTATCAGAAATAGTGCATGGAATGTTGTCCCAAGTCTAGTGGGGAAGTCAGTTGTAGGATCCAGGTGGGTCTACAAGGTGAAGTAAGTAACATATGGGACTGTGGAGAAGCACAAAGCCATATATGTGGCTAGAGGGTTGTCTTTGGTGGAGAGGATTGATTATGATGATAATTTTGCACTAGTCGCAAGGTACTCATTAATCAGATCCATCCTTTCACTCTCAACACAGATGGGATGGAAGATACATCAGATGGATGTAAAGAAATCCTTCATTAATGGGGTGATTGAGGAAGAGGTGTACATTGAGAAGCCAGAAGGTTTTGAGACCTTAGACAAGCAGCCACATGTGTGTAGACTCAAGAGAGAATTGTATGGGCTGAAGCAAGCACCTCGTGCTTAGTACACCATGATCAAATGTTATTTCACTGGGTTGGGCTTCACCAAGAGTGAAGCAGATGCGAACCTTTATCATATTGGGGTAGATGGTAGGCTTCTGATTATTTTACTTTATGTGGATAATCTGATACTGATAGGGGATGAGCATCTCATCAAGCCTTGCAAAGAGGATCTTTCAAGAGAATTTGAGATGAAGGACATGGGGCTCTTACATAATTTCCTGGGATTGGAAATATACAAAAGAGATGGGGAGCTATTTGTATCTCAGGGCAAGTATGCCAACGATATCCTTAGGAATTTCCAAATGGAGGGCAACAAACCCATGGAGACTCCTCTAGCAAGAAATTGGAGGAAGGAAGATGTTACTTCAGGCGAAGTAGTGGATGTTATTTTTTACAAGTAGCTTGTGGGTTCACTCATGTATTTGGTGAACACACTACGAGACATATGCTATGTAGTTAACCAACTTATTCACTCTATGGTTAAGCCTACCAAGCTCTTTTGGAAGGTAGGAAAGCATGTGTTGAGATACCTCAGAGGCACTATAGAGTATGGGCCATGGTACATACAGACAGAGGGAGTGAAACTTCAAGGCTTCACCAATGCAGATCTGACAAGAAGAGAACATTAGGGTGAATATTCAGCATAGGATCAACACCAATTTCCTGGTACTGCAGGAAACATAGATCACTTACACTCATTTCAACAGAGACAGAGTACATGGCGGCAAGTTAGGCAACATGTGAGGCCATCTGTATGAGGAATATACTTGTTGGTTTGTTTGGTCAAAAAATGGATCCGATGGTGATTTATTGTGGTATCTAGAGTTGCATCAAAATCTTAGTTAATCTAGTTTTTCATGATAGGTCCAAGCATATTGATATCTAGTATCACCATCTTAGAGATTGTGTGCAGAGGCAGATTATGTCATTAGAGTACATTCCCATCGAGGAGCACAATACAAAAATCTTGATGAAGGCACTAGAAAGAAGCAAATTTTAGTTCCACAGAGACAAGATCATGGTAGCAAATAATCCCTTTCTTATTGAGAGGGACTATTGAAATGGCACCCCAAGGGGGCTTCTGATTTAATTTTCCCTTAATTAAATTAGAAGAAAAATTGTAATTACATCTCATAACACCTTGTAAGTGTTAATTGAGTCAAAGACTTAGTTAGCTTAGTTAATTTTAGTTGGAGGTCAAACTGGAGGCATGTAGAGTTCTTCCTATGTTTTAGGGGTTTGAGTTACAATTATTTGTGATTTGTAATTAGTTAACTCAATTATTTTAGTTAAAATCAGTTTAACTAGTTATAACTAAGAGATGAGCTAATGATAGGTCCAGTGAATTAAATCTCATTCAATTCACAAGTAATGATCAATTAGCTAACTAATAATTCACTGTAAATAGTTGTTGCATGTCATTTCTAATGGGCACAAAGCTATGGTGGCGATGGCTTCAAGGTGGAACTACCCTATGGAAACGGATCTGGGAGAGAAAATATGTGATGCCTACAACCACTACATGGAAATTGAAGGCAGATGTCACTCCAAAAGGATTGAATATCTAGAACCTAGCAGCAACTAACAGAGAACTTATAAGACATCATAGCTTTTGGGAAATACGAGGAGGAAGAACGACTCTTTTTTGGGAAGACTCCTGGCAACAGAGGGAGAAATTATTTAGCCACTTAGATTTGGAAGAAATATTTCTCTTCATGAATCTACCCAACCAAAGATCAGTAGCCAATTACTGGTGTCAGAGGAAGAGGGACAATGGCGGAAATGGCAGGAGAAAAGGCACTAGCACAATGCCCCAAAAACACTACAATGGAATAATTTTGAAAAGGAAATGAGAACCAGGAAGTTGGCATTGGAAAATGGTGATGACATACTGAGATGGGGGTATAGGAATAAAGGAATGTTCACCATAGAAGAAGGATATCTCATCAAATCCAATAATCATCAAAACCGGACAGTCCCAATATGGCAAAAAGTATGGGGAGCAAAATTATGGCCTAAAGTGGAACATTTCCTATGGCTCCTAATCCATCGCAAGCTCCTTACTTGGGATCAATTCCATAACAGAGGAATGCAGGGTCCCTCACTTTGCAAAATGTGTAATAAGAATACTAATAATATAGAACATTTATTCAACACATGTGCCTTTGCAGGAAATATATGGCAGAACAACGCAACGCTCTTCCAGCAATCTAATCGAGACATGACAAGTATAAATGAAACAATAATAAAATGGAGAAAAGGGGGATACAAAAGTGAAGTCCTGAATCACGCATGGAGGCTGTCTATAGGTTTTATTCTATGGGGAATCTGGAAAGAAAGAAACAGTCGCATCTTTAGGGAGGAAGTGAGGGACACAAATCATTTATGGAAGATAATTCTGGAAAAAATCCAGGAAACCATACTATCAGAGCAATGGTCAGATGAAGATGGGATGGTAGAAGGTAATGAAGGTAGGATTTTAACCATGCTCAATTTAAAACCACAAATGTTGGCGAAATATTTATGGAAATTCAAGCCCCCCAGAAAAAACTCTACAGACATCTTTCAATTTCCACAGGATGGATTCTTGAAGCTTAATTATGATGGGGCATCCAAAGGAAACCCAGAGCAAGTAGGAATTGGAGGCATATTCAGAAATTCTCACAGCTCAGTGAGTAGGGTATATGTGATGGAGGTTGGGTTTGCAACAAACAATGAAGCTGAATTAATGGCAGTTAAACAAGGATTGTTAATCACAGTTCGAGATTGTTAGTCTTGCAAAGAGGATCTTGCAAGGGAATTTGAGGTGAAGGACATGGGGCTCTTCCTAGGATTAGAAATATGCCAAAGATATTCGGAGCTATTTGTATCTCAGGGCAAGTATGCCAATGATATCCTTAGGAATTTCCACATGGAGGGAAACAAATCCATGGAGACTCCTCCAACAGGAAATTGGAGGAAGGAAGATGTTACTTCAGGTGAAGTAGTGGATGCTATTTTTTACAGGTAGCTTGTGGGTTCACTCATGTATTTGGTGAACACACTACCAGACATATGCTATGTAGTTAACCAACTTATTCAAGTTATGGTTAAGCCTACCAAGCTCTTTTGGAAGGTAGGAAAGCATGTGTTGAGATACCTCAGAGGCACTATAAATTATGGGCCATGGTACATACGGAAAGAGGGAGTGAAGCTTCAAGGCTTCACCAATGCAGATCTGACAGGAAGAGAACATCAGGGGGAATCTTCAGCATAGGATCAACACCAATTTCCTGGTACTGCAGGAAACATAGATCACTTGCACTCATTTCAGCAAAGATAGAGTACATGGCAGCAAGTTAGGCAACATGTGAGGCCATCTGTATCATGAAGATACTTGTTGGTTTTTTTGGTCAAAAAATGGATACGATGGTGATTTATTGTGAAATCCAGAGTTGCATCAAAATCTCAGTTAATCTAGTTTTTCATGATAGGTCCAAGCATATTGATATCTAATATCACCATCTTAGAGATTGTGTGCAGAGGTAGATTATGTCATTAGAGGACATTCCCATGGAGGAGCACAATACAAAAATATTGAAGAATGCACTAGAAAGAAAAAAATTTGAGTTTCAGAGAGACATGATTGTGGTAGCAAATAATCCCTTTCTTATTGAGAGCGACTATTGAAATGGCACCCCAAGGGGGCTTCTGATTTAATTCTCCCTTAATTAAATTAGAACAAAAATTGTAATTACATCTCATAACACCTTGTAAGTGTTAATTGAGTCAAGAAGACTTAGTTAGCTCAGTTAATTCGAGTTGGAGGTCAAACTAGAGGCATGTAGAGTTCTTCCTGTGTTTTAGGGGTTTGAGTTGCAATTATTTGTGATTTGTAATTAGTTAACT
Organism: Pinus albicaulis; assembly: GCA_034641835.2. Taxonomy (NCBI): domain Eukaryota; kingdom Viridiplantae; phylum Streptophyta; class Pinopsida; order Pinales; family Pinaceae; genus Pinus; species Pinus albicaulis. The sequence continues at coordinate 1,771,888,913 of CM076578.1, read as the reverse complement.
CAATTATTTGAGTTAAAATCAGTTTAACTAGTTATAACTGAGAGATGAGCTAATGATAGGTCTAGTGAATCAAATCTCATTCAATTCACAAATAGTGATCAATTAGTTAACCGATAATTCACTGTAAATATTTGTTGCATGTCATTTCTAAGGAAGGCCCAGTGGATTGGAGTTAAAGGGAAGATAACTATCAGTTGTATAATTAGAAAATTGTATTGGTCATGCATGAGGTCCTTAGATTTCCTTGAAGTAATTGCACATTCAATTCTTGGGAATTTCCTTATTAATAGGGCCATAAATCCTCCAGGAATTTGTAAGAAATAATGGCCAGACCAAGGCTGAGAATTTGTTATGTATTGGACTGATTTTTGTTAGATCAGAGTGAAACAGTCAACAGAGTGCATAGGTTTATCAGTGAGGGAAATAATATTGTATTTTTTCATGATATTGACTTTATGCAATATAAATATAGCAGGGTTTTGAGAAGTTTCTTTCCCTAGATACATCTTGTGTTGTGCAATTGATAATTTATTTCTCTTACTTGTTATGTGATTATGCAATCAAATTAGTTTCCACAATCTGTAGAAGGATTCAATATTTTGCTTTAGTAAATTACAAGATCAGTTGAATCCCTTTGGATAATTTTTACAACATTGTCAGGGTATCCCCTCATGCCTTCAACCTTATTGGCCTATATTGATACACTCTTTAAGAGGATGTACCCCAATTATTAAAACAAGGCTGGATCATAGAATCTAGATGGGAAGCAAATGGTCAATATACATTGTCTAATCTCGTTAAGAGGAATTAACATGTCAAGTCGAGCTACCCCCTTCAAACCAACTATGGGCTAGATTTGACACAAGGATGGGATGCCTGAAATAAACTTGTTCTACTAGGAATTGGTGCATGGGAAGGTGCTCACGACGGAATATATATATATATATATATATATATATCAGTGGACCCTCGAGATGTATCCTTTGTGCACAAGAAAAGGAGGATATCCAACACTTATTCCAACAATTCCCATTCTCTTTGGAAACCTGTAGAATCACATTGGGAAAGGTTAAAGACATCTCAATCATCCCACATAACTGGCATGATATATTGAACCAATGGAAGTTCCAGTTACTGTGGAATAGGAAATTAAACTTAGTAACAATGCAATGTTGGATGGTGCTTCGAAAATTCTTGTGTTGGCCAATTTAGTTGGCTCAAAATCAAGCAATTCTCAATAATGTTCAACCCTATCAGAACTCTTATGCACTCAAAGCTTCACAATTTATAGCAGAGACAATCTCAACCAGGGGATTTGATCTAGGTGAGATAAACAATATCCATCTCATCGAGAATATCTAGCTCAAGCTTTCCCAACCAAAGGATCATGCTGACAACTTCATTATTAGGCCTCAAGTATCAAATTGCAACATCCTACGGATGAATCTTGATGAATCTCAGGAATGGAAGAACATTAGAAATAGGTTCTCATTATTTTTTGACGGAGCTTCGGAGGCAACCTTGGGGATGCTAGAGTAGGAGAGGTTTTTTGCGACCTCGACAAAAATCCAAAGATTAAATATGCTTGGGGGCTAGGGAGATCAACTAATAAACAGGAAGAGTTCTTAACTCTATGGAAAGAGTTAGAATTAACTTTAGAAAAGAAAATAAAAAAGATTATGGATTTTGACAACTCCATGATAGTAATTTAGCATGTGATTAGAGCCAAAAATACCCAATGTATAAGAAATATCCCATGTTGCATTGGATTTGTCTGCAAATTTCCAAGTTTGAAGAAAGTGAGTCTTCCATATTAAAAGAAAACTCAATGTGGAAGCTTGTATATAGGCTAATCATGGTGTCAATATATATGGTTCTATATTATCCAAATTTATTCCATGAGTTCACACACCTTAATTCAATTGAACTTGATCCAACTCTTAAAGAAGGTATAAAGGATAGTTGGTTTTGGGTGCAATATAAAAGGGAGAATATTAATTTTCGAAGAAGACAGACGAAGATTCAATCCTTGAATCTATGATCTCAAAATAAATAGAAACAAAAAAAATAACAGTATGGTGGCCAGAGATCACGTGGTGGAGGGTTTCATGACAACCAGGTATAAATAGATTCTAAGTAAAGTTACATATGTGATGCTACGAGAATTAATTAGATGTAACCAGGGAGTCGTGAAGTCTCGTGCCGAGCCTAGTGAATTAATCGAGTGTAAGGGAGTGCAGATGGCGTTGAGGCAAGGTATCAATGAAGGTAAGAACCCAACATCCAGATTTGTTGGACACCGATAAATCAACCTCCCCACTTCCAAGACACATCAATCCAGAACATAGACTTATAGATCAATGTAGCGAGGTGATCATGAGGAATTGCAGGTATGAGGAATAATTATGGCAGGAGATAAAAGAATGAGGAATTGCAGGTATGACGTTCGATGGCATCTAGTTCCAACATATGTTACCCGCCAAGTAGGATCATCATTGATCAACTAATAAAAAGAATGCGAGCGATATTGGTAATATAAAAGTTTGTTAGGGAGTCATAACATAGTAAATGATAAAGACAATAATAGCAAATACAAAATGGAGCTCAACATCTGGTCCAATCACGGGAGACATTGGAGTTCAAATTTAATTGGACCAACTTATAATAGGTTTTGTATTCTCATTCACCGATGATAAGGAAGTGAAGCTTGAAGAGATCGAGAGACCCAAGGCAGAGGCACCAGGATGACAGGCGAATATGGTTGATGAAGTGAGCGATAATTTCGTCAATGTACTGTGACTTCATCGCCCTGACGAGATTAAAAATGAGGATGCCCCTGTCACTAGCAATGGTGGAAGAATAATTTTCTCTTTTAGTTCCTTGTGTTATGCAGATATGTAAAAAATTTAGGAGTTTTTTGGGAAGGTTTATAATTCTAGTTGTATGAGAGTTTTAGTATGTAATCAAATAGCTAGTGTTTTAAGATCTTTTTGTACAATGCAGAAGAAGATAGAATGTCTATTGGGTAAAAAGTGTTAGGCTTCAAATCAATTTTATTTAATAGAAAAATCCTAATTTTTTGTAAATATACATATTCATTGTAATTAGAAAGGTTTGTATTCAAAGTTAAGATAGATTCAAAGTTAAGATAGATCTAGGCTGATTTTATTTATTTACGATACCTAAATCTCTTTATATTTTAAATTTATATTATGTTTATGCATAATAATATTTAAGTTTATTTTTAAATAAGAATGCCATTAGATCAGAAATGTTACGTTTAAGTTTACATGTTTACGTTTTTAAGTTTATGTGTTTTTATTTTTAAGTGAGATCTACCTCATACTGGGCTAGGTGTTTACGTTTTAAGTGATGAGCACTCCTTCTTATAAATCAAATAGTTGTTTTAATGTCAAAACGTTTTAAGTGATAAGCACTCCTTCTCATAAATCACATAGTTTTAAGTGATGAGCACTCCTTCTCATAAATCACATAGTTGTTTTAATGTCAAAATTTTCCATCCCCAATACCAGGTTACTTGTTTACGTTTTCAAGTTTATGTGTTTATATTTTTACGTGAGATCTACCTCCATACTGGGCTAGGTGCATACTGAGCTAGGTGTTTACGTTGTTTACATTTTACCTGATGAGCGCTCGTTCCCATAAATCAGATAGTTGTTTTAATGTCAAAATTTTCCATCCCCAATAGCTCTCTCGAAATCCTTTTTCACTCTTCGCAATGTCACCAATACAATTCGAGACTTTGTTTTCCTGTTAAATTTATATATTTAGAGAGAGAAGTGATTTTTCATTAGGTCGGACATTAGATTAATTAGATTAAATTTTTATTAAATATTAAATATGTTAAATGTTTAACATTATGTTTATGTTTATGTTTACATTTACATTTACGTTTACTTGTTTACATGAGATCTACCTTATTTATATTTACATTCACATTTACATTTATATTTACGTATATTTATGTAAAATCTACCCATTTACATTTACATTTACATTTACATTTATATATTTACATGTTTTAAATGAGATCCACCCCATATCGACTCTAGAGGGCCTCTAAATCCATATACCTAAGTCCAATAAAACATAAAATTTTACCATACTGTATCATTAACATTAACATTGTAATTAAAAAAATGTGAAAAATAAAACTGAAGGGTGTAAGGGTCGATGAGTGGTATGGAAGGTTGGTAAAGTCAAGAGGTTATGATTAGGAGTGCCAGTTCACCCCATCATCACATTGCACAACCTTAATGATTAACAGCGGTTCTCTTTTTCCAAAAACGGTCATCTCATCGCTAGTTTTGTGTTATTGATAGCAACTTTCACATGTTCATCATGTACATGTTAGGTAATAATCCTAACGACAAAATAATAGGAACGTTCCTATATTATTATTAGTGTTTTCATTTTATTGTTATGACTCGGTGTTTTTATATGGTTAGAATATCCTTTGTACTGAGTTTTGGTCAAATTCTCATTAAATCATTTTTTAAGTACATGAACGTCCTCTAATATTATGAATCCTCTAAGTAGGAAGGTGAATCATGTGCAAAGATGAGATGTGTCCTAACTTACCCCAACTCTCTCGAAATATCCAAATTTCTTCAAAACCCAAAAATAATTTTCGTATTAGAGATTGTGCAATGATATGTGAATACTTCTTTTTAAATGACAAGATGGTGTAAATTAATACCAATTCGGAATGCCATGTTCTAAGAATTATAAACACATTTATGAGCATAGATTATCCTAGTATTAAGGAAGAGATAGAGCATTCACAAATGCATTTATCGGATATTAATTTGTGTAATTAAAAATTATGTTTAATGCCTAACTAAAGTTTTCAAAATAGGAAGAAAAACTTATTAATAATATTTTAATTATTTCAAAACATGAAAAAAACTTTATTTTGTAATATTTTAATTACGTCGTAAGGCGTTATTATTTGAAAACAACTTTGCTGATGTGCATCGTGTCATAATGTGAAACCGTTAGATTATATGTTAGACGATTGAAACATATGCAGCCGTTCGATGAAAAAGCAATGGTAGTTGCAAATATTTAGTTAGTTGAAAATTTTTAGGGCTTCTTTTTATTCAGAATCGCTAGGCCATTCACGAATTCATTGCGCTTGCAGAGGTTACATACTCGATTATGGAATTTTTTCCTTTTTACTTTCATGCCCTGTGAATTTGGGCACTGGTTGAAGGATTGCCCCTTGGGCAGTGTCAAACTCCAGTGCAGTGCGGCTCAAAAGTGAGGACCGAGAGATACTCTGCCCTTGCGGTGGTGGAGTATGCCTGATTCTTACCTCGCATACTGAGAAACGACGTTCTAGCCTGTTCGATATCACTGCTGAACCTATCAGTTGTCCATTACCTTCCCCTGCCTTGCCTGTAAGCAGTAATCAGCGAATAGTCTCAGTAGAATAAATTTCATGCACTGTCTTCATTCTTACGAGGTTGAGAAGTTTTAACTGTAAGTTTTTCTTGATTTTCCATGAAATCATGCAATCTCTTTGCCCTTCAATTTTGTTGTTGTTTTCTTGACATTTCATGTTTAACTATAAAATTTGTCTGAGGAAATAGGTTCCTATTGGCATTTTCTTTTGTTTTCATGATTGGAGTTGGGTTCTTTGGGATTTGAACTGGAAAATTTGGGGTCTTTAGCATTGAACTGTGAAATTTAATCAGAAACTGAAGAAATTTGCTGCCTGAATCGGCCATCATTTCCCTGATTACAGGTACAGGAAATATCCGACTGCATTGAGTGGATTTATTGTCCACTGAAATGAGCCACGGTATTGATAAACAAATTGAGTCATTTTTTTGTATCCAAGATGCTTGACATCAAGAAACTTTCCTGTATGTTGTTTAAATTTCTGAGGCAACTAGGACATAGGGAAACCCTCTGAAAATCGTCGGCCAACAATATATTATTTATAAATTCTGTGAATTCATCCACCGAAGCTTTTAGTTGAGTTTTGGGTTGGGTGTAAATTTTGGATTTGGATTTGGATTGGCCACACCCGGTGAAGGTCCCAGACTATTCTATTTATTCCTTCTAACCAGGAAAACCAGATGGAATCCTTGCTAGATTTCTTTCAGCTTTGTAACATCCTTGCATTCATTTACAAGCTTGATTATCTTCAAAAATCCCAAAGTCTTCCCGGCAGACAAATGCAAAGGCTTTAAATGTAGAATACTGAATCTCTGAAAATCTGCGAAAGGAAGGACTTAATAATGCTATCATTACAATTATAAAGATGGTTTGTATACCAAAATTGCAGGTTACTAGGAAAATGGAAGGGTATATTGGTATTTACTGAATTGGATATCAAGATTGTAGGGTAAAGGCAACAAATAACCAGCAAGTAATGTCACAATTGGTAAGGACCAGGTTTCTGTCTCTTTTGTAGGTGAAAACTAAAATACGTTGTATAAGGCTTCCATTGTAAACTTGCCTATTCGGCCTTGAATACACTTATTGGCTAAATGCATCCTTAAGTGATAATATGCTTCATCAAAATAACCTTTTAATCTCTAAGGGATTTTCATACAGAGGACATATGTTTGCTACATGTATGCTCGAATTTACATTCTGAGTTCTTCTCTGAAGTCTCATTTCTGCCATTCCAACAACTAGAAGATTTCACTGTACATTAATACAATTTCTTTCCTTCTTTCCCCTAAAGCATTTTGAGCAATGGTTTATCATGCCTGCTATGAGTTATCGGGTGAACTGGCTCAGGATTCATAAAATTCAAATTCAGAAGTCACAGCTACAAGTACTGATGACAATGGATAAAATGTGGTTTGGGTCATTGTTCAAAGCAAAACAGGCCCATTGAGAAGAGTGTAATTCAAAATCAAACATATTTGGTGATATTATTTTGTGTTGATTTTATGCTGTGAAGTTAAGCAGTATGTGTAATACTAAACATTTAGACTACTAGCAATACCCCTTTGTGCATTTTGACATTTTTTTTAGGTAGAGACTGCACTATCATGAATTCAATGTGTGCCAAAAAAGAATTATTAAAAATGTTCATGAAGCCCTTTGGCTTACCTGGGATAGTCTTTAAGGGGCATTTACAGTGGTCATAAATTCGATCTAAAAATCTCTCTCTCAATTCATTACCTATTCCACTATATTTTGTGGTAATGCCTTCGATGGTCATAAATCAGTCTGTAACTTCCATGTGCACAACCACAGTGGGTTAACCATTGAGTGACTCTGCAGCCAATGGTGAAATCTGGGAAGCCCTGAAAACCGTCAATAAGTTTCACTGTCCAATGCTTTTTGACAATTCTATAAACTGCCCTGGATATTGAATACTTGTAATGTTTTGTTTTCCCCTCTTGTTATCTTTGGCTGTGATAATATCAATGTGTAATGTATGAGTTTTGCACCATTTGCAAATAGAACATCTTCTTGAAAAATTTTAGTGCACTTTAGTTTGTACATCATCCAATCAGAGATGCCCCTTTGTTCCCACCAATCCTAACATTTCAGACATGCCAGCTCCCTTCTTCCAGATTGTCCATGTAACTCTTCTAGAAGCCCGGTAATGGTGCCTGGCATGTATCTTCTTCTTTATTTTAACTGTGCAGAAATTCCCACATTCCCCCCTTTTTCAAATTTCCTCATTGACTTTTGTGATTTGGTATGTTCCTATTCCTGTTTGACGGCCTATTCTGCCTCCCCAACAATGACTTCTATTTCCCATGTGTCCATAAAACTGTGATTGCTTAAAATAACCAAATTACTGTGAAATGTTGCATCGGTATGTATAGATATGTACGAAATGCAGGTTGATGGGAAGGGATGTATAATTCCAGTCTGTAGGATAGCAGCTTGGGTTCATTAACCACTGCAATAGGAGGAATGGTGACGAGTAGTAGTGTTGGGTATTGTTCCACCATGTTTTCCCTAAGGCATTTATTGCAAAGAATCTTATTGGTGATTGCATTGTGTGGCCATTTCCGTTCTTATTCTCTTGCTGCAACAAGGCATGGGGTGCTTATGAATCCATTGCCCACAGATTCACAGATTACATGGTCTAGATCAACAATTGGTGAGTAGACATGTAGGAAGCTTAAATTTATTTGACATGGGAAATGTTTTGCATGTCAGAGAAAAAAAACAATCTAAGACAGCCATTAAGATAAAGGGCAAGTTAGGCTTACTCCAAAAAAAATATACCTGTGCCTGACATCTTTTTAGAAAACAGAGTTTGTGGTTCTTGACAAGTAGACTTTAGTTCCCTCCATTTCCAGTTAGAGTTGTCCAGTTTAAGATACTCATCAAGTTAATTAGAGTTGATCTCTTTCTACCATCTTCCTTACGGCGTTTCCTTTGCAACATTAGGTGCAATTGCTAGTTATTTCTCATACCACTAGATGAAACAATTGAAGGCTTATCGTTTAAGTGATGATAACTTAATATGTTGCAATGGTGCAGTGTTAGGTTTGTAAACCAATGTCCAAGTGTATTCATTATTGTTGACCCCATGTCCATATATACACATAATATCATCTATGTTATTCAATGTTAAGAAAATGAATCTCATCTTATATTTCGTTCATGAAAATTATGATTATTTATGATACGGTGATTTTTTATTTTATTTTATTTATGTTTTTATTTGATATAGAGAAAATATTTAGTTATTAAGAATTTATTTCTCATTTTGATATGGATTGGATTATTATATTATTCTTCATCCATCTTCAAGCTTTTAAAGTGGAAAAGTAGAGGAATTAATTCATAAAATAATTTTTATTGATGGAACCTAGTTTGACATATTGGGGTATGAAACCTTCCAAGAGTAGTTTGAGGCATCAAACAATATTTCTTTGGGGAGGGAGGGAGGAGTGGAGGGTAAATATTTATTGCATAAATGTTGCACATTTTTTTGTTATTCTACACATAGAGACCTTTCCATTGGTGCAATAATCATCTCAATCGAAGTCCATATGAAAACGTTATTGCACTCGAAAGTTGGCCTTTCGATTTTTACCACCATAATTTAACAGGATGCCACATAAACCCCCATTATTCATAGAAAACGGGTTAGACACGTGATCAATATGAATAATACTTTAGGAGAGTCCATATTGTAACTCTAATTAAGAGTTGAAGGAGTCAAACCTCACCACTAGTAGGCTATCGAGCTATATTATAACTACGCCACTAGGAGAAAAGGGGGTTTCATTCTACTCAAGTGCAATTTGTTCCATAGATGTAAAAAGTAGTCAAGAGTTGATATAGATCGAGAAAAAAAAAGAATATTTGTGCACTATAGTAGCCCACAAGCCACATGCCTCACTTCTTTGTACTTGCATCCATTTTCCATTCAGAAAAATAGAGTGGGCTCACCTTCTAGCTGATTTTTCTCCTGAAAAGGTTTCCTTAGTTATATCTTATGTTAATTTATGGTGTTTGTACTATTTTATTTCATTGTGTGCTATTTTGAGCATAATTATAATTTACATGCAATAAACAATAATTAATAAATCCATAAATCTAAGGATAAATAAATCCTCATAGGGTAAATTTTGGATTATAAGTATAATTTTACTAGATCTATTGTGACAAATTGTCTAGTGGAACACACACAATAATTTGTGGGTCATATTGGTATATCAGTAGATTTTTTTGGGTATATTATGGATAGTTGTAAGAGATTGAGATATGTTAAGATAAAAGTCATAAAACGCTAGCCATGGCCAATGAATCTATGAATAACCTTTATGATCCTATAGAGGAAAGGTTTGTGTGGTTAGAAGCACAACATGTAGATATAAACTATAATTTAAATCTCCTCGTGGTTTCCTTGACCAATAAGTTCAGGTTGTTCAAAGAAGGTGGAGGTTCTAATGTGGAGGTCAGATCAAAAGCGAAATCGATAGATTAGGAAGAACCAAAGGGGGAATCTAAGAAGGAACCCAAAAATAATCAACCTAGTTTGAGTGTCATGAACCATTCATAGTCCCTATTCAAAATGTGAGAAAAGGTCGACATCAAGCCATTGTTGGAAACCAAGATAATACTAAGAGGGTTGGTGGGTGGTGTGAATCAGTATTATGACCAATATAAACAACTATTTCCAATTTATTTAATAATAATGCATGTAATTAGCATCATAAATCAACACATGAATCACACATTAGTGTTATAATAAACATACACATATGCAACTCATAAAGACACTAGATGTACGTGAAAACCCATAAAGGGAGAAAAACACCAATCTTATTTTTAGTTATTTGTGTAAATGTATGCCCCAACTTGTTATTACATTATGTATTTTGGAACCAACAAGAAAGAACAACCACTCCCTGATTCACAAGAACCCACTTGCAAGAGCACCAACCCCTATTTGTTTTCTTGGAACCAACCAGCAAGAAGCACCAACACTTTGATTTGAAAGTCGCTACATGCAGGAGGCACAAACCCTAAAGATGTTTCTCAGGCACCCACCTAAAGGAAGCATTAACTCCCTAAAGTGCATGCACTGACTCGTTGAACCATGCAAATCGCTTTTTAATCCATTTTAAAACTCACATTCACAGGTGCTATATTATTAAAGTATGTTGCTCTCTTTTCTTAAGATCTCACTTGACCTTATATTAAACATTACATTGCAACATCCTTAGCCTCTATCTCTACTGTGTAGCTCTTCTCATACTAAGATCTAATCGCAACACATATATATTTTTTCTTCAATCAATAACCACTTCTTCATACATATCTTCTCAATCTTCTTCTTCACAACTCTGTCTTTTCCATCACTCATCGGGATCTCTTGACTCTTGGCCTTCTCAACTCTTGGAATTTTTAGCTCTTAGCCTTCTTAGATGCTTCGCCTTCTTATTTCTCGACCTTCTTCAACCCGAAGCCTTCTCTGCTTAACAAATATTAGCCTTTGATCTTTTTAATTTGGAAACAAACTTTTTCTCAGCAATTGATATGTATTTTATATCTTTTTTTCTCCCAAAAACCATGGGCATCAAACTCCAGTTTTACCGCGAGTAATATCGTTGTTAAAAAAAATCAGCAAGGCCAAGTTCATGCATCCATACCAATCCCTTAACTATATTTTAACTGAATTTGGCTCCCAAAATTCCAAATTTTGATTCTGATGCACCCTTAAAACATGAGCACCTTAACTCATGAAACCATGACTGCAAGACCATCAACTAGGCATTAGAGGGTAGCGAAGCTACTTTCTATATAGAACTAAAAACTATATGTCTTTCTGCCATGAATAATGTCTTAAGCATGGATAGTGCTTATGGTAATAAAAGTTTTATAAACCTTTCTTTCCCTTAATTTTTATTGTTGGGGAATTATATACCCTAAGGCCAAAAACATGCCCTAAGTCTAAAGGAGCAAACACTCACAAAATAGCCCCTCGGCGCAATTTCCAAGAACATGCCATGTCACCTACTAATTTCATTTCTACTACATGGAAATATAAGTGGTGCCATGTGTCACTCAGATCCAACTCACTTTGCAATAAAAATTATCCAAAAATAAATTCCACGTGTCATTATCTGAAGGAAATACATAATCAGTCTTTCATGTCACATGTTGAGTCACTTCTCTTCATTGATCCATGTCAACTCCACCTCTCTACCGTGTGTGTTTCCATGTCACACTGCCATTGAATCCATTGCACAAAATACCATCCATAGACTTTGTGCATGTAGAGAGGATGATGTAGACTAAGCCACTGGATCAAATTATTATCAACCATTGGATCCATTAAGTGTTGGACCGCACATTAACCTACATGCTTTTTTTCATCCGATATCTAATCTGGCCATTGATCTGAGATATATGCAACCGTTGGATTATATAAGGTGTTATATTAGTCATTAAGCCTTGCACATATGTGCGATAAATATCAAATATATTCCATTGATTTTATACATCCACAGTTGATTAGCGAATCATATTAAGTTCCCCCCTCCCCACCCCCCTATATGCTTGATTGTTAACTGGGGGGGTTCACTTTTTCATATTCACAACTAAACCTCGCACACATTTCTAAAAGTGTGCCACATGAGAATATCCATGAACTTGATCCATCGATCCACATAATACCCCCTCACACAATGTCTGATAGATAATTTGGGGGGGGGGGGGGGTGGGGTGGGTGGGCTACACTTTAACAACATGTGGAACCATGCCAAACTAGAACACTAACCTATCTTAGCTAGTTGCGTCAATTCATAACCCATTAGCACATGTGCATTGTCCTGTTAGTGCCCAAGTTATCCTCTATCAACTACTCGTATACTACCACCTACCACTTTCCTATGTTATCTCTTTCATGTCATTTGTTTATCACAATTTAACGAGACATACTAGAACTATGACTGTTGGAACGCTACAAAACTTCAAACCTTCATAACTCTTAATCCCTTGGGATTTTTACCGAGTGTCATATACCATTGGAAAGGTCTCTTTAAGGACTATATAACCATGCACTTTTTAGGAGCACCTGATTTGATCCACTATAATTAAAATTCATCCAAATATATGCTTCATCCTTGACCTTAGCTAGGTAGCAACACCCATCAATATTCTTACCAAGGCTCCACAACCAAGCTCCAAATCCAACTAAGTTGAAAACACACCCAACACTCAACTATATTTTGTCTCAACAATGCCAATACTGAAAATCATATCATCCTATGATTTTCATTACTATTGTTTAAATCAATCACAATTGTCTTTTTATTCAACAATCTCCAACAAGCTATGCGTTATGAAACCAACTCACAAAATAGAAGAAAAGATAGATCAATTACTTATAAATCAACCTCTTTGAGGGGGAAAACTCCTTTACATTATATAAATGAATAATTCTTAGATGATACAATATAGATACAAAACCTCCTTTATATACATAGGAGTCAAAGTGGTCACAATATAATCCTAGCTGATATAAAAATAACAATGTAAGGGCACAACAATAACAATAGTGGGCTTCTATGGGGCACAATAATAATAATATAGGGACTACATGGGAAAAAAAATAACAATAAAGGGGCTACACTAATAATAACAATAAAGGGATGCATTAGTATTATAGGGACCTAGCATGCCCCTCTCCTTCAAAAAAGTGTTGTCCCCAACGCTTGAGTAGTTCTAGATGGTTTTGTACAAAGTTCTCATCCTCCCATGTTGAATCTTCAGCGGGTAATTTCTGTCACTTGATGAGATACTATGAAATTGATTGTTTTTGTAGCTATCAAGTTCTTGTTTCCGTGACTGCTTCAGGTTCCAATTTGATTTTTCCTTCTTCGCCAAGTTCTAACAATATTGTTTGAACTGGGAGCTTGTCACCTATAACCTTCTTTAAGCATGAAACATGGAAAATTGGGTGCACTCAGGAAGATGTAGGAAGCTCCAATTTGTATGCCATAGTACCAATATTTTGCAACACTTTGTAAGGACCATAATACTTTGGTGATAATTTATTATCCTTCTTAGCTTTATTAAGGTAAATTTGTTTGTAGGGTTGTAGCCGTAAAAATACCGAGTTACCTACATCAAAAATTATTTCGCTACAATGTTGATCTTCCTGTTGTTTCATTCGATTCTACACCAAGGTGAGGTTATCCTGTAAGAGTTGGAGAACTTGTTGTTGATGCTAAATGTGATCTTCCACTACTTGAACCTTAGAATTTTCTCTTAAATATGATGTGATGGAGGGTGGGTGATATCCATAAAGTGCCATAAATGGGTTCATTGTTGCTGCAGTATGGAAGGAAGTGTTATACCACCATTCAGCCAGAGGTAACCATTGGCCCATTGTGTTTGTTTATCAGATACAAAGAAAAAAGGATATCCTTCCAAACGTTTTTTTAACTATCTCAGTTTGCCTGTAAGATTAAGGATGATATGATGATCTATGATCTAATTGAGTACCCAAACAAGAAAATAATTTCGTCCAAAAATTTCCTGTAAAAATGGGATCTCTTTAGTGGACAATAATCTTTGGGTTTCCATGTAAATTTTGAATTGTTTCCATAAATGCAATAGCAACTATATTGTCTTTAAATGGATGAGCTAATGCACAAAAGTGTGCATACTTGATAAGTCTATCAACTACCACCATTATGGCAGTCTTTCCTTCGAACTTGGGTAAACTTGTGATAAAATCCATTGTGATAAAATACACACATTTTTCTTGCTTTTGAGGAGCTCGATATTGAAACTGTTGTATTGTTGTAATTTCAGATCCCTAAGATTTGATTTTTGGTCATTTAGTAGCCCTCTGAGTCTTCTTTCCAATGGCATAGGTCAGACCTAATTTTGATGCTCCAAGATAAAGTTATGTCTGATATCCCAAAATGACCTAATTATGGCCTAGTTCAATAGAGCGAACTTGTACGACATTCCACATTTCACTATTTCAACCTTTGGCTCTAAAATTGATACACAAGAAACTAAAGTTTTGGTACTTTTCGCCAATTTTCAAATAATTCCAATCCAATGCCTGAAACAAAATTTATGACGATTTTCCCTCGGTCATATGTTTGAGATGAGATTCTGGAGCCTACAAAAACCATAACTTCCATAGATCATATAGCCGAAAATATAGCAAATCAGGGTCTGAAATTTTTACACGATGTTCATCAATATTTCGGTTCCACGTGTAAACATTTCAGCTTCATAAGCCTTGCAAAAAATAAAATTATAGTGAAAATTCCAAGGTGACATGTTTGAAGAACCAAAACCCTAGAATCCCAAGCTCTTATACCAAATGTTATGAAACTAGCTCACAAAATAGAAGAAAAGATAGATCAATGACTTAGAAATCAAGCTCTTTGAGGAGGAAACCTCCTTTACATTATATAAATGAACAATTCTATGATACAAATGAAAAAACCTCCTTTCTATATATAGGAGTCCAAGGGGTCACAATATAATCCTAGCCGACATAACAATAACAATATAAGGGCACAACAATAACAATAGTGGGCTTCTATGGTGCACAATAATAACAATATGGGGACTACATGGGCACAAAAATAACAATAAGGGGGTTAAACTAATAATAACAATAAGGGGATACACTAGTATTATAGGGACCTAGCACTCTGCCTAAGCTTGACACTCCTTGATGACAATGATTACTACTTTGACATCAATGAAAACACTTTAATCAACACTCGTATCAAGGTGAGATTGGCACTCTTAGGGTAAAGCAATAGTTGCATTAATTATAGGCTTATTTTGGTGATCATTTAGAGTAAGACCAAATATTTTGTTTTCTTGGCTAAAAATAGAGGTAAATTCCCTAACCTTGTGGGAAAGCCACATGGATACCTTAGGGTTGGAGGGAGATCCTCTAGTGAGTAAGAGGGAGGATTTCAAAACCCTTATGAAGTGACAAATTTACCCTTTTGGATATGTAGAGGACGTCTAGTGGATTTGATGGCATTACTTTATGTATAAGTAGAGGCAGAGTGTATAGGAGTACACCATATAATTTAGAAAGATGTCCATAATGTTGGTTATCTCTCCAAAGAACTCAGATGTACCCGTCAAACATCTAAAGGGTCTACAAAACTATTTTTATAAGAAAATGATTCTATGCAAACCAAGATTGATGGAAGAGGTTTGTGGACAATCATAATACCTCGATATTATAGACAAGAAGAAAGGGAAATAAATTGGGTCAAAGTTGAAGGAGCATCAAGATGTTTCTAAGAGAGGAATAAGAAGTGGAAAGATGGGAAAGATTAAAAAAAAAACCCACAACACATCGATGAAAATATCCCACTAACCAATACAACCACTATAACATTGACAATCATACATGGGAGAAGTGCTAGAAGTTATATCTAGAGCTTAATCCGAAGAACAAAAAGAAAGATACTAAGAAGAATAATCTCATGGCCACTAGTTTATGCAACCAAGTTGAAAGAAAATCAAACGTAAATGAGAATATCTATAAATTAGTGAAAAGGTGTAGGAAATATCTAACACAGCTATAATACCATGTAGAAATTATATCAATGGATTCAATCCAATCAGGTAATGTACTAAAACAAGATATTGAATCCTTCTACAATATTTGTAGAATATAAAACACAAACACTCAATCACATGCAAGTAAGAGAAAGGAAATTATCAATCACAAAACACAAGATGTATATAGGGAAATCACCTGCTCAAAACCATTCTATCATATATTTTACATAGTCAAAGAATCATGAAACAATAAATTCTTTCTAACACCAAGAAAATCCTACACTCTCCTGACTGCCTCACTCTGATCCTGCTCAAAGCTGTCTAGCAATTCTTATGTAAAATTGACCAACACTTAGCCAATTCTCAGCCCTTCCTTAGCCCAGCCTTTCTCACACAATCCCTAGGCAATTAATCCCTATCAAATAGGATTATTAGCCTTCCTTGACTGTGCAATCCATATGGAGCCTTCCTCTAACTTTATAACTGCACCTGGGAAGTTCACTAAAAATACAACTGATAGTTTGTTTGCCTTAAACCTTTGTCTCAACCGGTTCTCCATCAGAATACATGCATGCAGCTATTAATAGTGAACCATTAGTTACTTGGGATATCACTACTTGTGAATTAAATCTATTTTAATTCAATTGATCTTCCACTAGATCATCAAATAGTTAGAACTAGTTAAATTGATTTTAACTCAATTAATGTGAGTTAACTGATCACATTCGCACCACACTAGTGCTACAACTACAACTGGACCTTGTTAATAATAGCATCACTCTACATGCCTATCCTTTGACCCTCAACTCAAAATTCTTGAGCTAACTAAGTCTATCACAGTTAGTTAACTATTACAAGTTGTTACGAGATAAGATTACAATTTACTTTTAATTTAATTAAGGATAATTAAATCAAAAGCCTCATATGGTAACCATTTATGAGTGCCATTTTCTATATTTTGTTTTTGGATGCCAAGAGAAAAAAATACCAAACTCTTCCATAAAAGGATACAGGTGAATAAAACAAAGATTAATTCTCTATTCAACTCAGGATCAATGGTGAATCTCATTGCATAAGAGATGGTCAAAAAATTAGGATTGGAATTTCATGATCATCTAAGCCCATATACATTAGGGTGTGTACGTAAGGATGTGGAAACAGGTAACCAAACATCACAAAATTATATTTGTTATCATTTTTTATTTTACTGATTAAGTAGAACAATTGTGGGAGTTGCACGTGTGCAAACTCAAGAGAGAACTATATGGGTTGAAGCAAGCACCTCGTTCTTGGTACACCAAGATCAACAACTATTTCACCGGATTGGGCTTCGCAAAGGGTGAAGTGGATGCGAACCTATATCATATTGTGGTTGATGGTAAGCTTTTGATTATTGTACTTAATGTTAATGATCTTATACTGATAGGTGATGAGAAACTCATAACTTCTTGCAAAGAGGATCTTGTAAGAGAGTTTGAGATGAAGGACATGGGGCTCTTACACTATTTCCTTGGCTTAGAAATATGGAAAAGAGATGGGGAGCTATTTTTGTCTCAGTGAAAGTATTCCAAGGAGATTTTGAGGAAGTTCCACATGGAGGGAAGCAAACCCATGGAGACTCCTCTTGATGGAAAATGGAGGGAGGAGGATGCTACTTCAGGTGAGGTAGTGGATGCTATAGTTTACAGGTAGTTTGTGGGTTCACTTATGTATTTGGTGAACACACGACCAGACATATGCTACGCAGTTAACTAGCTTATTCAAGCTACAATTAAGCCTACCAAGATCTTTTGGAAGGCGGGGAAGCATATGTGGAGATATCTCAGTTTCACTACAGAGTATGGATTATGGTACAGATGGACAGAGGGGGTGAAGATTCAAGGCTTCATAGATGCAGATTGGGTAGGTAGTCCATTAGACAGGAAGAGAACATCAGGAGGCATATTAATCATAGGATCAACAACAATTTATTAGTACAAAATGAAGCAGAGATCAGTTGCACTCAATTCAGCCAAGGCAGAGTACATGGTAGCTAGTCAGGCTGCATGCGAGGCCATCTAGATGAGAAAGATACTTGTTGGTTTTTTTGGTCATCAAATGGATCCGACAGTGATACATTGTGATAACCAGAGTTGCATAAAACTTTCGGTTAATCCAGTCTTCCATGACAGGTCCAAGCATATTGACATCTGGTACCACCATCTCAGAGATTGCGTTCAAAGGTGCATTATGTTGTTGCAGTACATTCCCACGGAGGATCAGGATGCAGATATCTTGACGAAGGCACTTGCGAAGAGAAAATTCGAATACCATAGAGGCAGGATTGGGGTAGCTGATAATACCTTTGTTTTTTAGAGGGAGTGTTGAAATTCAACAATAAAATGCACCACATACTAGTGTGGGATTCCAGGTCACACATGGGTGAGGAATTCTAGTGACACATTAGTGAGAATGTGGGTGACCAAAATTGGAAAAAAAATTGTAATATTATCTCATAACCTTTGTAATAGCTAACTAAGTGTGATAGACTTAGTTAGCTCAAGAATTTCAAGTTGAGGGTCAAAGAATAAGCATGTAGAGTGATTATATTATTTACAGGGTCCAGTTGCAATTGTAGCACTAGTGTGGTGTGAGTGCATCAGTTAACTCAAATTCTAACTGATTAATGAGCTAGTGGAAGATCAAGTGAATTAAAATAGATTTAATTCACAAGTAGTGATCTACCAAGTAACTGATGATTCACTATTAATAGTTGCATGCATGTCAATTCTGATGACAACCCAGTTGAGACAAAGGTTAAAGGTAAGTAAACTATCAATTGTATTATTAGCAAACTGTCTGGGTGTAGTTATAAAGCCACAGGAAGCCCATGATGGATTGTGCAGTCAAGGAAGGTTAGAATTCCTATTTAATAGGAATTATTTTTCCTAGGGATTGCGTGAGCAAGGCAAGTTGAAAGTGGGCAGGAAATTCGCTATGTATTGGTCCAATTTTGCCTAGATCAGTGTGAGACAATTGGTAGAGTGTATGAGGTTGTGGTGAGCACACATGCGTTGTATTGTTTCATGATTCCTTTTTTTATTATAAAATAAATATGGAGGGGTTTTGAGCAATTCCTTTCCCCAGGAAAATCTTGTGTTGTGCGATTGATTTAATTCTTTCTCTTACTTGCATGTGATTAAGCGATCATGATTTATATTCCGAAAATACTGTAGAAGGATTCAATATCTTGTTTTAGTACATTGCATGATCGAATTGAATCCATTGCTGTAATTTCTACATGGTATCAGACCTGTGTTAGATATTTTCTATAATTAACACCAAAATTTATGGGATTGAATTGATTACGAATGACTGAATGTTGCATGTGTTTATGCTTCAATATTAAAAATTACATTTTAATTCCCAATTTTACTATTGATATTAGCCATGATTGTGCCACTTTTTGTTTGCAATTTGATTATTGTTATCATGTTTTCATAATTAACCTCGTCCTTCTTGATTTTACCCCTCATATTTCTGTCTTGGGGCTTCAGGAGAATTTCTTGGGTTTATAAGGAAAGCCACAACTCGGGGAATAGGTTGAGTGGAACCCAATCGAATTATGCAACCTATGTAAGGTATTGTATATAAGTAAATAATAGTGGAGGAATTGAGGAAGGATAGGAATTGAATTGTGCATGCTTTCCATTGAGGAGAACATGCTGAGATTGTTTAGCAAGTTCCAAGTAATATGAGCACCAGTTTCGCAAATGGACCACAAAAATGCATCAAAGTGGCATAGCTAAATCACTAGTATTAATAGCAAGGAAAAGAGGTAAAAGGAAACATTTAGAATAAAATATTTCGTATGGACATGTTGGAAATCGTTGTTGAAACCCTAAGCATGGTTTTGATAAATATAAGGATTTATCTAAACTCTAATTTTATTTAATATATGTTAATGTGCATTATGTCCATGATCATGATAATAAATATATGTATATAAAATTCCATTGTTTCCGATAGGGTCTTGTTAGGGAACATCTTTGTGGAAGAATGGTTGTTTAAAATTTATTTAATTCTTATGTATGGCATATAAATATTTTTGAATGTGTGAGGAATCAGTTGGGAAAGAAGTAGCCCAATATAATTATGATTTTATATCATGTGATTATAACTCTTATAATTGTTCCATGTTAACATTATTAGCAAGAAATGTTGAATACTATGTCACCAAATCTACTAGCTACAAATTGGATCCTTGGTTAAAGGATGAGACACATATGTTACCATTTACAATGCATACATGTAGAACACCTAGAATTTTTGGGTTCTTGAGCTTGGGAGTTGTGATGGGAGGTGCGATGATAGGGAAGTCATGGTGATGTGTAAATTGCGCCAAGTGTATTTGTGTGTACTTGTGTTGTGTCATGTATATGTATTTATGTTGTGCTATACAAACTATGTATTTTTGCATGTGTGGTGTAATGTGTTGGGATAGGCAGGTATGTGACTATCTACGCATATATGTTGTGTAATGTGTTGGATCAAGCAAGTATGGGACTGTATGGACATGTGTGTTATGTGATGTGGAAGTTCTGATGAAAAAGGATTATTGACTGGAGGTGTGATGGTAAATAATATGTTTGTCGACATAAAATACTAGGATTAGTAGTGCCCACATCCATAGGGAAGCGAGTGGGAGGGGAATTACTTATACACACACACACACACACACCATTGCGTGCTTGTCTATTTTGGAAATTAATCCAGTGTGTATAAAGAAAGAAGAAAAAACAATTCAAATATAATTATCATAATTTCATTTGATTTTATGAATTCCTAAATTATGAACATGAATTGATATTTTGGTTACAATGTTGTGGTTATGAGCTAATGTAGTTTTGTTGTGATAGGAAGTGAAGTGAAAATTACAAGATTCACGTCATCGATAAGCTACTAGTGAGGCATTATTTAAATTTATTACAATTCCTTTATGATGATTCTAATGGATATTTTTGTTCCATGATGTAGGAAAGCATGGGAATTTCCTAGTTTGGGGTGAATGGACTAACTAAAAGTGAAATAGAAACAAAAACATAGTATGCAATGGTACATTGGTTAAAGATTTCAGGAACAAGTCCATTGTGGGGCATTAACACCAAATAGTATCCATTGATTACCATGAAGCATGCCATGATCAATATGAAGGTGTTGAGGCATGGAATTGCCTTGGTTTTGAGGCTCTTCTAATGTGAGGAAACCTTTCCAAGGAATGGATTTCCTGAGGGACTGAGAAGCACAGAATGGGATGCCTAAATTGTTGGAATTATGACTAATTTCTTGTCCTTGATTGAAACCTACTTGATAAATATTTCAACATTGTGATAATATGGTGATTATGGAACTCATGAATATTTGTATAGATGCTACAAATGATATGAAAAAATAAATGAAATTTTAGTTACAAATGGATGACAAAAGTGAATTTTGAGAAAGATGACATGGTTTCTGTGAAGAAAGGTCACGTACATACACAGGTCTTAAGAGTAAAATTTGCATACAGAATTTGAACCATGGAAATATGGATACCAAGGGTCATTACCATGGTATTAGCACATAGTAATTGGAGCAGAAAGGTTCATTTGATCTTGTAAGAAAATACTAATGGAATTACAAAAGGATTTTCCTAAGTTATTGGATAAGGAAAAAGTTATATAAGGAGATGGATATAAAGGTGTTAAGTGCGCAAGTGAATTAGTTATTCATATGTGATTTGATTTGAAATAGGTCTGCACCAGGGAGCAAGGAGAAGATTGAGATATGAAAGTGTAGTAAATAATAATGAATACACTTGCTTGATCTATTTATACTTGTAGCTAATAATGGTAGATATGTGGCTATAATGATGTTGTAATTTTAATATGTGACAATGAGGTTTTTAGAATAGGAATTTTGTTTGCAGTGAAATTTTTGAGAAATATACGCAGGTTTGTTTCTGAATAATCACATACATACACGAAATGGTTTCTAGGTAGTCACGTATATATTATGTGATGTGTTTTTCAGTATGTTGAGATTTGTACACAGGTTTTCCACATTATAAGTGCATATATACATTGGGCTGCTTACTAACAATCACATATATATATTGATTCCTATATTGTCAGGGTTTGAAGTGTTTCTTGATGATAATTTTTTATGATGTATGTTCTATTTGCTGATGTCTTTCAATGATGTCTTGATAAGCATGATCTGGATCTGACAGTGTTGTTTGGATTGATCGAGTTGTAGTCATTGACTTGAGATCTATATGCAGATATTATGCAGATGAAACGCGTATATATGTAGGTTCTCTTAAGAACAGTCACATACATATTCTAAAGTTCATTTCTTCTAGTTAAGTTCTATATTAAGTGGCTTGATGCTTTATAGATTCAGTTGATTTACAAAGATTCCATGATTTAGATTTGTGTTTCAATACTTCAGTTTGGATATTGGTTTGGGCTTTTTATTGGTGTGGGCCTAGTATGAAAATTTGATGAAAGGTGACCTACATGTTGTTTGATGATTGTTTGACAGGTGGATCTAGTCTAAAATATTCTAAAAAGTGGTCCATAAGGTGCTAAGGGTTGCAACCTCCAGAGTGGGGGTAGGAGTCGGTAAACGAGATCAAGGGGTTGTAGCTCCCTTCTAGTAGGTGTTGGAGATTGAGTGGAGGTTGTATCCTTATGCAATTGGGTGCTTGTGTACCGGTAAGATTTTTCACTAGTACAAAATGTAATGAATATTTTCTTTATATAATAAGAAAGAATACAGAGACAACGACAACGGTTTTTCTCTCCCACATTGGGTTTCCACCTAAAATCCTGGAATTCTATGTGTGTTTCTTATTTGTTGTGATTTATTTGTTATTTACTGCATTTTGGATGGTGAATGAATTAATAATGCATTGGTTAAGTTATCTCATTGATGAAAGAAATGCCAAATTAAGTTAACTAGATATATGTTGTTTGAATTCACAAAAGTTGCATACATACTCTAGTTTCATGAAGAAAATAACATACTTAATTCATAATGTGAAATGAAAAGCTAAAAATATTGATTCACCCTCCCCCACCTAGTATTTTTCCAAACAATTTGTATTAGAGCAGGTCTCTTTGGACCAGCTTGATCGCTTAAAGGGAGATCTATCAATATGAGTAGTGAAGAGGGAGTATCTTCTTTTAATCTATCTTTGTTTAATGGAGCTAACTTTGTATTTTGGAAAGTCAGAATGAGAGCATCTTTTTAGGCACTAGGATGTAACATCTAGGAAATTGTTGAAGGTGGATATAAATACCCAACCTCCATTCCCAGAGATGATGCAGGGAAGAAACAATATATCAAAGCAAAGGTCTTCAATGTTATCTTGGGACTTTGGATGAATTTAAGTTTGTGAAAATCATGCAGCTGAATACCGCAAAGGAAATATGGAATAAGCTCATCCAAGTCTATGAAGGTGACACTAAGGTAAAAATCGTGGTCTTCCTTATTTCATTAAAATGACACCAATTCCATTTCCTGACGCATCACATTCCAAAATAAAGGTTTTTTCTTAGTCTGGAGTAGCTAAGACAGGTGCTTGGCACATTACTTCTTTAAGATGTTCAAAGGCCTTAGTTTCTTCTAGAGTCCAAGAAAATTCATCTTTCTTCAGTAATGTTGTTAGAGTTGTTGTTATTCTCCCATAATTCTTAAAAAACTTGCGATAATACCCTGTCAACCTGGGAAATCCTCGCAAATTATTTATGGTTGTTGGGATTTTCAATTCCTTAATGGATTTGATTTTTTTAGGGTCTACCTTAACACCCTCATGAGATACAGTATGACCCAGATATTCCACCTCTTATACTCCAAATAAACATTTGGAGGTTTTTTCATATAATTGTTTCTCCTCCAATAGTTTGAGCACTCTGTCAACATGTTGAACATGATCCTTCCAAGACTTGATGTAGATTAGTATATCATCAAAAAAATACTAAATTTTTTTTTCTAAGGAAGGGTTTTAAAATGGAATTCATCAATCCTTGAAATGTATAAGGTGCATTGGTAAGGACAAAAGCCATGACCAAAAATTGATAATGACCCTCATGAGTTCTAAATGTTATTTTCGGAATGTCTTCATTATTCATTATAATTTGATAATATCCTGAACGAAGATCCAACTTGGTGAAGTAAATTTCTGCATGTAATTCACCCAATAATTCATCAATGACAGGAATGGAAAATTTATATTAATAGTGAGATTTTTGAGCTCCCTATAATCTGGACACATGCGCCATGATCCATCCTTATTATGCACCAATAATACTGGAGCAAAGAAATAACTTTTGCTAGGTTGAATTATACCGGCCTCTAGAATTTTTGCAACCATAAATTCAATTTCACTCTTTTGGGCATAGGGATATATGTAAGGCCTGATGTTTGGAGGAACACTTCCTAGAATAAAATGAATAGCATGATCATGACCACGAATAGGTGGGAGGCACTTGGGAGTCTCAAATACCTTGGAATGATTGTCCAAGGATTTTTGGGGATTTGGAGAAATAGATGATTTTGATGTTTGAACCTCTAGTGAGCATAATTGTGCAATTACGCCCCGTTGTTATTTCTTTAGAATATTTTTCATGCCATTATGCTGATTATATTTCTTGGTTTCCCTGTGATACCCCTTAATTCAACTTCCTTTCCTTCCCAAAAAAAAATTAAGAAAAGTTCTTGAAAATTAAAAGCTATTGTACCCAAAGATTGTAACCATTAGACTCCTAATACAACATCAGCACCACCCATTGGAACGGAAAGAATTAGACTATTCTATACATATTCCCCCATGGTTAGCTTGATATTATGGCACTTTGCAGAGAAATTTTTATTTCCTCCATTTTAAACCATTATTTGACACTCTGGTGCTGGATATAGGAAGCAATTTTATGTCTTGGATATCTTACAATGAATAAAATTACGGGTAGTACCTGAATCAATCAGCAATACAAGATATGGTCGAATTCATTTATTCTTTCTCTAGGGGTGGTTCATGGTGTATATCCTCTTCTTTTGAAGTTCCCCGTTCCTTTTATTCCTCCTCTTCACAATATATGTAAAATAATGTCTTCTTAGCACACTTATGACCTTTAGTGTATTTGTTATCACAACTATAACAAATCCCTTTTGCTATTTTTTATTCAAATTTTTTTGGTGTCAACCTTGTAGGTTGTGGAAGGATATGAGTAGCAACACTTCCATATTTATAGTTGTGAGTGTTAGGTTTCATTGTCGCCATAATTTTTCTTTCAATTTTTTTTGCCAACCTGAATCCCTTCTCTAATGAATCAGGTCCCCAAAGGCGAAACTCATGTTGGATGTTATCCTTTAAAGTCCTTATGAAGACATCAATCCTATGCTACTCTAGCATATCATTTACCCTTATATTCAATTTTTGGAATTCCTCAATGTGCTCTCCCATTGAACCCTTTTGTTTGATATTTATCAATTGGCTAAAGAAGGTGTTGCTCTATGTATCATCACAATGTGATATCATTTCCTCCATTAAAATTGATCAAGTGACAAGTAGTTTACGAGAACAAAGCCATCGATACCATACAGACTGATTGGGTTCTAAATATAAAGTTGCAATGCGTACCTTTTGTGCGTGTTGCATATTATGCAGATTAAAATATTGTTCCATATTTAGTATCCATGTTACCAGATCCTTGCCATCAAAATTCCTCATATCGATCTTTGAAATATGGTGGGTCTTCAATCCAACGTTAAAGTATATGAAGTCATGATTAGCATTTATTTTGTTCTCATCAAGAGTTTCATCTAGTACCTTTTCGCCATTAGGAATCATTTATTGTAGAAACTTTGTCAAAACTTGCTTGAAACCTTCCATATATTCTTTTAAACCATTCTTCAAATATTCCATGTCTGATTTTAAACCATTTTTCAAATCTTCCATGTTGTCCTTATTTTTTTCTTCTGTGTCATCCTTCAAACCTCCATATCTTATTTTAGACCATTCTTCAAACCATCCATATTATCTTCCAATTAATTTTTGGTTACACTTTGTGAGAGTGAAATTTGTTGCACTTGGTCTCGTAATTTTGAGATATCATGTTGCATTTCTTCCTCTTCTTTATGTGTCATAGAAGAGATTTCTAGCTGCTTACTAGGTGTGTCCATTTTTTTGTTTCGAGGAATTTTGGAATCAAATAATTATATATATGCTTCACTATGACCTTTGAATCACTTCAAGCTGATTTTTCAAAGAAATATTATGCAAAATTTAAAAAATACAAACATTTTTCTTTCTTTTGAGGAGCTCGATATTGAACCTATTGTATCTCTATGATTTCCCATCTCCAATATATTAACTTTGGTTCAGTATTATCCCTCTAAGTATTCTTTCCAATGCCACAGGTTAGAACCAATTTGGATCATTCAAAATAAAGTTATGTCCAATCTCCCACAATAACCTAATTATAGACTAGTTAAGTAGAGCTAAATTTTATGGAATTACACGTGTCCTTGTTTCATCCTTTAGCCCTTAAATTGATACACAAGAAACTAAATTATGTTCTCTTTATGTCACTTTTTATGAAATTCTAATCCAATGTTGGAAGAGAAAGTTATGACGATTTTCCCTTGGTCACTAGTTTGAGACTGAATTTTGGAGCATGAAAAAACCCTAACTTCTTCAGACCATATCTCCAAAAATATAGTGAACCAAACTATGAAATTATGGAATGAAGTTCACCAATATTTCAGCTCCACGTGGTCGGAATTCAGTTTCTAAAGCTTTGTAGAAAAATTTTATAGCTTAAATGCCATGATGACCTGTTTGAAGAAGCAAAACCCTCGAATCCAAAACTTTGATACCAAATCTTATGCAACCATCTCACAAAAAAATAGAAATAATAGATCAACGAATTTAAAAATATCCTCTTCGAGGGGGAAACCTCCTTTACATTACATAAATGAACAATTATTGGATGATTCAAATGAAAAAACTTCCTTTCTATATATAGGAGTCTAAGGGGTCACAATATAATTAGAGTCGACATAAAAATAATAATGTAAGGGCACAACAATAACAATATTGGGATTCTATGGGGCACAATAATAAAAATATGGGGACTACATGGACACAACAATAAAAATAAGGGGCTAAACTAGTATTATAGGGACCTAACAATTTGTCATATTTAGAGCTCTTATTATTTGTTTGTTGGTTGATAGTGTTATTTTTGTTTGAAGCCTTTGTCTTAGTTATTTACTAGTGCCTATTTTCTATGAAGCATTTTTGGGGACGATGATTTTGTTTTCCACCCTTGTGCCTCTACAACATTTGTATTTTAGAGATCAAACAACCTCATTGAGGTTTCATGGCTCTCATCCTTCATATTTTTTGTACTTCATCTTTTGTACTTCCTGATTGGAGCAGACCATTGTTCTTGTCATTCAAAGGATCATTCCGATATATACAGTTTAAGCTACATGCTTATTAGAGCACTAGCATCTTTTTCTCCTCTAGAGAGGAGTTTTTCCATAAGATGTTTCTCCCTTTATCCACTTATGAGATTTTGTACTTGAATATCTTAATCAAGTCTCATTGTTAGGACCCAATTTTTTCCTTATGTTTACTCCCTATGTTTCGGTTAAAGGAGGGTGTTAGAGCTAGTATTTTGCAAAGCTTCATTTCCCAACGAGCTAGTTATAATGAGTTGTAAGTTCACGTTGCAACTTGTATCTATCAAGTTGTCAAGTTATCTTTAACTAACACTGAGCCTCCTCCATTGTTATATAATGGAGGTCTTCTAAATACTTTTGAAAACTTTATGAGTAAAATAATATTCTTACAATATTAAATTTGTATCATTTAACAAGGATATTAATAAAATTTAATATAAATGAATATTTATGTTTAATTTTTATTAAAATCTTAAGAAATATTTTAAATAGTTATTATTAGTATTGAAATAGTTTAATTTTATAATAATATTTTAATAAATTAAATTGACAATTGTTGGAGATTTTTTCATTTAAAATATTAATGTATTTTGATAATATAGAATCTGCTAATACACTTTTCAATAAAGTTTTCGATGAAAATATTATTTAAAATCTCTATTAAATTCTTATAACTTTGAAAATAACTCTAAAATATTAAAAAAAAAAATCTCTTATATTAAGTTGAAAATATAATATTTATTAAATATTATAATTATAAAATTATATATATATATATATATATATATATATATATATATATATATATATGTATATGTATATGTATATGTATATGTATATGTATATGTATATGTATATGTATATATATATTTGATCATATAAAACATTTATACACATTTAATTAGAAGGGATATTATGAAAAAAATGTGGTTTTGTGAATAATAGGTATATTAGTGAATAAAGAATTACAAATTTTGCATAAAGAAACATGTGGCTTGGTGAAAAAAGGTATATTAATATTAATGAGTCAATAATTACAAATTTTGCATAAGGTATGTGGAAATACATTATGATTTTATATCCCTAAAAAGTAACCAATTAAGGATCTGAATAGTTAAAGAGGGAGGACCACCACTCACCAATAGAATCTCTTATTGGATCATTTAAAATAATATTATTTAGTCCCTAGTTAAGTGCTTCTGAAATATTTTCTATGTAGATGACCTCATGGGAAAAATTGCAAAAATTTTCCCCCACTATGTGCCACATCTTCTTGTAAAATCCATAAGGCATACCATCAATACCCAGTGACTTTCCATTTTGTATTAAAGAGAGTGAAACAAAAAAAGCATATTTTTTATATTCTCCTTCCAATTTATTTGTATCTCCAATCAAGACTTTGTGAGGAACCACTATATAAAAAGCATCCTTAGTAGCCACACTTGACTTTGACAAGTGGAAAGTAGAGAAAATATTTTGGAAGTGATCCTTAAACATAACTTAGATAACGCTTGGGTTCTCTTCAAGAGTCTTGTTCTCCTTATGAACACCAAGAACCTTGTTGGAAACCACTTTCTTCTTCAAGAAGTTGAAGAAGAAATTAGACCCCTCATCTCCCTCTTTGATCAATTGTAATTAGGGTCTAACTCAATCCCTTTAAAAATATACTCCTCCTCCTTGCAAACCACCATCTCAATCCAAAGTTGCATCCTCTTGAATGATGATGTTATTAAGGTACTCCTCCATGAGAATACATAATGTTGCCAACATTATGTTGTGAAACCCACAACCTGTGATTTTTTTGCAAAAGACAAAGACTACAAACATGTTCAATTTTTTCTTTTTCAAATTATTGTAAATATTTTCACTTTGGTGCTATATATTTTTCCACTTTTTCTATCACAAAGATATTCACTTTGGTGTGATAGAGATTCTTAATTTTTGTATTGCAATTTTTTTATCTTTAGTACAATACATCACATAGGGAAGATTTATATGGTGATGTGATACATCACACAAAAGATATTTTTTGCGATGTAGTGTATCACACCTCATTTTATTTTGTTTATGAAATTTCACATCCTTAGGAATTTTGTCTCTTTGCAACATTTCATACCTTCCAAAAATTTCCTTTGTGAAATTTCACACTTTATCTATTTTTTGTTGCATTGTTTCACATAGTTTTTATCATTACGATATTTCGCATCCTCAAGAAGTTTTCAACATTTTGGCATATCACATCTCAACCTATTTCTTTTGTGACATATTGTATCTAGCAAAGGTTTTCTTCCTTGCAATGTGTCACATGAACCAAAAGTTCTTTGTGTCATGTCATATATCCTTGAATATATTATCTTCACAACCAGAGAGCACTTCTTGATATAATTTTTCCAAAAATCTTGCCCAAAATTTTATTTTCACATTTTCCTAAAGTTATTCCTCTACAATGTTTCATGTCCAATATGGTTTTACTTGTGAAACACCACATTGCCTCAATTTCCCCTTCTCTGAGACATGTTGCATTTCTAAGAATTTCCTTCTCCATGATATATCACATCGCTTGAAAGTTTATCTTCATGTGATACACTATGGCACCATAATTTTTCTTCTTGCATGATTAGAATTTTTCTTTTCCACAATAAAGATAATTTTCCTTTTTTTTTGTGTAAGGAAAATTCTCCTTCATGAAATTTTAAAAAAATTATTCTCTGTTGCACCATTATACATTAAATGTGTTTTTCCTCATAAAACACTGCATTTTAGTAACGGTTTTTTTGTTGTAATACATTGTATCTATAAAAAAAAAACTATCATTCACAACATTTCAAATGAATAAAAAAAGAAAATTCTCACAAAGTGAAATTTTCTCCTGAGTGATGTGTCACACTCAAAATTATTTCCATATAACATGTTACAATGCCAAAAAATAAAAATAAAAATAATGCAATAATGTCACATGAAATATCTTCTTCATGCAACACAGTGCATTCTCCCCAATTTTTCTCTCCATATTCCACTTTTCATTTTTTAACACATTGCATTCTCCCAAACTTTTCTCTCCATATTCAACTCTTCATTTTGTGTTGTATAAAATATCTTTTCCATATAATATAATGCATTTTGCTAGAGAAAAATAAAATGTATATCACACCCTTAAAAAAAATTATGTATGACACACATCAAACTAACTCTTTTCTTGATATAGAAATGTACATATTGTACTCAAAAGTTTTTTAATTATAACATGACATGACATTCCACAATTTAAATTAATTTAATTGGACATATCACATAACATCTTATTCATGCAACACATCATACTTTTTCAATCTCACTTCATCATGATAAAGAGAAATTCATAAGCCTTCCTCACCATCATAGATTACTCAACCAATTTCAAAAATAAAACTTTTAGGAATAAGCTAAAATTATTATTAATTTTTAAATATATTAAAATACAATAACTTTATTTATTTAAAAAAAATCAATTAGCATATAGTCTCATTAAAATTGTGATAAAAACGTGATGACTAAAGCTCGAAAGTACAAAGGGTCGATTAATAGTAGAGAGGGTTTGTAAAGTCAAGAGGTTATAATTAGGGATGCCAATGATTATTAGCCGTTCCCTTTTTCCACATGTTTATGATGTATGTGTTGAGTCATAATCATAACGTTCTCCTTTCACAAGAAAATAGCCACAACGTTCTCATAGATATTATTAGTTGAGTTTCATGTTCTCATAGATATTATTAGTTGGTTTTCCCATTTTTTTAGGTTTCTTTTAAACGTTGTTCTTCACACAAAGTACATGAAAGCCATGCAATGTTGGAAGGTGAATTATGTGCAAAGATGGTAGGCAGAAATATAAATAAATTAGATATTACTTTGCATTGATTAAAATTATGTTCATGTTTAATCAAAGTTTTCAAAATATGGATAATAATTTGATTAATAAATTTTAATTATCTTTCATGCAATTGAATATAAGGAATTCAGGTTATTTACATTAATAATCTATTTTATTGACATGGTGTCAAGTTTATCAATTAATTTGATTATTCAATATCTAGAAAATGATCTCATTTGAAATAGGATTATGAAGCGATGGCTGCTTATGGAATCCAAAAAAGAGCTTTTCTACATGGGAAATAGTAAGGAATTGCTATTAGGATTGTATTTCTCATTTAATAAACTCCTTTGCAAAATTAATTAAATAATGGAACACTCTTGACTAAGGGGGCAAAACTAATTTCGTTGTTTTGTGAAGTTTGAGCTCAAAATAACTTTTAGTGGTGATTTCCTCATGTAATTTGGTGGCATGCACTTCCATACAAAGATTCTCTCTTTTACTTATATCTTTCTTTTCAACTTCTTTTAATACCAATCCACAAATGAATTAAGATAATATTCATATTATTTTATAAATTAAGATACTCGTTGTAATATATGAGTAGGTACATTCATCCCAATAACCTAAACATGGTATATTCTAAAACTTCATTATAGTTATTGGTGCGAAATTTTAGCAAGTCCCGTACTATTATAAATTTTGTAAGAATAAACTTTATTAATTAAGTTTATGACTATGTTTTTGGAAATATTATTTTGTTTTCCAAACGAAGTGTTGAATATATGGCACAAAGTATTAAGCACTAAGAATCAATTTGCACTATGTTTATCTGGTTTAGAGGACAATTATATATTGGCAATTATTAAATTTTTTTTTTTTTTTTACTAGATTTATTATTATTTGACATGTTATTTGAAGGTGTTTTTATCTATAGATGACTTGAGATTTTGTTGATGAGCACACTTGTACTGGATCTATCTTTGAAACTCTTTTTATTTGTATATGACTTTTTATTCAATGTATGATGTCATGATTATGGGTAAAGTATGAACTTGTACTCGATACTATTGAATACTATGATTGGGTGAACTTACAAGTCTATTTGATGGCAGTAATATAGGTTATTCATAGTTTTGAATTGGTATAATTTTGTAAATCTACCAATGATTTGTCCAGGGTGATAGGAAATAACAGCGTGCCTATGGATTCCAGAATGACTCAAGATATATGGACCTAAGATAGGATCAAGAGATTATAGATTTTAACCATGTTTAATTAATTTTTGCAAACAAATTTTTAATAAAATAGAAAATATGCAATGGAAAACACACACATTAACACGGGGATTTTATCTTGAAAACTCAAATTCAGAAAATAAAAAATAATTTTAGTATATATAGATATCGCGGGATCCATAAAATTCCAATCAATTTACACTATAATAGAATACAACTATAATTCCTTGACTGAAAATACAAAACCATCGGCTAAACCAATATGCCCCACAAAACTGCTAAAATGAAAAATCATGTGCTAAAAAATGCAAAAAAAAAACTTAAATCTAATACATTATTTAAATTTCCACATTCACCAACTACACCTTCTTTTGTTCAACCAAATCTCCAACAAAGTGATATTGAACATCAACATGCTTTGTCTTAGAATGATATGTTGGGTTCTCCACTAGGAGGATTACACAGTGACTATCACAAGTTATCCTCATAGCTTTTTGTACCAAACTAGTACATGAACACAATCATTATAACCATACCATGTCCTTGATTACATGAGTGGTTTCCTTGTATTCAAATTTTGTAGTTAAGAGTTCCACTACAAACTATCTCTTTCTCTTCCAACCAATTAATCCTCTAAATAGGTTAAAAACATACCCACTTGTATATCTTTTGCAATCCAAATCTCCAAACCAATATACATCAACAAAGCCATATATGTCCAATATTGGTCTTCCTTGGTAGTGTAATCCATAACAAGTAGTGCCATGCAAATTCCTAAAAACCCTCTTTACTATTGTCCATTGTTCCTTCCCTTGTTTTGATATATACTTGCTTAGTACTCCCACTACATGTGCAATGTCCAATCCAGTCCAAACTAGTGCATACACCAAACTTCCAACCACATAGGCATCTGGAACATGGGACATGTATTTTTCCTCTTCCTATGTCTTGGAACACTATTTTTCAAATAACTTTACACCCACAAGAATAGGGACCTTTATCAGTTTACATTCCAAACCTCTGGGATATTTTCTTGACATATTTCCCTTAATTTAACCAAAGTTTCATGTTTTCCCCATATTTTTTAATTCCCATGCCCAAAATGAAATTTGCATCATTGAGATACTTCTTGTCAAATTAATAGTACAACTAATTTTTCACTTCTTAGATGATTTCTTTGTCATTGCCAATAAGTAACATATCATCCACATACAATAATAAATAAACAAGATGATTACCAACTAATTTGAAATACATACAGTGATCCGCTTCTCTCCTACAAAGCCAAATCCCAATGTATAAGTATCAAATTTGTGATACCACATCCTTAGTGATTTCTTTAACCCATGTAGGGAATTTTTATTATCACCCTATTTACCACTTCATTATGATGAGTAGAAACCATAGTTCAGTTGATAGCAATTACGGGATGCATTACATCCTCTTTCATCATGTTATGTGTTCAATGGGAACTCCATCGCTCCATGTCCCTTATTATCCTGTGTATGCATTGCTCTTTTCCATTGTACATCATGTCATGGCTTCCTGATACTACATAGGATGTATTTGTGCATGGAGCGATGGTGTTCTAAATTTCTATAATTTGGCCTTCCCAAATGATCAAATCGAATGAGGGTGTCATGAATTGGTTTAGGGTCGATTATCATAGGATTTTCCTAATTCCTCTCAACCCTAGGTGACCACATACATCCTCCTAGATCTAGGGATTCTTTATAACTAGACCCACTCATGGGTTAAATAAGAGGAGAGACTTAATATAGTGAATTTTTATGCTGGAGGATTGCTACCAAGGCTCTTTCCCTACTGCATAAATGAGCTCAACCTATTAATGTAACACCCTCCTCCCACATCTACCCAAGTAACATGCCAACTGGGGTAAACATGTGACAAAGAGTTACTATGACCTGATTCAACCTCCTAGGTAACATTAAGAAGTGGAACCGACACCACATAACAACACAAACCTTCTGCACATGCTACAGGACACCCAAGAGCCATCCCAACCTTCTACGAGGCTAGCCCCTGATCCAACCTAGCCTTTTCATGCATCAATTCCCCAATCTCTTAGTTGACATGGCCAAGAGTGCGACTGGAGGCACAACATGGGTACGCATTCAGATGGGGACTTTTCCTAGTAGTTTTGAGCTTGCAACCCTGACTTTTGTGCCACTTTTTCAAGCCCAGAGCCTAGGTCACTGCCCAGAACTCTATGACACTTTCAGAAGTGAAATATAGTAGTGGAATAATAGTGTAAAATCAAATAGTTGAACAAGGGATTGATTGGACCCCTACTAGTCATGATAGGAATTTTGTCAAACATGTCACAAATATGTAATATATAGGTTTAAACAACAGATCTAAGCATAGGGGTCTCATACTTATTTGGGAATCAATAATAAGTATTGTTTCCTCATCACATTAACTACATTATCATATACTTTGTCATACATACATTTTTCATTCATTTACAACTCAAAACATGATGATATCCATACATCATCACTATCATAAAATAAATTCATAACTATCATATAAGCAACATAAATGAAAATCACATAAAATCCATATAAGCCACATAATAACAAGTATGGGACTTCCACATTCCACACGACCATAGACATGGTTAAGCCAAATCTCTCTTCAGTGAGTCACCACTATGCCATATTCCAAGCATGAATGTGGCATCTCATAAAATTCATTAATCAAAACCAAACTAGGGCTTCCAAAGGCCAAACTAACTCAACCCTCAAAAAATGATTCCACCTCATGGTCAAACATCACAACCATCACCAGAGTTATATCCACCCAAGTTGTATAGGGTCCTGGAGTGTTCATTCCAACTAGGGCTTCCAGGACTAGTAAATCAACCCACAGTTGTCGCCATGCTTCCAGTTGTTTGTCCAACTAGGGCTTCCAGGATTAATAACTCAACCCACCAAGGGCTTCCAATGCATTTGTCCAACCAAGGCTTCCAGGATTAGTAACTCAACCCAATTTGTTACAGGCCACATGAAAACCGACCAAAATAATAAGCAATGACATGAACCCACAACACCATAGATATCCAGGAAATGGAAAGGCTAGGAAATTCCATTGTCAATCCAGGTAATCCTCCATGAAAATGACATATCATGACCAATAAACCACATGCATATGTCATGCATGCCAAAAATAGTGAGGAAAACATACATACAACTCAGTATCTGCAAACAAAACCTGTTGTAGTTGTTGATCCCAATGTCCTCTTGCACTTTCCTGCTCTTCTATTACCTTCTTGATCTAAAACTCCAAGTATGCCACACTCCCTAATAGGTCTCTAAGAAACTCGAAGTGTTCAATAGTATGTGAGGGATAGAGAATAGAATGAGAGCTCCAAAACTGAGCTAGAAAAAGGTTACTAACTGATCCTTAGAAGCATTTTTAACAATGAGACCTCTATTTTCTTCAATTTTCCATTATTCTCATTCATTTTCATCCTCACATGCAATCTGTGACCTTTCACCTCCCTTTTCTCCTATTTTCCATTATTTTCATAAATAAGTGCCAAACTATGCCACTTTTCCTTTCTAAATCCTTAGCCATTTCCTTTACCAATTTCCATAGCCATAATAAACCATATGAACACCCGCACTAGGATGTTTTGCCCAACATTTAGCTTCAAATATGTGTCCCATGACCTTGGTTATTATTTTTCCTTTATTAAATTTTATTACATGTAATTTTCACCAAGGTTGTTACATAACCCTCCCCCTTGCGGGAACACCATCATTTATGTTCAACAACACCTACAACCAACAAGACTGTTGTGAGCAAAAATACATCCCATGGAGCTTTATATCTTAGCTCATTGCAGTATTTACAATGATCAACATGTTGAGAAGAAACCAACATGAAAACATGACAACATAACATCATAATGACATGACACCCATACCACTTATTGGAGCTTTATAACATAGCTCATGGTGGTATTTACATCCATATAAATATGTACATATACCAAAACATCATACCAACATATACCAAATACATATACCAAAACATATGCCAAAACATTTTCTCAACCAACAAATAAGGAAGGATACATAGCTTGCATATAATCTTACATCTCCCATGTAGCTTCATTGGGCCCAAAGTGATTCCATTTCACTTTAACTTGCTCGATTTCTTAGTTCTGGAGCATGAGCATATTTCTCTACAAAATGAACTGAGGTTCTAGCTAGAATTCTCCTTCTGGCTCCACCTACAATACAGACCAGTCAATCACATGATCAACATATTTAACGTATTTCTTAAGCAATGAAAAATGGAAAACATCATGGACTTTCGCTGTCAGAGGCAGTGAAATTCTATAGGCTATTGGTCCAATCCTTTCAAGAATATTAAATGGTCCACAAAATCGAGGTGTCAGCTTGGCACATGATCCAATCCGCGAGGAGATCTTCTTTGGATTGATATACAAGTACACATGTTCCAAAACCTGAAACTCTTTAAACAACTTGTTCTGATTTTCATAGCTCTTCTGCCTATCTTGTGTTGCTTTCATATTCTTCTTGATTACCTGCATTTCCTATTCCATTTCTTCCAACATGTCTGTTCCAATCAACACCCTGTTAACTGGATCACTCCAACTGATGGGAGTATTGTAACTTCGCCCATACAATTCCTCAAACGGATTCATCCTCAAATATTCATTATACCCATTATTGTAACCGAACTCTACCATTGGAAGATACTCTTCCCACTTTCATTTTCGATGCATCACATACATCCTCAACATGTCCTCCAATATCTTGTTGACCCTTTCTTTCTATAAATATGTTTGTGGATGATAAGTTGTATTGAGGCAAACTTTGTGCTCAAACCTGAAAACAACTCCTTCCAAAACTTGGAATGAACTTTGCATCCCTGTATGACACAATCTTATGCAGAACACCATGTAATCTGACCACATCCCTGATTAATACCCACGCTACATCATTCGTTGGGTATGTAAACTTCACCAGAATGAAGTGTGCTACCTTTTTCAACCTGTCCACCACGACCATGATGTAAGCATGTTTTCTAGATGTCTTCGACAAACTTGTGATAAATTTCATGGAAATGACCTCCCATTTCCACTCTGGAATTAGAATTGGTTGCAGTATTCATGTTGGGATATTTAATCGCTAGATTTATCCTCCTAATTTTTAATTTTCAATCAGGACCCGTAAACACGATTTGCACTGCACTTCTTGATTTAGTTTGTAGGTTAGAGATTTAATGTTTCCTTTATAATGATCAACTAAGTAATATAATACACAAATTATTGTGAATAAAAAACTTCCGAAAATGGAATCAAGCCAAATAATTAAATTCAATTTTAAAACTTAAGATCTCTATTGAATAAATCCAATTTCGATCTTAAAAGGAAATTAAAATCCCAATTTTATGAAATTTGAAATTTAAATAAAGAATTGCAAAACTTAATCTACTCAATCACAACTTGATATAAACAAACTTCAAACTGGAATCTCAAAAATAATCTTGCATTAATCTCATTTTGAAATTGAAAACCCTATGCTAATAGGAGCTCCACACACAAACTTCAAT
Source organism: Pinus albicaulis (assembly GCA_034641835.2). Taxonomy (NCBI): domain Eukaryota; kingdom Viridiplantae; phylum Streptophyta; class Pinopsida; order Pinales; family Pinaceae; genus Pinus; species Pinus albicaulis. The sequence continues at coordinate 1,771,850,696 of CM076578.1, read as the reverse complement.
GCTCTTCAACAATAAACAAAAGGAAAATTCCTTCTCTTAAGGAATTATGCACACACCTAATCAAATGAAGTAAACAACTCAACTCCGCTTCCTGTTGTAGACAATTGTTGTCTCTCCTAGAGACAGTCTAGAGTTGCCATAGACCAGTGCCTAGGACATCTTAGCATAGCAAGGAGCATATAATACAGCTGGGGTGTCAATCCAAAGGCTCTCCTGCTATCTCTTGAAAAACAAGGAAATTGATTTAAATGGGACCAGGACTTACAAAAACTGCCACAGGGAAAGTAATGTCGCAGAGACAAGATGCAAAAATCCAACACAAAAGCATCAGATAGTTAAGAGACAATTTACTGTAAAGAGGGTAGATTCAAATAATATGCCACAGAAATCAAGTATCAGAAGGTGTATGTAGTGAAAGAAATATAAGAAGATATTAGTTAACTTTGGTCTGATACCTATATACACAACAAAACCATGTATGGGCTTATCAATCGAAGAATCCATACATGACAATGGCGTTTTAAAAGCACCCTCCCAAAGCAACTAATATAGTAGAAAGATGTATGAAATGAACATGAAACAGTATATCATGACTGAGCCATATTTAAAGCGCTTGACTGATCCAAGTATGGGCATCAACTAGGATGAATCCTTACCTAAAATCAGTGAGACACTCGCATTCCAGTACATGATACAAGAATATATATGAAATGAAATGTTGTATTAATCACATAAGAGAAGGTTACATACTGTGAAATACCAAAGACCAGAATCCTCATTACAGATAGAACTCCTCCTCACTGAGACCCTACAGGTTCCGAACCTTCATACAGAAGCTTTACAAAATGTATACAAACGTGCCTTTCACTGCACAATTTTCTGATACAAGTCTGGAACCTTTACAATGTCTTTTTTTCTGGGTTTTTATAGAAGAAGAAGGAGAGAAACCCAATAGAAGAAGTTGGTGAACATTTAATTGACTCATTAAAACTTGAATGGTGAGAGAGTGCCCCCCCACACTGTTTGACGACGCTAAACCGCTGTAAGTACTCTGCTGCTGCTCTATGGAGTAAATGTTGTAGGTGCAGATTTCTCCAGGGATAAGACATGAAGAATAAAATATGCAATATTCTGTACCTTCCTGAGAGAAAAATATATTGAAATTAACCTTGAGGATATGATTTTTGTGCAATTGTACTCTTTGCCCTCTGAATGCTGAATTGTTATTTAAAATCTTCGGCTCCAGACGTTGAATTCTACGCTCTCTGACTGATATTCTTAATCTATACCATTAATAATTTCATCTACAAGAATCTTCCTTTTAAATGGTTCTTGATGGTTGGACAGATCTGATTCCCATTTCTTTTAATGAAATTCGCATCGAAGCAACTACCCAGGACCTTCTTCATGAATTTTGCATTTAAAAACCGATCCTTTGATGCACCCCTGACCTCCGCAATGAGGGCTGTAAGTTATGGTTAACCTCCGGCGCTGAAACCCTGCAAAAATCCACAAACCTGTTAGGAAAATCATGCACGGGAATGCAGACACGGTGGGGATAATGGGGTGGCAACTGCCGCATGGTCGACTTGTGAAAAATGTGGGACTATGGTGGGGAATGCAACGTAACAGTGTGGAGTGGTCATGGAGGAGAAGGGGAATATAATCGCGAAAATACATTAGAAATGAAGCAACGAACTTAATACAGACCCGTGGTGGCGGAATGTACATGGAGTAAAATGGAGGAACAAGTGGTACTATGACAGGATGACGGGAACATATGACATGGAGTACTGACTATGGGATCTGGTCGTCAGCGGGGGTCAAGCAGATCTAGACCGTCCAATTCCAAAAGAAAATCTATGGTGAAGGACGCTTCGAAGCGCAATGAAGAGGTGGGCCAGGGGCGATATGGACGGGAGCTAAAGGCCGCACAACTATAGAGATTAATAGCCATTGGATTGAGTGCTCAAGATCGGATGGTTTACATGAATTTCGCTGCGCGTATGGGATCGAAAGTTAACACGCGAAATGGGGCAGTTTTGGAACAGTACAGAGGGACACGCGGCGAGCAGCGTATGGAATCGCTGGCCAAAGGGGGAATACCACCTGCCCAACAAAGGTGGTGCGGAATAAACAGGCCGGTTTCTGAGTGGGCATAGGCGCGGGGACCACCAAAGCAATGGAGATTCTGGGCCATTGATTTGTGTTTCGATCCAATGGTCCGGAGCAGGCCTGATGGCTTTAAACGATAAGCTCCTTTTGGTCTGGCCAAAGGTCTCGGGGCTGGGTCATGTGGAACAGAAAATTAGAGGGGTTAGGGCTAGAAGGGCTAAACCTTGAATACTCTTGGGCGCGACCTTTCAGACCTGCACAACGTAATTTGGAGGCACGGGATGGTGACGATAGGCGGAAAACAAGTTCCTCAGGCCACGACAGGAAATTTGAAAGGTTCAGAAGGGGCTGATGGCCAAAAATTCTAATGGGGGTTGACATGGATAACATCGGCTCCAACTGGGGACGACGCATTCATCCCTAAACGTGTCGAGAACCTGCAGACCGCCGGATCGTCCTGTATGTGAACTTATGCTGTTCAACCCCGCTGCATTTCTCTTCACAATTCATCATCACACATCCCTTATCGGAATAAAAACTGAAACAAAACTTATATACAATGCGGTACAACAGGCACTCCCTGCCTGAATCAGAATTGAAAGTAGGGCTTTAGGAATTGGTTGTTTACAGGGGCATCCAGTGAGTCGCCCTGTAAATTCTCCAATATAAACGTGTTATTGCCTCCCTGTTCCACAATTTTGAAGGGACCAAATCAGAGGGGGTTGAATTTGCCATGCTTTCCTTTTTCAACCCTCTGGATATCCCATCTGAGAACTAGATCTCCAATCTGCAATTTTCTATCTTTTGCATGCTGATCAAATACGTGTTTCATTTTCTCTTGATACTCCATTAATCTTTGTTTCACTTGGCCCCGTGTTTCCTCTAATTCTACTAATTGATTAATTCTCCTGATCATGTCATCAGGTTCCTCCTGACTGTCTTGCATGAAACGTGCCACTGGTAAGGCCAGCTGCACAGGAAACACTGATGCTCGTCCATATACCAACTCATATGAAGATTTCCCAGTTGCTCGCTTACAAGTAATTCTATTGGCCCATAGAGTAAATTTCAATTGGGAATCCCAATTCTTCTGATTTTCATTTATAGTATTTTTTAAGGCCCTCACTAGGGTTTTGTTGGAAGATTCTTCCAAGCCATTTCCCTGCGGATAGTAAGCTGTGGAGTGCTTAAGTGCAATGTTGTACTGTTGACAGAAATTCACAAATTTTGCAGATTTGAAGGCCTGTGCGTTATTAGTCACTATTCTAGCAGGATAGCCAAACCTGGATATGATGTTCTCCTCCATGAATTTTATGATGACAGTGTCAGTAGCATTCCTTGCAGGTATGGATTCCACCCATTTTGTAAAGTAATCTGTGGCTATTAATATCCATTTATGTTGTCCACTTGATGGAGGATGTATTTCCCCAATAAAATCTATTCCCCATTGTAGAAATGGCTCATTCACATGAACTGGAATTTGGGGCAAAGCTGCCAACTTCTGTTTCTCAGCAAACTTCTAACATTTATCACATGCTCTAACCCAAGCAAAAACATCCCCAAATAATTTAGGCCAGTAGAAACCAGCCTTTAAGATTTTATGAGCTGTGTCCCTCCAGCTATAGTGTCCTCCACAAATTCCCTCATGGAATTCTATCATTATATTTTCCATTTCATTCTCTATAAGGCATAATAGTAGTATACCTGAAGGATCTCTCCAATATAGTTGGCCATTAGAAACTATGTACTTTTTTTATTTTAATCTTACTGCTTTGTATTTTAATTTATCACAACTTGGAGGACAGCTGAGTGTCAAAAGATATTCAACTATTTCTTTATACCAAAGACTGGTGAGAAATTTCATGTGTAATTTCTGAGTAGCCATCTCCAGTCCTTGCTGTTATTTTTAGTTTTCAGATTCTTCATTTGAAAGCATAGACAGGTTTATGCCCAGAGCTTGGTAGTTTGATTCTGATAAGATCCTTGCTAGCCCCTGTCCTTTTATCAGCTTGGTAGGGCGAATATCCAGATCATACTCCTGTATTTTTGCAATCCATCTCCCCCTTTTCCCTTCACTGTCTCCCTGAATAAGAATGTCTTTAACAGCTGCAGTGGGGACAAATGTAGTAATGTGGGACTGCAGAATGTACATGCGAAATGCTTTGAGGGATTTTACGAGGGCATATGCCTGCTTCTCTAATATGTTATATTTCTATTCTGCATCATGAAGCACCTGACTGAAAAAGGCAATAGGCTGTTCATGTCCATCTTCATTTTTCTATAACAAAACTCCAGCTATTGTATGAGGTGATTCAAAGGAAAATATCATGAATGACTTGGTATAATCAGGCCCAGCTAGCACAGGAGCTTCAGCAAATGCCTATTTTATCCGGGTGAATGCCTCTCTAGATTCCTGAGACCATTTTACTTCATTATTATTTTTCAGCATATCAGTTATATGCCTAACTATCTCAGCATAGTTAGGAATAAATATTCTCAGGAAATTTATCCGACCTAAAAATACTTGCACTTCCTTCTTATTTATGGGGAGAGGGATGCTATTTATAACTTCTACTCTTTTGGGATCTATCCTTACCCCATCTTTAGTGACAATATGTCCCAAAAGTTTGCCTTCCTCTAATGAAAATAAAGACTTTTGTGGATTAAGAGAAAGACCATACCTTCTGCATTTTTCAAAAGTTCTTTGTAAATGCTCAATATGCTCATAATAATTTTTTGAAAACACTGTTATATCATCAAGGTACACCACCAGAAATTTATCTTGCTCCCCGACAAAGGCTATTTCCATGGCCCTTTGGAAAGTGGCTCCTGCGTTAATCAGTCCAAAAGGCATCCTGGCATACATGAATGTTCCCCATGGTGTAGTGAAATCAGTCTTCTTCTGATCTTCTGGAAGTACAGCTACCTGATTATAACCAGAGAAGCCATCCATCATTGACATTCTAGAGGCTCCCACTACTTTCTGCAGGATGTAGTCCATCTTGGGCAGTGGATAATTATCTTTTAAAGATGCTCTGTTTAAATTCCTGAAATCCACACATAGCCTTATTTCTCCATTTTTCTTTCTGACAAGGACCAAGTTTGCCACCCATTCTGAGTACCTTAATGGCACAATTATTTTGGCCTTTAGCAGCTTCTTGATTTCTTTTTCAATGGAGGGAAGCAGCAGAAGATTTATCTGTTTGAGCTTCTGCTTATAAGGTTTTGCATCTTCCCTCAAAGGAATTTTGTGCTGCATTATACTAACATCAAAAGTTTTAAGGTCTTGATAGGACCATGCAAACACATCTCTGTAAGACTTAAATAATTTCAGATACCTCTCCTTATATTCTTCTGGGACCTTCTTGGATAATTTGACAATTTTTGGGTCAACATCAGTACCCAGATTTAGATCTTCTACTTGATCTTCTTCTACCACTTTACTAGGTTGCAAAGGGACATCATTTTTATCAAATAATATTTCTAGAGGCACCAACCCTCTTGGGATGACATTTCCTTTCAGCTATAGCACTTTACTTCCTGTCATTTTCTCCTCCCACTTATTTTCTGAAATATCTTCAGCCTCATCCTCTTTATAATCATCAATCTCCATATTGGAGAATTCTCCCACTGTCTCCAAGAATCTCTTCATCTGTTCATCATCTTCAAATACCTGCCAGTGCTTAATATTATCTGGGATTGACGGTCTATAATGTACCTCAACTTCATATCTCAAGAGAGGGTTCTGAGGAGGACGAAATGTACTGGCAGCTACAGTGAGAGAATCTGCCATTCTATTCTGGTCTCGGGGCATAAACTGGATATTGAATGCCAAGAAGAAGTTCTCCACCATGTCCCACACTTCATTTCTATAAGCTCTCAGCCGTGGATGTTTAGTTTGACATTGATTTCTAACCTGTCTGACCACTAGCTCAGAGTCTCCCAGGACCTTTAAACACTAAATACCCATGTTCCTAGCTGTTTGCAATCCTAACAACAGTGCTTCATATTCAGCCACATTATTAGTAGCTTCGTATTCCAATTTAAAAGACAGTGGCACCCATTTTCCTGTAGGGGAGATTAATAATACTCCAGCCCCATTTCCTTCTCTTGAATTTTCTCCATCAAAATGTAGAGTCCATACTCCTGCTTCATGGTTTCCTAAAGGCTGCTCAGTCTTGATTTGATAGAAGGAATGTTCATGAGCGAAATTTTGATCTTCTTCTAACATCAGACATGAGAAATCTCCTTCCTTGCTGTAGACGGGTGAATTCTCTGAGCTGTTAGCCTTAGTCACCATCTTGATGAATCTGGTTTCTCTGTACAACCTCCTCTCCTGGCCACCAAAAACAGGGATAGTGGCATAGGTTAAATCCATCTTGAGTGACCCACCGATTTTTGTTCCCCAAGACCTTGACAACAGCATGCCAAATCGAGCTGGGATATCAACCACCACAATGTCCATTACTACACTTTTTGCTGGAATTTGGGCCAGATTGACCAATAAATATTTAATCATCCCCAAGAATTTAAATCTTTTGGAATCAAATGAATAGAGGTCTTTGTATGGACGAGTGATTTGTAAACCTAGTTGCTCCATGACTAACAAAGGCATAAGATTATGGGAAGCTCTAGAATCTAACATACAATTGTGTAACAGCAGGTCATGAATAACTAGAGACACATAGAAAGGAGGAGTAGAGGGGTCTATCTCCTCGACATGTGGGCCAAAAACTACCATGGGTCTTTCTTCTTGAAGATTAAGATTGTCTGGGATTATTGGTGTTTCAGGAGGGAGCAATAAAGAAGTGACTTGAGATTGATATGCAGGTTGTTTCAGCAGTTCAGTCAAAGGGACTGGGATTTTGACTTTCTCAAGTTCTTTTTGCAAATTGAAAGTAGGAGGGGGATTTTCTATTACAACTTCTTTCGACTCTTTATTTTCAGCTGAGGGTTTCACTCCTTTTGATACGGACTCAGTATTAGGAGGACTGACTACTTTTGAGGAAGAAGGAATTTGATCATCAGACTGCAAAGGTTTGTTTATAGGACTCTTACCTTTGTCTAAAACTTTCTTCATTGTTGACTCCTTTTGAGTAGTTGCTTCCTTTTGGGGAGGCTCTTCTTCATGTTCTTGAGTCCGAGTTCTCTTTCTGGAAGATCTGAGGTCATATTTTCTATTGAAATGTGCTTTCATGAAATCATTAAACTGTTTGCAATAGTGATCAATTTCAGCATCTTCTGTATCTCTGATCTCTTCTTCTTCTTCTTGCAATGGGCATTCAACTTCCTCATTGTTTGAAAAGGCAAGATTTGCATCTTGCAGTTCATAGGCAGCATCTTTAGTGGTATCATCTACTGGACCTTCCAGGTATAATGGGTGTGGCACCTGATCCTGTAGCTCCTTAGCTTCCCTTGGCAATATTTGCAGGGGTGGCTTTCTATACTGAGGATTGTAACCCCTGTTTGGAGCATTCTGAAAATTCTTGGGGGCTGCATTTTTAGCCTCCAACTCTAGCTTGACCAGTTTATTAGAAAGATTCTTAATAATTTTTCTCATTTCTTCAATTTTATCTGAATCCTTATCTTGATTAGAAGTAGATACTTCCTCTTTTCCTCTTCTTCTGGTATCCTGTTCAGCTCTCCCTTTTAATTTTCCTGTGGAAGAAAAATTTGCTTCCAACTCAAGAGAATCTGAGTGAGCATCATCTAGGGTGGCAGGCTTTCTTTCCCTGAGAGAGAAACCAAAATCTGAGTCAAAGGCTGCTATGAAAACAACTTTGGCAACATTCTGATGAGGCTTCATATTAGCAGGGAGGTTTAGATATAACTTATTAAATCTCTTGATAAATTCTGACACCCCTTCATTATGTTTCTTCTTGAGTGTATTGAACTCAGTAAGACATTGTCCATGATCTTTCTTTTCTCTCCATTTTCTGAGAAAAGTATTTTCCATATCATCCCAAGTGGTGATGGAACGGTTTCCCAATGTCTTGAACCATTTTCTGGCTTCACCGTCCAGAGATTGAACAAACAATCTTAAGACTACATCTAGATGTTCAACATTAAAGTTCTCTGCAAAAGAGCATAAAGTCTCAAGATGTTTTTGAGCATCAATTTCATTTTCCCCGATGAATCTGGGCAATATATTTAAATAATCCTGGGGCATATCATTCAACACTTGAGGTAATGCTAGGGGAGCATATTTATTCAACAGAAAGGCTAGAACATTAGCCATTGGAGGAGGTGGGGGTTGCGCAACAATCTGGTGTACAAATGGAGGAAGAGGAGGAGGTGGGGTATGAATAACAATAGGAGTATACTCTACAACAGCCTGAGGTGTAGCTGGGAACAATTCTCGGTTAACAGCAGAAACTTCGGTTACTTCCTTGACTTCTTCGACCTCAGGAGTAGGGTGAGGTTGAGCTTTAATCCTAGCACTTCCCCTGGGTGGGCTATCTAAGTAATATTCAGGATTTTCCTCAATGGAGTCGGGATTTTCTATTTGGATTTCTTGAGAAGAAGAAGATGGATAATCTTCTACCAAATATTCAGGGATTTCAGCACGGACTGATTTCCTTTCTTTCCAACTTCTTCTATGTATAATATTCTCAGGGTCAAACACTGAAGGTGTCTTTGATTGTGATGTATCTGACCTCAAATGTGGCTTACGAGGAGCCAGGACTACCAATAGATTTATCAAATGAATAACAGTGGAGTCGCCAAGGTGAGAGATATGCAACTCTTCAACTCTCTTTGCTCACCTAATTAGAGAGTGAATAGGATTTTTCGAGGCCCAGGGAAACTGATATTCTTAAATTCGATCCCCAGCAACGGCGCCAGAAAGATGTTGTAGACAATTTTTGTCTCTCCTAGAGACAATCTAGAGTTTCCATAGACCAGTGCCTAGGACATCTTAGCATAGCAAGGAGCATATAATATAGCTGGGGTGTCAATCCAAAGGCTCTCCTGTTATCTCTTGTAAAACAAGGAAATTGATTTAAATGGGACCAGGACTTACAAAAATTGCCACAGGGAAATTAATGTCACAGAGACAAGATGCAAAACTCCAACACAAAAGCATCATATAGTTAAGAGAAAATTTACTGTAAAGAGGGCCGATTCAAATAATATGCCACAGAAATCAAGTATCAGAAGGTGTATGTAGTGAAAGAAATATAAGAAGATATTAGTTAACTTTGGTCTGATACCCAGATACACAACAAAACCATGTATGGGCTTATCAATCTAAGAATCCATACATGACAATGGCATTTTAAAAGCACCCTCCCAAAGCAACTAATATAGCAGAAAGATGGATGAAATGAACATGAAACAATATATCATTCCTGAGCCATATTTAAAGCGCTTGACTAATCCAAGTATGGGCATCAACTAGGATGAATCCTTACCTAAAATCAGTGAGCCACTCGCATTCCAGTACATGATACAAGAAGATATATGAAATAAAATGTTGTATTAATCACATAAGAGAAGGTTACATAATGTGAAATACTAAAGACCAGAATCCTCTTTACAGATAGAAATCCTGCTCACTGAGACCCTACGGGTTCTAAACCTTCATACAAAAGCTTTATAAAATGTATACAAACGTGCCTTTCACTGCACAATTTTCTGATACAAGTCTGGAACCTTTACAATGTCTTTTTTTCTGGGTTTTTATAGAAGAAGAAGGAGAGAAACCCAATAGAAGAAGTCGGTGAACATTTAATTGACTCATTAAAACCTGAATGGTGAGAGAGCACCCCCGCACACTGTTTGACGGCGCTAAACCGATGTAAGTACTCTGCTGCTGCTCTATGGAGTAAATGTTGTAGGTGCAGATTTCTCCAGGGATAAGACATGAAGAATAAAATATGCAATATTCTGTACCTTCCTGAGAGAAAAATCTATTGAAATTAACCTTGAGGATATGATTTTTGTGCACTTGTACTCTTTGCCCTCTGAATGCTGAATTGTTATTTAAAATCTTCGGCTCCAGATGTCTGCCACCATTAATAATTTCATCTACAAGAGTCTACCTTTTAAATGGTTCTTGATGGTTGGACAGATCTAAGTCCCGTTTCTTTTAATGAAAGTCGCGTCGAAGCAACTACCCAGGACCTTCTTCATGAATTTTGCATTTAAAAATCGGTCCTTTTACGCACCCCTGACCTCCGCAATGAGGGCTGTAAGTTATGGTTAACCTCTGGCGTTGAAACCCTGCAAAAATCCGCAAACCTGTTAGGAAAATCATGCACGGGAATGCAAACACGGTGGGGATAATGGGGTGGCAACTGCCGCATGGTCGACTGGTGAAAAATGTGGGACTATGGTGGGGAATGCAACGTAATAGTGTGGAGTGGTCGTGGAGGAGAAGGCGAATATAATCACGAAAATACATTAGAAATGAAGCAACGAACTTAATACAGACCCGTGGTGGCGGAATGTACGTGGAGTAAAATGGAGGAATAGGTGGTACTATGACAGGATGACGGGAACATATGATGTGGAGTACTGACTATGGGATTTGGTCGTCAGCAGGGGTTAAGAAGATCTAGACCGTCCAATTCCCAAAGCAAATCTACGGTGAAGGACGCTTTGAAGCGCAATGAAGAGGTGGGCCAAGGGCAATATGGACGGGAGCTAAAGGCCGCACAACTTTGGAGATTAATAGCCGTTGGATTGAGTGCTCAAGATCGGACGGTTTACATGAATTTCACTGCGCGTTCGGGATTGAAAGTTAACGCGCGAAATGGGGCGATTTTGGAACAGTACAGAGGGACAGGCGGCGAGCAGCGTATGGAATCGCTGGCCAAAGGGGGAATACCGCCTGCCCAGCAAAGGTGGTGCGGAATAAACAGGCCGGTTTCTGAGTGGGCATAGGCGCGGGGACCACCAAAGCAAAGGAGATTTTGGGCCATTGATTTGTGTTTCAATCCAACGGTCCGGAGCGGGCCCGATGGCTTTAAATGATAAGCTCCTTTTGGTTTGGCCAAAGGTCTCGGGGCTGGGTCATTTGGAATAGAAAATTAGAGGGGTTAGGGCCAAAAGGGCTAAACCTTGAATACTCTTGGGCACGACCTTTCAGACCCGCACAGCGTAATTTGGAGGCACGGGACGGTGACGATGGGCGGAAAACGAGTTCCTCAGGCCACGATAGGAAATTTGAAAGGTTCAGAAGGGGCTGATGGACAAAAATTCTAATGGGGGCTGACATGGATAACACTTCCTACAATTGAAATTCTTCAACACTCTTGTAAATGATCTTTAGTCTACTTCACCAAACCCTAGCTCTATGAACGGCATGACAGACTTGCAAAATTCTACTTAATCACACAAGGGAACACAATAAGAAAAACTCAAATGAAGAAAATCATGTTGCTACTCTATAAACCAATCAATCTTCAATTTAAAATTTAATTTTAAACCTATCTTAAACCTAATTTCTTCATTCATTCAACAAATCAATCTCAAGAAATTGGCTAACTAGAATTTAAATTAAACTAGAACTTGCTTCTTTGATAAAGATAACTCACACTGCTAATCCAGCTATAGCGATATCAAACTTCAAAAATTAAATCAATCCTTAACACACTAGAATATGAATATACTTCTGAAAGCAAGCTACAAGCATCAAATTTAATGGAAAATATTTTTATTCATTCAATTTGGAAATTAAAATCACTAATACACACTGCTATGGAAATCGAAATTGTATCTAATTGTCACACCAAACTCTAAATTTACTTATGAATTCTATTCTCTATTTTATAAACTTTAAAAACACTCCTCAAATCAGATAACTCTTGCAATAAAATGACATAATGCAAGAAAATATATAAAATCCTCTGTCTCTGAAAACAATCTAAAAACACACAACATTATTGTCATTACAAAACTCTCACTGTTCTTTTTATAAATTATAGAATTTGAAAGCACACTGTAATGGAATTGATCAACCAAACTAGAATCACACTATGCACGCAATGATCAAATCTAATTCGGATGCAACACTCTATAAACAATATCTCATTCCTCATCCTAATATTACTCATAATTACACTCACAGTCTTACAGAAAAAATATTCTCCAAACCAACAATGTTCAAATCAGAATGTAATAACTGAATGTATGGAAATATTTTTAATCTTCTGTAGACATTTCAAAATTAACCTCACTGCCACTTAGAGTTTTTGTTGTTATTATTACAAAATTCCCCTAATTAATTTGAAACAATGATTTTTAAACCAATTTATTAAATGACACTTGTTAAATGTAAGAAGATTGATTTGGAGTGACTAATTACGCATTTTAATTGAGAGTCTTCAATCCATTATAGCACACAGAACTTCGAAATTGTTATCATTCAACTTTGTGGAAGACTAGAAACCAAATTTAATATGTTATTTATGTGTTTATCCAATCAACTCATCACATTCAACATTTGCAGATAGAACAGAGGGCTCACTCTGTTATTCGATTGATTCAAAAACCGGTTCAATGGTTTCAAATGGATTCATGACAATGGGGATCTCGGTGCTCTCTACAAATTGATTGAAATATTTAAAAAGTAGGAATTAGCAATAAGTTCTATGAAATCACAGATCACACCAGAATGAGAGACAACTCTCAATATGCTAGAATGCAACCAGATATTGATAATCAAACTCGTATTACACCATTCAGTGAGGTAACAATGTAATTTAAGCTAACATATAGGAAAATCAGAATGAATTAAAGGATCACATAGCTAAATTAACGTTCTACCTACAACAAATAAAGCTTCCCTGGCTGTGGTGAGCCCTTGCCACACCTAGGATGCAAACTTACAGAAGGTAAAAGACACTCAACAAGCTTATATATATATATATATATATCGTCATTCCATAGCTAGAATCAATACAAGCTCCAAGTCATGACAGAATTAGTTTTGTATTAAAAATGAAGTTACATTTGACAGCAATAGCTCAAACACTCATGAATTTGGGACTCCTCTAAACTTATTTGGATTTAGGATTTATAGATTGTCTGAGAATTAAAAAATAGGATATGATCCATGCATATTAGATCAAAAGATGTTACTATGCTAACTTAGTTTGTACAAATCTGATTGCAATGTCCATTCAAAGATGGATGCTTAACAACACTCCATACTTAGCCATGGAGATAAGACAAAATCAATTCTGGAAGCTGGTGGTCATAAGAAATATCAATCCTCAAGTTTTAACATCTTTTTTATGTCACCAAGGTAAGATCATTGACCAAAAATCCAAAACAGGGTTGTTTGGGAGATTTTGACAAATCTGGAAATTCTGAATTTTACATAAATTAGCCTTAAATAACCCTGCATATCTCCCAAAAAATAAGGAATTTTGAAGAAATATTTTACGTGTAATAAACATGCTATACTAGGACCAAAACCCATGTTCCATAATTTCTTCTTTATCCTTCATATGCACGAAAATCGAGGCATAAGTTGGCATTTTAAAATTTATTATAGATTTGGAAAAATTGGCTAATTTCCTTCTAGAGACCCATACAAGTGAGATATGTGGAATCCAAGTTATGTACATGTATTATAACATAATTTTTGACAATAACCTCTCTCGGTTTCTTCGGAAGCATGCAAAAAGTGTCAAAGCCCTAAATTAGGCATTCCCGTACTTAACTGGCTTGTGGAGGATTTCAACAATGGAACCCTGTGATAAATGTACTCAGTAACACTGTCATCATTAAAACATGGAATATTCATATTTAATCATAGATAAGTGAATAAAACTAATGATAATCAACCACAAAGAGTATTTGGCGACAAGTGATGGAATTAGGGTATGGAATGAGCTAAAAACCTAGGGTAAAGGGTATAAAAAGTTATATTTCATGATGAAAACATGGGCATATACGATGCCCAACATCCCCCCAAGCCTGAGGTTTTTCGTTTCCTCATGCAAACAAATACCTTGGTCATATCTAGGTTTTTATGACGTCATGGATTTTAGGTAGGGTTAGTTCGTGTGGAGCAACACTACAAGAAGATTTGATTTTGAGAGCGATACCAATCGAGAAAAAAAACAATAGATATGGTAGGAGGAAAATGATGAATAGGATGATAGGTGACAATGGAAATGGTAGATGATATGAGGTGGTGATGGAGATGGGAAGACACGTGCTTGAATGCTCTATTTTTTTGCAAGGCCAATGCTTATAGATGGTTCCTTCATGAAAGGCAACAATGAATTCATCCTCTATTGGATTCAAATGACAATATCTGTGAATGTAGGAGCGGAAGGCACTATAGTTACTGCTTTTTTTTACATGAACCATTATGATTATGACCTAGAGTAGCATGCAAATGGAGGGTATATGGAAAACCAAATATACGGAATATGTGGTGGTTAATCATCAAAGCTTTCTTAAATCTCTAATCAATTAGAGAATATTTAGCCACCTCTACCTCAAGTTTTACACTTTGTTGATTTCCTTGGTGCTGCTAGATGAATTAAATGATGGAATGGCTCAAGATGACATGACTGCTAATATGATCTGCTAAAGAAAGAAAAAGGTCTCAATGTCCACATTATCCCGAAAATGTTGATGCATGTGTGATTTCATACGGGTTCCTGAAAAAAAACACAAGCACCATCATCAATATTTATTTTCATGAAAATATTATAGAAATAAAGGAAATAGGTTAAATAATGAACAATTACCTGATCATGCTCCAAGTTTAAGATACTAGCCCAACAATGATAATGAAAACCATGAGTAACCATAGGGTGAAAATGTGAGTTAAACATGAAAATTCCAATCATATCTCTCGTACCATCTCTCTCCCCCATGCCTATCATCTTGCATTTCCTCATGCAAGAAAAACCTCAGACAGAGACCAAAGACTGGAGGGCTAGGGTTTCTATATTAAATTCATGCTTCATTGACTTAAACCATAGGGCTAATTATGAGAGCATGTAATTAAATTTCATTGTATGTCATATTCATTTGCATCAATAAGATAAGAAAAATTAGTGACCACGGATCGAGTGACATCAAGACTGAGCTTAATTATTCAAAAAAATTAACTAATGCTAGGTTTACTAAAGGAATGCTTAAAAATGTTGTTACTACAGGGATAATGTCATCCTAAAATGATTAACCATAATAATTTCCACAAAGCATCTCAAGAGTAATCCAAAGCAACAGGTCTTCACTTTCAATAGCCTCATTATTACAAGTAAAAGTGACTTTATTTAAAAACCAAGGCCTTAAATGGATCGAAAATAGGGAAAAATGATACCTTCCCAGGATGATTGTCTAACATTACCCAAGCTTATAATTGAAGCTCCTCTTATTCAAGAAGAGTGAATCACCTATACTAAGGGTCCCACATCCATAAAAACCAAATCATTTCTGAAAGATAGAACTCCAAAGCATGCTACTGAAGGATATTAAATCCATTCTCAGAGAGATCTGATAGTGAGTTCAGGTAAAATACAAAAACAACCAAGTAAATCATAGTGTAAAATTAACTTTGATACCACGGGTATGGCCATGCTGCTAGCAGGCGTCTATAGCCTCAACAAGATGCCTTTTAACCTAACGAAATGTCTTTGTCCCACTTACTAGATATAGATTCAGAGTTAGCTTATTTTACTTTTTAGATGAAGGCCATTTTCCTAGCTTGGTAACTAGCTGATGTCAGTGCCACTCACAAGAAGTAACATGGATGAACATGCCAGCTCGTGATGAGACCTCCTATATTTCAGTTTTTGGGTTGAAAGCCATTACTCTCACTTGGTGACCAGGAGCAGTAATGTCATGCATGTTAGGCCTCAAGATCGGGGTAGGTTGGCTCATTACTAGACCTACTATCCTCCCCTAAATATTTGTGTAGAATCTGATTATGATTAACCTTAGAGGTTACTTAATAAGTGGGGAGACAGATCTACTCCTTAAGAGTGCAGGATGGCATGAAAAGTTTTTAATTTCTAATCTTTACTGGTTGATCCTGCTACCCTAAAGACTCAAGAAAAGAAAATAACTCAGATAATGATTGAAATATTCCTCGAGTAGGTCATGCTAGGGTTCTTAGGAGAGCTCATGATAATTTTATAGGAGTAGTCCACCATAGGAGGCTTTTCATCAATACCTTCAAAGAGAAACTTGAAAAGGTGTCTTGGATGATAGTATGTTAAGCTTATGAATGGAAAGTATAACAATTACAATTCCCCTAACTAACCCAATGAATTATCTCAGCCAATAATCAAATTCACTTTATAAAATATGAGGCGTTAAGAGTGAATTTCTTTTGACAAGTCTTACCACAAGAGTGTATAGTGAAAAAAATTTCAATGGTTATGCCTTAGGATTTGCAATTTCAAGAATGATGTTGTAAAAACAATTTTATTCATTTCTACCCTACCCTAATCTAGAGAGAGGAAGGTATCCTTCAAGTGTAGGAGTACTTCTCATGCAGCCATGTTTTTTTTTTTTTCTAAATAGGACTAATTCTATTAATTATGAAAATACTGATACAAAACTGCCAAGGCTGCTGCTGTGAAAGCCAGACAGCCTGGGTTGATTAGCTAAACTGTTCTTGAGAAGTCTGGGTCGCCCATAGTGGGAAACCGACCCATTAAACATGAGTAATTGGGCCGCCCATAGGAGGGAAACCGGCCAGGAGTTTATACAAGACATGTAGATAACTGTAAAAAAGCTAGAAACATCATTTTGCCCAATAGGTGGGTAACTAGAACAGTAAAACACAAAAAAACCAGCAGTAATTGAGCCAGGGGGATCAACCCTCATGCTCTAAAGACATTGGTTCCTCTTCAACTCTGCATGCATATTCATTTCCTTCGCTGCTGTCCTCCTTTCCTGCCTGACTGTCGGACTTCATGTTATGGTGCTCAGCTTTAGTGCACACCCCTATGTGAAGAGAGGGATTGGGGCGAAGGTCAAGAGGAGGGGAGGGGGGAGCATAAAGAGGAATTTCTTCACGTAGGGACATAGTGATGAAGGCGGTAATGATGGAGTCAAAGGAGGTGCAATGGAAGCGGAGTTCCGCATTCTGGGTGGTCTGCCTGATGGTGGACCCCCGTAACCTGCTGCCTGGAGGAATGGGTTGACAGGGAGGGGCGGAAACATCAAAAGGGAGGGGCTGACGGGGAAGAGCGTGAATGTCAGGAGGGATGGAATGACAGGGAGGCTCAGAGGGAGCGTCAGGCTGGCAAGAAACATCACCTATATCACGCGCACGCCCACGTCCTCTGCCAGCAATACTTCCTCTGCCTCTGCCCCTACTTCTACCACGTCGCGAGGGTGGCAGAGGGGTGAGATCATCGCTCTCAGAGGAGGAGCTGAGCTCAGAAAGGGGCGAAGGAGGAATATCAGAGATATGGCCTCGACTAACACCACGTCAAACTCACATTCTTTGTCAGAGGCGGGGCATGGCTAGCAGCAGATGGCGCAGACGAGGCCTGCCTAAGTAGGGGTCAGGAGTAGGGGAGGAGGCGGGGAGACCACCAGGGTAACTCAGACCAGAAAAAAGAGCAGAAGAACTGGAGGTTCGATTGACAGAGGGACAAAAATCCTGAGAATGCGAACTGAAACTGAAGGGAAGCAAAGTACCTGTGATGAGCATGCCCTGAGCGCCAGAAGAGGCGAAAGCACTGCAGAAAGGGCTGTTGGAGAAGTGGACGCCCGGTAACGTCTCCAGGCAAGCCAGAACGCTGCAGCGACGCCCAGTGTGCGTTTTGCAGCTTGAATTGGCCGAACCAGGAGGACAAGCGCTGCTCAGAGGGATCAGAATTTTCTCATGGCTTCTTGCACACTGCTCATCCTCCATAGTGAAAACAAATAACAAAACCAGCGCCATATACCACAGAGCGAGGGTGCAGTAAATACAGTAGTGATCAACCCAACGCGTATTAATAACGCCAGCAGTGTAAATGCGCGAGGCCATGTGGGCAAGGCATGCGAGCAGCGTTGGGAGCTGCATAGGTGCCGGTGGCTCATTAATTCTCCATGGCAGCCGCATTCGGCGCTCATGCAGCCATGTTAGTAACAACATGCTAAATATATTCACACTCAGTTTGAAAGAACAAACTCAACACATACCGGAGTATGAGAAACCAGTTACTTCAATTGATATGCTACCAAGGGTATTTGAAGATGAGAGTGGTATTTTGACTGGATTGTGACCTGGAACCAATGTGCGATGCAATCCTGGTGGTATTGGATCATTTCTTCATTTGTACCACTCTGAATGTCCTCCTTGGTCATGCCAGAAAAACTTGGATAATCGGTCTCTACAATGCACACAAGGCTTGTTGTTGGGCATGGTGAAATCTCTTCGATCTTAAGTTTAGTTGGATGCTCCTCGTCAGATTTGGCATATGATTCATCGATCTCCTTGGTAGATAGGCAAGAGGAATCAAGAAATACTTCCAAATCCTTTTCTAGATGTGGAGAGACATATAATTTCTTGAATGTGGCGAAGATGAACTCTTACTGAGAGCCACATATCCTAGCTATTGCTAGGATTTGAGAAAGTATTTTGAGGTACATTCTTCAAGTTCTCGGTCATTATTGAATTTCTCTTGCTAGTTGATGATCCCTGTCCACAACATGGATTAGTACAAAAAGAGGGTTCTTACAGCACCCCAAAAATGTTTTGTTGTTCAATGCTTGAATTTTTAATCAAAATGAATTAAAAAATTCTAATTTCAAGAAAACTAGCACTGGAAATGAATCCACCTTTACTATCCCTAGCTATACCTTTACTTCTATGCATAAAGAAAAAGGAAATAAAAACTCAAGAACAGGCAGCAATCGGTCAAACTTTGGAGAAACCCCACAAAAGTGGATGCGTGGCTCTTCACTCATGTCTTACCATACACTCTTCTCCCTATGACAACCCTGCAAGATCCTGAAACTTTGATAATAGTTACTTGAATAAAAAATTACAATTCCCCGGCAACGACGCCAAAATGTTGGGAGTTTTAATCACTAGATTATCCTCCTAATATTTAATTGTCAATCTGGGCTCGTAAACAAGATTTGAACTACACTTCTATATTGAGTTTGTAGGTCAGAGCTTTAATGATTCCTTTATAAGGATCAACTAAGTAATAAAATACAAAAATGCTTGTGAATAAACAACTTCTAAAAAGGGAATCAAGCCAAATAATTAAATTCAATTTTAAAACTTAAGATCTCTATTGAATAAATCCAATTCTGCTCTTTAAAGGAAATTAAAACCCTAATTTTATGAAATTTGAACTTTAAATAAACAATTTCAAAACTTAATCTACTAAATCACAACTTGATATAAACAAACTTAAAACTGGAATCTCAAAACTAACCTTGCATTAATCTATTTTTAAAATTGAAAACCCTATGCTAATAGGAACTCCACACGCAAACTTCGATGCTCTTCAACAATAAACAAAAGGATAATTCCGCTCTTAAGGAATTATGCACACACCTAATCAAATGAAGTAAACAACTCAATTATGCTTCCTACAATTGAAATTCTTCAACACTCTTGTAACTGATCTTTTGTCTACTTCACCAAACCCTAGCTCTATGAAGGGCACAACAGACCTGCAAAATTATACTTAATCACACAAGGGAACACAATAACGAAAACTCAAATCAAGAAAATGATTTTTCTACTCTATAAACCAATCAATATTCAATTTTCACTTTAATTGAAAACCTATCTTAAACATAATTTCTTCATTCATTCAAAAAATCAATCTCAAGCAATTGGCTAACTGGAATTTAAATTAACCTAGAACTTGCTTCTTTGATAAAGATAGCTCACACTGCCAATATAGCTACAGAAATACCAAACTTCAGCAATTAAATCAATCCTTAACACTCTAGAATATGAATCTACTTCTTAAAGAAATCTACATGCATCAAATTTAATGGAAGCTATTTTTATTCATTCAATCTGGAAATTAAAATCATTGATACACACTGCTATGGAAATCGAAATTGTATCTAACTATCACACCAAACTCTAATGTTACTTATGAATTCTATTCTTTGTTCTATAAACTTTAAAAACACTCTTGAAATAATAAAACACTTGTAATCAAATGAAATAATACAAGCAAATATATAAAATCCTCTATGTCTCTGAAAACAATGTAAAAACCCACATCAATACTGTCATTATAAAATTCTCATTATTCTTTTTACAAAATCTAGAATTCAAAAGCAAATTGTAACAGAATTGATCAACCAAACTAGAATCACACTATGCACGTAATTATCAAATCTAATTCGGATGCATCTCAGCACTCTATAAACAAGATCTCATTCCCCATCCTAATACAGAATTACACTCATAGTCTTACAGGAAAAATAATCTCCAAACCAACAATTTTCAAATCGGAATGTAATAACTAAATGTATGGAAATATTTTTAATCTTCTAAAGACATTTCAAAATCAACCTCACTACCACTTACAATTTTCGTTGGTCTTATTACAAAATTCCCCTAATTAATTTGAAACAACAATGTTTAAACCAATTTATTAAATGACACTTGTTAAATGTAAGAAGATTGATATGGAGTGACTAATTACGTTTTTTAATTAAGATTCTTCGATCCCTTATAGCACACAAAACTTTGAAATTTTTATCATTCAACTTTGTGGAAGATTATAAACTAGATTTAAAATGTTATTTCTATGCGTATCCAGTCAACACATCACATTCAACGTTTGCAGATAGAACAGAGGGCTCACTTTGTTATTCGATTGATTCAAACACCCATCCAATGGTTTCATATGGATTCACGGTGATGGGGATCTTGGTGCTCTCTACAAATTGATCGAAATATTTAACAGGTAGGAATTAGCAGTGAGTTCTATGAAATCAAAAATCACACCAGAATGAGAGACAACTCTCAATATGCCATAACGCAACCATATATCGATAATCAAACTCGTATTACACCATTCAGTGAGGTAACAATGTAATTTAAGCTATCATATAACATAAAATCATAATGAATTAAAGGATCACATAGCTAAATTAAAGTTCTACCTACAACAAATAAATCTTCCCAGGTTGTGGTGGGCCCTTGCCACACCTGGGAAGCGAACTTACAGAAGGTAAAATATGCTCAACAAGCTAATTCATATATATATGTATATATATATATATATATATATATATATATATATATATATATATATATAAACTCTTCATTCCATATCTCGAATCAATACAGGCTCCAAGTCATGACAGAAGTAGTTTTCTATTAAAAATGAAGTTACATTTGACAAAAATAGCTCAAGCACTCATGAATTTGGGACACCGCTAAAATTATTTGGATGCAGGCTTTATAGATTTCCTAAGAATTACAAAATAGGAAATTATCCATGCAGATCAAATCAAAAGAGATTACTATGCTAACTTAGTTTGTACAAATCTGATTTCAATGTCCATTCAAAGATGGATGCTTAACAACACTCCATATGTAGCCATGGAGATAAGACAAAATAAATTCTGGAAGCTGGTGGTCATAAGAAATATTGATCCTCAATTTTGAACAACTTGTTGATGTCACCAAGGTAAGAGAGTTAACCAAAAATCCAAAACAAGGTTGTTTGGGAGATTCTGACAAATCTAGAAATTTCGAATTTTACATAAATTAGCCTCAAATAACCCTGAATATCTCCCAAACTGTAAGGAATTTTGCAAAACTATTTTATGTGTAATAAATATGCTATACTGGGACTAAAAACCATTTTCCATAATTTCTTCATTCTCCTTCAGCTGCATGGAAATCGAGGTGTAAGTTGGTAGTTTAAAGTTTATTACAGATTTGAAAAAATTGGCTAATTTCCTTCTAGAGACCCATATGAGTGAGTTGGGTGGAATCCAAGTTATGCATAGATATTATAACATCATTTTTGACAATCACCTCTCTCAATTTGCCCAGAAGCATGCCAAAAGTGTCAAATCTCTAAATTAGGCATTCTCGTACTTAACTGGCTTGTGGAGGATTTTGACAATGGAACCCTATGATAAATGTACTTAGAAACACTGTCATTAGTAAAACATGGAATAATCATATTTAATCATAGAGAAGTGAAGAAAACTAATGATAATCAACCATAGAGAGTATTTAACGGCAAGCGATGGAATTAGGGTATGGAACGAGCTAAAAACCTAGGGTTTTGGGGTATAAACAATGGTATTTAATGATGAAAACATGGGCATATACGAGGCCCAACAATTCCACTGGATTCTTACACTCTGCTTCAACCTATTGACAATCCAAGCACCTAGTCACAAAATTTACTATGTCTCACTTCAAATTCAGACAATAGTAGAACTTATTTATTATTGTCAGCATCTTTTGATAGCCTGGGTGACCTAAATATGGTTTCACATGAAACTTCATCACTATCACCTTCTTGAGTTCACTATTTTCTAGCATATATATCCTGTCTCTAAACCTGATCAATCCATCTGTTGTGAGACGACAGTCCACGTCCTGCGCCCCTATACCTGAACCTGTACATGTACCTGTACCTTTAATCTGCTACAATTTGCGCCTAAGTTGCATATACTTGAAATCCTGTTGACCTCCCTTCAAGATCCTATATTTTAGATATGTCACATAGGAACTCATAGTTTTTATATGATTCACATGTATCTACCTACTAAGAGAATCTACAACCACGTTCTCTTTTCCTTTAATATACCTAATCTCAAATTCAAACTCACTAATCATGACCAATTACCTAGCTTTTCGTTCATATTCGGTTTTTCAAATAGATACCTCAATCCATTGCTCATCAATACAAATCATATTCCTAGAAGATAATTCCTCCACATATTCAATGCATGAATGATTGATGCCAACTCAGGATCATGTGTCAAATAGTTCTGCTCGTGCTCATTATTTTTTGTGACTCATAACATACCACGTGTCCTTCTTGCATAAGGACTACACCAAGCCCTTTGTTGCAAGCATTTTTACATACCACAAATTATTTTTTTGGATATTTGATCTTTAACATTGGATCATGTGTCAACAACTACTTTAACTGCTCAAAATTGGCCGCACATTCCTTTTTCCATTCATACTTCTTACCTTTCCTTTGCAATGATGTAATAGGATAAGAAATTTATGATAAGTTCCTTATGAACCTCCTATAGTAACATGCTAACCCCATGAATGATCTTACCTAATCCACATTCCTAGGATTTTTCCACTCCATGATATCTGTTACCTTTTTTGGATCTACTATTATGCCTTCCTTGGAGACAACATGTCGCAAGTAGTGTACCTTTGTCTGAAAGAAATTGCACTTGTTGATATTATCATACAGTTAATGCTCTCTCAAAAATCTCATTACTGCTTCTAAGTGTTCAGCATGCTCTTCTTCATTTTTAGAGTGTACCAATATATCGTCAATGAATACAATAAAAAACTCTTCCAGATAAGGATGCAACATAATATTCATCAAACACATAAAGGTAGTTGGAGTATTAATCAAACCAAATGGAACTAAAACAAACTCATAATGTCTTCACCTGGTTTAGAAAGTTGGCTTGTGAATGTCATCTTCTTGAATGTGTACCTTATGATGTCCCAATCTCAGGTCAATCTTTGAGAATATTGTTTCTCCCTTCAACTGATCAAACAAGTCATTAATCCTCACCAATGAATACCTATTCTTGATGGTCACTTTGTTCATTTGTTCTTAATCAATGCATAAAACAAGGGTCCAATATTTATTATTCACAAACAATGCCAGTGCACCCCAAGGCAATATACTTGGCCTAATGTATCCCTTTTCTAGCATTTCCTTCAACTGCAGCTTCAATTCTACCAACCCTTGTGTGCTCATCTTGTAAGATGTTTTATATGTTAGTGTTGCCCCTATTACTGTTGTGAAACCAGCTCCAAAAATAGAAGAAAAGAGATATCAACGACTTGTTAGTCATCAGTATTTTTCACTTCTTGGTGATGACTAGTTCTGACAACCAAGTTTTCTAGCAGCTCATCCAAAAATTTGTCATATTTTCCAGCTAGGAAAACATCCATAAAACCTTTTTTCCCTCCTACCTTTTAGTCTGCCCATGATGAGATGAAACCTCGGTATCAAATCCTACCTAGCCTCAGCCATACTAGTCTGCCCATCAGCTCTAAAGAGACAATCCAAATTTATTCAAACAGTCTCCCCTAAGTTAGGAAGTGGTGCTTTAAGGCATTTCTCCCTTGGAAAACTATCCAAGAGCCAAAAACCTCCATCTGCTATAGACCAGTCATAACAAACCTTCCCATTCTGCTAATAAAGTTGGTTACAACCCTAGGTCGCGCCACTTATACACCCTCAAGTCTCAGCAACACATAGACCAGAAGTCAAGCTGATTTTAGGTGTTTTTACAGTGTTTTGATAGACCTTTCAAAGACAGAGGCATACTAGCATCTCAGAAGAAAATATTTGGCTCCACATGAGAAGACAACTGCTTCTCAATGTGATCTTGAGCTTGAGGTGTAGCTACATAGCAAAGAGTTTTTCATCAAGCTCATGCGACCACATTCAAAGCCTGAAAGGACAGTAAAAGGAAAAACAACACTGTTAAGAGGCTGATGATATGACATGACTAAGAACTTCCTTCATCTATAAGCAGAGGGTTTGAATACTGAAGAACCTCCTTCATCTATAAGCAGAGGGTTAAGAGCGCCTTCTTCATCTAGAAGCAGAGGGCCAAAGTAGATTAAGACAGAGGGTGAAAGAACACACAGGTTCATAAAATGCAAGAAAGACTTTGGCATGTTTTTCAGGTTCTGGAAATCATTAAAAGGAAAAAATGCATGCCACTGTCACAAAGGAAGGCATTTTCCCTATGAAAACAAGTCAAAAGCACTCTGCTGTTACATTTTGAATAAAGAAAAGCTTTTAGAGGAAAATTCCCCTCTTATTAGACAGAGAACAGTAAAAGCTCGGGCAAATATAACTAGGTCTCACCCACAATTAGAAAGAAGCATCATTTGGAGACATGCATCTATAGTCACAAGGTGGAGTTGATCCAGTTTTCCTCTAGCAAGAAGATATAGGTATATGGAGCAAAAAATTCCCAATCAAGTTTTGAAGAGATAGGTCATCTCCTTGCAAATGGCAAAAGATGGTCCATAAATCATTGGTGTATTATTTAAGTGGATCTTCTATGTTGAAAATGTCACCAAAGGGACAGCAGTGGCAGAAGTCACTTTTCAAATATGTAAAATGAAATGAATAGAGTTGACTTTTGGAAAGATTCATAACCATTACAACTGTTCAACTAAAATACACAAACCTTTTTCACCAACAGTTTTCAAATGTGGATCCTTCATAACACGTTCAAAATCATTTGGTTTTCCTTTCAAAAGGACAAGGCAGTGGTTTAAAAGGAGAAGCCTTCCAAATCCTCTCAAGTCACACTCAAAGGTATTTTGGCTTTTCACTTTCAAAGGAGTTAAGGACCGTTGAAAATTCATTTTGCAAACTCCAAAGCACGAGCAAAGCTTCCCCTTGCTGATCACTGGACCGGAGGAAAAAGTTTGGAGCAAATTACACAGTTTTTTTGGGCTTTTGAACTGCATGGTGCACCTATAACACCACGTAGTGCGTTTAAGTGCTCATTTTACATAGGCTTGAACTACTGCGCGACGCTCCTGTAGGAGCGCGCGGCGCGCCTGTAGGTGCTGGTCCTATCAACCCAACAGGTGACCCGACAACCTTTCTTGCGTGGCACTTTCTCATTCAAATGCACCGTGCTTGTGTTAAGCCTCCAAAATGCCTCCAACTTGCTTTCAAAGTGACTCCAACTCTCAAGCAAGGATTTGCATTGTGTTTCGAGGTATTTTTTGTCTTACCCCCCTTTAAATCAAATTACTAGACAAGGTTTTGAAGCAGTAAAGGCCGTGGTGTAAGTCGAAATTTTTAAGTGAATGTTTTGAAAAGAATACAGTTGATGGGAGTGAAATGTTAATCCTAGCTCCGAAAAGCTTAAAGTTGTCCTTAATTTGCTCAAACATCACATTCTTTTTATAAGGGGGTTGTCAAGCATTTGGGACATTTAAACTGCTATAGCATGAAATCCATAACTCTATCAACTATATGTAATGAAGAAAAGGTGCTTGGGAGGTTTTAAATCTTCGTTTTAAAAGCTCAAGAGTGTTGTAGTTTGTGACTGCCCAGCAATAAGCATAGAAAAATCTGGGTTCATATTAATGTTTAAAAGCCTGTAAACTACCCTCAAAAAGTATTAGAAGATGGAGGCATTGTTTTAAAGCAGAAACTCAACATTTAAAAAAAAGGAACAGTGGTCCGAATTTCAACCACAACAACCATACATATGTTACTTGGTCATTGGTCAAAAGTTTCCTCTGTGGGTTAAAAAGGAAAAAATAGTGTTTGATCTTTCATTCCATAAAGCAGAGTCAGTGAGTGGAGCTACCATTGCATTTGGCGGTTTTTGTCAAAAATAGGTATGAGAAACAGTGAGGTATAAGGAAGGTATGTTGATGGTGAAGAACTCTTTTTTTTATCAACTACAAGGCTATCTTGTTGTCACCAAAGAACCAAGAACCCTATGACCTTGTCTACACACAGAAAATCACTTTGACTATGTGTACCATTGTTTGACTGTGTGCTTATCATTAAAATTGTTGGTTGAGTGGCATACCAAGAGAAAGGACAGTGTATTTGCAGAGGAACAGAGACCTAATATCACAGAAGCATCTCACACGGCATTTTGAAATCAAATTCCCCTTGATCAAACAGTGATTGACAAAGAGGGTGCCCAGCACGGAAAGTGAATAAAGACACATCATGACTTGAGATTTTGGCCACCACTTCAGAACATGTTGCTAAGAACCCTTGAGGGTCTTAGTCACCGATTTTGGGCAAATTTCGACATATTTTGGTTTTTTGGCATTTTTGGGTTTTTGATCAAAACTCATGAAATTCGCCATTTCAGTTTGGGGGATCGTCAAAAGAGGATAATGGTATCATTGGATGCCATAGTTTCAGGAGCACACTCTCAGTGATTTTCAGGACATTTGGAGATCATTTTCTCCCCAAAATGGCGAAAAATGCTCGCTTTTTGCACACTCTGCCCAGTCTATCAGCAGACTATAATTTTTGGTTTTTTACACACAGGTTAAGTTTTTGAGGACTTCTAGGCATTATATTGGGAAAATTTCAGTTGTTCCAGAAAGTAGACACTTAGAAATTTCCAACGAGCTATCATGAGCCTTTTTTCGACATTGGGAAGGCTACCAAATGTTATCGGCAAGTCAAGGGACCTTTTGCTGATGTAAATTTTGAATATTTTTGTAAATTTTGAACATTTAAAAACTGTTGTTTCCTCATGTGCATTTAGCTATTTTTTGCACATGAGAAGTTATGAAAATTCAATTTAATTCCCTCTTTTAGCATTTTTTAGATATTTTATGAGATATTTTGTGCCTTGGGCTTTGCAAAGCCTCAAGGACAAGTTTAGATATTTTTTTTGAACCAATGGCTAGCTAGTTGCCTTGGTTGGTTTTCCTCCTCCTTGGCTTATATATTCCAAGAGGATTCATTGTAATAGAAGGCTGAACTTTATGATAGAAGCAATATATGGTCATATAAGCTTTGGAAGAAATACTTGTCTCATGCTTTTGGATTGCCTCTTGGATGTTCTTGGATGGTGAAAGAGGATTGTTGTTGGATTCCATGACTCGGTAGAATGGTATAGTGTCTCTTTCTTTGTTTTGTCTTCTAGTTTCCATTCATGAATACATGTTTCTTTCTTGCTATATATCAGTAGAGAACAAATTTGAGACATGCCCTTGTAGGCACCTCAAATTTCCTGTTTCTTCATAGCTTTCATGTTTTCCTCTTTCTTAGTCACATTAAAGAATTCTTAACTGCTCTTTAATAACTTATGGATATTGTTGCTTAGTTTCATTCATAGTTCTATGCATGTTAAGTATGATTTACGGTACGCCCTGCTTACCTATGGCTAGCCATAGTTCCATCCATGAAACTTCTCTTTGACTGATTAGATTATCATTTTGTTGAACCAAGGAGGCCTAGTTCCGATCTAGCCCTTTGTCTAAGACTATGCAAATCTTGTTTTCAAAGTGCTCAATAACTTGAAGTATTGTGTTTAGGCGTTCCGGCATAGTGTTTTGATTTGTTTTTCTGTATTAAGTGTTTTCCCCAAAGTCTGATAGCCATTTCCCAAAGTTAGAGAGTTGTACTCCTCTATGCATGGCTTGAATGTTTATTTCTATGTATTGATTAGCTTATAGTTACATTTTGCATGATTAATGATTTTCCCTACCATGTTTATGTCTGCTATTAAACTATTTATGCTTGAAACTCTTTGTTGTTCACAAACTTGATGTCCATTTACTCCATTTTGCCCAAATATCCTTTCTACCTTGAATCAAATTGACCCTTCAACAACCTTGTATCGCCATCTGATAGCTTTCTTGACCTTTTCGACCCCATAGCCTAGTTGATCTTACATCTTTTTTACCTATCTTATATATTTGATCAGTTTCATCCCTCACAAGTTAAAAAACCAAAACCAAAAAGTTACTTCATAACTAGCCTAAAATCAGAACACAATAAGCAAACACACAGATATCGCTTATATATAGAGAGAGAGCCCTCTCTGAGTCTAGGAAGGCTAGGTCCTTGGGCTCCAAAGCTTGGTTTGATGTTACACTGTCATTTGGTTTGCCAATCAGCCACATCATGGGACCCTAACATAATGGCGATCACGGTGGGACACTGAGTAATAAACAAACTTAGTTTTCCTAATCTTTAGAGACTTTTGAGAATACTATCTAGCTGACTTATCCCACCGCTCACTAACATAATGGCGATCACAATGGGACACTGAGTACATGAAAGTCTAGCGAACTCTTATAGACTCTTTAGTCCTTCAACATTAAACTTAGACCATTAGCCTGTAGAATCATTTAGAGTAAACTCTCTGTTTCACCATCTTAGAAAAGTGATGAATCAGATTTAGAACACTCTTAAAAACTAGGTTGCACAAAAAAACTTAGAAAAACCCCAAAAACTCCTTTAGATTGGTTTTTGTAAGTACTGGTGGTGGACCATACACATATACCTCAAAAAAACTAAAAATCCCCCTGGCGACTCCACTAGCCTCCAGTAGGCCTTACTACTTTACTACATTTTAAAACATTATCTGATCGACCTATCCAACCGCTCACTAACATAATGGTGGTCACGGTGGGACTTTGAGTCAAAACATCCTAGATATCCCTTAGGAACTCTCAAAATCTTAGTCAAACTTAGAAGAGTAGAATCTGGTTGTCTCACCATCCTAGAAAAATGATGACTCAGCTGTAGGACACTCTTACAAACCTTAGGACTACATAAAAAATCCTTTATATTGGTTTTTGTCAGTATTGGTGGTGGACCATACACATATACCTCAAAACAACCAAGATCCACTGGCAACTCCACTAGCCTCCAGTACGCCTATTTCCCCACTAGTCCTTATAAAGTCTCCTAGGAATGCATTAAGCAATCCCAATCATGCTGATGGTGGACATCACAATTCAAATTCTCCACCTGAGGACACAAAGGATATATGCTTTGATGAGCAGAGAACATATCCCTAGATTCCCACACAAAATGCCTACAGACGTAGATTGGACAAAAAACCTACCTCTCTTTCAAGATGAAAATGTTGACGACCCATTTTTACACCTCATCAATTTTCATATACATGTATGGAAGTTAAAGGTTGAATGGCATGAGGACTTCCTCATGAAAATTTTCATGGGTACATTAGAAGGAAAGGCAAGAGAATGGTATGAAAGCCTAGAACCTGGCACCTTGTTTTCTTTGAAGGATTTCCACAAAGTATTTTGTAAATGCTATATAGGGCATTGGATGAAAATTGTTGTGATCACTCTAAAAACCTCATACAACACCTTGTAAGCATTGAATAACACTTAGGAAATTGGCATCCTGAGGATTTTTTAGAGGAGATCCATAATTTTCTTACCCAAGCTAACCATCAAGATGATCAAGACGAGTTGATCCTAGATGAAATCCATCAAAAAATAAGAGAGGATCCACAAGAACTCTTTGAAAAAGTTGAAACATATAACAATCCGTCTGCCCTTCCCTGTAAAATACAAGAGGACATTCAGCCACAAGATCAACTTCCACAAAAAATGGAAAGAAATCGTTGCCCACTTCAAAGAAAACAGAAAATACCTCCTCCTTTAACTGAAGAAGAAATAGATCGACTTATAAACATCGAGACAACCTCTGAAACTTCATATAACCAAAACTTCTTTGACCTTTCTCTTGTTAATCTTACATATCATAAGTCAGAAAATAGATTTGTAAATAAAGTTGAAGAAAAGCAATCTGATAGTCCAATGTACATGGCTGGTGACATTACTTATGTTAATGATTCTCCAATGTTTTATCAATATGTTGATGATTATGATTTCCAAATATAAGCTAACTTTGCAGAAGACTCAGTTTTTGATTTTCGGGAGGAAGCTCAGTTTCATAAACTTGAGAAAAGTGAGCAGCCATTACCAGTCATCTATGACACCCACGAGGAGAGCCTTGAGAGTTTATAA
This sequence comes from Pinus albicaulis, assembly GCA_034641835.2. Lineage (NCBI taxonomy): Eukaryota > Viridiplantae > Streptophyta > Pinopsida > Pinales > Pinaceae > Pinus > Pinus albicaulis. The sequence goes on along the minus strand of CM076578.1, from coordinate 1,771,819,924 downwards.
GTAAGTGAAGAGTCTCAGACTCTTTTCTCTACTTCACTTCAGTCTGTCAGAGATAACATTTACATAATTGGAGATCAACAGTTTTTTAGCTTTGATGATGAGGTTGAGGAGGATGATGAAATTCTCGAGCATGTTGTAAATGAGAAGCCTTTGCCTGAAATGGTTGAGGAAATAATTTTTGACATGGAGTCTTCCTTAACTCTAGATTTGCAGCCACCAAGTTCCATTGAGTTACAAACTGCAGATGAAGAAATAGAGGTTGATAAACACATGAGAGTTGTCACACTATCCTTTCAAGATAATTTACTGTCAAAGTGTATCCCTGCTCATCAAAATGATGACCTTCACACAGTTTTCAGTCCACTTAATCATAACACATCAGCTTGGAAAGAAAACTACACTGCAACATATGATGAGTCTGACAGTTCAAGTGATCATAAGCAAGGGGAAGAGGTGCTTTACCAGGGAAGTCCCAAATATAGCCAAATGGAAGAAAGAGTAGTCCTAAGTGAAGCCTATATATCAAATCCTCTAGATCAGGTATTATTCCAAGATCCATTTGTTGTTTTCCTTAAGAAATCTGAAGGAGTAGTGGGTTCTATCATAAACAAGTTGCTACCAAGAATGAGAACAAACTCAAGCACTACTGTCCGAAAACAAACCAAATGGGAGTGGCCTTTTCATTACTTCTGCATCATGAAAGAACTAAACCAAGATCAATCATGCAATCATCTACTTGACTGGCTATATTGGAAATAAGAGTTCACCAAATAAATGTATGTTGTCTATAGTTTAGGCTAGGATAGATAGATAGCTGTGAAAAATAAGCTCAGCCTTGTGAGCATCTTTTCAGTTGTATTTTGTTTGAAGAAAAAGTGAAAAAGAAGAAAATACAAAGACAGTAAAAATTAGAAAAAGAGGGCAGTTTCTAAAAAGCAATGGTACAACCCCATACCCAAAAAAAAGTCATTCAAAAAGCGCGCAAGTCTAAATGCCGCTACTAGTACTCAAATGTCTTGTTCAGTTATCTAGTCTAATCATAGCTGAACATGTTTTAAATTTAATTGCTGATAAGTTAGTGAGTGAAAAAGATGGTCAAAATTATGTAAGCTTGACTTATCAAAGAGAGTAGATTAGGAAAAGATACTGGTTCCACACGCCCAAAACAGAACCAAAGAGGGAAGCGGGGATGAAAAAAAAATTGTGCATCTTAGCCCTACTTTTCCTATTTTTCATTTTATGCAAAATAATATTTGTGTCCAGCTTGTCTTTCATGCCGCAAATACATGACAAATCAGATTGTCTAATCCTGATTTGATCATCTTTTCAATTTCGTGTTTTATATTAGAGAACAAAATCCTGTCAAACAGCTTAATCTTGACAGTTGATCTAGCATAGGTAGAGTAATGAAGGAGTTCATCAGTTTAATTTGAACTCCCGACAGATATAAGTGTAGAGTTAGATAGGTTCATTTTGAAAAAAAGAAAAAATATGCATTGTCAAAAGGATGCTAGTCCAAATGTGCCAAAGAGAAGAAAAAATGTTAGGAAAGATAGTGGGGTAGGTAGAAATATCATTGATGCTAATCATATTATAATTTTTCTGAAGGAGCATCAAAGAAGGGTGAAATTTGCGCCAATGGATAAGGCACTGGTCTTCTTAAGCCAAAGATCTGAAATTCTGGACACCTCCTGAAAAGGAGCTGCCCTCTCCAAATGGAGCCACTATTATTCATCAATATTTTTCACTTGTTAGTGATGACTAGTTCTGACAGCCAATTTTTCTAGCAGCTCATCCAAAAATTTGTCATATTTTCCAGCTAGGAAAACATCCATAAAACTTTTTTTCTCTCTTACCTTTCAGTCTGCCCATGACGAGATGAAACCTCATTATCAAATCCTACCTAGCCTCAGCCATACTAGTTTTCCCATAAGCTCTAAAGAGACAATCCAAATCTATTCAAACAGTCTCCCCTAAGTTAGGAAGTGGTGCTTTAAGGGATTTCTCCCTTGGCAAACTATCCAAGAGCCAAAAACCTCCATCTGCTATAGACCAGTCATAAAAGACCTTCCCATTCTACTAATAAAGTTGGTTACAGCCCTAGGTCACGCCACTTATACACCCTCAAGTCTCAGCAACACATAGACTAGAAGTCAAGCTGATTTTAGGTGTTTTTACAGTGTTTTGATAGACCTTTCAAAGACAGAGGCATACTAGCATCTCAGAAGACAATATTTGGCTCCACATGAGAGGACAACTGCTTCTCAATGTGATCTTGAGCCTGAGGTGCAGCTACAGAGCAAAGAGTTTTTCATCAAGCTCATGCGACCACATTCAAATCCTGAAAGGACAGTAAAAGGAAAAACAACACTGTCAAGAGGCTAATGATATGACATGACTAAGAACCTCCTTCATCTATAAGCAGAGGGTTTGAAGACTGAAGAACCTCCTTCATCTATAAGCAGAGGGTTAAGAGCGCCTCCTTCATCTACAAGCAGAGGGCCAAAGCAGATTAAGACAAAGGGTGAAAGAACACACAGGTTCATAAAATGCAAGAAAGACTTTGGCATGTTTTTCAGGTTCTGAAACTCATTAAAAGGAAAATATTTTCAGGTTCACAAAGGAAGGCAGTTTCCCTATGAAAACAAGTCAAAATCACTCTACTATTACATTTTAAAACAATAAAATCTTTTAGAGGAAAATGCCACTCTTATTAGATAGAGAACAGTAAAATCTCAGACAAATATAACTAGGTCTCACCCACAGTCAGAAAGAAGCATCATTTGGAGACATGCATCTACAGTCACAAGGTGGAGTTGATCCGATTTTCCTCTAGCAAGCAGATATAGGTATATGGAGCAGAAAATGCCTAATCAAGTTTTGAAGAGATAGGTCATCTCCTTGAATATGGCAAAATATGGTCCATAAATAATTGGTGTATTATTTAAGTGGATCTTCTATGTTGAAAATGTCACCAAAGGGATAGCAGTGGCAGAAGTCACTTTTCAAATATGTAAAATGAAATGAATAGAGTTGACCTTTGGAAAGAGTCATAACCATTATAACTGTTCAACTAAAATACACAGACCTTTTTCACCAACAGTTTTCAAATGTGGGTCCTTCATAACACATTCAAAATCATTTGGTTTTCCTCTCAAAAGGACAAGGCAGTGGTTTAAAAGGAGAAGCCTTCCAAACCCTCTCAAGTCACTCTCAAAGGTATTTTGGCTTTTCGCTTTCAAAGGAGTTAAGGACCATTGAAAATTCATTTTGCAAACTCAAAAGCATGAGCAAAGCTTCCCTTGCTGATCATTGGACCGGAGGAAAAATTTTGGAGCAAATTACACAGAGTTTTTGGGCTTTTGAACTGTGCGGTGCACCTGTAACACCGTGCGATGCGTTTAAGTGCTAATTTTACACAGGCTTGAACTACTGCGCGACACGCCTGTAGGTGCCAGTCTTGTCAGCCCGACAGGTGACCCGACAACCTTTCTTGCACGACACTTTCTCATTCAAACGCGCCGCGCTTGTGATAAGCCTCCAAAACACCTCCAACTTGCTTTCAAAGTGGCTCCAACTCTCAAGAAAGGATTTGCATTGTGTTTCGAGGTATTTTTGGTCTTTCCCCCCTTTAAATCAAATTACTAGACAAGGTCTTGAAGCAGTAAAGGCCGTGGTGTAAGTCGAAATTTTTGAGTGAATGTTTTGAAAAGAATATAGTTGATGGGAGTGAAATGTTAATCCTAGCTTCGAAAAGCTTAAAGCTATCCTTAATTTTCTCAAACATCACATTCTTTTTCTAAGGGGGTTGTCAAGCATTTGGGACATTTAAATTGCTGTAGTATGAAATCCATAACTCTATCAACTATATGTAACAAAGAAAAGGTGCTTGGGAGGTTTTCAATCTTCGTTTTAAAAGCTCAAGAGTGTTGTAGTTTGTGACTGCCCAGCAGTAAGAATAGAAAAATTTGGGTTAATATTAATGTTTAAAATCCTGTAAACTGCCCTCAAAAAGTATTAGAAGATGGAGGCACTGTTTTAAAGCAGAAACTTAGCATTTAAAAAAAAGGAACAGTGGTCTGAATTTCAACCACAACAACCATACATATGTTACTTGGTCATTGGTCAAAAGGTTCCTCTGTGGGTTAAAAAGGCAAAAACAGTGTTTGATCTTTCATTCCATAAAGCAGAGTCAGTGAGTGGAGCTACCATTGCATTTGGAGGTTTTTGTCAAAACTAGGTATGAGAAACAGTGAGGTATAAGGAAGGTATGTTGATGGTGAAGAACTCTTGTTTTTATCAACTACAAGGTTGTCTTGTTGTCACCAAAGAACCAAGAACCCTGTGACCTTGTCTACACACAGAAAATCACTTTGACTGTGTGTACCATTGTTTGAATATGTGCTTATCATTAAAATTTGTGGTTGAGTGGCATACCAAGAGAAAGGACAGTGTATTTGCATAGGAACAGAGACCTAATATCACAGAAGCATCTCACACAGCATTTTGAAACCAAATTCACCTTGATCAAACAATGATTGACAAAGAGGGCACCCGACACGGAAAGTGAAGAAAGACACATCAGGACTTGATATTTTTTCCACCACTTCATAACATGTTTCTAAGAACCCTTGAGGGTCATACTCACCGATTTTTGGAAAATTTCGACATATTTTGGTTTTTTGGCATTTTTGGGTTTTTGGTCAAAACTCATGAAATTCGCCATTTCAGTTTGGGGGATCGTCAAAAGAGGAGAATGGTATCATTGGATGCCATAATTTTATTTGCACACTCTCATTGATTTTCAGGACATTTGGAGATCATTTTCTCCCCCTAAATGGCGAAAAATGCTCGCTTTTTGCACACTCTGCCCGGTCTATCAGCAGACTGTAATTTTTGGTTTTTTACACATAGGTTCCGTTTTGGAGGACTTTCAGGCATCATATTGGGAAAATTTTAGTTGTTCCAGAAATTAGACACTTAGATATTTCCAAAAAGCTATCATGAGCCTCGTTTCTACATCGGGAAGGCTGCCAAATGTTACCGGCAATTCAAGGGACCTTTTGCTGATGTAAATTTTGAATATTTTTGTAAATTTTGAACCTTTAAAAATGGATGTTTCCTCATGTGCGTTTAGCTATTTTTGCACATGAGAAGTTATGAAAAGTCAATTTAATTCCCTCTTTTAGCATTTTTTATATATTTTATGAGATATTTTGTGCCTTGGGCTTTGCAAAGCCTCAAGGACAAGTTTAGATATTTTGTGCCTTGGGCTAGTTGCCTTGGTTGGTTTTCCTCCTCCTTGGCTTATATATTCCAAGAGGACTCATTGTAATAGAAGGCTGAACTTGATGATAGAAGCAATATATGGTCATATAAGCTTTGGAATAAATACTTGTCTCATGCTTTTGGATTGCCTCTTGGATGTTCTTGGATGGTGAAAGAGGATTGTTGTTGGATTCCATGACTTGGCAGAATGGTATAGTGTCTCTTTCTTTGTTTTTTCTTCTAGTTTCCATTCATGAATACATGTTTCTTGCTTGCTATAGATCAGTAGAGAAAAAATTTGAGACATGCCCTTGGAGGCACCTCAAATTTCCTATTTCTTCATAGTTTTCATGTCTTCCTCTTCCTTAGTCACATTAAAGAATTCTTAACTGCTCTTTAATAACTTATGGATATTGTCGCTTAGTTTCATTCATAGCTCTATGCATGTTAATTGTGATTTACGGTACGCCCTGCTTACCTATGGCTAGCCATAGTTCCATCCATGAAACTTCTCTTTGACTGATTAGATTATCATTTTGTTGAACCAAGGAGGCCTAGTTCCGATCTAGCCCTTTGTCTAAGACTATGCAAATTTAGTTTTCAAAGTGCCCAATAACTTGAAGTACTGTGTGTTAGTATGAATCTTTCGTCGTAAAATGTCACTTTATCTATGCATAACAAATAGCCCTAACATCGATTATGGCTACAAAATATCTTTAAGTCTGCTGTACAAATTCAGATCTAAGCACAAAAGACATTAAGCAGATAAAATATAATATAGCTCCATGCATCCAATAGACAAGACAAGAAAAAAGTTTTTAAAAGAATGATTTGTATATATTAAAGAATGGGGGACCCGAGAGAAAAACAAGAAAGGTGTTTTCCAGTTCTCCTCAATGGGATGGGTTCTTGAAAGTCCTCAGAATTTCAGATCTAAAATTCCTCTCTCTTATTGTGGTAGAAAAACCCTGACAAACATAGAACTCAATGGGAGCTCACAAAACAAAAATGGAAAATGGTGACCAAGAGTAGATCTAGTGTGATCTAATGCAATGAAGGTGACTAATGAATGGGGAAAACCCTTCTATTTATAACAAAATATTGGGGTGTTCTAGAACTCGGTGCATAAATAAAATATTATTAATCAAATTCTAGAATCACCCTTTAGGAATATTTTATTATATTTGTTGGAGGGAAAAGGATTTTTGACTTGGGTCAATTCCTTTATTTATAAGTAACAAATAAATAAATGATTTATTTATTATTTTAGGGAGATGATTGGGGATATAATTAAATAAATAATGGTTTATTTAATTATTTATATGTGATTTAGTCAAATTTAACTGAGAATATTATTTAAATGATGATTTAAATAACTTATTCTTAGGAAATAATTAAATAAATAAGGATTTATTTAATTAATTTCCTTGTTTTGGGTTAAATATGACCGGGAAATATAAACAAATGTGGTGAAAGAAATTTTACTCAGGGTAAAATTGGTCTTACATGGTGTACTTGGGTTCATCTAATGATAATAGGTTAGATGACCAAAAAATGGGGTAACAGATTGCCCCCCAACGTACGAGTGTTAGGTGAAAATTGTATGACCGAAGTACGTTGTAAGAGCTCAATCACTAGACAATAAGATGGAAATGAGAGAGAGGAATGTAAGGTAGACTGAAGTGATAAAGGACTAGACCCTGAGGAGACGAGACTTACAGGTGAAACAAGTCTCTAGTTTATGAAGTGGTACCTGTGCTAAAGGTGGCGGGGGAGGCATACCTATACCCGCTAAGACAATAGTACAAACAATGAGGCTCCCAGAAAATAGCTACTGCTACATCACACACACCAGGAATCACCAATAGCTACTGCTGCATCACTGGACTATCAAGTGTATAGATCACGATCATGCTAAAAAGAGCTCGAACTAAGGTATGCTGCCCCCTAGACTTGGCTTTTGGAGTAAATGAGCTGATGTCGACAGAAGTAGGTCCACCATAGGTGAGGGAATAAGGGAATCTCAACTAAGGCACAGGATAAAATAGTAGAGAGACTAACAGACGGACACTGATGATGATGATGAAATGGGGGATAATGAGTAGCGGATGGACGACTTCCCTTGTTAGAGCATAAAGGGCATGAATGGCTTGGTAGCGACTGACACAATATCATGAGGGATAGGGGACAATGGGACTGAAGGCCATAATGTGCGACATGAGAGAGGGACCAAGCAATGAAGGATGGAGGAATATAGCGGGGTACAAAGGGACTCGGGATAGACTCCATGAATGCGATGATGACTCAACTCGGATGCTCTAAACAAGGGCAAATCGATGGTGCTCCCACACAGTAAAGGTCCAATGGGGGACCATGAAAAAATGAGTACAAGATGGTAACTCATGATGAAAATCAACACAAACAAGTACAAGTATGGAGGAAAAGTGGTGCCTCAAGTACAAGTGTTGTAAGTGAGGAGATCCAATTTTGAGGAGAGGTGAAGAGACCCTTCTTGGACAAAATGTGTCCTGGTGAAGTATCAAGGTACTAAAAACTAACAGGTACCCAGGGCTCATGAACAGGCCAGGTCGTACTTTTTGGGGTCTGTTTTGCGACCTGGGTAGCAGGTACTAGGCAGAAAAATGCGACCTGTCCCAAGAAATGACCTGAAAAGTGCGACCTGTCAGAGAAAGGGGGTTTCAGTGTTGTTTTTTGGCTGAGATCTGGGATTTTTATGGTTGAGGGACTTAGGTGCCCCTAAGCATGATGTGGTCATGCAAAAATGTATTTAGGAAAAGGGAAATCTAAGCACATTTGAATGAAGTGGTGCGCCATTTGCTTTTTTTATGGTTATGCAGCTTGAGAAAGGAAATGGAGGGTGACAAATCTCTTTTAGTACTGCATATATGAATCAAATGGACTTTAAGTTTCTGGGTTGGCATACCTGGTGCCATTATCCCAAACAGAGGATTTGGAGATAATGAACTGATGCTCTCTTAGAAAACCTATAGGTTGGTCAACAACAATGTCTAAAAGACTAGGTTGTTGATGTAAGATGAAGGAACGATAAGGGGTATCATTCCTAGAGTGATCTGAAGTGATATGGGACTCTAGAGGGGCTTCTATATGTGGAAGAATAACAGTACTAAAGTTGGCACGACCAGATATACTAGGAGAGTTGTGGAGAATTGTTTCTCTTGGTCTCTCAAACATGGGTGCCCCCTTATTCAAACATTGGGTTTCAATGTAATGGCCAAAAGGTGTATGTGGTGTGAACGCATGGGTTCGATGTAAGGGGGAATGGAGAAGGTCAGGGGAGATGATTCCTTCCATAATGACATCATCGTGATAGAATATGGGGTGACTGGTGGAAGAAAGAACACTGGACGCGGCGAAGCTACCTAACTCGTCATCATGAGAAGAAAGGGCCGCATCTGCATTGTCACAAGGGGTGACCAAAGAGTAAGTAGATAAAGGATCTACCAATGTTGAGCCCAAGGTGATCGCTGAAGAAAAGTCAAGTGAAAAAACAAGGGAGGATTCAAAGGGAATGTTCCCCAAGGGTCTCATGGATGATGATAGGTAGAAAATGGTGGATGAAGGCTCCGTCATCTTGACATCAGAAGGGGGAATGTCAATGGGAGCAGTCATGTCTGGTAGTTCTGCCGAAGCAAAATGCACAAATAGGAGAGAGGTGGACTCGTGGCGCTTGGCCTCGAATTGGCGAACCGCGGCTAGAGATGTGCGGAAGTCCTTGAGATGGGAACAAAGGTGGGTGTAATGGCCATGGAGATCACACAAAGCACAAGGGTGGTTGGTGTGAATAGTCTTGGGGTTCTTGGCCGTGGTCGGGGAAGAAACAAAGGCTTTCGGGAATGCGACATTAACCATGGGCTTGAGATGAGGCAGTTCAGGACAGGTATGGATGGCATGACCGACAACATCACACAAAGCACACTAGATGGTATGATTTGGAGGCTGAGGAGGATTTTTTGGGGCAGCCTTGTCCTTTGATGCCCCCCTGTGAGCGTTGTCATTCTTACTCGAAGCGGTCCCAACAAGAGGTGGGTCCTGTTGAGGTGACTGAGGCACTGTCGCAGCGGGAGAAGTCTTGGGGATCGATTGAACTGGGGTCAAAGCAAGATAAGGTTTGGGTTGACCAGGTGGGGTAGTGGCTAGAGGATCAAGGTACCAGACGGGAATCCCAAGGGTCAAGTTAGGAAGAGAGAGGGTGGCCATGACAGGTATCGTTTACACTCCTGGTGGGGGAGCTAGGAACGGTAGCTGACCAGTGGGGTAATGGCCAAGAGGGATGGCTCCAAGATGGTTGAGACCTAGTGGAACCGACCCAGGAGGGTAGAGAGGTGCATGGGTATCAGCAATAGGAGAAGGGGCAAAATGGAGAGGTCCGGCTGGCTGAAGTGAAGGGCTAGGAGCGAGTTGCGGCGGGCGATGTTGAGGTTGCTGACTAGCCGAAGCGGGCTGCGTAAGGTTGGCCCAAGACGATTGCATCAAGCAAACATTCGCTAAGTTGGGATCAAAGATAAGAGGATAAGGAAGAGCAGGAAGGTTCCAAGCAAGGAGGAGTCTTTATAGACACTGGGGGATACACTGGTCAAAGAATCGACGGTTTACTTATTGGCTATAGAAGAGATGGTCGACTCAGGGGAGTTCTGAGATGTTGGCTCATGATATGTCAACTGGTCGATGGTGACAATCTTTCCATTATGAGGGAAAAAAATCTTGCGGTGGACTGCGGATGGGATAGCAGACATGGCATAGGTGTAACTATGCCCCAAAAGAATGTTATATTCAAGAGGGGCATCGATAACTTCAACATCGACGCAAATAGTCTTGCCTACAAGAGTGATAGGACAGTTGCGGAAAAGGCCAATGGGTTGGGAGGTGTGGCCATCCCATGCTTGAAGAGTGATCATGGGAGGGGCCTACTCAGGAGATCTGAGTTGTTTCCAAACCGAAGTGGACATCACACAGGTGGATTCCCCCTCATTAATGATGCATCAGGAAATGTTAGCATTCCAGATTTTGACTTGGATTTGGAAAAATACGGAAGTATGACGGGGAGGAGACTCTGACTGATAGGCGTTGAAAAAAATCAATTGGTCATCTGCAGGATCTACAACACCCAGGGTAGATAATAGAGCTTTTCTTTGAGAGGGACACGACTAAAGGAGTTCTAGCGTTGAAATGGCAGCAGAAGATTGGGCCAGCTCATCTACTATGCTATATGAATGGGAAACTCGGTCATAAGTAGCATTTTGGCATAATGGTCCCTTAGGAATCCTGGTATGAACCTCAGCTTTGGGCTGAGGGATATGCAAGGGACCATTAGTTGTCGAAAGAGGCTCTGTAGAACCTGAATAAGGTGACTCGGGGGCATATGGAGCAAGAGACTGGGGGTATGGACGGGACTGAGTTTGAAGGTTAAGGTCGACGGTTATAGGGTAGTCAGAGTTCATCATGAGGATCTGGTAATCAGAGGTACCAGATGGAGGAGGTTGAGTTGTTACCGATCCGTGAGGTGGCTGGGTAGCCACAAATCCATGCTATGCATCCACCAACTCTTGAGGGGGTGGTGACTGTTGTTGTGGGGGTTGAGAAGATAAGGGAGGCAGGGGTGCGAATGCTGGAGGAGCTGGAGCACTAGGCGATGGATATGGATGATAATGAGGTTGGGTAACAATGTGGTAAACCGGAGCTTGGGCAGAAATAGGAGGCATGCCAGATCCTGGATGTGTGCTACCGGGAGGGGGAGAAGGGCAGGAGGTGGTGCCCCCTCCCCCAGGAAAACCATAGCTCATGGGAGGTTGAGCGGATGGATGAGAGAGAGCTCCAACAATACCATCGGTGATATGAGGTGCCCCTAGTGTATTAGTGCCACCGGGTCTGGGGAGGTCAGGAAGGACAGTATAAGCATAACCAGATTGAGCATAGATCAGGTCATATTTCAAGGCTATTTGGAGGACGGCTTCTTCTGTTTGAGGAAAATGGGATGCGACATCTTTGCCGATGGCAGGTAAGAGAGATCTAAGGAACCAGTCCATGTAGACACAGTCTTCTAAGGTAGGGGCTTGACATAAGCTCTTTCTTATCTTCCATTCTTTAACATGATCGAATAGGCATGTCGCAGACGATTGATGGAAAGAAGTCAAAATTTCGATACCAGTGTCATAACGAGGGGGAAGCTGGAAATAATATAGGAAGGTGCGGGCAAGGGTCGCAAAGGTGGTATGGGAAGAGGTGGGCTAGTCAACATACCACTTAGAAGCTTCACCTGTAAGCGTGTGTTGGAACAACCGAAGCGGATGGAATCATCAGTGATGGAATTGGATGAACACCACATGTGGAAAGATCGTATATGGTTAGAGGGATCTTCACCAGCAAGGCCTTCGAACTTAGGAATGTCGGAGGGGAGCTTGGTTTGCATAGCAGGCCAACTGACATCGTGGCGAATAGGGTCATTAATGAGCCGATTGAAGTTGGGGAGACTGAGACCGGCCATATAAGGAAGCAATGGGGCAGTCGAGGTAAGTCACGTAGTGGTTCCATTGGAAATGGACCCAGCGGTAGAACTGGGGTTAGGGCTAGGTCCTGAACTAGACATGGTGAAGGTAAGAGAGGGAGAACCAGAAGTAGGGGGAGAACCCGAACAATCAGAGGAAGAGTCGGAGTGTGGACTCAGGGGAGGACTTACTCAAGGACGACGGGAAAGAGGAAGTTGACTGACCAGAAACTGAGGGTGAAGGCCAAGAAGTCTCCGGGAGAAGCACCTTGGGGGTGCAATGATGACGGGAAGAAGAAAAACCGACAGGGGCAGGGAGGGACAAGATCAAGTGAGGTCAAGGGCGGAGAGGTGCAGTGACAATTGGATTTAAAGTCTTGCTAGGCAGTGTTAACCAGGCTCTTCTTCACTAAGGGTCAGTGTGTGGCGTGTGTTAATTTTAATTGTTTAAAACCAGATGTTTTGAGAGTAAAAGAAAAAGTGTGTTGTGGAACTGAAAATAAATCTACAGGAAATAAAACGAAAAGAACAGAAAATTAACAGCTACTAATGCATCAATTTAACCCAAGAAGGCGGGTCTCTCAAAAATATTCTATAAGAGGGAAAAACTAATCCAAGCACGCAAAGAGGAAGCCAATAGATCTAATGTTAGGAGGGACTGGGATCTAAAGGAGAAATCTGCTAAAAAGTGGTGCAGAGAACAACAAATAGGCAGAGGCAAGGTTGCTGCTAAAAAGGAGGAGATTAGCTAAAAATAGAAGAGACAAGGTGGTGGCTGTGGAAATGAACCCAAACGAAACGATATGAGGTGATTTGAGAGGGAGAACAACTTATCTAAAGGGATCTGAAAAGGAGGTATCAGATCTGAGAAAAATAAGGCTGAAACTCTGAAAATTCAGACTTCTGAAACAACAAAGACTCTCCCACAAAAAGTGGAGGGTACCAGAGCCCTAAGGGGCAAGATTCTCTCTTATTTGAGTGAAGCAGATTAGAAACAGGTCTAAACGGGCAGAGACGGAGGCTGGAAAACCCTGGCAGAAGCTTCAGACAAACCCAGAAAAAGTGCGGAAAAACTTGCAGAAAAAGTGCAAGTCGCAGGTTCTGACCTGTTTTCAATCCAAGTCGCAGGTTTGGGGCAGAAAAGTGCGTCCTCAAGCTCAGGTCATACTTTTTAGGCTGATAAGTGTGACCTGCAAATCCGGCTCTTTTAGCGGCAGATTTCAGAAAAATTTGTTGTCTCAGCTGCGGCTGATGTCTATCACCTGTGCAATAAGGCCAGAAACACACAGAATTTAAAAATTTGATTGTTTGAGGGTTTTAGAGGTGGAAAGCACCATAAAAATAGGAAAAATAGGAAATGGAAGAGAAACCCTAAGGTCTGAAACAACTAGATATGCAGGAATAGATAAAATGACAGCGGTCGTAAAATAAAACCCGTGTGGAGTCGCCAATTGTTAGTATGAATCTTTCGTCGTAAAATATCACTTTAGCTACGCATAAAAAATAGCCCTAACATCGATTATGGCTGCAAAATATCTTTAAGTCTGCTGCACAAATTCAGATCTAAGCACAAAAGACATTAAGCAGATAAAATATAATATAGCTCCATGCATCCAATAGACAAGACAAGAACAAAGTTTTTAAAAGAATGATTTGTATTATATTAAAGAATGGGGCACCTAAGAGGAAAACAAGAAAGGTGTTTTCCGGTTCTCCTCAATGGGATGGGTTCTTGAAAGTCCTCAGCGTTTCAGATCTAAAATTCCTCTCTCTTATTGTGGTAGAAAAACCCTGACAAACATAGAACTCAATGGGAGCTCACAAAGAAAAAATGTAAAATGGTGACCAAGAATAGATCTAGTGTGATCTAATGCAATGAAGGTGACTAATGAATGGGGAAAACCCTTCTATTTATAACAAAATATTGGGGTGTTCTAGAACTCGGTGCATGAATAAAATATTATTAATCAAATTCTAGAATCACCCCTTAGGAATATTTTATTATATTTGTTGGAGGGAAAAGGTCTTTTGACTTGGGTCAATTCCTTTATTTATAAACAATAAATAAATAAATGATTTATTTATTATTTTAGGGAGATGATGGGAATATAATTAAATAAATAATTATTTATTTAATTATTTAAAAATGATTTAGTCAAATTTAACTAGGAATATTATTTAAATAATGATTTAAATAACTTATTCCTAGGAAATAATCAAATAAATAATGATTTATTTAATTAATTTCCTTGTTTTGGGTTAAATATGACCGGGAAATATAAACAAATGTTATTTCACATGGTGAAAGCAATTTTACTTAGGGTAAAATTGGTCTTACATGGTGTACTTGGGTTCATCTAATGATAATAGGTTAGATGACCAAAAATGGTGTAACATCGTGTTTAGGCATTCCTTCATAGTGATTTGAGTTGCTTTTTTTGTCTTAAATGTATTTCCCTAAAGTCCGATAGCCATTTCCTAAAGTTAGAGAGTCATATATCTCTATGCATGGCTTGAATGTTTATTTCTATGCATTGATTAGTTTATAGTTACATTTCTCATGATTAATGGTTAGCCCTACCATGTTTATGTCAGCTATTAAACTATTTATGTTTGAAATCCTTTTTTTTTCACAAATTTAATGTCCATCTCACTCCATTTTACCCAAAGATCCATTTTACCTCGAATCAAATCGACCCTTCAGCAACCTTGTATCACCATTTGAAAGCTTTTTTGACCTTTTCGACCCCATAGCCCAGTTGATCTTACATATTTTTTACCTATATTATATCTTTGATCAATTTCATCCCTCACAACTTAAAAAACGAAAACCAAAAAGTTACTTCATAACTAGCTTAAAATTAGAACACAATAAGCAAACACACATATATCCCTTATATATATAGAGAGAGCCCTCTCTGAGTCCAGAAAGGCTAGGTCCTTGGGCTCCAAAGCTTGGTTTGATGTTACACTATCATTTGGTTTTCCAATCAGCCAAATCACGGGACCCTAACACGCCTTATAAATAAGCCACTTCGAGGGGGAAACCTCCAATACATTACATGAATGAATAATTCTTGGATGATACAAATTACAAAACCTCCTTTCTATATATAAGAGTCCATGGGGCCACAATGTAATCCTAGCCGACCTAACAATAATAATTTAAGGGCACAATAATAACAATATCAGGGTTACATGGTTACAATAATAACAATAAGGGGGTTACACTAACAACAATAAGGGACTATACTAGTAATATAGGGACCTAACATGCCCCTCTCCTTCAAAAAAGTGTTGTCCTCAATGCTTGAGTAGCTTTGGGTGCTTCTGTATAAAATTCTCATCCTCCCATGTATAATATTCAGTGGGTAAGTTCTTCCACTTGATGAGATACTCTAAAATTGATCGATTTCATAGTTGTCGAGTTCTTGTTTCCATGACTGCTTTAGGTTCCAATATGATTTTTCCTTCCTCATCAAGTTCTGGAAATATTGCAGGAAGCTCTGATTTGTATGCCATAGTAACAATATTTTTCAACACCTTGTAAGGACCATAGTACTTTGGTGATAATTTATTATCCTTCTTAGCTTTCTTGAGGGACATTTGTTTGTATGGTTGTAGCCGTAAAAATACGCAGTCTCCTACATCAAAACTTCACTCACTGCGATGTTGATCTGCTTGTTGTTTCATTCAATTTTGTGTCAAATTCAAGTTGTCCTTTAAGAGCTGGAGAACTTATTTTTGATGCTCGATGTGATCTTCCATTGCTTGAACCTTTGAATTTTCTCTTAAATATGATGTGATGGATGGTGGATGATATCCATAAAGTGCCATAAATGGGGTCATTTTTGCTGCAGTATGGAAGGAAGTGTTATACCACCATTCAGCGAGAGGTAACCACTTGACCCATTGTGTTTGTTTATCAGATACACAAGAACGAATATATCCTTCCAAACATTTATTTACTATCTCAATTTGACCATCGGAATGAGGATGATAAGATGAGCTATGAGCTAATTGAGTACCCAAAGAAGAAAATAAGTCCATCCAAGAATTTCCAGTAAAAATGGGATATCTGTCGCTCACAATAACCCTTGGGTTTCCATGTAGCTTTTGAATTGTGTCCATAAATGTAGTAGCAACTGTACTTGCTTTAAATGGATGAGATAATGCACAAAAGTGTGCATACTTGGTAATTCTATCAACTGCCACCATGATGACACTCTTTCCTTCAGACTTAGGTAAACCTGTGATAAAATGCATTGAAATCTCCTCCCAATGTTGACTTGGAATGGATAAAGGTTGTAGAAGACTCGGGGTCTTAATTGTCTCAACTTTATTCTGCTCGAAAATAAAACATTCCGCCACAAACTTTTGAATATTAAATTTAAGGCCATCCCAAAAAAAATCTTTCTTCACCCTGTGGTAAGTTTTTAAAAATCTTTAGTGTCCTCCTAAAGGAGAAGTGTGTAATTCCAAAAGAATCTTTTGTTTTATTTGGGAATTATTACAAAGATATAAGCGATCTTTGTACCATAAGGAATCATTTTTCCAACTAAATGTATCAGATGTACGAGGATATTGCTACAAATTTTGAATGAGTTTCCACACTTCTTCATCCTCCTTCCATTCATCCCTTGCTTCGGTTATCCAATCTGGTTGGATAATAGAAATGGCATAAAGAAATGCTTCCACCTCTTCATTCTTTCTTGAGAGTGCATCTACAACAACATTTAGTTTCCTTTTTTTGTAGATTATTTCAAATTCATAACCCAACATCTTTGTGAACCATTTTTGTTTCTCTTCAGAAGATAGACTTTGTTCCAAAAAGTTTTTAAGACTATCATGATCAGTTTTTACCTTGAAATGTCTTCCCATTAGGTAGGTTCACCATTTCTTTAGTGCATGCAGTATTGCTAAAATTTCCTTCTCATAAATAGCTTTCTATAAATACTTTCCTTTGATTGGACGACTTTCAAAAGTAATGGGTCTTCCTTATTGCATTAAAATAGCACCAATTCCATTTCCTGAGGCATCACATTCCACAATAAAGGTTTTTGTGAAGTCTAGCATAGCTAAGACCGGTGCTAGGCACATTGACTCTTTAAGATGTTCAAAGGCATTAGTTTCTTCAGGAGTCCATGAAAATGCATATTTCTTCAATAATGTTGTTAGATGTGTTGCTATTCTCCCATAATTCTTAACAAACTTGTGATAATACCCTGTTAACCCGAGAAATCCTCACAACTACTTTATGGTTGTGGGGACTTTCCATTCTTTAATGGATTTAATTTTGTTAGGGCTACCTTAACACCCTCGTGAGATACAATATGACCCAGATATTCCACCTCTTGTACTCCAAAGAAACATTTGGATGTTTTTTCATATAATTGTTTCTCTTGCAATAGTTTGAGCACCCTGTCAACATGTTCAACATGATCCTTCCAAGGCCTACTGTAGATTAGTATATCATCAAAAAATACTAGCACAAATTTTCTAAAGAATGGTTTCAAAATGGAATTCATCAACCCTTGAAATGTAGAAGGTGCATTGGTAAGGCCAAAAGGCATGACCAAAATTTCATAATGACCCTCATGAGTTCGAAATGTTGTTTTCGGAATATCTTTAGTCTTCATTCTAATTAGATGATATCCTGAACGAAGATCCAACTTGGTAAAATAATTTTCTCCATGTAATTCATCCAATAATTCATCAATCACAGGAATGGGAAATTTGTCTTTAATCGTGAGCTTATTGAGCTCCCTATAATCCAGACACATGCGCCATGATCCATCCTTCTTGTGTACCAATACTACAGGAGCAAAGAAAGAACTTTGACTGGGTTGAATTATACTAGCCTCTAACATTTTTGCAATCATACATTCAATTTCGCTCTTTTGGACATAAGGATATCTATAAGGCCTAATGTTTGAAGGAACACTTCCTAGAATCAAATGAATAGCATGATCATGATCACGAATAGGTGGGAGTCCTTTTGGAGTTTCAAAAACCTTGGAATTATTGTCCAATACTTTTTGGAGATCTGCAGAAATAGATGATTTTGATGTTGGAACTTCTAGTGAGCATAATTGTGAAATTACGCCTCATTGTTCTTTATTTAGAAGCTTTTTCATGACATTAGATCTTATTATATTACCTGACTTCCCTGCAATACCCCGTAATTCGACTTCAAGAAAAAGTTCTTGAAAATTAAAAGTTATCATCCCCAAAGATTGTAGCCATTGTAATCCTTGTACAACATCATCACCTCCCATAGGAATGGAAAGCATTGGACTATTAAATACATATTCCCCCATGGTTAGCTTGATATTATGGCATTTTCCAGAGCAATTTATAGTTTCTCCATTTGCAACCATCACTTGACATTCTGGTGCTAGGTATAGGAAACAATTCAATTCCTTGGCTACCTTACAATGAATAAAATTATGGGTACTACCTGAATCAATCAACACTATTACCTTTTTATTCTTGATATGTACTTCTATCTTGAGAGTTTTAGGAGTGGTGATTCCTGCCAATGCATTACACGATATGGTCGGACTCATTTCTTCCTCTTCTAGGGTTGGTTCCTGGTGTATATCCTCTTCTTTTTCATTTTCTTCTTCCTCTTCACAATCTATGTAAAATAATTTCTTCTCAGCACACTTATGACCTTTAGTGTATTTTCTATCACAACTGTAGCAAAGCCCTTTTGCTCTTTTTTCTTTCAATTGTTGTGGTGTCAACCTTGTAGGTTGTGGAAATCTAGGCGTAGCAACACTTCCTTCTTTATAGAATTGAGTGGTAGGCTTCCTTGTCGCCATAATTTTACATTCAACTTTTCTTGCCAACCTGAATGCCTTCTCCAATGAATCGGGTTCCAAAACGCGAACTTCATGTTGGATGTTATCCTTTAAAGTGCCTATGAAGAGATCAATCCTGTGTTCCTCTGGAATATCAGTTACCCTTATATTCAATTTTTGGAAGTCCTCAATGTGCTCCCCCACAAAACCCTTTTGTTTGAGATTTATCAATTGGCTAAAGAAGGTGTTGCTCTTTGTATCCTCATAATGTGCTATCATTTCCTCCATAAAAATTGACGAAGTGACAATTTTTTTACGGGAGCAAAGCCATCGATACCATACAAATGTATTTTGTTCTAAATGTAAAGTTGCAATGCGTACCTTTTGTGTGGTTTGCACATTATGGAGATCAAAATATTGCTCCATCTGTAGTATCCATGTTACAGGATCCTTTCCATCAAACTTCCTCATATCCATTTTTGGAATATGGTGGTTCTTCCCGCCAACATTAGAGTTTATGAAATCATGATTAACATTTATTTTCTTCTCATCATGAGTTTCCTCTACTATCTTTTCACCATTAGGAAACATTTCATGTATCAACTTTGTCAAACCTTTCATGTCTTCTTTTAGATCATTCTTCGTGTTTTCCATTTTTTCATCGATCTTAGCTTCCATGTCATCCATCTTAGATTCCATGCCAGCTTCCATGCCATCTATCTTAGATTCCATGCCATTCTTCAAATCATCCATCTTAGATTCCACGCCTTTCTTCAAAACTTCCATGTCATTTTTTGTTGCTCCTTGTGATAGCGAAATTTGTTGCACTTGCTCTTGTAATTTTGATATGTCATGTTGCCATTCTTCGTCTTCATGAGTCATAGTAGAGCCTTATAAAGGCTTAATGGGTGTTGAATTATTTTTAGGGGCCATTTTAGAATCCAATCTTGATATCTATTCTACAATATTCCCTTGGAATCAATTCAACTTGATTCTTCAAACAAGACTTATGCAATTCAGGAAAAAAAATACACACCTTTTACTTGCTTTTGAGGAGCTCTATATTGAAATTAAATTATCTCTATAATTGCAGATTCTCAATATCTGAAATTTTTCCTTGTAGTAGCCCTCTAAATCTTTTTTCAAATGTCATAGGGCTGACCTGATTTGGATTCTTCAAGGCAAAGCTATGTCCAATCTCCCACAATGACCCAATTATGGACTGGTTCAGTAGAGCGAGCTTGTATGACTTGCCATGTGTTACTGTTTCCTCCTTTGTCTCTGAAATTTCTAGATAGGAAACTAAAGTCTGTTTACTTGTGGCCACTTTTTACAGCACTCCAATCCAATGTCCAGAGAGAAAGTTATGAATATTTTCCCATGATAACCTCTTTGAGATGAAATTCGGGAGCCTGAAAAAGACCTAATTTCCACAGATCATATCTCCGAAAATGTTGCGAACCAAACTCTGAAATTTTGCAAATATGTTCCTCAGTATTTAAGCTTCACTCTATAAACATTTCAACTTCTGAATCGTCATAGAAAACAAGTTATAGGGAAAATTCCGCAATGACCTGTTTAGGTTAAATTTGGGAGCCTGCAAAAAGCCCTAACTTCCACAGATCATATCTCCAAAAATATTGCGAACCAAGCTCTAAAATTTTTCGAAGATGTTCTGCAAGATTTCGGCTTCACACTCTAAAAATTTCAGCTTCTGAAACTTCTTAGGAAAAATGTTATATTGAAAATTCCACGATGACTGGTTTGGAGCAGCGAAAACCTTAGAATCCAAAGCTCTGATACCAAATGTTTTGAAACCAGCTCCAAAAATAAAATAAAATATATATCAAAACCTTATAAATAAGCCACTTCGAGGGGGAAACCTCCAATGCATTAACTAAATGAATAATTCTTGGATGATACAAATTACAAAACCTCCTTTCTATATATAGGAGTCCATGAGGCCACAATGTAATCCTAGCCGACCTAACAATAATAATTTAAGGGCACAATAATAACAATATGGGGGTTACAAGGGTACAATAATAACAATAATGGGGTTAAAATAACAACAATAAGGGACTATACTAGTAATATAGGGACCTAACATTTACCAACTCAATACAAAATTCTACTTCCCTGTGAGGTGACAACTCTAAAATATCTGAGGGAAATACATCCTGAAACTGTTGTAGAACTGGGTACCTACTCAAAACATATGCTTCCTCAAATTCCTTACCTTTGTCACTAGAAATGTGTATTGAAAATAACACACACCCTTTCTTACGACTATGCTTGGCCTGCATAGTTGTAATTATTCTCATCGATGTTGCTTTCTTCTTACCCTGCAAGACTCTATGTTCCCCATTGTCATCCAAGCACTCAATATCCTTATCATAACGATCTACCTTGGTCCTATGAAGTGTATGAATTTACATTGTAGGTTCATTAGATCAAACACCAAAGGTCACCGCACTCAAATAGATCACATATCAATACACTAGTATTTGACATGGTCAAAACCTTCGAAGAGGGAAACAGTCCATAGCCTAAGACAATGTGACCAATTTAGGAAATTGATTAATATAAATAAAGGAAATTTACATAAGCTTCTCTTATAAATGGTCACCGGACAAATGACCCTCCATTCTCTTTAAATAGAGATCATGGACCAGTCAGGTGTTAAGCCACAGATCAAGTGTTGGTAATATCGAGGATAGAATGAACCGTTGGATCACTACATATCGTGACTGTCAGATTATAAGTTACAAAATTACATACTAAAGAAACACACTTTACCTAAATCTATGCTAGACCGAGTTATACTTAACTATTTCCTATGTGTCGGAATATCCTAACATCCCCCCTTAAGAACAACTTGGGATAAGATTGATGGATTTACAAAGGTGACACAATAGGAGAAGGAAGGAGGAATTAGATATTATCCCCCCGTAATGATAAATTTCTTGAACTCCAAGCATAGATCGAAGTTTGGTAAACTTCACTTCTGTGAGAGCCTTTGCAAATATATCATCAACTTGATCATTGGTTGAACAATAGTTCAATTCAAGAACAGGATCATGAATGAGCTTTCCGATGAAGTGCATGTGTAGCTCAATTTGTTTCATTTGTTGATGTTGAACTAGATCATTGCATAGTTGAATGATACTTTTATTATCACAACAAAGTGTAGTTAGATGTTGTTGATGAAGACCAAATTTTGACAAGATTTGACGACGCCACAGGGCTTCCTTGTTGGCTTCAACAGCACCCCGATAATCTGCTTATGTCTAAGAAAGAGAGATGGCACTTTGTTTCTTACAAGACCATGTAATAGGTCCTAAACCAAGTGTGAATACATAACCTTCAGTAGACTTTCCATCATCAGGGTCACTAGCCCAATTAGAATTAGTGAAACCAATCAACAATGAATATACTCCTGCATTGTAATGAATCTTGAACTTAATTTTAATTCGAATATATTGAAGTATTATTTTAGCTACTTTCTAGTAACTTTCACGAGGTTTTTGTATAAACCGAGCAACAAGACCAATGGTGAAGGAAAGTTCAGGACAAGTATTGGTTAGATACAGAAGTTTACCAACAAGTTGATGGTATAAGTTAGCATCAACTTTAGGGGAAGTATAAGTGACTAAAATATTGAATCTAGACTAAAAGGGAGAAGGGGTTGGCTTACAGTATTCCATGTGAAAGTGGCATAGAATATCACAAGCATACTTGGACTGATAAAGGCTAATACCTTCTTTGGATTAAAAAGACTTGAAGACCAAGGAAATAATGCAAGTGTCCTAATTTTGTCATTTCAAACTTATTTTTGAGGCTAAAATTCACATGATTTATATGGTTGGGATCACTACTAGTAAGGATAATATCATTAACATAAATAAAAAGGATGATTAAAGAATTACCCACTTTCTTGGTGTAGACAGCGTTGTCGGAATGACATCTAGAAAAGCCATTATCTAATAGAAAGTTATCCATTTTGGAATACCAAGCTTGAGGGGCTTGTTTGAGACCATAGAGAGACCTCTTAAGGTGACAAACAAGGCTAAAGTATTTTTGGATAAAGTCAGGGGGTTGTTCCATGTAGATTTCTTCATGCAAGTCCCCATGAAAGAAGGAAGATTTAACATCCATTTGATGGACTTCCCATTTAAAGGAGGCAGCAAGGGAAAGAACAAGGCAGATATAATTCATCTTGGAAATAGGGGAGAAGGTTTTAGTATATTAAATGCCTTCAACTTGTAAAAATCGTTTAGCAAAAAGATGATCTTTATGTTTATCCACTTTTCCATCTAGTCCAAACTTTGTTCTCTAAACCCATTTGCACCTCACAAGTTTTCTTCCCATTGGAAGAGGGACAAGATCCCAATTATCGTTTTCCAATAAGGAACGATATTATTCATTCATAGATGCATATCAATATAGATGACCTGAAGCTTCTTCAAAGGTATCTAGATCATGATTTTCTAGAACTTGAGCCAATAAGGAAGAGGCTCTATCGAACTGAGAACGTGTACGACGTTGATCTGCAGGGTCACCTGCAAGAGAACCTGTTGCATCCTAAGTAGAGCGAACCCATTTTGGAAGCTATAGAGCTTAAGGAAAGTCCTAAGGAGGTGGAGGAGGATTGTCATCCTTACTGGCATCATTCGAAGTAGAAGTAATGTTGTCAGAAGTAGAAGAGATAGAGAGAGGTGGCACATATGTCAAATCAGGATCACAGGCCAAAGGTGGGACACCCGTCGAACTAGGCTCGCATGCCGATATATTTTTATCAAATTTTACATCTCTCCTAATTATTACATTTTTGGATTTGGGTTGAAGAAGTCTATATCCTTTGACATCTTTAGAATATCCAATAAAAATGCATTTTTCACTCTTAACTTATAAGGCTTTATGTTTCTCATTTGGAATATGGGCCCAAGCTTCACTTCCAAAAACATGAAAGTTACTTACATCTGGTTTGATTGAGATCAAGGCTTCTTATAGAGTGATATTCCTTAAAACCTTAGTAGGAGTCTGATTTACTACGTAATTTGCACAGTTAATTCTTCTATCCAAAAATTAAGACTAAGTCCTTTAGATTGAAGCAGAAAATTAGCCATTTCTTTTAGAGTTTGATTCCACCTTTTAGCTACACCATTTTTTGTGGAGTATACGGAACAATATATTGCAATTAAATTCCATGCTCAGTGCAAAAGTTGATAAATTTGTTGTTAACATATTCTCCTCCATTTTCAGATATTAACTTAAGAATTTGGTGTCCATATTGTTTCTCAACAAAGGCCTTAAAGGCCAAGAACATGTTAAAAAATTCACTCTTGAGTTTTAAGAAGTATACCCAAGTGCATCTGGAAAAATCATCAATGAAATTTAAGAAGTACTTGTAGCCAGAGAAATAAACAACTGGAAGTGGACCACATAAATCATTGTGAAAAAGTTGCAAAGGGGCTGAAGCATGCCAAGAGGCACGTTTGTAAAAACTATCCCGGTGATGTTTTCTGAGTACACAACCAGAACAAACACCATCTCAACAAGATACAATAGGAAGACATGTCACCATATTTTCTTTACATAGAGTTCGAAGAGAGCGATAGTTTAAGTGACCAAATCGCTCATTCCAAAGTTTGCTCACTTCATCATTATGAGCAACAAAAATGGAGGGAAGACATGATGACCCAAATTTGTCAAAATTATAGAACCTTTTCGAATCATCAACAATGTTGGTAGCTAAAATATGTCTAGGATCTCTTAGATCCTTAATTATAACATCACGAGGTGATAATTCTATGGTTTTCCCTTCACATGAATGAGTTATCTAATAAATAGATAGAAGGTTGCAGGACAAGGTAGGAACACATAATATATCATTAAAATAACCATTATCTAGATGAATGGTTCCAGACCCTACAACACTATGAGATCTATCATCACCAACATAAATATTTTTGGTGTCACAATCATTTAAATAAGAAAACATAGCTTTATTTTTTGTCGGGTGGTAAGAGGCTCCAGAATCAATGAGGCACCCATGAGAATGAGAAGAAGAAGATACATTCAATGCATAACTAGATCTTGATGCTTGACAACCACATGCAGAAATTTCCATTCCCGAAGATGAAGTTGATGAGTTCTCCAAATGGATGTTATGCTTCTTCATTTTTTCTTCCAAGGCTTCAATCTTCTTAAAACTTTTTGACTCTACGTGGCCATCACGATTACAAAAGTTGCAATGTCTATCTATCTTTTTCCCTTTGTTTTTATTTAGCTTATCAGTTTGTTGATTCGCTTTTCCAGTTTTTGGCTGAGATTTATTAAGACCATTGTTTGGTTTAGGACCATTATTTTTAGGATGTTTCTTCTTAGGATTATTTGGATTTGGTTGATGCTAGGTTGCTAAGGCTTTATTAGAAGAGTTTATAGTATTAATAAGACCAAGGTGTAATATTTTTTCTTGTTCTCTTATCAAAGAATCACAAAAGTCATCAAAAGAGGTGGACTTGTAGGGTGTTCCTTGAGAAATGGGGGCTTCTCTAGTCGAATGGAATGTGGAAACAAATATAGAGTATGTAGGGCCTAGCTTAGAAAGAATGGAATAGATAATAATTCCATATTAATTTTTGACCTTACAACCTTCTAAGAGAAGTCTAAGGGTCTTGAATTTGGACAAAAAATCTTCAAAAGAGGATAAATTATTATGGTCCAAAGTAAGCACCTGATTTTCAAGTTGGTGGGCTCTGATTTCATTTTGAATGCCAAAAACAGTATTTATATTTTTCATAGCTTCATCAGGGGAGTCAATTCATGGGATATGAAATCTAAGATCTTGAGAAATGGACATTCCTATCAACCCTCGTGCTTGATCTTGTTTATTTTCCCATTTAGCACGTGTATCTTCATCGGTAGGTTTAGATTCTAGTCCTGAGGTTATTCTATAAATCCCTTCATTTCTAAGTAAGTCTACCATGTAGGATAGCCATTGGAAATAATTGGTGTTGTTAAGAATAATCGGGCATGTACTTTCACTTTTTTTTTTTTAAATGAAGTTGTAAAGGTTGAAACTAACTACTCCAATGGAAAGATCTCAAAAAATTAGGATGGTTAAAAAAAAACAGCTCTAAAAACAGCTTCTGGATGAATAATTTATGCCCTTTTGAAGAAAAGCTGTAGTAGATGCCAAGTAGTCATGTGATAGGTTGAAGGTTGATGATGAAGTTGTACTCTCTTTTTTTAACTGCTCTTTGGGGTGCGTTCTTTTTTTATGCAAAAAACAACCACGCAAACAACAAAAAAAATTATAAAGGCCTTATGGCAGAATGTTATATATCTAGTTAGTCCTCCCAAAAACTAAATATTTTTCTTGTTATTTACGATTTTCTGAAATCGCAAAAAGTCATAGGGAAAGAGCATACATAGGAGAAAAATCACGTCTTCTTGTTTTTGGTTTTCTAGATCACAGAGCAAAGAGCATACACAGAGAAGAGGGTATATATCAGTTAATAGAAAAAAATGACTACAAACCGAAATAAAACAAAGAGATAAATAAATATATCTGCAAAAATAAACAATATACCTCCATATCTAAATGACATAGCTTGGGAAACTGGAAACCTTTTCGCATCAAATGAAAGGGGTTCCTCCCTAGAACAGAGGATCTAGAAACAACAGAGCATTTCTCCTGGCTTGAAGGTGGTCAGATATAGTAGATCTAGAAAATGGAAGTTGCATGCAATCAAACCGACTTCGGATTTGGATCAACAACGGATGTGGCCCTCAAAACAACTTTGATACCATGTAGGAATTTATAGCGTAAGTTCCTTAGGTCAAACACCAAATATCACCACTCACAAACATATCATAGATCAGTACACCAATATTTGACGTGGTTAAAACCCTCAAAGAGGGAAACAGTCCATAGCCTAAGCCAATGCTGCCACTTTAAGAAATTTATTGATATAAAGAAAGAAAATTTACATAAGCTTATCTCATAAATGGTCACCGGACAAATGACCCTCCATTCTCTTTAAATAGAGATCATGGACCAATTGGGTGTTAAGCCACAGATCAAGTGTCAGTAATGTCGAGGAGAGAATGAATTTTCGGATCACTACGTATTGTGACCGCCGGATTATAAGTTAAAAAAATGCATACTAAAGAAACACACTTTAACTAACTCTATGCTAGAACAAGTTATACTTAACTAATTCCTATGTGTTGGAATATCCTAACATGGAGATATAGCCAATCCATATCTAAAATCATGCTATATGATCCAAGTGGAAATACATTAAGATGTGTTGAGTTAGGCCTACCATTCAAGTCAAATGCACAAGCTCTTACCCAATGATGAACTCTCTTCTTAGTACGTGTAGCCAACTTCACTAACCAATATTCGGAATGCACTTCCTTATTCAAACCACACGTATCCACTAGGTCAGGGTTAACATAACTATAATTAGATACAGGTTCAATCAAAATAGAAACAACTTGATCACAAAGCTTACCATACATCTCAATAATATATGCCTTGTAATTTGCATGTGTGTTATCCATTGCTGCATAGATCCTAGGAATACTTTGTCCAACATCTCCCTACTTTTTGTGCCTCTTCCGCACTATATATCTGTAGTCTACCACATGCATGTTGTGAACAATCTCTCCTGCGTTGATCTTTGCCACAAGTCCAACACTGTATAGGCTTCCAGCCTTCATCCTTATTTTGCTCCTTAGATTGAAGTCCCTATCCTCTTCCATATGTATTGAAATTATGAGGTGGTGCAACATTCTCTTTGTTACCTGTATCCTGAGGTCTTGCTCACTTCTTGTCCCATTTTCCTTTATTCTTATCATTACCTTTCCATTTCATCTTTGTCTTAGATCTATGCTTTTACTTCTCGTAGGAATGATTTAGCTTTTGAATGGCCTTCTCCAATGATCTAGGCTCATCAAACTCAATCTTGTCTTTAAATGCTATCAAAAACCCACTGATGAATCATTGATCTTGGCCTTATCCTCCTTGAGGTAAGGAACATATCTCAATAACTCCAAGAACCCGCTAGTTTACTACTCATCGGTCATAGATCCCATCTTTACTTCATAAAACTCTTTTTCCATGTCATCATAGTATCTCTCTGATAGATACTTCTTCTGGAATGGTTTCTTGACTTCCTCCAAGTCAATTCCTCCTCATAAATATCCCTAAAATTCTTCAAATATTCCCACCAAATATTTTATTTACCTTTGAGGTTGAATTTAGCTATTATGTCCTTCATGTTTTATGAGTAATCATATAACCTGAAAAAATTCCTCACATGAAGAAACCATGCTTCCGCATCTTGTGATTTCTTCATTCCCCCATCAAATGTAGGTGGTTTTTATTTCTTAAACTCATCCAACAAATATTCCCTATCATTCCTCCTATAAGGATGATAATGATGACAATCATAGTGTCTCAGAACTAGAACTAGAATAGTACATGTGTTTGTCACCTCTCCTATCTAAAGTGCCCAAGAGCCTAACATCTATGATCGTTTCATCTATATCTGACCTATGACCACCATGATATCTACTTCCATATGCCCCATTATTCCCATTCGCCTGTCCATAACTGATCTGAGGTGGCCCCTATCACTGCAACTTTGAAAAACTTTAAAGGATTATTGCATTAACCTCTGCTTGTTTATCATGTTCATATATGATTAAGTGGTTATATGCTTTACAACTCCTTATTTCTTCCTTCAAATTTATCAATGTGCCTGCTAAGTCAAAAGAGTTCCCAACACCATGTTGCTCATGTGATTCATAGGGATAATATTTGTAGTCTACCATCTTACTATTCATCTTTGACCTAGTCCTACAAGGCATCTCGTGTCAGCTAAACCAAATCACAATAAAATAGTGTACCTCATCATAATTTGGGGAGGATATCTCACCTGCAAGATAGCCAATCAGTGTAATACATGTGAAAACATAATAATAACATCATGCAGACATATAACACATTGGTATATCAACACATAAATTTCATTCTAGCTAGAGTCCAGTCATCAATGCATGACCATATAAACTACACATACCATGACCTCACACATGACAATGACAACCATACTAATTTACACTTGACAACACGTAAGCACTTGACATGTATAAACATCACATAACCAGTCACGACAACACATTGCACAACAACATCATCAGCCTTCACATGGCGACATCCCTGCAACCATGACCAACATCATGCAGATGCAACAAGCACATAGACCACAAGTATGAGTAACCCATATGAAACCTACATGAATGCATGACCAACACACCACCCATCCAATCCAAGGGGTGAATCATGCTTTGATACCACTCTGTAACACCCTCCTTATAAATATACCCAAGTAACCGGCCAACCAGGGTAAACATGTGTTGTAGAGTTACTATGATTTGATTCAACCTCCTTGGTCACCTTAAGGAAGTGGAATCAACACCGCACAACAACACATACCTTCTGCACATACTACAGGACACCCAAAAGCCATCCCGACCTTCCAGGAGGCTAGACCCTGATCCAACCTGATATTTTCATGCATCAATCCCCTAGTCAATCCCTTGACATGGGAAAGAGTGAGACCAGAAACCTCCAGTCACACACACAGCATGGGTATGCATGCGACTAGGGACTTTTCCCAATAGTTCTCAGTTTGTGACCCCGAATTTTGTGCCACTTTTTCAGGCCCAGATCCTAGGTCGCTACCTAGAACTCCATGACACTTTCAGAACTGAAATATAGCAACTGAATATGTAAAAGAAAACACTTGAATAAGGGCTTGACTGGACCCCTACTAGCCATGATAGGATTTTCGTCAAACATGTCACAAATATGTAATCTAAAGGTTTAAAGAACATATCTAAGGATAGGGGTCTCATACTTATTTGAGAATCACTAAGAAGAATTTTTGCCTCATCACATTAACTGCATTATAATATATTTGGTCATAGATACATTTTCATTCATTTACAACTCAAAACATGATGAGATCCATACATTATCACTATTAAAAAATGCATTCATAACTAGCATATAAGCAACAGAAATGAAAATCACATAAAATTCATATAACCACATAATAACAATCATATTTACCCATAAACACAAGAGGAAAATAGCTCTTATTTCCATAAGAAAAATGAAACCAAGTCTGGGACTTCCACGTTCCACATGACCATAGACATGGCTCAGCCAAATCTCTCTTCAACCAGTCACACTCGTGCCATATTCCAACTATGAATGTGCGATCTCATAAAAATCATCAATGAAAACCAAAACAAGGCTTCCAAAGGCTAAACTAATTCAAACCTCAACCACTGATTCCACCTCACAGGTGGACATCACGACCATCACCAGATTGGTCTCCACCCAAGTTCTCCAAGGCCCCAAAGCATTTGTTCCAACCAGGGCTTCCATGTAATGTTCCCAATTTTTAGCCTCAAGCTAAAATGGAACATTATAGTTGCATATTTTCATTTTGTTGAATAAAAGTGGGTAAAGTGACCCATTCATGTAATAAACAGGAATAAAATCCCTTACAATGTGAAAAGGGATCATCATGGAGCGAGATTTCACACCCTCATGTGTGAAAGAGGTTAAAATGCAAATGGACAAGGCCTAGTTGACCTAGTCAAACTGCGTTGGCATGAGTTGGAAAGAATTAAGTGGGACAGCGTAGTTTTGGTGGAGGAATATTCCATGGGGAGGAAACTTCTAGAGGAAGGAAGGTGGAGACTTCGTTGTGTTTAAAAGAGGAGCAAGGCAGCCCATTGAGATTATCTTGGATCATTTGATTATTTGTCTATTCTGAAAAATTGCTGCCTCTTGCTGTTCAGCAGAGCTGCAGTGCCTTAGGGCTTGAGGGAGTCCTGTTTAGGATTTCCTCTCCTTCTTGAGGAGCTCATGAAGGATTGCATTCATCCTCCATATTCTGGCATTCAAGCCATAACATCAGCCTACTTCATCAGCGCAGTGTCTGTAGCAGATTATTGTGCAGTGTTGCGGGATGTTGCTAGGAGGTTTCCTACAACACCATTTTGAGCTGCTCTTTCAGAGGAGGGAGGTTCTCTACTTCCGGGAGGTTAGTGAGGATGGTTTCCGAGCTTATTCCTATATCATTTCAGGAGACCAACCACTTCCATCAGTTACAACGCAGACCCTCTCATAGACTGCGTTCTTGTTGAGGCATATTTGCAGTGAGGGTGTTGCAGATATTTCAGAGGGTGAAATCTCTTGTGTCGGGATCAACCTGACATTTGGGAGAATCATTGGAGAAAGGCACATCATCAGATTCATCCATTCAACTTTCTCCATTCCACTCCACATATTGAGTTGCTGCAGCTACCCAGCAACTCTGACATTTTGACATTTTTGCATATTTCAACCAATCCTTCTAGGATTGACTTGAGGTAGTGATTGGGAGCTTAGATCTTCTCTCCTAATGATGTATGAGCCATGTATATGCAGATCCATGATGTTTTTCACCCGCATAGGCACTTCCTTATATGACCGCACGCTTCTATTCATGGGCATATGTTTTCATGGAAGGCTTATTGCCTTGTTCTTTTGATGTTCATTGTATCATTTGCTATTGATATTCATAATAAAATGGCTCAAGGTTTTTTCATACATTTTGGCATAATTTTTATTCACTACTATTTCCAACTTTGTGTCTTTATATTGTTGTAGCCGCATTTCTTGGGTTATCTTGAAAGATTCCCAATCTTGTTGTATTCCCTCCCGGGAATATTATCCCTTGACAACACTCTATAGACAGAGTCTGCTAGTGGGCCAGGTAGCCTCTGGAGCTCATCCTTCTTTATGAAGGTGACAAATCCAGTAAATTCCCCTGCAGTCTATCTCTGGAATAGATTTTCTTTTTGGATTGATAATATTTCTGAAAAGGAACATTACATGACTAGTAACTCAAACCACACTTGTCAATGATTCAGATCATTTTTCCAGTTGAGGACTTTCAGGACTAGTAACTCAACCCACCAAGGGCTTCCAAAGCATTTTTCCAACCAAGGCTTCTAGGAACTAATAATTGAACCCAAGATGTTACATGGCACATGAGAACCAACCAGAAAACAGAAGGGAAAGACTCCAACAACACCATGGCTATCCATGAAATGGAAAGTCTATGAAAAAACACTGTCAATATATGAAATCCTCCATGCCAATGACAGATCATGACCAAGAAACCACATTCATATGTCATGCATGCCAAAACTAGTGAGGAAATCATACATGCAACTAGGTATCTGCAAGAAAAACGTGTTGTAGTTTTTGATCCCAATGTCCTCTTCCACTTTCCTAATCTTCCTTTTCCTTCTTTCTCCAAATCCCAAGTAATATACGGAAACAAATTACATGATTTCCTCATCGAGCACTATTGTAAGTCAAGACATGGATACGAGTAGTAATGACAACGATTCCTCAAACTACAACCATCTAACTTTACGCGCCTCCCAAACTCCTTTCCTCTTCCCCCTAGCTAGTTTTGTGTTGGAGTAGTTCATGGCCACAATGGTCCTACCAAACTTATCATTTGCAATATCAGTTTGGTACCTAGTCCCACCTACCACAATGTGAGTCACACACATCACCTCTATAGGGTTAATCCCTCTCAATCCTAAGTAGGCCCCAATCGTTCAGGAGACTTCGTAAACATCGCTTCAAAGGAAATTCCCATCGCAATTCTGATGGTTATGACTAAGAAAACCAATAGAAGAGGAAAGAAGGTGGATAATCCCACCATGCCATGAGAATCACCACACTTTTCCATATGTGACATAGTAGGCCACCCTACACACATTTTCCCAGAGCTGGATGAATTAAAATCACTCCTTAGCTCCACGATAGACATCGTGGCACCAAGTTCCTGTAAAAAGGAACCTGCCACCAAAAGTCAAGGCAAAGCATTGCGTACAAATCACGCATGCGTTATCTGCAACAATTATGGACACTATACCCATCATTTCCCAAAGATCCCGCAATATAGGGATGCTTTACATGCCATTGAGAAATCCTATCAAGAGGATCCCTCCAATCAGTCAGTTGGAGATGAACCTCACATTATTCTATACATCCAGGAGGAATGACAGTTGCTTGAGAGAATCCCAGCCATTCCCCCTCCCCCTATCAAACGTTGTGTACTCTGTGATGAACACAGTCATTTCATCGCCGATTTCCCAGCTCTGGAATTTTTTTAGCGATGTTATCCGATTCACGTAGTATATCGAAGCGATCCAGATACCTAGTATTCATGTCAAATATGCGGTGGAAATCATCCTTTATGCCATTATCATTATATCCCTAGATTCAATGCAGCACTAGCTAGCATGCGTTCAACCATAGTCTTGTTGGAGTCTAAAGTGATTTAGCAGATTGGTAGACCAAATGCACAAGGTAACATGAAACCAGTCTTTGGAGTCCTAGGACCTAGCCTTCCTAGACTCAGAGAGGGCTCTCTCTATTACATGCAAAGGATTTGAAATTGTTTGCTTCTGATGGTTGATTTTAGGCTACTTGTTAAGTGCAGGGTTTGTTATTTGTTTTGGTTGGGTAAGATGATCCAGAAGAATAGATAGAATGAGGAAATATTCCCAGTCATTGGGAAATGGAGTCTATAAAAGTCATGAAAAGTTCATCAATAGATCGAGGAGCATCACAGTGAAAATCTAACTTGGTTGATATATCTTCAAGGTTTTTGAGGGCAATGAGATGGACATCAATTGTGAGAATAAAAGTAGGACAAAGGGAAATTAAGAATCCTTCATCATGTACCTTAAAAAAGAAGGGAATTAAATATCATAATCATAAAGAGGCAATCAATAGATAGGGAAAACCATAAATTCTTTGATTCAACCTAAGCAGATAATTAATCAAGACAAAAATTCCAATGTAATATAAAAGGTGAGAAACTCATTTAACTTCAAGTGATTTCACTTTCAAGGGCAAAAAACATTTAAGACACACATATAACTGTAATCAGAGAAGAGGGAATGCCTAAAAATATTTGATTATAGCTATGAAGATCTCTAAAAAAATTATTTAAGCAAGTACAAAGGGTATGATCGAAACAAAACCTCTTTGGCAGACCTAACTAATGGTACTTTAGAGAGAGACCTCAAAAAATAGTGTTTTAGTGACATCAAATAAGTAGGGCTAGCCATAAATCATGCTTGATGCTTACTGTATTAAACCATTCATGAAATAAACAAGCTTAGGGGGTCTAGAGAGCAATTAAGAATTCTCTAAAATGTCCTAGCAGAGGAAAACATAAAGACAGTGAAGAAAAAACAAAGCTAAGGTGCCTTTGAAAACATTTCTTAGTCTAAATCCTTTGTTCTATTGTAGTATAGAAAGATGGAAACATAATGAAATAGGAAAAAACAATAACAGAAAAGAAGCACTTCACCATAAACCAAGCTTAGGGGTCCTGCAAGAAAGCCTCCTCCATCAACAAACAAATCAAGGTCTTCACAAGATCCAAGACATCAATTCCTTTCAACCTCCAAGAGACTATGTATTACTTCAAAGAGTCATCAAATTCCAACAAGATGATGAGCTCAAATGCATTATTTATCTACAAATGAGGAGGTGCAACTAAGTATTAGGGTTTTGGTGTCATTTATTATAGAGTTAATGAATTTTCTGCCTTGAAGACCATGTAAGGCTCAAGGCAAGAATATTAGAAGATATTTTTCTGAATAATAACTCTTATCTTAACTACTGAGGGAATATAGGTGAAATGTTTGACTTTAATACCTATTTAATAACTTTTACAATAACTGCTTAGCAGATAGAAAATATCTCTAACTGGGTTCAATAACTGTTTAATTATTTATTGAAGGAAACAAAGCATTAGGTGGCAAAAATATCTTTGAAATATGTAATTGCCTGTAGGGGCAGTTAATTCGAATCTACTTTGGATTAATATTCTTCTTATTTTATCTTTAATCCCTGTGTTTAGGCCTTAAAATTATGTCTTTAAGCTCTGATTGTTTGTTTATATTTATATTTTTTCTTTAATATGTTTGATCTCTACCTGTCATTAAACCTTCTGATTTATCTTTTTGATCTTCTGCCTTTATCACCTAATCTGTTAACTTTCTACCTATTTCCTTTAACTTCTGATTTAGCTGGCTAATCTTCTATTTTTATTTTTTATTTTTTTTGGATTAGCCCTTTAATCTTTAATCTTTTTCTCTTCACTGTGTTTTCTGATTGTATTTTTCTTCTGTGTGCAGGGGAGGTTTCTTGTCGTGGAAGGAGGGTTTATTATTCATCGATGATCATGGTTCATCGATGGTAAACATTGATACAAGCCCTATAGCTGCCATTTATTTGATTTAAGTTCCTATATCATCATGCAGAGGCTCATTTGATCATTTTTGGACCATCGGAATGCCCCTTAGGCATTTATCCATTAAACCTGCACATAAATACAATTTGTTAAAAAACCTGCGGGGAGGTCGCATTACTGCATTTTATGTGGTTTGGATTGGTCAGAAGGGTTTGCAAAGGATAAAATGATGTGGGAGGTAGGGTTCTGAAGTCTGAACCAGCAAGTATTTTGAATGGAGGCGGGAGGATTTGAAAAAGGGCGCGGAGGGATAAGTGGTTTTGAAAACTGGAAGCAGTTTATCACATGAAGAAAAGGCGATAAGCAATTTTTGGGAGAGGGCATGCGATATGGTTCAGAGCGCGACGTGTGGCATGGAAAACCCACCCATTTTTCATGGGTCAAAGGATGTTAACCCTGGCGCAATTATATATGCTATATGTGTCGGGGACCATCAGATCTTAGAGTGAAATATCAACGATCATCACGTGTTTTGGAAGCGGCGAATAGGTGGTCAAATGGGCGGAGTGGAGGACAGGTGGTGCACGTTTATTGGGTCATGGGGTTTGGTGGGGAATGGGCCCAGGGCCTTAATAAATCAACAAAAAAAACGTGTTAATTTATAAGTTTGAAAGGGCGCTCGGTATGGTGAGAGTGGGGCCTAGTTTTAATATAAAAAGGTTTATGAGGCCTTCTTATAAGGTGTATGGGGTTTATAAAATGGAAAGAGTGGAGGCGTTATTTACATAGGGGAGGGGCTTATAGATAGGTGGAGGTCGAGACCATATGGGCGCAAGGGGCCGAGGCTTTAGAGAAAAAGGGGCTTAGGCCTATAAACCATAAGGGCAGGTTTTTTGACATAAAACAAAGTTTTATATATAAAATAAAGCATCCGATAGGCTTAAGTTATGTTTTTAAACAATGTAAAAGGGGACTTTTACATTTTTTAATATATACAAAGGAAAAGGAGGAATAGGAGTGTCCTTTTAGGAAGGTTATGAAGGGAAAAATATGGTTTTTCAGAGGAAAAAGGAGTGAGTGAGAGTGTGGGTAAGGGAGTGAAAAATGAGGTCAATAGGCCCAAAAATGAAGTCTTTTTGGAGCAGTAAGGTGATCTTTAAAAGGAAGAAAGGGAAAAACATAGTGAAACAGTTTGATTCAGGATAATGAAGGTAGTGAGATTTCTAAAACTCACCATATTTCACAAATCTTGTTTTTAGAAATCTATGACCATAACTTAGTCATCTCCAAAATAGAAAAAATTATTGATGACTAACAATGGCTCTACTTGGGGAGGGCAGCTCCCTTACTGGAGGTGTCCAAAACTTTTAAATATCAAATCTCTGAGTTTATGAAGACCAGTGCCTCTTCCATTAGGAAGATTTTTCCTTCTTTTCTCTTGCTGATATTTCATTGAAGTGGTTATTTCAATAATCTGCAACACATGATTTCTTCAACTGTATTTCTACCTACCCAACCTACTTGGCCTAACATTTTTTTCTTCTTTGAGTCATTTGACTTGGAAAACCCTTGACATTCTTTTATTCTGAAGATAAAATCAAACTATCTACTTCTATCCTTGTTGCTTCCAAGAGTTCAGATTATGCTAGTGAACTCTTTTATTCTCTACCTAGACTATTTGACTGCCAAGATTAAGCTGTTTGGCAGACTTTATTCTCTAAACTATTGACATGAAATCTAAAGCATGGTTTAAATCAGAATTTAGGAAATCTGACTTACCATGGTTTGTGGCATTGAAACAAGCTGCACACAAACATTATTTTGCAGAAATAGTAACTAAAAAAAAAAAACAAGGGTTGTGATCTATCATTTACTAGGCATCCTCATCTTTCTCTTTGGTTCAGTTTTGAGCATGTGGAAGCAATATCTTTCATTCCTAATCTATATTTTCTGATAAGTCAAGTTTGATAAATCTTGACAATCATTTGTACACTTAACTTATCAACATGAATTTAAAACATTTTCAGCCATGATTAGGCTAGATGACTGAACAAGATATTCTTATTTGAACAAGTAGTGGCATTTAGGCTTGCACACTTTCAGCAGTACTGTTTTTTTTTATATGGGGTTGTACCTCTTTTCAAATCTGCCCTCTTTTCCTTTTTCTATTTTTCTGAATTTTTTATTTTTATGATCTCTTATCATGCAATTTTATATATAATGATTGAAAACTTTGAAGCTAGGACTCTTGACAAAAATAGTGTTAGAGCATCCTGCCATTGACAAGACCTCCAAATAACTCTTCTCCATTCAGCCCTTGTAAAAATAAAACATTATGACCCCTAATTGATTTAATGATATAAGGCCCTTTCCATAGATTCTCAAATTTACCATGTTTACCTTTGTCTTCCCTCCTAGAATCCCATTTTAAAATTGTCTCCAACTTGGAAATTATTTGCTTTAGTCCTTCTGTCAAAGATCTTCTTGATGCTCTTTTGTACTACTTGTGTTCTTTTGTAAAACACCTCTATTGACTATTGTAAATGAATGGTCTAGTTCAGCCCTCTTTGTATGTCATTTTCTTCTGATTTCACTTCTTGGAGGAGTTTCATGATTGGAACTCCCAAGGATGTTGGGAAGACTGCATCTATGCCATATACCAACTGATAGGGAGACATACTGATTGATTTTTTATGGTTAGTCTA
Organism: Pinus albicaulis; assembly: GCA_034641835.2. Taxonomy (NCBI): domain Eukaryota; kingdom Viridiplantae; phylum Streptophyta; class Pinopsida; order Pinales; family Pinaceae; genus Pinus; species Pinus albicaulis. The sequence goes on along the minus strand of CM076578.1, from coordinate 1,771,782,252 downwards.
TCAGCCCATAATGCATGAACTACCTTACTGTGCCATGATTTTTTATTATGTTCTAGCAGTCTCTTGATAATGTTGATCAGAATTTTGTTGGAGGATTCAACTAGCCCATTACTTTGGGGGTAGTAAGTTGTGTAATGCCCCAATGTGATATGATATTTATAACAGAAGTCAACTATCCTTTTGGATTTAAAGGTAGCAACATTATCTGTAACGATCTTTCTAAGACAACCAAATCGGGATAATATGTTGGTCTCAAGGAACTTGATAATCACTGAGTCAGTATCATTCCTAGAAGGAATGGCCTTTATCCACTTGGTGAAATAATCAATGGCAGTATGGATCCACTTAAGCTGGGCAGATGAGGTGGGGTGAATTTCTCCAATAAATTCCAAACCCCATTATTGAAAGGGAGCCTCAATGTTGATGGGATGAAAAGGTAAAGTTAGGAGTTTTCTCTTGACATAAAAAATTTGACACTTATGGCAAGTCATGACTAGTTTTTGAGTGTTGGGAAAAAGGGTGGGCCAATAATATCCAACTCTAAGAATCTTGTTTGTTGTGGTTTTCCAGTAAAGGTGACCTCCACACTCTCCCTCATGCAGCTCATGCATGATTTTTCCTGCATCATTCTCAAGCAAACATTTAAGAAATATGCAAACAAAATTCTTCCAATATAACACCCCATATAAAATGCAGAATTTTAAGGCTTTTTGTTTCAAAAATATAGCTTTTGTCTTTGATAAAGCAGGAGGGGTATTGAGATAAAGAAGCACATATATGATATCAACATACCAAGATGAATTTAGAAATATTTCTTCAATGTATGGAGCAGTGAATTCTTCCTGTTCTTCTAAAACATCGACCATATTCATATCTAATGCTTGGAAATTTGATTCAGCCATAATTTTTGCCAGTCCTTGTCCTTTAACTAGCTTGGTAGGTTTGATTTCCAAATCATACTCTAAGATAATAGCAACCCATTTTCCCCTTTTACCATCAGGGTCTTGATTTAGAATACCCTTGACAACTGTATGTGGGACAAAAGCAATGATATGAGAGTGTAAAATGTAGACTCGAAAATCTTTCGATGCTTTTATCAAGGCTAAGGCTTGTTTCTCCATGATGTTATACTTGAGTGGAGCATCTCTTAATGCTTTACTGAAAAAGGATATAGGTTTTTCTTGCCCCATTTTATTATTTTTCAACAACACTATAGCAATGGTGTGTTCAGATGCAAATGAAAAAATGTATAAATCCTTGGTGAAATCAAAACTGATGAGAACTGGTGTTTGAGTGAGGGCTTGTTTTACCAGTTCAAATGATTTTTTGGCCTTCACAGACCATTTAAATCGTGTCTCATTTTTTAGCATGTTTGTGATATTTCTCAAAAGTTCAGCAAGGTTGGGGATGAATCTCCTCAAAAATTTGATCTTCCCAATTAAAGATTGTAACTCCTTGATGTTTCTAGGATGGTTGATTTGCAATATGCCTTCAATCCTTTTGGGGTCTACTTTGATTTCTTCTTCAGAGATTTTGTGGCTTAGGATTTTTCCTTCCTGTAGAACAAATAGTGTTTTCTTGGGATTCAAAGATAGTCCATATTTCCTACATTTTTCAAAAAAAAATCTCAAATGGACTAAGTGCTCTTTATCAGTTTTAGAGTAAACAGTGATGTCATCAAGGTAAATGATTATAAAGTAGCCTATGTATTCTGAAAAATATATGTCCATGGCCCTTTGGAATTTGGCCCCTACATTCACAAACCAAATGGCATTTTAACATACATGAATGTACCCAAAGGTGTGGTGAAGGAAGTTTTGTGTTGATCACTTGGGAGTACTAGCACTTGGTTGTAGCCTGAAAAACCATCCAAATGTGATATTCTTTTAGATCCAACCACCTTTTGAAGGATGTGATCCATTTTAGGTAAGGGATAATTATCTTTTAGGGAGGCCTTGTTTAGATTTCTAAAGTCAATGCAAAGCCTAAGCTCCCCAGTCTTCTTCCTAACTGACACAAGGTTGGAAACCCACTCTGAGTATCTAAGAGGAACTATGATCCCAACATCATACCTATTTTTGATCTCTTTCTCAACTAAAGGTAATAAAACATAGTTTATCCTTAGTTTTTTTTTTAAAGGCTTTTGATTTTCCTTAAGAGGAATTTTATGTTGAATAATGTTGGTATCATATGATTTCAGATCTTTGTACCCCCATGCAAACACATCTCCAAACTCTTTGAAAAGCTCAATATATTCCTGTTTTATGTGAGGAGGAAGGGTTTTAGATAGCTTGATCATTTTGGGTTCCTTCATGCTGCCTATGTTATATTCTTATACATTAGTTTCTGTAAGCTCCATCTTTGGTTTGTTAGCTACATCATTGAAATAAAAAAGCTCCTCTAATGGTGTAAGGCCCCTTGGTATTATATCATATTTGCATTGTAAAACCTCATGGTCCTTTTGGTCTAGATTTTCAAGTAATTATACTTTATAAAGATGTTCAAATTGGTTTATATCAGCAGTAGAGGATAGCTCTATTTTGTGGGCTTGTTTTTCAGAAAAAAAATCTTCTTCATGGCTTGAGTTAGGTGTTGGTACAACAAAATCATTTTTAGATTGCAGAAAATCTTGAATATTTTTATCACCCTCAAACATTTGCCAATAGATTTCATTTTCAAGTACTGTAGGCCAATTTTTTACTTTGACGGTGAATTGTTCATTTACATGGGGTATATGGAAATTGTTGGCAGCAAAGGCAAGCTCATTTGCAAGGTTATTCTGAGCTCTAGGGATGAAAGTGATTTCATATTTCTCAAAGGTTTTCAGGAGATCTAGGGCAGCATTCCTATATTCTCTTAATCTTGGGCTTTTGGTTGAATACTCCCCTTTTGTGTGCCTAATGATCAACTCTGAATCCCCTTGGACTGATATTTTCTTGGCTCCTATGTTTTTAAGAAAATGTAAGCCAAGGAGGAGGGCTTCATATTCTGCAATGTTATTAGTGCATTGGAAATCAAGTTTGTAGGAATGTCCTTTGTTTGTATTATGTATCCATACACCATCTCTAGAACCAGATTTGCCACAAGAGCCATCAAAGCTCATGTTCCAAAGAGTTTCTGTCTCATATTCACTGTCATGTTTCTTTTCAAGGCTGTTATAGTTTGAGCTGTTATATTCTTCATTTGAGGACATATTTGACTGTTCTAGTGGGCTTAACTCTTTTTCATTTTCAATTTCTTGTTTGGTGATTTCTTATTCATTGTACAAGATAAATGAATCAAGGTCTGAATGAATGGAATAAACATGAATGTTGTTTTCTCTATCTAGGTTGCGTACCATATATTTCATATGAGATTCCTAGCACAATCTCCTTGTTTGGTTAAAGACTGGGATGGTAGCATAAGGAATATCCATTTGAAGGCTCCCTTGAAGTTTGGCTCCCCATGATCTGGATAAAAGCATGCCATACTTTGGGGGAATGTCAACAATTACTATGTCTATAACTAGACCCTTAGTATGAATTTGTGCCAGATTGACACATAAATCCTTGATTAGACCCAAACATTTGACTCTGCTAGAATCAAAAGAATACAGGTCTTTGTAAGGTTTAGTAATTTCTAGGCCTAATCTCTCCATCACCACTTTTGGAATGAGGTTGTGAGAGGCACCAGAGTCTAGCATGACATTGTGCAAGATTTTATCATATATGTTTAAGCTGACATAGAAGGGAGGGACAACCCCTTCTTGGTATTTTCCTTCTACTTCAAGACCAAACAATAATTTTGGTTTATCATCAGTCGGGTTTAAAGTATCAGTATCATTTCCTATATTCAAAGCTTTCAAGACCTTATTTTTATATACATTCTGGGTTACTAGTTCAGCAATGGGTATGCTAATTTTAATCTTGGAAATTTCTCCCTCAAGGCTGAAAGGTGCTAGTGTTTTTGACATATTTACATCTGTTTTGTCACACATAGTCTTTTCAACAATTTTGATTTGCTGAGTTTTATTAGGACTGTTATTTTGAACAGATTTTCTAGGGCCACTAGTAGAAGTACTAGGGCAGCTTCGGTCAACACATTGCTGGCTGTTTTTATCTTTGTTCAGATCATCTTTCTTAGCCATAGTGTTGGTACTGTTTTTTGTCTTTTTAGGAAGATTTTCTGAGGTTTTCCTAATAGCAATGTCTATGTTATTTTTCTTGGAATCATCTTGGTTCCTTTTGCTCCTAAGGTCATATTGCCTATGGACTTCCATTATGGCATTTTAAAATATTAATTGGTAATCTTCAGAAACCTCATGGTTAGTTTCAGTTTGTTCTGAGGAAAAGAATCCTTGTTCTTCTTCAGTGAGAAAAACATCTCCCTCACTATTAGATCCTATCAGATTTACATGATTTTCTTCCAACCTTTTGGTCTCCCTTTCTTCTTCATCTACATAGTTATCTTGGAAAGGAGGCCTAATTTGTTGGTCATTGTCTCTTTTCATGTTTTGAGGAGGATCTCTTCTGAAATTTGGATTCCTATTTCTGTTTTGGGGATTTTCTAGGTTCTCCCTAGGAGGTGATCTTTCAGTTAAGTTTATCTTTTCCATCATTTTTTCCATTACCCTCACTAAGTTATCAATTTTGGCATCGGATGAGGAGGTTGAGGCTAAGGTTTCATCTTTGTAAGTGACTCTTTTCTCTGACCTCATTCTAGCTCTCTTTTCAATGAGATTGGCTTCTACACTAATAGCTCTGTTGGGTGTGGAGCCTGATTATCTTGTTTATTTTGTATCATAGCATTGGACCCCTGTACCTTAATGGGGCAGAAATGTCGTCCATAGTTAAGCGCTGCCTGGGGGGTCCAGGGGGGGAAGTGCCCCTGAAGCTAAAAACAAATGTAAAATTGCCTTGTAAAAGTATAGTAATTTCTAGTCAATCTAGGTTGTTCATTAGGCGGATGATCTGACTGTAGAAGTTATGTTTAGTTTATGGATTTTTTTCCCTATAAGGCAACACCCTCACTTTGTATGAGGGTATTGTATTGCGTTTTTGTATTTTATGAGTATTCTAAGAGCGAGAAACAGATAGGGAGACTGTGAGAGAGAATAGAGGATATTACAGTGGATCTGTTGTAGGTTGTGTCTCTTCATTTTGTTGGATAATAGAAAGGAAGCACTGGTTGTTCGGGGTGGATGTAGCCCAAACTGGGTGAATGGCGTATATCTGTGTCTCTCTAATTTTATGTGTTTCTTGTATTTGAGTTTCCACATATATTTTATTTGTTCCATTGCTCTGTAATATATAATTTTCTAACAAACTCCCCTTTGCATTTCTTCTAAGGTGGGGTTCTCTCTCAATTGGAATGTCACATCCAGATCAAAGCCTTCCGGAAATTTGGCCACGCTAGGCCTTGTGGGGGTTTATGATGAGGTGGGAGTGTTAATTTGCAGGCACCACAACCCCACATAATCTTGTACACTTTCTACTGCATTCCTTTTAAGATTGTTATATTCTGATAGAGTTTGGAAGGGGTTTTTCTTGATTTCCCACTTGTTTATAAAAGTTTGGTAAAGGGATGGGAGATCATTTATGATGTTGGGAGTTAAATTTTTAAACCATTTCTTAGCTTCTCCTCCTAAGCTTTGTGAAAATATCCTCATTTTGATGGTTTCTTCTTCCAATTCCATATAGTCAAAGGAATCATTCATTCTATCCACATGTTGTTGGGAAGTGATTGAGTCAGTTCCTGTGAAATGAGGGATCTTGGATTGGTAATAATTTGGCAAAGGAACCAAAGGTTGGGGTAACACCAGGGGGGCATACCATGCTGCCATGATAGGAGTAAATGTAAGATTTATAAGAGGTGGGTTTGTGAGAGGGAATGTGGGATGAAATGGAGTGTTTTTGAAAAATGGATGTGTGGATGGGTGTGGTGGAAGTACTTGGACCAGAAAATTGATTATGAGAATATTTTTTATGGAAAGAGCTAAAGCGATGGAGAAGTTGGAAATCAGGAGGGGTGGAAGGAGAGGCTTCTCTATTGGAACTCTGCTGCAAATTTGTGGGCTCAAGGTCAGTCTGGTCAATCTCACTATGTGAATTGGTTCTAAATAGGTTCTTTGTATGGTGCAAGTCAAATTGAGGATGTTGCAAGGCTATAATATGTTCAGGAACAAAGCTTTCTCCATGAATAGTCATAACAATTGTTAAGTTTCGAGATTTACAAGTTTTCCAAAAAATATTTTTTGGGTCATCAACTATGGTAGGAGGATTTGGGTCTGGATGAGATCTGGTATTGATCCTCTGTGAAGCCAGATTTCAAACTCAAAATTTAGAGAGGCTGGAAATTTAGGATTGTTTTCAGAAGGGCTGACCTCTCTTAATTCTTAGTAAAATTACATAGTATAGGACTAAGCTTGTAAACTTCTCAGGCTTGTTTAGACACAAACCTAAGGAAGTATAATGAGAACTAGTGAAGTAATGGGCCTTCTGGAGGCTAGTGGAGTCGCCAGGTGGATGTTTTTAGCTACTTTGAGGATATATGTTTGTGGTCCACCACCAATAACTGAAAAAAAAACAAACCTAGATGTTTTCTGAGTATTTTTATGTAGTCCAAGGGTTTGAATGAGTGTCCTCTAATTGTGACATCATTTTGCTAGGATGGTGAAACAAGAAAAGTCTACTCTTGGCTATCAGTTTGAGCTTTCTATGATTTAAGGGTTTTTGAAATCCTAAGGCGTACTTAGATTGTTACTAACTCAGAAGTTCCCACCGTGATTGCCAGAATGTTGAAGTCTCGTAATTTAGCATGTTGGTATACCAAATGCATAGGGTAACATGAAACCAGTCTTTGGAGTCCTAGGACCTAGCCTTCCTGGACTCAGAGAGGGCTCTCTATATTATATGCAAAGGATGTGAACTTGTTTGCTTCTGATGGTTGATTCTAGGCTACTTGTTAAGTGCAGGGTTTGTTATTTTTTTTGGTTGGGTAAGATGATCCAACAGAATAGATAGAATGAGGAAATATTCTCAGTCATTGGGCAATGGAGTTTATAAAATTCATGAAAGGTTTATCAATAGATCGGGGAGCATCACTGGGAAAATATAACTTGGTCGATGGATCTTCAAGGTTTTCGAGGGCAATGAGATGGACATCAATTGTGAGAAGAAAAGTAGGACAAAGGACAATTAAGAATCCTTCATCATGTACCTTAAACAATAAGAGACTTAAATATCATAAGCTTAAAGAGGCAATCAATAAACAGGGCAAACCATAAATTCTTTGATTCAAATTAAGCAGATAATTATTCAAGACAAACATTCCAATGAAATATAGAAGGCGAGAAACTCATTTAACTTCTAGTGATTTCACCTTCAAGGACGAAAAACATTTAAGACACACATATAATTGTAATCAAAGAAGAGGGAACACCTAAACATATTTTATTATAGCTATGAAGATCTCTAAAACAATTTATTTAAGTAAGTACAAAGGGTATGATCAAACAAAAACTTCCTCAGAATGTGACTAACTAATGATACTTTAGAGAGAGACTTAAAAAAACAGTGTTTTAGTGACATCAAATAAGCAAGGCTAGCCATAAATCATGCTTGATGCCTACTGTATTAAACCATTCATGAAATGAAAAATCTTACGGGGTCTAGAGAGTAATTAAGAATTCTCTAAAATGTCCTAGCGGAGGAAAACATAAAGACAATGAAGAACAAACAGAGCTAAGGTGCCTTTGAAAACATTTCTTAGTCTAAATCCTTTGTTCTACTCCAGTATAGAAAGATGGAAACATAATTAAACAAGAAAAAACAATAACAAAAAAGAAGCACTTCACCATACACCAAGCTCAGGGATCCTGCAAGCAAACCTCCTCCATCAACAAACAAATCAAGGTCTTCACAAGCTCCAAGACATAAATTTCTTTCAACCTCCAAGAGACTATGTATTACTTCAAAGAGTCATCAAATGCCAACAAGATAATGAGCTCAAATGTAGTATTTATATGCAAATGAGGAGATGAAGCTAAGTCTTAGGGTTTGGGTGTCATTTATTACAGAGTTAATGAATTTTCTATCTTGAAGACCATGCAAGACTCAAGGCAGGAATATCTAAAGATATTTCTCTGAATAATAACTCCTATCTTAACTGTTGAGGGAATATAGGTGAAATGTTTGACTTTAAGACCTTTTTAATAACTTTTACAATAACTGCTTGGTAGATAGAAAATATCTCTAACTGGGTTCAATAACTGTTTAATGCTTTATTGAAGGAAACAAAGCATTAGGTGGCAAAAATATCTTTGAAAGAAGTAAATTCCTATAGGTGCAGTTAATTCGAATATTCTTTGGATTAATCTGCTTCTTATTTTATCTTTAATCCCTGTGTTTAGGCCTTAAAATTCTATCTTTAAGCTGTGACTGTCTATTTATATTTATGTTTTTTCTTTAATCAATTTGATCTCTACCTGCCATTAAACCTTCTGATTTATCTTTCTGATCTTCTGTCTTTATCACCTAATTTGTTAACTGTCTCCCTGTTTCCTTTAATTTCTGCTTTAGCTGGCTAATATTATGTTTTTTATTTTGATTTTTTTTGGATTAGCCCTTTACTATTTAATCTTCTTCTCTTCAATGTGTTTTCTAAATGTATTTGTCTTCTATGTGCAGGGGAGGTTTCCTGTCGTGGCAGGAGGGTTTCTTATTCATCGATGATCATGTTTCATTGATGGTAAAAATTGATACAAGCCCTTTGGTTGCCATTTATTTTATTTAAGCTCCTAGATCATCATCCAGAGGCTCATCTCGTCATTTTTGGACCATCGGAATGCCCCTTAGGCATTTAGCCATTAAACCTGCACATAAACACAATTTGTTAAAAAACTCGTGGGGAGGGCGCATGACTGCATTTTTTATGGTTTGGATTGGTCGGGAGGGTTTTCAGAGGAGAAACTGATGTGGCAGGTAGGGTTCTGAAGTTCAAACCAAGCAGGAGTTTGAATGGAGGCGGGAGGATTTGAAAAAGGGCGCTGAGGGATAAGTGGTTTTGAAAACCTGAAGCGGTTTATCGCGTGGAGAAAAGGTGGTAAGCATTTTTTGGGAGAGGGCATCTGATTTGGTTCAGAGCATGACACGTGGCATGGAAAAACCACCCATTTTTCTTAGGTCACAGGATTTCAACCCCGACATAATTATATATGCGATATGCGTTGGGGACCATCGGATCTTGGGGTGAAATATCAACGGCCATCGCGCATTTTGGAAGCGGCGAACAGGTGGTCAAATGGGCAGAATGGAGGACAGCTGGCACACGTTTATTGGGTCACGGGGTTTGGTGGGGAATGGGCCCAAGGCCTTAATAAATCAATAAAAAAAAAAAGTGTTAATTTATAAGTTTGAAAGGGGCGCTGGGTATGGTGAGAGCAGGGCCCAGTTTTAATATAATAAGGTTTCTGAGGCCTTATTATAAGGTGTATGGGGTTTATAAAATGGAAAGAGTGGAGGTGTTATTTACATAGGGGAGGGGCTTATAGATAGGCAGAGGTTGGGATCATATGGGCACAAGGGGCCGGGGCTTTAGAGAAAAAGGGGCTTAGGCCTATAAACCATAAGGGCAGGTTTTTTGACATAAAACAAATTTTTATATATAAAATAAAGCATATGATAGGCTTAAGTTCTGTTTTTAAACAATGTAAAAGGGGACTTTACATTGTTTAATATATACAAAGGAAAACGAGGAATAGGAGTCTCCTTTTAGAAAGGTTATGAAGGGAAAAATAGGATTTTTCAAAGGAAAAAGGAGAGAGTGAGAGTGTGGGTAGGGGAGTGAAAAATGAGGTCAATAGGCCCAGAAATGAAGCCTTTTTGGAGCAGTAAGGTGAAATTTAAAAGGAAGAGAGGAAAAAACATAGTGAAACAGTTTTATTTAGGATAATGAAGGCAATGAGATTTCTAAAACTCACAATATTTCACAAATCTTGTTTTTAGAAATCTATGACCATAACTTAGTCATCTCCAAAATAGCAAAAATTATTGATGACTAACACAACTATAGTTCACCTCTCCCAAGAAGATGGCTCTCACTCTGAATCCATGAACAACTTGACAACTCAAGAAGATGTGACAAGTAGATCCATCCTCTTTCTGTTAGCTAAAAAATGACCAATCGGTGAACCCTTAGTCACCCCCAACCACCATCTACAGAGAATACCAACATGTGCATTGTGTAAAATGCCCAATCATGTGGTTGCCACTGGCCCTGACCTAGAATTGCTACGTCGCTGGTACCCAGTCACACCATCAAGTGAGAAACAAGGGAACCCCATATCTAGGATGTTTTGCCTAGTATTTCGAGGCAATCACCATAAGCAGAGTTGTGCCTATATCCCGTGATTACATCCTCTAATAAAGATGATACATCTATTAGAGACAAGAAGTTGGGACCTTATCAACCCAAAACCTAGTGACCAACATGGAAGGCAGAATGCCCCCAGGCAATCTACTCCATAACCATGTCAGTGTAATGGGAAATTTGGGAAGGCACGCCAACCATGCATGACCCAGGTTCAACCTAGGATAACATGCGGATTATGTGATCTGATCGGCCACTGAGTCAATCAGTGCAAAGAATTGAAGCACCTCGCAAACCGTTTTCGCATAGTTTCTTCTCTCCCGCAAAGACATATCTCTAACTAAGAGAAGATCACGCACATCCATTGCCAGATTTGTTCACACTCCCATCATACAATAAAATGTGGTCATCTCCCGAAGCTTAGATCAGAAAGAGTGACGTTAATTCTACACTCCTCAAGAGAGTGAGACATACATCTGATCCCTTCTGAGTGTCCACTTCTAGGACGAAGAGTATTGTTGATTCCCACACAATCTACTTGGTTGGCACAATGTACCATGCACCATTTTCACTGGACATAACCACGAACCAAAGGTGTGCCTGCTAATGGAAACATTCAGTCACCTCTGTACCAAACATGACAGGTATGTCCTCTCTCATCTTCTTTTTTAGCACATGTCTTTCAACAATATTTGAATAAAGGAGATGCTTTCACTTGTTTTTTTTTTTGTTGCAGGTATTGTGCAAACCATCCATCGTTCCATCCACCGAAATTTCCAAAGAAAGTATCAGTCTACCCTCATCATGATAGAGTCCTAGAAAAACTATACATATCCTGACATCATTTCTCCATAAGAAATTAACCATAGGTTCCAAGCACCCGACCATGTTTATCATTACCCCACCTTGCACATGATAAGCATCCTCATTGGTCAGAAGAGCCTCCCCTCCATGGCACCCGTCACCCAAAGTAGAACATGTATCACAAAATTCATGATGCCATGGCCTCACCAGTAATTTATCCCAGGAAGCAACTCATGCCCATTTCACTCACCATGCTATAGGTCAATTTTTACTACATCAAAATAGAACCCTTTTCTCAGACTACCAATTTTTTCAAGCAGATCAAAAGAGCACTACCACGCCTCACATTTGTCCTATCATATCTCCATCAACATAGCCCATCTGCGACATTTTCCATCTGCTTCATCAACCCAACACATGATACCAACCAATGGGGCCCCCACCCTCAGCAAAACACCTTCCTCACATCATTAATGAGCAAACACTTTCATGTTTTGGGGCACCCGTCTCTATTTTTTGTACAAACAAAACCCTATTATTTCATTTTTTTGGTAAGTGTACAAAGATTGCAAATAGTGCACTATTTCCCCCATCCATTCATCCATCCATTTTTTCTCCCATGGCAGCAGTCCCTGATCACCCTTGGTTGGAGTATCACACCCTTCACACATAAGCCACCATGACATTCATAACCAATATATACCCACCCTGGATGACCTACCTAATCCAGGGATTTCCCCATCATAAATAGTTATGACTACTGCCAAGCTGATTTTTATACTCCAACCTTGGGCCATTGAATCTCCATCATCAGTTTTCAGTCATCCCTCACCATCATGCTTATGTTCAACGTATCACATCCAAGATCATGATCCCTTTTATCAATGACTCTCTTGTTCGGTTGAGGCTTCCTTTTTTTCAACGTCAACACCTATTTTCCCAAAAGGAAAAGGTACCTTGGATCACCCCTCACCACAAAAGGGACATCCTCGGGTGGCACTGTGGGAGACATCATTGACCATAGATGTCATCGATCCTCTTGACATTCGAATACAACACAAGCTTTCATGTTAAGATGGTATCGTACCTTACAACCATTTCACTTTGATCAAATTCGTCGAAGACCCATGCCTTTATAATCATCTCTTTAAGAAATTCTTACACAAGAAGTTCCTAGTCACACACCCATGCATACAATGTGCATTTATATGCCATACCAATTTTACGCATATGGGTACCACATTCCACCTATTGTCAAAAAAAAAATTCCCTTGAGGGCATCAGCAATCGTTTTCATCAACCAACATATCACTACCATACTAGTGACACAGACAGAAATTGTATTTTTCAAATAGATTTGTTTAGCTAGCCAAAGAATCACGAGCATGGGACATGCCCTCCTCGTAGAAAAATTGTATGTATTGTATCATACCATTTCTTGCAGGTTTCCCGCAAGACATGGTCTCTCTTCAACCCGGTGTATGGTGTTTCCAACTTCGTGTTACACGCAATTATCTCTCTCTCTCTACACAGTACACAGAAAATAAACTATAATGTATTTCAGCTATACAGTTCTTCCTAGACCTCACGCATTAGGGGACAATTGTTGTCACTGGAAAATCAGACAAGAAAAGATGACATTATTAAATGTCAGGCGGAAGGATTTATAGGGCCGAGGCACATTAGAGGATTTGAATAATTTAAAAAATATCTAAGGTCCAGGAGAAAAATAAAATTTCGCACTCAATACCATAGCAGAATGCACCTCTGCGCGTATTTTTCTTCAATAGGCGTGCATTTGCATGGATTTCCCTCAAAAAGTTGTGCGGACATGAGAGTGGCAGAATTCACTCTCCGGGACCACAAGGCATACTCAAGGAAATTTATCCAAAACTTGAGGCCACCTAAGGACATCCACCCAAGCCTCCTTAGGACCTCAAGGGAGCACACAATGGAATAATGTGGCACACAATGGAATCACCCTCCTCTCTTCGGTCACCATCCATCAATGTACCAAGAGAGGGAAGGAGAGTTTGAATTCTCCTATAAAAGGCCACCAAGAGATGAAAAAAGGGAGAACACATTGTTATGCTGGCCAAAATTTCCCCAAGCAATCCAGCAGTGTGTGATCTGGAGCAGAGATAGAGGGGATTCAGTTTTTGGCCATCCAACAACTCCAATCCTTCAAATTAGAGAGAGAGAGAGACACTGTGCCAAGGTAGCTCAGAGGTAAAGACCTCCTTGCATCAAGTCTTAGAACTCCCTAGTTCTAAGGGCCCCTTGGAAAGTAGGTAAATGTTTCATCCTTTATTCCTACTAGCACTCAATAAGAGGGGACGTAAGTGCCACCGTTTGGATTATTGAAGTTGTTTGACTCTATTTATAGCTTTTGTGTTATGTGTTTTAGTTTAGTTTTTATTTTATCTCTATGTATGCATGCTACGTTCTTATCTAGTATGTTTTATGTTTTGTCATGTTCACTAACTTGTTGACTCCCTTAATTATCTATCTGTGACCAGGAACTTAAGAGGAAATAGCCACTCCTCTTAAGCAGGTGTGGTTTGGTACAATTGTGCACCAAATCCACCTACACACTTGTGATGGATCGCTCATATTTTATTTTAATTTGAAGGAATGTTGGATCCTTTTACATACCATTGATCTGGATGCAAGAATTTGAAATGGATATGAGGAGTACCCTTGATCCAAGAGTTGTAGGAATTGTTTGACCTAGTTTTGACTAAGGAAAGAAGGTTGAATCTTGGACTGGGAGTATTCTCTACGTTGATCAAATATTTGACCCTATAGTTGACCAAAATTTGGATCGTTTCTCTCTACATTGTTTGTAGGCTTTAATTGTTTACTTTGTCTAAACTCTTTGTAGAAGTTGCAGACCGAAATTTGACCCTTTGACTAGGACTTTGATTGTAAGAAGATTGTGTAGAAATTATAAAAAAAATATGTATATCAATGCAGGATTCAATCTAATCATGCAATATACTAGAGAAAAATATTGAATCCTTCTACAATTAATTTGTAATATTCCCAAATGGGAAAAGCAGGAATATAGTGAAAATTTTTGGAATAGCAGTGTTATTCATCATATAAAAGCAAGAAGCCAATATGGTGACCTTTCATTCATTATAATAGCAGAAAAATATGCATAAGCAATGGGCCATAACATGTACAACAAGATAGAACAAGCCTCCAATGGACAAAACCCTCAAAGAGGTGTTGCTACTATATATCAAAATGTTGGAAGACTGCTACAATGTTGTTTAAAAGGAACTGCTACAGCAAAAGGAGATAAAAAATAACGTGGGATGATATATGCCTCAAAAGATAGATCTAATATAGATCTAGGCACTATACAACCTACAATGAAGAACCCCTCAAGGGTTTTTAGAAATACACCATGTACAAGATAGGAATCAAATCCCTAGGGTTGAAGATTCACTGCAACATATAGATCTGGAAAGTGTGGTTGATATGATATAAGAAATAGTGAAGCCTCCTCCAATAGATCTCCTAGATGAAAGGCTAATCCCTTCTCTTTGTAAAACTCCTTTTCAAGTAGTTTCTTGAAACCATGACAACACCATGACAACTCACTCCCTAAAAATAATGCCGGATACGGAAAGAAATTATGTTGTAGGGGCAAAGAAATATATGGCATGATGCCAAGATCTAAAAATAAGCACAAGGGCCTTCTTTATTGTCCTTCTGATAGGAAAGGAACCATTCTCCATGAAATCAAGCAACGAAGTGACCCAAATATGGTCTCCACTATTTGCCTTTGGAAAACAACTCAACCCTCAACAGGATCTATGTTGTAGATGTAAGATGAAGCTTTGGCCAAATTCCTGATAGTGGAATGAATTACAAGACGCTTCCAAGAGCTTCTCAATGGAAGAGGTGGGATTCCCAATCAGTAACACCCAATTCTAAACAACACTTTCAATATTAGCTAAACAACTAAAGAAAGCTATATGTCAAAAAGACCATATATTCAGAAATATCAAATACATCAACATAATGAATATGGCTGCCATCCTCTTCCTTTTATAAGATATGAGCTTCCAAACCCTAAGCCCCATTCATTTATGACCCTACTTCCATGAAAGGTGTCTCCATCAAAAACAGTGTTGTCCCTCATTGATTGCCACTCCTCCATGACAACACTATAGATTTGGTCAAATTTTACCCATTAAAGGTGTTCCAGCCCCTTTCCACACCTAAGGGTGCTCAATTAAGCTGCCAAGATGTTTCCTTTTTACA
This sequence comes from Pinus albicaulis, assembly GCA_034641835.2. Classification (NCBI taxonomy): domain Eukaryota; kingdom Viridiplantae; phylum Streptophyta; class Pinopsida; order Pinales; family Pinaceae; genus Pinus; species Pinus albicaulis. The sequence goes on along the minus strand of CM076578.1, from coordinate 1,771,766,823 downwards.
TTGGCACTCATTTATTCATTTTTAAGGAGACTTATGGACCTCCATTGTCCTCTTATTCATAAAATAAAACAACAAAACAAAATTTAATATTCCAACTAGCTCGTGGCTAATTGGGAAAATTATAGTCCTCCCTTCCCAAATGTTGCTTGTCCTCAAGCAACTAACAAGGTGAGTGCTGCAACTCTTCTCCTCCATCATTTGTGACACCATCATGTGATAAGCTTCCCTCATAATCTAAGTGTCTCCCAATCCATCCCTCCATGAAATGCTCCTCCAAAGTTCTCATGAGATGCAAATGATTCATCCCACAAGGAGGCAATAGATCCAATGAAACAATTATGGTTTGCCCAAGGTCCTCCTTGAAACATGTATCATAGTAAATATGGATAATCTCTCTCCCATAGGGCATATAAAATCCTCCCATCCTCCCTCCAAACATTCCCATAAAAATAATAAGCACATCATCAATGTATGGGATCAAAACTAAGTACATACAAACAGAAATATGTAAAAATGGAGGTGGGTCATACTCCCACATGTGGAACCAGTGCAATATATCTCCTGACTGTATCATATAATGGTATGGTAAGTGGTTTTCCCACCACTTTCTTACTGCCCAAGTCTTCTCACAATGGTAAAAAATGTGAGAAATTTTTGGTGCCTTTGGAGTGCACCCACAGTGATACAACATATCTTTATATACTCCAAGGGAGTGGCCATGTTCAGAAATGTTTATGGCCCAAAGTTAGCCATGCAGTTTATATGGAAGAATTCTCCTCCTTGGAGAAATGGCCTACATATACATGGTAAAGGAATACAAATATTCATCAAATAAAACATTATGTACATAAGCATGTTCCTCACCAAAATTTCTGATCATAAAAATGGAGTGGTCCATAGATAGATCCCCTCTCATTCCAAAAGAGGAAAGAGGTGATTGTGATAACTCCTTCATTGAGTTATGTATTTCTCCCATATCCATATTGTTCATGCATCTTTGAAAATGCTAATATAGTTCCTCTCAAAGCCTTCCCAAGTGTAGTTCTCCATGATAGTGTTGTAGGCCCTCATGGAATAAGTATGGCTAAAGAGAAAGTATTCATGTGTTATTTGTAGCAACTTCTCCTTGACCTTGGACGCTCTAGATAAGAAGATCCTACCATTATGATAGATGACTTAATCTTGGACTGAATAGCCCTCCTCTTGAAGCTGGTCATCAAGTATCATGCATGTAAAAATATCCTTGGAATAATCCACCAACAGCTGGGATTTTCAATATCGATCAATCTTCCATAGTGATAGCGTTGATGATCTATCACAAAGAACATATGCCATATGGTTTCCCTTCTCCTTGACATCTCCCACGCCAAAGGTATATGTTCGAAGGCTATTATCCTTCCCATGCTTCTCCTCCCACAACGCAGAATCTGAAATGAGAGTGGTAATGATGATCTTGGGAGAATGTCTCCCTCCTCCTTGAGTCAACCCAAGACTCTCAGTGCTATATCAGTCCTCCTAATGCTCCCATTCCTCCTATATATATGAATGGTGCATAATAATGTGAGACATTTCTCACCAAACCTAGATTAGGTGGCCTCCCAGGTGGTTTTCCACAAAATAATAATGTCCCATGGTATAAAGTCATGTGCATAATAGATGGGACTATCATGTCCCTGCTTCCACTGCACAAATCCAACTATTTTTCTTGTGTGGAAGTTTCATGATATTTGGGTACCACTCTTAATGATGCAAGTGTCCCTCTGATTGGAGCAATTTTTCCATCCTCACCTCCTGGTGGTGGTGGATCATCTCCTGTTATTCCAGCGTTGTGACCCCTCTCTGTTTCTTCTTCTTCCTCCTCCTCATCATTTGAGAAGACCTCTATATAGTGTGCCTTTCCTTCTGCACATTTATGTCTGAGTGCCCAATATTCTTGGCATGTGAAGCAAAGCTTCCTCCTCCTCAAATCTCTTCGGACATCATCATCGAGAGGTTTTTTATTTTGGCTCTCCTTTGAAAGAGGAGCCTTCTCATATTTTCCCTTTGATGGAAAAGAGGGTTTGTGCTGAAATGTTGCCTTTGCTTTTGGGAAGGCATCTTGAAGATATCTAGCCCTTTAAATGGTATCTTGAAGGGTAGTGGGCTTGGTAGACTTCACCAACCCATGAAGAGGTTCATATAACCCATCAATGAACATATAGACCCTTCTTGCTGCAGATAAATCAAGAACCATAACAAAAAAATTTAAGAACTCAGAAATATAAGTTTTTGGATTACCTAATTGTTTAAGCTTTTCAAGCCCCATGAATGGTGCCTCGGGATCTCTTCTATCAAACCTCTCCACCAACCTCCTTGTGAAATTTGAATATGCAGTCACATTGGCATGACCCAATGTAGACAAGCCATGGAACCACCAATCATGTGCTTCACCCTCAAGGTGTAGCGCTGCTATCTTAATGGCCTCCATCTCAGGTACTTTGTTCAGCTGGAAGTAGATGTCAAGCTTCTCTACCCATGATTTGGTAGTGAATTTAGATGACCCACCAAAGTTGGGTAAGAAAAATCTACCCATAGTGTAGTGTAGATCATGATTCTGAATGAATCCTCCACCTCTATTGTGATGCTTGGGTCTCCTATTGTCCATGATTTGAAAAAATTCTTGAAAACTCAAGTGGTCCTTGAATCTTTAATTTTGAGACTCATACTCCATGAAATAGTCTTCAAGGGATTCTTTTTCTTGAAACCCTTCATTCCCCACTACTAAGAATGTAGGCACTGTGGAGTGTTGGGAAACTTGTTGTTGTTGCACGGGTTGATCACTCTAGTGATGAGAAATGTCGGAGCCTTCACCATGTTGAAATCCTTTAGGGTATTCCTTGTATCTATCCATCCTCATATCCTCTATTTCTCTAGCAATGTCTTGCATATCTTTGAGAAGAATCTTAGGAAACTCTTTCTCTTCATCTTCTCCTCCAGATAAAGGAGTTTTACCCTTGTCTTCTTTGTCATTTGTATAATCAAGCTTTTGGTGTCTTCTTCTTTGATACCTCTTCTCTCTATCAATAAGAGGATCTCCTTCTTCAGATGACATATTGAATTTTCAATATGCACAGGTTGTGCCAAGATTATGCTCTGATACCACTGTAATATTCCCAAATGGGAAAAGTAGGAATATAATGCAAAATGTTGGAATAGCAGTGTTATTAATCATATAAAAGCAAGAGGCCAATATGGTGACCTTTCACTCATCATAAAAATATAAAAATATGCATAAGAAATGGGCCACAAGATATACAATAAGATAGAACAAGCCTCCAATGGACAAAACCCCCAAAAGAGGTGCTGCTACTATATATCAAAGAGTTGGAAGACTGCTACAGCGTTGTTTAAAAGGCACTGCTACAGAAAATGAATATACAAAATAATATGGGCTGATATATGCCACAAAAGATAGATCTAATACAGATCTAGGCACTATACAACCTCCAATGAAGAACCCCTCAAGGGTTTTCAGAAATACACCATGTACAAGATGAGAATCTAAGCCCTAGGGCTGAAGATTCACTACAACATATAGATCTGGAACGCTGATCTAATATAAGAAATAATGAAGCATCCTCTAATAGATCTCCTACATGAAAGGTTTATCCATTCTATAGCAAACCTCCTCTCCAAATCGTTTATTGAAACCACCCAGCAACTCCTCCCTCAAAATAACACAGATCTGGAAAGAAATTGTGCTTTAGGGGAAAATAAATATATGGCCTTATGCCAAAATCTGAAAATAAGCACAAGGGCCTTCCTTATTTTCCTCCCAATGGAAAGAAACCCTTATCCACTGAAAATAAGTACTGAAGTGACCCAAATATGGTCTCCACTACTGCAACCTGCAAAATAACTCAACCTTCAACAGGATCTATGTTGTAGATGTAAAATGAAGCTTTGGAAAAATTCCTGATAGTGGAAGTGAAGTACATGACTCTTCCAAGAGCTTCTCAATGGAAGAGGTGGGATTCCCGATCAAGAACACCCAGTGCTAAACAGAACTTTCAATCTTAGCTAAACAACCAAATAAAGCTATATGTCTAAACAGACCATATATTCAAAAATATCAAATACATCAACATAATGAATATGACTACCATCCTCTTCTTTTTATAAGATATGAGCTTCCAAACCATAAACCCCATTCATTTATGAACATACTTCCATGCAAGGTGTCTCCATCTAAAACTGTGATGTCCCTCATTGATTTCCACTCCTCCATGACAGCGTTATTGATTTGGTCAAAGTTGACCCAGTCAAGGTGTTCCGGCCCTTTTCACACCTAAGGGTGCTCAATTAAGCAGACAAGATGTTTCCCTTTTACATTGGAATTGATTTATTCATTATTAAGGAGACTTATGGACCTCCATTTTTTTCTTATTCATAAAACAAAACAGCAGAGAAAAATTTAATATTCCAACTAGCTCATGGCTAATTGGGAATATTACATAATTTTGCGAAAATTAAACATGATCGAACAATCACACCAAGTAAAAGAAAGAAGAAAATAAATCCACAACACAGATATTTTTCCTGGGAAAGCTTGCTACTCAAAATCCCTCTATCTACTATTTTATATTCACCATGGAATCATGAAACAATTACAATGCACTCTTCTCACAAGAGTCTCCTGTACTCTCACAACTGTCTCACATTGTCTTGGACAAAACTTACCAACACTTAGCCAATTCTCAACCTATAAATAGCCTACCTTGCTTACGCAATTCGTGATGAATGAAATCCCTATTCTTTAGGAATTTTGGCCTTCCTCAACTACACTGAGTATCATGGGCATCTTGTGGTGTTTTAACTACATCTGGGTAGCCTGCTAATATCACAATTGACAGTTAACTTCCCTTTAACCTTTGTCTCAACTGGGTCTCCACTGGAACTGACATGCATGTAGCTATTAATAGTAAATCATTAGTTGCATGGGATATCATTGATTGTGAATTAAATAATATTTAATTTACTTGATCTCTCACTAGTGCAACAAAGAGTTACAACTAGTTCAACTGACTCTAACTCACCTAAATGAGCTAACTGATTATTCATGCATTAAACTAATGCACCAACTGCAATTCAAACTCCATAACTAATAGAATTGCTCTGCATGCCTCACTAACCACCCTCAACTCCAAATACATGAGCTAACTCAATTAACTATTACAAGTGATCATGAGATAAGATTACATTTTATTATCCAATTTAATTAAGGGAAATTAATTTGACACATATCCAATTTATTAAATAAATTAAATTGCACACTAATGTATCACTAGGACCCATCAATACATGACCTATGGTCTCACACTAGTGTAGGTGCTATTATGTAGCTTCTGGATGCCAATTTCATTATTTCTTGTGGAAAACTTCAACACTCCCTCTCAAAAAGAAAGGAATTTTCTTGCATGCGACATGCAACTCTTGCGTGCAACACTTCTCTAGTGTTTTTTGCACATGCAACTCTTGCATGCACCACTTCTCTAGTGTTTCTAGCACATGCAACTTTTTCTTGCAACAGTTATGAAACTGAATAATCTCCAAACAACTAAATCAGTATAATGCATCTGCCATCAGAGTCTTTTGACTATTACTAGCTACTGCACATGTCTACTGGAATCTCTGCGATGTTCACATATGCATCCATGCACTCTGCACTACTTCCAACTCTGATGTTCACTACTCTATCTGACACCTGCCACCCTGATTTATGTCCTCCTGACATCTGACTGCATCAATCTAACTAATCCTGCAACTGTTGTACTGTGGGCTCCTCGTATCCAGGTTCGATCCATGAGACACACCATCTCAATGAATCCTGCCCAAATTTCTTCTTGGGATTAATTTTTCACATTGCCCCACCTCACACCTGGAGGTATAGTTGCATGTACTCCCTCTACCCATCTGGCTCAAAATTTCTCTTCTTGAGTGGTTTCTACCACTCCATGATCCTCCGCATGTGGCTGCTCCACATCTTCAGGTTCATTCTTTGGAACCAAGATTTCCTCATCTGCATGCAAATCGAAATCCCTCTCAAGGGAAAATTGCATGGCTTTCTCACACTTCCCCATGGTACATCCCTTACATGTGTCTATCTATGAAAGATTACCCTGTGGAAATCCCGTATAAATATGTTGCATGACCTTCAAAGCTTCATGGTGTAGATGACCCAATATCTTGTGCCATAACTCACTCTAATCCTGACTCACCACTTTCTCTGCTTTACCCATTAATGTTGTGCAGCCATCTACATCAAGTTTATTTAGATTCTTCACATGAATCCCAATATTCTTGGCTTGTCATGTTGCTTTGTGTCGAAGGAAATATTTTCCTTCACTGAAAACAACATCATAGCCTCTATCCTCCAACATTGCGACTGAAACTAAATTTTTCTTCAAGCCTAGTACATGCATTACATATTTTAATAAAAATCGTTTACCTGAATGTCTTTGGAAAGAAACTCTACCAATCCCGGTAGTGCTATACCTTCCGTCGTCACCCATTTCTATATGCATCTAGAGGTCCCTCTCCTCAAAGATACTGAAAAGTTCTTTGTTTCTTGTCATGTCAAAAGATGCACCACTATCCAAGTACCACCCTGATCCCATCGCACTTGACACCATGCATGTGATGAGAAATAATTCAATCTCAAATTGTTGAGATTCAACAAGATGATGAGCTTAGTGAAAAGAGTCGCCTTCACTAAGTGGGCCTGCAGGCTATTTTTGGCGCAAGTCTATTTTTAGACATGATGATCATATTTCAGAAGTTGTAGGATGTTATTTTTGGATGGTTGGTCAAGTTGGAAAAATAGATGAAATTCTATTTTTAGAATATTGGGCAAAGTCTATTTATAGATCGTTGATCTAAAAATAGATGCATGTCGATTATTATTATCTCTTAATAATAATCAAACACTAAACAACAACTTATTCTCTTGGAGCACTTTGTTTCAGTGCACAGATGTGGCACATCAGTGGACTGAGGGAATTACACAATTCCCAAGGGTTTACTGGAGCTAATGCATGGAGGAATCAGTTAGAACTCAAGTGGCAGATTTATGACACAGTTGGAAGAAGTAGTTATGGAGTTGTATTTAGTTTAACTCAGTTAGACTCAGTTGAGCTAGTTGTATCTAGTCTAATTGAATGATACACTAGTGAGAGTGGAGTGAATTAATTATTTAATTAATTCAAAAATAATAAATCATTAATCAACTGAACAATACATCATTTAACTACAGTGCATAGCAGTTTCAGTGGAGACCCAGTGGAGAGGTAGGTGAAAGGGCAAGATAGACTATCTGTTGTGACTATAGTGATGCATTGTTTGCATCACACACACATTGGAGTTGCCAATGAGGATTGCATAGTCAAGGCAAGGGTAATTCGAATTCATTTAGATCTATTCTTCAACAGGGATTGCGTAGTGGAGGCAGGCTAGTAGGAGGCAAAGATCGGTGCATGGATTTGCAAGATTGGTCCTGATTAGTGTATGACAATTGTACTATACTGAGAGCTTGATAAGCTTTGCATGAGGATTGTCACATGATTCCATGATACATAATATATATTTGGGGTTTCCAACTTCAGGATTTCCCGGTTAAAAACTATGTTATGTGCAATTGATTATTTTTGTTTATGCTTCACATGTGTGTGCAATTAATTGTTTCCGCAAAAGATTAACAAGTGGAATTGATTCAATATTTTGCATAAAGTTAAATAGTGTGAGATCAGGTGAATCAAGGACACATGCATGCTTAGTGCATATAATTTCTACATGGTATCAGAGAATTTTTGATTGAATATTGCAATTGTGAAGTGAGTTTGTGCTAGTGGACAATTCAAATTTGCTGCAGAAGATTCTTGGTGCAGAAGTTGAGTATACATTGAAATGTCTTTCAATGGTTTGCGATTGGAGTATGCCCTTTATGGGAGATTGAATTACATATCCTGGAAGGATATGATGGAGGTATTGCTGGAGTATAATGGACTGAAGGATTTCATCGATAGCGATGTTCCTAAGCCGAGATCTAGCGATGTTGCATTACTTGACGCATGGAAAAAGAAGACAGCAAAGACGAGGAGAATTCTGTTGGAAGGTTTTAAGGACCATATTGTGTCCAGCCTTCATGGGAAATCCACTCCATTCTTAATTTGGAAGGCTTTTACAAACTTGTTCCAAAGCAGAAGTGACCAGAGGAATTTGGCGCTTAAAGACAAGCTCAGAAAAAATTAAAAATGGAGAAGGGCGACAGTATTCCAAAATACCTCATGAAATTTCTCCACTGCAAGGATGAACTGGGAAGTGTGGGGGTTACTGTTGATGTTAAATACTTGGTGAGCTTGGCTCTCCTTAGGCTTCCAAAGAGTTGGCATAGCTATGACGACTCTTTCAATGGACGGGAGAAACTACCGGGATGGGAGCGACTTTGGCAGAATCTTGTGTAGGAGGAGATAAGGTGGGGTACCAGGGATGGATCTTCATCAAAGAATGAAGATGAAGAGAATTTCACTTTGGCTTCCAAAGCAAGGAAAGGGAAGGGGAAGAAACATCCTTAAAAATCCAAAGCTAAAGGCAAGAAGCAAGATTTGTCCAAAGTGAAGTGTTTTCACTATCACGAACATGGGCATTTCGCCACTAACTGTCCATAGAAGAAGAAGAAAAAGAAGGTTGTTGGATCTGAAGCTGGAGAGGCCTTAACCTCAAAATTTGAGCTTGATTTCTCCTTGATCACTTGCTTGGTTTCAAGCTGCATGGGATCGATGTGGTATCTTGATAGTGTTGCGTCTTTCCATATGACGGGAGACAAAGAGTTGTTTAGTGACTTGGAGGAGAAGGATCTCCAAATGCATATAGAGATGGGCGACGATGGTCGATACAATGTGACTTGCGTTGGGACCATTACCTTTGAGAGGGAGTCTGGTAATCCATTATTGTTGAAGAATGCTATGCATGTTCCAGGTATGAAGAAGAACTTGGTCTCGGTCGCAATGCTGGAAGACAAAGGTTATGATGTTGTTTTCAGTGAGGGAAAAGCCTTCCTTTTACATAAAACAACGGGTCAAACCAAGAAGATAGGGGTTCAAATTAAGAATCTCTACAAGCTAGATGTAGATGGCTGTGATGCAATGGTGGGAAAAGAAGAAGAAGTGGTGAGCTGGGATGAGGGTAAATTATGGCATAGGAGATTGGAACATCTTCACCATGGCACTTTGAAGATTTTGCAGCAAATTTCTACTAGACTTCCCGAGGGTACCCTTGCATAGTTAGATTAGTGCAAGGGATGTACTATGGGTAAGTTTGTGAAGACCACCTTTCATGAGAAGGATAACCGTGCTTCAATAATCCTGGAGAGAATTCACACAGACGTGTGTGGACCTTTCTCGGTTGCTTCAACAGCAAAACATAGGTATTATGTTATATTTTTTTATGACTATTCTCGTAGATGTTGGATCTTCTTCATGCAGAAGAAGAGTGAAACATTCTCAAAGTTCTATGAGTTCAAGGCATTGGTGGAGAAGGAGTCAAGGAAGCAAGTGAAAGCTCTACAGAGCAATAATGGTGGTGAATACATCTTGGGAAAATTCAAAGACTTCTGTAGCAAAGAAGGATTCGAAGAGAACTCATAGCACCTCATAACCCACAATATAATGGGGTCGCGAAGAGAAAGAACATAACGATCATGGGTGATTCACGAGCGATGCTGCATGACTAGGGCCTACCGATGCACTTGTGGGCGGAAGCATGCAACACTGCGGTTTATGTGAAAAATCGTTGTCCTCATAGAGTACTTGGCATGAGTACACCTGAAGAAGCTTTTACTGGTAAGAAGCCTGATATTTATCATTTGAATATTTTTGGCTCACCTATTGACATTCACGTGACAAAGGACGCTAGGAAGAAGCTGGAGCCAACTGCAAAAGTTGGGATATTTGTGAGGTACACAGAAACACCCCATAATTATCGTGTGTATTTTCCAGATAGTCGGATGATTGTTGTGCGACGGGATATAAAATTCAATGAGGTGAAAGCCATGAAGTTGTCGCTTCAGAGGGAGCTACACTTGCATGCGAAGGAGGAACTTCTTGTTCCCAAATATGAGCCTCTAGATGTGGATCAGCCACAGGAGGAGATTCATGGAGTGGAGGAGTCCACTCATGCAGAACCAAACATCAGACAAGGCAGAAAGTGTACCACAAAAGCTGAGAGACTAAAGCTTGATGCGGCACAAAATGTAGGAGTTCCTACATCACAGCGCAGATAGAGATAGTCACCTGACCGATTTACTAGATACATGGCTCTTATGAGCAAGTGTATCATGAAAGAGCCATCTTCTTTTGAAGAATCAGTGCAGGAGCCCACATGGGTAGATGCCATGGTGGAGGAGTATGACTCCATTGTCAGAAACAGTGCTTGGGATATTTTTCCAAGGCCGGTGGGAAAATTAGTTGTAGGATCAAGATGGATCTACAAGGTAAAGCAAGCTTCTGATGGGAGCATCGAGAAGTATAAGGTAAGCTTTTTTGCCTGATGCTTCTCATAGATTGAGGGGATTGACTATGAAGAAACCTTTGCACCTGTCACACTGTATTCTTCCATACGGACCATCCTTGCTCTCTCAGCGCAGATGGGTTGGCACATTCATCAGATGGATGTGAAGACTTCATTCCTTAATGGAATCATTGAGGAAGAGGTGTACATTGAGAAGCCTGAAGGATTTGAGATCTTCAACAGCAAGTCGCATGTGTGCAGGCTCAAAAGAGCGTTGTATGGGCTGAAACAAGCACAACGTGCTTGGTACACTCGGATTGACAGCTATTTCACTGGACTTGGCTTCACCAAGAGTGAGGCGAATGCAAACATGTACCAGATTGTGGTGGAGGGTAAGCTTTTAATAATTATTCTTTATGTTGATGATTTAATACTAACGGGTGATGAGCAGTTGATACACTCATGCAAGGTAGATCTTGCAAAGTAGTTTGGGATGAAGGATTTGGGCCTCCTTCATTATTTCCTTGGATTGGAAATATGGCAATGGGAAGGTGAACTGTTTATGTCTCGAGGAAAGTACGCCCGGGAGATACTGGAGAATTTTCACATGCAAGGTTGCAAGCCTATCAATACTCCTCTTCCAGGAAATTGGAAGAAAGAGGATGCTACATCGGCAGAGGTAGTGGATGCCACTATTTATCAACAGTTGGCGGGTTTGCTCATGTATTTAGTCAATACAAGACCAGACATATGCTATGCGGTGAACCAGCTTTCACAAGCGATGGTTAAGCCTACCAAGCTCTTTTGGAAGGTAGGCAAGCATGTCCTGAGATATCTCAGGGACACATCTGAGTATGGTTTATGGTATAGACAGATGGATGAGGTGAAGTTGCATGGCTTCATGGATGCAGATTGGGCAGGAAGCCCAACAGACAGAAAGAGCACATCAGGAGGGATTTTTAGTAACGAATCTATGGTAGTTTCTTGGTACAACAAGAAACAAATATCCATGGCACTCAGTTCAGTGGAAGCAAAATACATGGCAGCAAGTTAGGCTGCATGTGAGGCTATCTGGATGAGGAATATTCTGGTTGGTTTGTTCAGTTCACATTTAGATCCCACAGTGATACATTGTGATAATCAAAGTTGCATTAAACTCTCAGTTAATCATGTGTTTCGTGATAGATCTAAACATATTGATATCTGGTATCATCATATCAGAGATTATGTGCAGCGCAAGATCATGTTGCTTCAATACATTCCTACGGAGGATCAGGATGCAGATATTTTGATGAAGGCGCTCACCAGGAGAAAATTTGAATACCATAGAGGTAGAATACCATAGAGGTAGGATCGGGGTGAACGATAATCCCTATCTTGTTGAGAGGGAGTGTTGAGATTCAAAAATATGATGAGCTTAGTGAAAAGAGTCGCCTTCACTAAGTGGGCCCGCAGGCTATTTTTGGCGTAAGTCTATTTTTAGACATGATGATCATATTTCAGAAGTTGCAAGATGCTATTTGTGGATGGTTGGTCAAGTTGGAAAAATAGATGAAATTCTATTTTTATAATATTGGGCGAAGTCTATTTATATATCGCTGATCTAAAAATAGATGCATGTCGATTATTATTAGCTCTTAAAAATAATTAGACACTAAACAACAACTTATTCTCTTGGAGCACTTTGTTTCAGTGCACATATATGGCACATCGGTGGACTGAGGGAATTACGCAATTACCAAGGGTTTACTGGAGCTAATGCATGGAGGACTCAGTTAGAACTCAAGTGGCAGAGTTATGACACAGTTGGAAGAAGTAGTTATGGAGTTGTATTTAGTTTAACTCAGTTAGACTTAGTTGAGCTAGTTGTATCTAGTCTAAATGAATGATACACTAGTGAGAGTGGAGTGAATTAATTATTTAATTGATTCACAAATAATAATTCATTAATCAACTGAACAATACATTAGTTAACTACAGTGCATGGAATTTTCAGTGGAGACCCAGTGTAGAGGTAGGTGAAAGGGCACACACACATTGGAGTTGCTCATGAGGATTGCATAGTCAAGGCAAGGGTAATTCGAATTCATTCAGAGCTATTCTTCAACAGGGATTGCACAGTGGAGGCAGGCTAGCAGGAGGCAAAGATCGGTGCATGGATTTGCAAGATTGGTCCTGATTAGTGTATGAAGATTGTCCTGTACTGAGAGCTTGATAAGCTTTGTATGAGGATTGGCATATGATTCCATGATACATAATATATAGTTTGCTTTTTTAGCTTCAGGCTTTCCTAGTTAAAAAATATGTTATGTGCAATTGATTATTTTTGCTTATGCTTCACATGTGTGTGCAATTAATTGTTTCCGCAAAAGATTAATAAGTGGAATTGATTCAGTATTTTGCATAAAGTTAAATATTGTGAGATTAGGTGAATCAAGGACATATTCATGCTTAGTGCATATAATTTATACACAAATTTTGAGGAAAAATCCTCACCAGCTGCAGATCCTGAAACCTTCTTGTTCTTCTTTTGTGGACAATTAGTGGCATAATGTCCATGCTCGTGATAGTGAAAAAAATTCACTCTGGAAATTTCATGCTCCTTGCCTTCTTTGCTAGACTCATATTTGGAATAGGATTTCTTTCCATTCCCCTTCTTCACCTTACCAACTAAGGTGCAATTTTCTTCATCATTTTCCTTAGATGAAGATCCATCCCTGGTATTCTACCTGAATTATTCTTGCACCAAATCCGACCAAAGTCATTCCCAATCTAACAGCTTCTCCCTCCCATTGACAGAGTCCTAATAACTATACCAACTCTTGGGAAGGCCTAGAAGATCTAGGCTCACCAAGTCATCATCAGTGACAGTAATTCCTGCACTCCCAAACTCATCTCGACATTGGACAAACTTGGTCAAGTATACCGGAATAGTGTTGCCTTTCTCCATTTTGATTTTCGTGAGCTTGTCCTTCAGTGCCAATTTTCTATGATCACTATTGCTCTAAAAAATAACTGTCAACGCTTTCCACATTGCATATGGTGTTTATTTTCCATGGATACTTGAGACAATGTGGTCTCGCACTCCCTCCAGCAAGATCCTCCTTGCCCTTGCAACCTTCTTTTGGCATGCATCAATATTTTCGATATCTGCTACAGCGGGTTTGGGAACATCATTATCAATAAATTATTTCAACCCATTGTCCTCTAGTACTTCCTCCATCTTGTCTTTCCACACAATATAATTGGAACTGCCCTCAAGTGCATACTCCAATCTCAAGCCATTGAAAGCCATATCGATCCCAATTCGCCTATTGCACCATAAATTCTTTTGCAAATTCGACTTCTATTCATTCACAAAATCAGCTTCTCCTCCACTATAGTGATTTCTTGTGCTCCGATACCATGTTGAAATTATACAAAAAATATGTATATCAATGGATTCAATCTGATCATAAAATATACTAGAGAAAAATATTGAATCCTTCTACAATTAATTCTGCGGAAATTAAACACAATCGCACAATCACACTAAGTAAAATAAATAAGAAAATAAATCCACAATACAGATATTTTTCCTGGGAAATATTTCTGCTCAAAACCCTTATATCTTCTATTTTATATTCACCATGGAATCATGAAACAATTACAATGCACTCTTCTCATAAGAGTCTCCTGCACTCTCACAACTATCTCACACTGTCTTGGACAAAATTGACTAACACTTAGCCAATTACCAGCCTCTAAATAGCCTTCCTTTCTTGTGCAATTCCTGGTGAATGAAATCCCTATTATTTAGGAATTTTGGCCTTCCTCAACTGCACTGAGTATCATGGGCATCCTATGGTGTTTTAACTGCATCTAGGTAGCCTGCGAATATCACAACTGATAGTTAACTTCCCTTTAACCTTTGTCTCAACTGGGTCTCCACTGGAACTTATATGCATGCAACTATTAATAGTAAATCATCAGTTGCATGGCAGATCACTAATTGTGAGTTAAATAATATTTAATTCACTTGATCTCTCACTAGTGTAACAAACAGTTACAACTAGTTCAACTGACTCTAACTCACCTAACTGAGTTAATTGATTACTAATGAATTAAACTAATGCACCAATTGCAATTCAAAATCCATAACTAATATAATTACTTTGCATGCCTCACCAACCACCCTCAACTCGAAATACATGAGATAACTGATTTTATCACACAGTTAACTATTACAAGTGATCTTGAGATAAGATTACATTTTATTGTCCAATTTATTAAATAAATTTAATTGCACACTAATGTATCACTAGGACCCATCACTACATGACTTATGGTCCCACACTAGTGTAGGTGTTGTTATGTTTCTTCTGGATGCCAATTTTACTGTTTCTTGTTGCACACTTCAACAGATTGTTGTTGTTTCTCTCATATTTGACTGGATTTGACTTGGGTGAATTTGGAAATTCAAAGGTTGACTTTCATTGTTTATGGATGTACAAATTAGATTATGTATCTTAGCTAAACATTGATTGAATATCTAAGAAGAAGAAGAATCGATTCTGGGTTTTTCCTTGGTATTTGACCACAAATATTTGTGTCTCATTTTGCTTGGCTATCTTCTATTATGCATTACTGCTTATTGTTCTATCTATAATTTCTTAATTTTCAGGGATGAATGAAATTGAATGCTACATTATTTTAGGTATTTATTAGAGCATAGAAATTGAAAAAAATTAACATTGTATCAGAGCTTAGGTGAAGATCAACCATTGGAGAAAATATAATACACCCCTTGAGACATTTCTCTTATTGATTGGTGATCAACTCTCTTGGAAAATATGACTTCCTCCTACTTCAAGATTGAAGAGAAGTTGAAATATGCCTCCAACTTTGCAGCATGGAGGGCTAGATTGGATCTTACCCTTGAAGAGAATGATGCAATGTAGTATGTGGAGGGAAAGGTATTTGAACCCCTTTAGAATTCTAATGCCAATTTCAAATCCAAGTACAAGAAGGGTGAGATAAAGGCTAATAAAATCATCATGATTCTCTTAGATATCATCTCATTACTTATGTATCCAAGTTGAAGAAGTCAAAGGAGATGTAGGACAAATTGATTAGGATGTATGAAGTAAACAATCTTAGCCACATCATTTCCTTGAAGAGTCAACTTCATGATATCAATAATTCTATGTCAGAATCTATAATAGGCTAGTTCATGGGAATATCTCAAATAAGAGAAAAACTTCTTTCCATTGGAGAAATCATACTTGATAGAGAGCTTTTACAAATGACCCTTGGTGGACTCCCCATGTATTGGGAGACATTTATAATCGGCATTAGTGGAAAAAAGAGGCTCCCTTCATTTGATGAAATTTTGGGCACTTGCACTCAAGAATAATCTAGTCTCATTTCCAAAGGAATAATTCAGAGACAATAAGGATAACCTACAGCCTTTTCAGCAAATGCTAGGAAAGGAAAAGGGCAAGGAAGACCTTCCAAATGGAAGTTAAAGAAGCCATATCCAACATTAAACAATAATATAAGGGACTTATCCAAAGTTAAATATATGTGATTCATGTGGATGTTGGTGGCCACCTGCCTATTCCACCTAGACCTCCAATTGGTTTCATCATTTTCCTGTTTATAGCAGTTTTTGGGGTCTTGAACTTCCAGAGAAATTTTGACCCCCTAAATGACATTTTTTTGAGTTCTACAGTAGGCCCATAGTCCCGGGCCTATAGAAAATACTATAGTACTTAGATAGATCTTTCCAATGAGGTATTTTACACGCTAAATAGAGATAATATGACCAAGTTACGACCCCATGAAGTTGGCTTCCCAACTAACCCCAACAGGGCCCACAAAATCTTGGTATTCCATATCCTTGGATTAGGGTTTTGGTTGTTTAGTATTTTCCCTTGTTGTTCAATAATAAAAAGGTTATTGAGCCTCATTGTAACATAGTTCATAGGAATGTAGTCACCACATCTCTTCTCAGAGATAAGCTACCATCTCCCAAGCTAGTTTATTTCCATTCTATATATAAGCATATTTCAATTCTTTGATATTAATGAAGTGAAGTTTTATTTCTACTGCATCTTCATTTTTATGTTTATATATGTATTCTTTTACATTCATGCATAATTTTGGATCAATGGTATGAGAACGGTCTACTCTTTCTATGTTTTTCTTTGCATATCCCCAACAAGATCAGGGAATAAGGAGTTATGGCTCGATCTGGTTGAACCTTTGCAAGATCAACCTTGCAAACCTCGATGGCCTCTCATGGCAGAAGAAAATAAATATGAGGGAGTTGTTGAACCGTTAGTTAAACTGAGAGGGGGAGGGTGTGAATCAGTTTAACACATCCATGGATTTTTGAATCTTTTCATTAAAACTTATTTACCCTTCATTTCATGTCCAACTTAATATGTGAGTAATCTTAGAATGTGAGCAAAAAGTATTAATATAATATAATAGTAGAATTTAATATGAGAGCAGCAGGTATTAAGCAGATGATGTAAATCAAATCAACACATAAACATCTTGCACAGAGACACCAGATATAAGTGGAAACCCATAAAGGGAGAAAAACACATCTTATTATTGTTGTGATGCAAAGGAAAGCTCCAACTCCCTCTCACCACTTTTTTTCTGCAGGCACCAAACTACAGGAGGCTCCAACCTAAATTCTGCAAGCTACAACTTGCAAGGAAGCACCAACTCCCTTCAATTTTCTGCAGGAACCAACCTACAGGAGGCTCCAACCTCAGTCAGCTACAACTGACAGCTATCAAGATGTAACTTGATAGGGAAGCTCCAACTTCCTCAATTTATCAAACTGAATGTTTGCTGATTTACCTCAGATATCAGCACTGTTCTATAGCATTTCTTTCTGCTCCTCTCTTCCTTCTCTTCTCTGCCTTGATCTTCTATACTTTTCATTCTCTATCCTTATCCTCTCACTTACTTGTGCATATCAATGTGATATTATATATAGAGTTCATCATATGACTCTTTACATTCCTCAGGGAATTTGAAGTGAATAGTCCTAAATTTTTGACTTCTACCTTCTCATTCCTTTATCCAACTCATTTTAAAAAATTATAATAATATGTACAAATTTCCATGCTACAGTGGGATTTTTCTTTTCTCTAAGATACTTGCCTTTGCATCACAAACAATATAAAACAAAAATTATTTACATCTTCAGTTGCATATTTAAATACGACTCAGTTCCTTTTCTGGAATTTCTTCGGCTTTACTGGATTTGTCTCTTCTGCTGCTATTAAGTGACTGTTCTGTATATTTATGTTCATCATGCCTGCAAAATTCCTTGTGACTTTTTCAATTCCTACATTCTTTGTTTACCTCTGTTAGGCCCACATTTTCATCCCTGTGTTTATTCACCTGTTCACTGTACTTTTGTGCACCTGCTGCATATATAACTGCTTTTTAATATAACAACTGATTTTAAATCAGGGAAAACTCTCAAGGTTCTAATCTCTTGGGTTGGCACTTTAATCAACTGTGGAGGCTTCTTATACTCACGATTATAAGACCCATAAAATACATAATATTCTCTTGTAATAAACCCAATAAATGTTTTAATACAATTTCGAAGCAATATTACAGCGCACTATATTAAATATCAGTGTAGTATATATATCAGCATATGTATATGTTTCCCACCAAATGTGAAGACCCATGTATTTACTTTAACGTATGCCCATCTCCGAGTCAAACAAAAAAGAAAAAATTAATAAACTGTGGCTTTTGTTTAGCACCCAACGTAAGCATGGTCACGGGTTTTATAACCTTTATAACATCAAACTGTATTACGTTCCCCACTTAAATATATCACTTGATAATGCTCACATCCAGAGTCTCGTTTAGCTCTCACTATACCCCATTCTCCTCTACATGGTCTTCCTCAACTTCCTTTTGATTTCACACACACAGTCATACGTATGCATTTTATAATTTATCCTCTTCCATATTATGACTATGGAAACCCTTAAATATGTTCAGTCGTCGTCTTATAATAAGGTTGCCACCCTTATATTAATAACCGACATATTTAATAAATTACTATAGGCCTCGGCCCCACCATACAATCGACGGAATCAATCAAATACACATGCCCGTACCTTAAGTTAACCTTCGTGCATCTTCCCAATATGATCACCGTCTGATGGCTTCCCTCCAGATCGACGACTTGTATTGATATTTCACAGGGTCTTTAGTCAAGAGTTAATGCGCGATGGCCTGCAGTGAGAGTGGTTTTGCCAACTTGCTCTGGGACACGCATCGTCCGTCCTATGGAATAGCTCCCAACTCCTCAAATACCGCCCAACGTGGAAAGGTGGTGCGATGAAAACCATAAATCGTTGTCATTGTTCATCTGGTCATGGTTCCGCTTCTTCAACACGCCAGGTTCCACCCTTTTACCTTGGGGTTCCGCACCATTCAACTCCAGGCTTACAGCTGAGCGCTCCTCCACAGGTTCGACCAATCCACAATGCACTGTTCACACAGTATCCCGGTTCTCTGTGTGCATTCAATCCACAATTCGGAACGAAGATAAACACCTTACTCCATAATACAGAGGGTTATCACGCATTGTTTCATCATCTACCAGTCGAGATACACAGTCTACCGTATTAACATTGGTTCCTCTAAAACTTTCTAGCAGCCAGATCTTCAATCGATTGGCCCTTCTTCTCTATTCTACAGTTCTATGCAGTTCTCCACGCAGGTCTGTGCAGGTCTCCGTAACCATTAATTCCTCCAATTTATACGCTAAATCTTTAATTTTGAACCCTTGCCACAGGGTTTATTCAAGAACTGTTTATAAACCCTGATTGACTCACCTATGTGATCTGTGCATAGGTAATTGCACACCACAACACCTGCTAAAGAGCCATACAGTTTCTCACTAAAATCAAAGCTCCTTCTCATAGGATTTAGGTCAACATTATCCATGTCATACTGAAACAAATCCTTTTAGATACACAGCTGAAATTTCTTGTCTATTATACTATCATCTATCTCCTGCTACCTTTGTTCCTTCTATGCTGCCTCTGCCTCCTCTCTACTGCCTCTGTTCTCTGCTACTTTGCTTTTCTCTTTTCCTAGTTACTGTTTCAGATGCTCCTCCTTTGCCAATTCCTTTGCCATCAATGACAACATTTCCAACAGTCTCCCCCTTTAGCATTGATGGAAATACTCTTCCTCTGTTTGCCTTATAGAAGCCCCTTTTTTCTTTTCCTCCCCCTTTGACATCAATGGAAAAGGGTTGCTCATTTCCTAGTTTGCTTTCTGCATTTCCTCTTTCTGAGATCTTCTGACTTTATACCTTGCTGCTCCAAAATTTGGATTAAATCTAGAATTCTGACCCTGCAACCTTTTCTTTAACTCTTTTATGTTGGGTGTATTCTTTCCATACTCCTTTGACCCCGAGGACCCGTTTCATGCTTTCCTTGCTAGCTGATCTCCCCCTAGAATGATATTTTCATTTCTGTTCTCCCCCTGAAACTGTGCTTTCTCTTTATATCAGAGAGTAGCATCTACAGATACTACTCCTATTCTATCTCTCAAATATTCAAATGGTTCTCTAGCAAGAGGTTTGGTAAATATATCTGTTGTTTGTTCTTTTGTTGGCACATACTCCAGCTTTACTATCTTTTGAGCCACTTGTTCTCGGAGAAAATAATACTTGATTGGGATATGCTTAGTTTTTGAGTGACGCACACGATTTTTATATATACTTATAGCACTTGTATTATCACATTTGATTGAGATAGGTTCATCAATGCTTACCTTCATGTCTTGGAGAGTTTTCTTCATCCACATGACTTGTGTACAACATGCTGCTGCTGCTATATATTCTGCTTTTGCTGTAGACAGAGAGATAGATGTTTGTTTCTTGCTTAACCATGCCACCAGACTTTCTCCTAGATATAATGCACCTCCACTTGTGCTTTTTCTGTCATCCACATAGCTGGCCCAATCTACATCTATGTATGCTGTCAAAGTGAAGCTTTTGCCTTTAGGATACCAAAGTCCATACTGTGTTGTTCCTGGTAGATATCTAAATATTCTTTTGACTGCCAGAAGATGGTTTTGTTTAGGTGCTGCTTGATATCTAGCCACTAGTCCTACTGCTAGCATGATGTCTGGTCTTGATGCTATCAAATACAGTAGGCTTCCTATCATGGATCTGTAGAGATTTTTATCTATATCAGTAGATCCATCATCAGCACACAGCTTGCATCCCGTGATCATGGGAGTTGACACAGGTTTGCAGTCCTCCATTTTGAATTTTTTCAACATTTCTTTTAAGTATTTTTCTTGTGAGATGAATTTACCAGTGTTATTTTGATGAATTTGTAGTCCTAAGTAGAAACTGAGCTCTCCAATCATAGACATCTCAAACTATGTTTTCATCTCATCAACAAATCCTTTTTCTAGTTCTTCTCCATTGTTTCCAAACATAATGTCATCAACATATACTACAACAATCAGGAGTTCATTTTCATGGGATTTTATGTACAGATTGTTGTCTACTCCACCTCTCTTAAAGCCTTGTTTTTGCAAATATTTATCTGGTCTTGAGTACCAAGCATGAGGAGCCTATTTTAGTCCATATAGAGCCTTCTTCAGTTTGCACACATAGTCTTCTTTGTTTGTTAAAGAGAAACCTTCTGGTTGTTCCATGTAGACTTCTTCTTCTAGATCTCCATTCAGAAATGTAGATTTCACATCCAATTGATATACTTTGAAGTTTTTCTGGCAAGAAAAGGCCAGAAACATTCTGATGGCTTCCATTCTGGCTACAGGGGAAAATGTTTCATCATAATCAAGTCTTTCGATTTGTGAATATCCTTTGCAGACCAATCTGGCTTTATTCCTGATTACTTGTCCTTGCTCATTCATTTTATTTTTGAATACCCATTTTGAGCCTATGACATTTTTCTCAGTGGGTCTAGGAACTAATTCCCAGGTTTTTTTTTCTCAATTTGGTCCAATTCTTCATTCATAGCATTTACCCAAGACTTGTCCTTGCTGGCTTCTTCAAATTTCTTTGGCTCTATTTGCGACAACATGGCTATGTATACCTCTTCAATTTGTTCTATTAGCTGCCTTCTTGTTTGGACCCCTACTCTCTTATCTCCAATGATCTGATCTTCAGGATGGTTCTTATAAGTATATCTTGAGGGAGCTTTAGAACTCAGCTCTGTATCTTCTGTTGTCTTGCTTGTTTCCTCATCATCTTGGTTTTCTTCTTCATGGTTGTCTCATGGACTGCAGCAGTATGTATCTCTTGTATTGTTTGGAAGTTCTTCATCAAATCTCACATCAATGCTTTCTACTATTTTTCGAAGACTTGTTGTAGCACCTGTACCCTTTAATTTTGGATGCATATCCTAGAAAAATCCCTTCATCTGCTCTTGCATCAAATTTCCCAAGATTTTCATCATTATTCTTTATATAACACTTGCTTCAAAAAATTCTAAAATGTTTAATTGAAGTTGGCTTTCCATGCCATAGTTCATAGGGAGTCTTGTCACTGCTTGGCCTTAAGTGAGCTTTATTAAGGATATGCACCACTGTATGTACTGCTTCTGCCCAGAAGGTTTGAGGAATATTACTCTCTTGCATCATGGCTCTGGAAATTTGTTGAATAGATCTGTTTTGTCTCTCTGCTACCCCATTCTGCTGAGGTGTCCCTGCAATAGTAAATTTTTGTTTTATGCCATATTCATTGCACAGATCTGCAAAGTCATAATCTGTGAATTCACCTCCTCTGTCCGATCTGATGCATTTTAGCTTGCATCCTGTCTGATTTTTTGCTAAAGCTTTGAATATTTTGAATTTTTCCAGAGCTTCTGATTTATTCTTGAGAAATGCAACCCATGTCATTCTAGAGAAATCATCTATTATCAGCATGAAGTAGGATTCTCCACTTGGTGTTTTAGTTCTTGCAGGTCCACACAAGTCCATGTGCACAAGTTGTAGTGGTCTTCTTGTTTATAACTTATCTTTGGCCTTAAAGGATGTGCGAGTATGTTTTCCTAATTGACATGATTTGCATATGGTATTGGAAGGCCTCCTTATTTCTGGCATGTCTCTGACAACTTTCTTCTTACTTATTCTGATGATGTGATCGAAGCTGATATGTCCCAATATTTTATGCCATAAACATGACTCCTCAAGTTTTCTAAGATAACATGCTTCATCTTCCTCTTTCACAATGTAAACATTACTCTCTGTTCGAACTCCTTTGAGTAGAGTCTTACCTGTGGTGCTTGATCTGACTTCACAATATTGTGCTCTGAAAAGAACTTCGCAGTATTTATCACACATTTGACTGACACTCAGCAAATTTGCTTTCAGCCCATCTAAAAATAGTACATCTTGGGCCTTACCTCTGCCATTATCTACGTTGACTGAGCCCTTTCCCTTGATTTTTCCTAATTTATCATTGCCAAAAGTAACATTACCAGTTTTCTTTTCATCAAAAGTTATAAATTTTCTCCTGTCTCCAGTCATATGTTTTGAGCAGCCACTATCCAAATACCACTAGCTTTTCAGGTCCTGAGCAGTTAGAGCCATGTCACATTTATTCACCTTCTTTATCCATTGGAGGCACCCTTTTGTTTGGTATATTTTGTGAGGTGATGAACCACATCTTCTTAGAGGACATTTGGAAGGTATATGTCCAACTTGATTACATACACAACACTTGATCACAATTTTTGTAGAATTATGAGTATGAACAGAATTTCTTTGATTCATAAACCTCCTTCAGGTGTTAAACATCAATCTTTGTCCATAATTTCTACACTCAATGATTTTATGGCCAAATTCCTTACAATAAAAAAAGTAACCATAGAAACTATTTGCATACCTGATGTAAGGTTGTCTTTTCCATTTGTTTGCTTAAGGCAGTCTCTTTAATGTTTGCATATTTTGCTGGTTTGAATTACTGCTCCTTGCATGACAATATGCAGCAATGTGTCCCAGCTTGTGGCAGACATAATAGGTGGCATTCTTCATAAGAGGGAAGAATCTCCATTGATGGCTTCCAAATTTGACATACTCAGGGGCATATGATCTTTTTCCTGTTGTCTTAGTGTTTACAACATTCTTTGTTACTAGAGGTTTCTTCTGATATCTGTCTTCCTCATTACATGTTTCTTCTTTTGCAGGAATTGTTTGAGTTACTTCAACATCCTTCTTTTCTTTTACAAAAATAATCTCTTTTTTTTCCTTTTCTTTGCTTTTACTTGATTCTCCTTCATAGCCTATTCCAGTTTTTATCATAGGAGATCTTTGAGCAACTAGAATTTCATTCAACTTACTAGAGCTTGTTTTTTGAGAAGAATTTATAGCCACTTTCCTTTGACCATTTTCTAATTTCTTCCTGAGACATACTACTTCTTCTTCCAACTTCTCTTGTTCCAGAGTTTTCTCCTTTATTTGCTTAAGTAACATGTCCTCTATCTTCTTGGCTTCTTCAAGCTCTATCTTTAGTTGTATAAGGACTTCTGAATTTTATTCTTCTCATACATACTTGAGGAGAATGTCCTTTTGTTTTCTGCATTTCAGCTTGAGTCTATCAATCTCTTCCAGAGCACTTCTTAGCTCCCCCTCAAGGTCAACTTCACCTTCTTATTCTTCATCTTCTAGCAGGAGACCTTCAAGTTCTTCTATGGCCATAAATAAAAATTCATAGGTTCCTTCTTCACTTGAAGGTTCATCTGAGTCTTCAGATGTACTATTGTCTTGTTGAGCATAGAAGGATTTTCTTCTGAACTTCTTTCCTTTCTGCCAGTTATTTGATGTATTTTTCTCTGATTCTTGAGCCTGGTTCTTTACTTTCTTGTGAGGACACTTAGCAGCATAGTGTCCAAATATTCCACAGTTAAAGAATTTGCAAGGAAGTTTACCTTTGTATTTACCTGAACCTCTATCCAGTTTCTTGACAAAATTTTCCTCTTCTTGATCCGAGCAAGAGCATATGTCTTCCTCTTCTTCTTTCTTCTTTTCTGTTTTAAAGGCTGCCTCCCTCGTACTTGGCTTCTTCTGTGGGAGCCTCATCTCATATGTTGTTAAATTTCCAAGTAGCTAGTTCATGG
This sequence comes from Pinus albicaulis, assembly GCA_034641835.2. Lineage (NCBI taxonomy): Eukaryota > Viridiplantae > Streptophyta > Pinopsida > Pinales > Pinaceae > Pinus > Pinus albicaulis. The sequence continues at coordinate 1,771,742,140 of CM076578.1, read as the reverse complement.
TCAAGGTTTCCCAATCAGTTGTTTCTTCTATTGCAGACACCTTGGGATTAAACCTGGATGGAAGAGATCTTAGAATCTTTTGCACAATTATACTTTCTAGCATGGTTTCTCCAAGAGCTTTCATATCGTTAATAATTTCTGCAACTTTTAGGAAGAAACTGTCAATGTCTTCATCATCATTCAATTTTAAGTTCTCAAACTGGGCTCTATAGACTTGAAGTTTGGCAGTTTTACTTTCTTGTCTCCTTAATGGATGTTCTCCAGAGTATCCCACATCTCTTTGGCAGTGTATTTGTGCATTACTTTGATAAACTCTGCTTCACACAATCCACTCAAGATAGCATTCATGGCTTTTGCATTAGCTACAAAATCTTGTTTGGATTCTTTCTCTGAGTCAGTTGACTTTGGGGCATATCATAATTCCATAGCACCCCAAACTTCTATTCCTAGAGACATTATGTATATCCTCATCCTGATTTTCCAGAAGGCATAATTTACACCTGTAAAGAAAGGGGCTTTATTGGTTGAGCATCCTTCTTTACTAGCCATTCTGAGAACCTAGAATCTCCTTTCAGTTGTTAAACTAGTACAAAGTAACCTGCTCTGATACTAATTGTTGAACCCTTAGTTAAACTGAGAGGGGGAGGGGGTGAATTAGTTTAACACATTCATGTATTTTTTAAGCTTTTCATTAAAACTTATTTACCCTTCATTTCATGTCCAACTTAATATGTGAGTAATCTTAGAATGTGAGCAGCAAGTATTAATATAATATAACAATAGAATTTAATATGAGAGCAGCAGGTATTAAGCAGATGATATAAATCAGATCAACACATAAACATCTTACACAGAGACACCAGATATAAGTGGAAACCTATAAAGGGAGAAAACCACATCTTATTATTGTTGTGATGCAAAGGCAAGCTCCAACTCCCTCTCACCACTGTTTTTCTGCAGGCACCAACCTACAGGAGGCTCCAACCTCAATTCTACAAGCTACAACTTGCAAGGAAGCACCAACTCCCTTCAATTTTCTGCAGGCACCAACCTACAGGAGGCTCCAACCTCAGTCAGCTACAACTGACAGCTATCAAGCTACAACTTGATAGGGAAGCTCCAACTTCCTCAATTTATCAAACTGAATGTTTGCTAATTTACCTCAAATATCAGCTCTGTTCTGTAGCATTTATTTCTGCTCCTCTCTTCCTTCTCTTCTCTGCCTTGATCTTCTATACTTTTCATTCTCTATCCTTATCCTCTCACTTACTTGTGCATATCAATGTGATATTATATATAGAGTTCATCATATGACTCTTTACATTCCTCAGGGAATTTGAAGTGAATAGTCCTGACTTTTTGACTTCTGCCTTCTCATTCCTTTATCCAACTCATTTTAAAAAATTATAATAATATGTACAAATTTCCATGCTACAGTGGGATTTTTCTTTTCCTTAGGATACTTGCCTTTGCATCACAAACAATATAAAACAAAAAAAATTTACATTTTCAGTTGCATATTTCAATACCACTCAGTTCCTTTTCTGGACTTTCTTCGGTTTTACTGGATTTGTCTCTTTTGCTGCTGTTAAGTCACTATTCTGTATATTTTTGTTCATCGTGCCTACAAAATTCCCTGTGACTTTTTTAGTTCCTACATTCTTTGTTTACCTCTGTTAGGCCCACATTTTCATCCCTGTGTTTATTCACCTGTTCATTGTACTTTTGTGCACCTGCTACATATATAACTGCTTTTTAATATAACAGTTGATTTTAAATCTGGGAAAACTCTCAAGGTTCTAATCTCTTGGGCTGGCACTTTAATCAACTGTGGAGGCTTCTTATACTCACAATTATAAGACCCATAAAATACATAATATTCTCTTGTAATAAACCCAATCAATGATTTAATACAATTTCGAAGCAATATTAAAGCTCACTATATTAAATATCAGCGTAGTATATATATCAGCATATGTATATGTTTCCCACAAAATGTGAAGACCCATGTATTTACTTTAACGTATGCCCATCTCCGAGTCAAATAAAAAAAAAATTAATAAACCGTGGCTTTTGTTTAGCACCCAACGTAAGCATGGTCATGGGTTTTATAACCTTTATATCAGCAAATTGTATTATGTTCCCCACTTAAATATATCACTTGATAACGATCACTTCCACAGTCTCGTTTAGCTCTCACTATACCTCGTTCTCCTCTACGTGGTCTTCCTCAACTTCCTTTTGATTTCACACACACAGTCATACGTATGCATTTTATAATTTATCCTCTTCCATATTATGACTATGGAAACCCTTAAATATGTTCAGTCATCATCTTATAATAATGTTTCCACCCTTATATTAATAACCGATGTTTTTAATAAATTACTATAGGCCTCGACCCCACCATACAATCGACGGAATCAATCAAATACACATGCCTGTACCTTAAGTTAACCTTCTCACATCTTCCCAATATGATCACCGTCCAATGGCTTCCCTCCAGATCGACGGCTTGTATCGATATCGCACGGGGTCTTCAGTCAAGAGTTAATGCACGATTGCCCGCAGTGAGAGTGGTTTTGCCAACTTTCTCTGGGACACGCGTCATCCGTCCTGTGGAATCGCTCCCAAATCCTCAAATACCACCCACCGTGGAAAGGTGGTGCGATGAAAACCATAAACCGCCGTCACTGTTCATCTGGTCATGGTTCCGCTTCTTCGACATGCCAGGTTCCGCCCTTTTACCTTAGGGTTCCGAACCATTCCACTCTAGGCTTACAACTGAGCGCTCCTCCACAGGTTCGACCAATCCACAATTCACCGTTCACACAATATCCCGGTTCTCTGTGTCCATTCAATCCATAATTCGAAATGAAGATAAACACCTTACTCCATAATACAGAGGGTTATCACGCGTTGGTTCATCGTCTACCAGTTGAGATACACAGTCGACCGTATTAACATCGATTCCTCTAAAACTTTCTAGCGGCCAGATCTTCAATTGATTGGACCTTCTTCTCTATTCTAAATTTCTATGCAGTTCTCTACGCAGGCCTGTGCAGGTCTCCGTAACCATTAATTCCTCCAATTTATACGTTGAATCTTTAATTTCAAACCCTTGCCACAGGGTTTATTCAAGAACTGTTTATAAACCCTGATCGACTCACCTATGTGATCTGCGCATAGGTAATTGCACACCACAACACCTGCTAAAGAGCCATACAGTTTCTCACTAAATTCAAAGCTCCTTCTCATAGGATTTAGGTCAACATTATCCATGTCATAATGAAACAAATCCTTTTAGATACACAGCTGAAATTTCTTGTCTATTCTACTGTCATCTGTCTCCTGCTGCCTTTGTTCCTTCTATGCTACCTCTGGCTCCTCTTTTTTGCCTCAAATCTCTGCTACTTTTCTTTTCTCTTTTCCTAGTTACTGTTTCAGATGCTCCTCCTTTGCCAATTCCTTTGCCATCATTGAAAACATTTCCAACAGGAGTAGTAGATCCTTTCAAAATATTTCTCAAGGATTCCCTCGAGAAACATAGGAACAAAATGATGGATAACGTTTCCCATATCCTTCGACGACTACCCATAGGTGATGCATCTGCATCCAGTAGAAACTCTCAAGGTGACACTATTTTTAAGGTACAAGTTAATTTTTAAATTTCCATATTTTAAGGCCAGATAGATGCATATGTCGTAGATAAATGGTTAAATCTGTTGGAAGCATATTTTTCGGTTCATGATTTTTCCAATTGGGAAAAGATTACATTTTCACTCCTCAAAGCCACCCCCCATGTCAAGGACTAGTGGGAAACCTACTATGAGCGAAAGGAAAAGAGGGAACCCTCATTTTTTTCAGTCGCACCCACTTGGAATTATTTCTAAGACACCGTCAAGGAACAATATTACCCTGTCGGGAGCTATGACGATAAATACGTAAAGTGGACCATGATGTGGCAAGGAAGAAAGAAAGGTGTGTCAAAGTTCACAAATGGTTTTCATTCCCTTTGCTCGAATATGGGTATCAAGGGTTCTAAGTGACATTTGGTACTCAAGTACCGAGGTTTTTTACATATGTAAATCCAGGACGAAATGGATTTCCTGGACATCTCCTCTCTTGGTGTCACTCATCGATATGTTGTCAAGATTGAGTAGAAGTTTAAACAGAAGAAGTGATACTTTGGATCTGTGAATCTGAAGCAATGGAAAGGCACTCCCAAACCGTAGAACAAAGGACAAAGACAAAGTGTGGTGTCCCAGGACAACCCGACGAATCTACAAGAAAAGAACAACACTACAAAGGCAAGGGACATGAGAAAGTGGTGTGAGTTACATAAGAGCCCCACTCACAACACGAGTAAGTTTCAAGTCAAGCAATCACTGGTGACCGAGATGAAGTATTCTAAATTATATGCATGTTCCAACTCTGAGTCAGAACCCACGAAGGGGAATAAAAAAGGGAAGCATATTATTGATGTGTAGCCACCACCAAGATCCAGAAGGATGAGCCTGAAGTTCTAGAGAAGTGGGAGCACCTCTTCCACTCACATATGTGGGTGAAGGGTTATTCGTTGGAGTTCATTGTCAATAGAGGGAGCCAAAAGAACCTAATTTCAATATAGTTCATGAAGCAACTAATACTACCGACCACAACACACCCACAGTCGTACACCATAGGGCGGCTTCACCAAGGACGATATATCTACTTCAGCTAGCAATGTCACCTCCCCTACAGTATCAAGCCCTTCACATATGAGGTATTGTGTGATGTTCCTCCTCTTGAAGTTGTGATGTATTATTAGGCTAACCATATTTGTGGAAGTGGCATGTTGTATATGAATCTAGGCCTCAGACTATTATTATTACTTTGGTAAATAAGTTGTATAGGATACTGGAGGTAGCATCACCTACCGCCATCTCTTTGATCACTGCGAAGCAATGCAGTAAGATCATTTCCTAGACCAGGAAATTTATTTTCCTTATGATTTTCCCACAAGGTAAGAATAATATTATGGCCACGGACTCCAAATAGTGCTCCTCTGCATGGAAACAACAGATGGACAAGGTCATAGAGGAGTACAGTGACATCTTAACCTCACCCGCATGGGTACATCTACACTTTCAATTCAAGCACTCCATCGATCTGACCCTCTGCGCGTCATTACCCAATGGAATGATATATCGATGCTCTATATTGGAGAATAATGAAATCAAGAGGCAGAATTAGGATTTGCTGCAGAAAGGGAACATCAGGCCAAGTTCATCACCTTGTGGGAGCTCAATTGTGTTGGTGCAGAAGAAGGATGGGACCTGGAGACTCTGTATTAACTATCCGTCACTGAACAAGATCAATGTTTGGAATAGGTATCTGATCCCACGGATTGATGAACTTCTGGACCAGCTCAAGGGGGGAAAATATTTCAACAAGATTGACTTGAAGTCTGATTATCACTAGGTACCAATCGAACCCTCTGATGTGTGGAATACTACCTTCAAATCTAAGGAGGGAATTTTCGAATGGTTTTTCATGCCTTTCGAGTTGACGAATTCCCCCGGAACCTTCATGACGTTTATGGAAGAAATATTATGACCCTACACCAACGCATTCGTGGTGGTGTATTTGGATGACATCTTGATCTTCAGCCAGAGTTGGGAAGAGCACCTCCACCACATTTGACAGGCCCTCCAAACACTGTGGCAACATAAGTTGTGGGACAATTTGGAGAAATGCACTTTTTGGCATGACCCAAGTTCAATATTTGGGGTACATCATTGATGAGAAAGGTGTGCATGTGGACCCAACAAAAATACATGTCATTCGGGATTGGCCAGCCTTAACCACTCTAACAAACACCAAAATTTAAGCGGATTAAGAAAAGAAGCTTCTTACTCATAACTGAGCGACTTCAACAGATATTCACTTTATCTTAAAGCACTTGCTGCATAGCACCTACTGCATCACAGCCTCACCATGGGCTCTTCTTTGGTAGCTTTACAAATTCTCTCTAGCAACCTTACTGATACTTTCAAGAAATTCGAATGCAAACTAAAGAACTCATATAGAATGAGAAAACACCATGCTTTATTCACAGAAAATATGATATTCATCAAGATACAAACTAAAGGCTCTCAACCTGCTTCTTGATCAAAATACAAAAGACTCTAAAAAACACTCTTCACTCAGACTCACGAACCAACCGTGTCTTGCAAATGAAACTTGAGTCTCCTTATATAGCTAATTACAAATATTCTAACCTATCTAATAAAAGGACTGAAAAGAAATAAAGATGAAATTATTGAGGGTCCTGTCGGATATTCATAATCCATATAGTGTCTACTCAATAATCCGAGTACAATAATGCTAGTAAAATCTTATCACCATGGTCCTTTTGGACTTCGGTCACTATCATAGTCTTCATCAGAAGAGGATCTTCGAGCTAAAGCAGCTTCATCCATCAACTTTATATATTCCATTTCCCAATCAATGTCTTCTAGATTTTGAGCATCTTGATACATGTCCAAAAATATTGTATACCTTTCTGTTGTATCTACCTTTTCTTTTCCTTTTTTAGATGTTTGTGTTGTAGATGTTTCTCCTTTTGGAGATGCTCGTGTTGTAGATGATTGTCCAATCTCCAACTTGACCTTATCTTTGATGACGTGAATATTATTTTGTTGTGGTGTAAATATATCATCATTTCTTTTCCATCTGTTGAGAAAATACATTGGGTTTATCTCTATGTCAAGGAAGGAATATTTATGGGCTTTTGAAAATGATGGAATAGGTTGTACTACTAATTCGATACCATCGAGAAGTTCCCATTTAAAAATCTAAAACATATTGGTAGATGTTTCACTAGCATGCTGAACCCAAAGCCAACAATTTTCACTTATGATGTCCTTCTTTTTCCATCCCAACTCAAAAATCATAGTTGTACATGCTCTAGTTGATAACATCAAACTAACTATACATACAATATCACTGGTCTAGTTTCCTGTCACAACACTGATGGTGATCAAAGCCTTTTGATTAATTACAAATTTTAAGACTTTTTTCTCACCTTGTAACTCATCAACCTTTTACAAAATCTACTTCTTTTCTAGAAGTTTAGATTTGCCAAATTCTTTAAACCATTGAGTTACCTTATGTATTTCTTCTCCATTATTAACTAATTTTGAAACTTCAACTTTGCCAAAACTGAACACTTGAGAAAAAGGGTTTGGAGAAATGCTTTTTCTGAACTCTAGACTATGATAATCCCAGGGAGATGAAAATGTTCTCAAATATTGCAAGGATCTTTCAATGCATTGAGAAGTCCTTGTAGTTCTTATTTTCCTATAAAATCCATCTTTAATCTCCCAGTCTGCAAATTCTTCAAAGATTTCATATTGGGGAAAAGTATTTGTTCCTTCAAAATGCTCATCATTTCTCTGTAGATATGCAGCTTCAAGCTCATCAAGAATATTAGGAATTCTTAAAGTAAAAAGATATCTTTCAATATCATCTTTGATATTGATTGTTTCTAAATCTAACATTTTTTCTCCTGTAAATATTGCCAAAGAGAAATCTACACCACCGATCAACTGATAATAATTTAAAAGCTTGAGTATCCATAGCATTGATTCAGTGTACTGGATTGACCAAAGATCATCTAAGCTTTTGAAGTAAACCTTTACTTTCATATTTGGTAAAGGATAAACCTTAACCAATTCTTCATCTAGGCCTAAAATGATTCCAACATTTTTTTACTGCCATGCTTGGCACTTTTGGATCCATTGATTTCTTCACAATATTAAACCAACAACATTTTTTATTTCTTCAACAATATGGCTGACATGATTTTCAAGAATATGAAATCTATATACAAATGTATCAAAATCATCATCATCTGGAGTCTTACCTTTGATTGTGAACAATTCAAGTTTTGTAGTTTGAATGTATGCTTTGTTCATGTCTCTAGTAAGAGCAACAGCTAAACAATTAGAGTTACCAGGCACCCATTCCACTTCAAAATCATATTGCTGAAACCAAATATTCCATGACAGCAATTTTCCTCTTGCTAATTGCCTTGAAATCTTAGCAGACAGGAAATATTTAAAATTCATAGAATCTGTTCTGATCAAAAATTTCATAGATGCCAAATATAATTCAAAACGTTGAATTCCATTAAATATAGCAAGTGTTTCTTTTTCAACGGTAAAATAATTTTTCTAATGAGGAAAAAACTCACCAGATGCATAAGCACACAATTCTTCTTTTGCTTCTTCTCCCCTTTTTTCAAAAAGGATTGCTGCCTAAAACTCATCTAAGGCATCAGTCTGCAAAATCAATAAACCATCTCCTCGAGGTTTTAATTTTGGAAGTTGTTGACATTCAGCTTTCAATTGCTTAACTGCTTTTGTAGATTGCTCGGACCAACCTGAATGTAGATGTCTTCTAATAGGCGTTGTTTTAGAAGTCAATCTAGAAATATACTTGTGAACATAATTGAGAACACCTAAAAATATTTGAATGGTTTTGGTATCTTGTAATTGATCAGGAAATTCAGATAATTTTGTTAAAACATGTGGCTGCATCTAAATTTTTCCATTCAAGATATTTATTCCCAAAAAATCAATACTTTCTTGAAAGAGTACCATCTTCTCTTCTGAGAGAACTATACCATGATTTTGAACTTCTTTCAAGAAAATTTCTAAATGTTTCATGTGAGAAGCAATATCTGGACTGTGTACCAGAATATCATCAATGTATGTAACAATAAAGTCATACCTGCCAAATATAAAGTCCATTATTCTTTGGAAGAAAGATGGAGCATTCTTTAGACCAAAAGGGACTACTTTCCATTGGAAAAAACCTACGAGACAATTAAAATCAGTGTTGCGTCTGTCTCCTTCCTCAATCTGGATCTGATAATAACCGAACTTCATATCAAATTTGCTGAAGATCTTGTTGTGTTGGATCTTCTGCATTATTGTCTCTTGGCTAGGCAAAGGATAGTTGAAGCTTTGAGTGATAACATTCAATGGTTTATAGTTAATAACCATTCTTGCTTTTCCTCTCACAATCTCATAATGGTTTCTTACCAAAAATGCAGAACAATAATAGTGAGATGTGCTAGGCTCAATCAAATTCATACTAAGCAATTCATCAATTTGTTTTTTGATTTCTTGTTCATCATTTGGGGTGCAGGGAATTAGCTTACCTTTGAATCCATTATCATGCAGAGTCACAATCTCTTGCTTAGGACTTTCAACGTCCCAAAATTGTTGAGGATCATTGGAACAACTTTTTAACAAACTTTCAAAAATAGAACTTTGGTCTAATGACCAACGGGGATTCATGAGTGCCTTCTGTTTGTGCTTTAAATCTACCTTTTCTTCATAGAGCTGTAACACTTCTTACCAGTTGTTTGAATATTTTTCTGGCCTTCTGGTGCCTTCTTTTCTCTGACTGTTTTCTCTTTTAGCTTCTAAGTATGCTAACTTGAGTCTTGGTACAGAGATAGATTTTTTCTTCAGATTTAAAATCAATTTATCTTCACTAATTGTTACAGGTAGCACAGAATTGATAAAAGGCATTCCCAAAAATAGACTTGCTGATGGATCATACTGTTGAATGGCTGAAATTTTTACAATACTCCCCAAAATTTTAAACAAATATTATCTACATAATGGGTGAGATTAACTAAGCCACCAACAGTGTTTGAAACCAAAATATTCTGCAAGGGTTTCCAAATACCCTTGAAAAGAGACGGTCTAGCTAGATTATTAGATCCTCCGGTATCTACAAATGAATCAACATTTACCCAATCTCCTCTAACCTGAACTTGCACTGGTATATACAGCAGGTTATTGGTTTTTACCATATTTTTAAGAAGATTTTGTTCAGCTAACGAATCATACTCTGGAAGTGGTAATGAAGATGAAGAAGCTATTTTCTTTTCATATGGACAGAATGAATTTAACTTCTTTAGTGGAGAAATTGGATGCTTACCTTTATCAAGCTTGACATCATGCGACCAAGCTATTGATGTAGCATCATCTGTTTCAGTTTCTTTTTTATCACTATCTTAAAATTCATCACTATAATTTAGCTCTTCTGAATCAGAAGCAAAAAATTCTTCTTCAAAACAATCATAACATATATTCATCTTCTGTACAGTCTCAGGAAGAGATTCATCATCTGAAATGGAAACATTAGTCAATATATATACATCTGATACATCTTCTTGTGAATCAACAACAGACCAATCATCAATAAATTCATCAATTTCAAAACATGCTTTCAGCGTATTTGAAGAACTATTGGGGCATTTTCTGGAAAAATGTCCTTCTTGCTTGTAGATGAAACAACAATTATTCCTTCTTGGTTGTTTCCTTTTCTTCAAAAATATAAACTTTCTAAAAGGATTCTTAGGATTTGCAACTTTCTTGGGCTTTAATTTTCCATATCTTTTTTATCTTTTTCTTCTTTTGGCAAAAGGTGTCCAGGGCAGGACAGATCTACAAACTTCAGCACTGGGAGTTATATCTTGTGCTTTTTTCTACCAACATATATATTTCACCTTTTCACTACATCTAAATAAAATATCAACCCAATAAATCTGATCTATTTTCTTGTTGTGAACATCTAAATCCTTCATGATCAAATCTCCTAAGTTACCAAGCAACTTTGAAAAAAATGAAATTTTCTGAGTAGAGTCATTACACAGATTTTCCTTAAATACTTTTGACATAAATTCTTGTCCAAACTGATCTAAGAATTTCAAATCCTTTAGTTCCATTCTGGTAAGATCAGTTAATACTTGTTTCTTTTCATCTACAGGCTCTGGCACAAATTGAGTTTTCAACAGGGTTTCAAGTGCATATAACCCTAACTCAACTATGACTCTTCTTTCTTCATTTGTTGGTCCCATCCACCAATCATAGACTATCCCAGTCATTCTCTTCTCGGCTAGGACCATGATAGAAATATTATCCAATCTGGTGGTGACTTTCATTTGTTATAATGCACCAATAAAAATTCTAATTAGTTCTCCAAGATTTGAAGACTTATCTAAATCTAACACATATCCACTTGTGTTAGCAACAAATATATCTTCTTCTACTCTAGGATATTTCTAAACTTCTCTAACCATATGAGCTTTATTCTTATTCTAGATAGAAGGAAAAATGAAAGAAGGAAACTTTAAAGAAGCCTTTTCTAAAGTTATAACTTCATATTTCGAAGAAAATGACTTTTCGGTCTTTGAGACTTTATCTTTTGCTACCTTCAACAGTTCTTGAATAATTTTCTTGTGAGAAGCTTCTGTACTAGTTTCTGGGGCACTTTCTTTTGTCTCTTCTTCTTCTAGATCCCGAAATTTTGGATTATTCATATCAATTGAAAACTTAGGACCTTTTGTTTCTTTCACTTTCTTCTTTTCTTTCTTTCTTTGTCTGGCTTCTCTTTTTTCTTTCTCTTCTTGTTGTTCATCATAAAGCAATTTCAAGTTAGCCATTATAAGCTCATTCTATTTACCTAAATCTTCAAACACTTCTTCAGCATGTGAACACCAAGTAGTAAGATAGTTTCCAATCTGATAAACTTGGTCCAGTTCATTTGTATTTGTAGAATTATGCTCAATCAAAGGAGCACAATTAGCTCTGGTTGAAGGTTGTCTTGACTGAGAGGAAGTTGTACAAAAAAAATTTTTAGGAGGCCATTTCCCCACTTTTACAAAATGAATATTGGCATACTGCCATTCTTCCATTGGTGTAAAATGAGAAGTGGAAGTTCTAAACATTTTATTCACAAAAAAAGGGTTTTTCTTCTGGTATATACAATTCATTTGCAGACAACACAAGTTGATTTGGAAAAATCTCAGAAATTGTTTCGCTATTTCTATTTGAAGCTTGCAGAGAGGATTCTTCAATAGGAGTAATAGGTAACACATGTCTTTTGGGCCTAAAAATGGGTCTAGGGATGACTGGTCTATCTGGGATTATGTGGATTTGACCATTATTAGTAGACACTCTTCAAGACTTAACCTTTGGTTTAACAGAATCTGTAAGAGATTTATATTGAAAATACCAATATTTGGGAAGATCTATATGATCATACGAGACTCCTTCTACATGTGCATTACTGATTCCGACTGTAACACAGTCTTTTAAAACTGGTTGTTTCAGTTTTGGATGGACTATATTATTCAACTGAAATGATGTTTGGATTAAAACAAACAAGAACTCACTATCATCAATCATTTGCAAACCTTGGACTCCGACCATTAGTTTCCAGCAATCTCTCAAATGTGTATCAATGAGACTGATAGCATAATCTGGATAAATGGTGCCATATTGGCATCCAGTGGCTAGATTTCCCATGATAGTTCCAATTCTAGCATGATCATAATTATTATGCCTAGTATCAAAGACTTCAGTAATATAGGGAGTTTTCAAACCATGCCTAAACAATGGAGCTAGGCCAATTCTAATTCCTCCAAAATGAAGATAAGAGAACTTCTTATCTTTTTCATACTAACGAAACTTCTTAATTCCATCTTCAGTAAACAAATTCAAAGAAACAATTTGTATAGACGGACCTGAAATCTTTATCTTGACTTCGACTTCTTTCAATAAAATTTTCTCATTAAAAAAAAAAAATTACGGCTCTGTAGCTTTATGGTTATTTCCAACTTCTACCGCAGGTTCGTGTTGGGGTTCTCTCTATTGAGATTAAACAAGAAAATTTCAACACCCATGCCTAGTGCATTAAGAACCTACACTAGGGTGGGTCCCACAGTGCTATTTTTGGTGCATGTCTATTTTAGTTATCCCTTAATTAAGATGGACAATAAACTGTAATCTATTCTCAATGATAACTTGTAATAGTTAACTGAGAGTGATAAACTCAGTTAGCTAGTGGATTTCAAGTTAGAGGTAGTTGGTGAGGCATGCAGAGTAGTTCTAGTTGTAACAGAGTTCGAAGTGTAGTGGTGCATTAGTTAATGTAGGTTGTAATCAATTTAACTCAATTAAGTGAGTTAAACTCAGTTGTGCTAGTTGTAACTGAAGATGCACTAGTGATAGATCAAGTGAATTAAATATTAATTAATACACAATCATTAATCGCACATGCAACTGAGGTTTTACTATTATGAGTTGCATGCATGTCAGATCTAGTGGAGACCCGGTTGAGATCTAGGTGAAAGGGAATTTGACTATCAGTTGTAGGATTATTGGGTTTCAAAAATGCAACCAAACACCCATTTGAGTGCCCATGATATTTGTGCAGTCAAATAAGGCCATAATTCCTATACTTTAGGGACTACATTCATCAGGTATTGCGCAAGCAAGGCAGTTTGTCTAGAGGCAATAAATTGGCTAAGTATTGGTCAGTTTTATGTATGACAGTGTGAGAAAATTAGCTGAGTACTAGAGGGCTCTTGTGAGAATATTTTTGTATGTAATTGTTTCATGATCCATGTTGAATATACAATGGAATATAGTGGGGTTTTGAGCAGCAAGCTTTCCCCGTGAAATTATTTGTGTTGTGTTTGATTTGATTCTTCTTTATTTCATGTGATTAGCGATTGTGTTTTTTTAATTCCGCAAAATATTTGTAGAATTGATTCAATATTTAACTTTAGTACATTGTTATATCAAGTGAATCCAAGATACACATGCATGTTGTGTAATTTATACATGGTATTGGAGTACGGGAAATTGCAGAAGTAAAGTAGGAGCTAATTTTGTGATTGGATAGAATTCAAATTTGTAGAAAGACTTTCTTGGTGCTACATCTGATTCAGGATTTAAATGGCTTTCAATTGCTTGTGGTTGGAGTATGCACTCAAGGGAAGCTCAAACTATATTTCTTGGAGGGACAGGATGGAGGCAGTACTCGAAGAAAATGGCTTGAAGGAATTCATTGAAAATGATGTTCCTAAACCCATTGTGACAGATGTTGCAAATATTGATGCATGGCAAAAGAAAGTGGAAAAGGCGAGGAGGATCATGTTGGAGGGAGTATGAGACCACATTGTCTCAAGCCTCCATGGGAAAGCTACACCATATGCAATGTGGATGGCTTTGAAGGATCTATTCCAGAGCAGTAGCGACCATAGGAAATTGGCGCTCAAAGATAAACACAGGAAGATCAAGATGGAGAAGGGGGACTCCATACCAAAATATCTAACAAAGTTTGTCCAATGTCAGGATGAACTGGGGAGTGGTTGAATAACAATCGTTGATGATGATTTGGTGAGCTTGGCTCTCCTAGGACTTCCCAAGAGTTGGAACAGTTATCAAGACTCTTTCAATGAAAGGGAAAATTTTCTAAATTGGTAACAACTGTGGTCGGATTTGGTGCAGGAGGAGTTCAGACGAAACACTAAAGATGGATTTTCATTTAAGAATGAAGATGAAGAGGATTCTGCTTTGGCTACCAAGGCAAAGAAGGGGAAGGGGAAGAAATTCCATTCTAAATCTGAGTCCAGGAATGGAAAGAAGTTGGACATGTCCAAGGTGAAGTGTTTTCACTGTCACGAGCATGGGAATTTTGCTACTAACTATCCATAAAAGAAGAAGAACAAGAAGGTTGGAGGATCTACAACTGGTGAGGCTATTGCCTTGAAATTTGAACTTAAATTCTTATTGATCACATGCATGGTTTCAATTACATTGGGATCTGTGTGGTATTTGGATAGTGGTGCTTCCTTTCACATGATGGGAGACAAGGAACTTTTCAGTGACTTGGAGGAGAAGGATCTCCAGATGCATATTAAAATGGGTGACGATGGGAGGTACGGTTCTACTAGGATTGGTACCATTACCTTCCAGAGGCAGTTAAGTAAACCCTTTCAATTAAAATATGTAATTCATGTACCAGGTTTGAAGAAAAATTTAGTCCCAGTTGCAATGTTGGAGGATAGAGGCTATGATGTTGTTTTTAGTGAAGGAAAATTTTTCCTGCGACACAAAACAATAAGAAAATCCAAGAGGATAGGGATTTGAGTTAAGAATATATACAAGCTAGAGGTAGATGGCCATGCAACAATGATGGGAAAGGAATATCACGTGGTGAGCCGGGATGAGGGCAAATTATGGCACAAGATATTGGGCCATCTTCACCATGAAGCCTTGAAAGTCATGCAACAGATTTCTACTAGTCGTCCCAAGGGTACACTTTCACATTAAGACACATGCAAGGGATTTACTATGGGAAAATATGTAAAGGCCACCTTTCATGAGAAGGAAAATCGAGATTTGGGGATCCCTGAGAGAGTTCACACAGATGTGTGTGGACCATTCTTTTTTGCTTCGATAGAAAAACATAAGTACTATGTAATATTTGTTGATAACTTTTATCGTAAGTGATGGATTATATTCATGCAGAAGAAAGATCAAACATTCTCTAAATTTCTTGAGTTTAAGGCACTGGTGGAGAAAGAGTTGGGGAAGCAAGTGAAGGCTCTTAGGAGCAATAATGGTGGAGAATACATCTCTAACGAATTCAATAACTTCTGTAGCAAAGAAGGAATTCGAAGAGAACTAATAGGACCTCATAACCCAAAGAAGAATGGGGTCACAGAAAGAAAGAACCAAATGATTGTGGGTGCAGCAAGAGCGATGTTTCATGATCAACGCCTAACAATTCATTTGTGGGTGGAAGCATGCAACACGGCGGTATTTGTGCAGAATCGTTATCCTCATAGGATACTTGGCATGAGTACACCTAAAGAGGCTTTCATTGGTAAGAAACCTGATGTTTCACACTTTAATATTTTTTGCTCATTTTTTTATGTGCATGTTACCAAGGATGCCAGGAAGAAGCTCGAACCAACAGATGAGATCGTGATTTTTGTGGGGTACACTAGAATACCCCATAATTATCATGTGTATTTGGAAAACAAAAAAATGACTGTTGTGCGACAGGATATAAAATTTGATGAGGAGAAAGCCATGCGGTTGTCTCTTGAGAGGGAGTTGGACTGGCATGCAGAGGAGGAATTGCTGCTTCCCAAGGATGGGCCTCAAGATGTGGATCAGCCACATGTGGAGGATCATGGAGTGGAGGAAAACACTCATGCAGAGCCATCCATTAGAAATGGAAGAAGGTGCACCACGGAAGCTGATAGATTGAGACTTGATGTTGCAGATAATGTAGGAGCCCCTACTTCACAGCGAAGACAGAGACAGTCTCCTAACAAATTTACTGGATACATGGCTCTTATGAGCTAATGTATTGTGACTGAACCATATTCCTTTCACAAAGTAGTGTAGCAACCAACATGGTTTGATGCAATGGTGGAGGATTACAACTCCTTTTCCAAGAACAGTGCATGGGATATTGTCCCAAGACCGGTTGACAAATTAATGTTTGGATCGAGATGGATCTACAAGGTAAAGCAAGCTATTGATGGGAGTGTGGAAAATACAAGGCCAAATTTGTGGCCCACGGATTCTCACAGATCGAAGGGATAGATTATGATGATACTTTTGCACCTGTTGCAAGGTACTCTTCCATAAGATCTATCATTGCACTCTCAGCGCAGATGGGTTGGTGCATTCATTAGATGGATGTGAAAATTATGTTTCTCAATGGGATCATTGAGGAAGAGCTCTACATATAGCAGCCTGGAGGTTTCAAAATATTCAACATTGAGTCACATGTGTGCTGACTCAAAAGAGAAATGTATGGGCTGAAGTAAGCACCTCGTGCTTGGTACACTCAGATAGACAGCTATTTCACCGGACTGGGCTTCACCAAAAGTGAAGTAGATGAAAACCTATACCATATTATGGTGGAGGGTAAGATATTGATTATTGTTATTTATGTTGATGATCTAATTTTGACTAGTGATGAGCAGCTGATACACTCATGCAAGGAGGATCTTGCAAGGGAGTTCGAAATGAAGGACATGGGACTCCTTCATTATTTCCTTGGTGTTATGCAGAATTATGAATTACAGATAAAAAATTCTTCCCTAAATGTGGTGCATTGAATTTACAACAACAGGTTAGAGACTTTTTAGAGACTTTTCCTAACAGTAAATAGACACACAAAACAGATCAAGAAACTTACTTGCAGTCTAAGCGCTTCCAATTCTTCTTCTATCGCTCTTGTTGTAGCTTCAAATACAAGCTAGATCACCAAAATATTTCCTCCAAGAATGAACACTAAACCACAAAGAGATAGAAATATACAGATTCATATTCTAGTTATTTAGTTAAATCAATGAAACATGAACCATATACATCAGATAAGAATTCATAATATGGAAGACAGAAGCTTATACAAATACATATGTGGGAAATTAAACAACAATAATTATTAATGGATAGAATGGGAGGTTACAACCAGTGATTGATTTGATGTCATCATCTCCAGCATCATCCCAGCCTCATCACAATGAACATCTCTCCAACAGCATATCACTCAAATTAATTCCTCAATTGAAATATCACCAGCATTTCTCTACTCAAATTCTTCCTTCTCAAGCACTAGGATCTGTGCTCAATTTATAGATGAGCTGAAGGTATTTTTACAATCAATGACTTTCTAATAATAGGAAAGACATGTTTCCAAGCTCAAAGGTATCAAATGGACACATAGATTCGAAGTTTGACACATATGCACTCTTCTAGAAGACACTGGCCAAGTGGAGATTCTAGAACAATAAGAATTTCGCTCCCAATTGGCCAACGCACCCTTGAGTGTCGAGAAGTTCTTTGTAGAGCACCTTTGAATGGAGGTACCTGCATATGCAACACACTTAGCCCCTTGAGAGACTGCGTTGGTGAGCTTATAGGTGTTATAATATATACTTCAAATCTTGTAAACCTTGCAATGGAAGTCAGGAATGATTTGTCTTTGTTATTTGGCTTAGGGCATAGCAATTGAAATGATAGGGGATGATAGACCGTATTCATTGGTTCTAGGGATGATGTCCTGTTAAACCATTTCAATGGGAATGGTGCCCAAATTTACCTATAACATATTGCCCCCTAAAGCATGAAGTCAGAACAATAATGACAATGTTTTTTGAATGAGATGCTTTACACTGTGATGGGTTGGAGCTGAAGCAGAGTGGCGACCTGCATCAATATTACAATACATTACATCATGATATATCCTCTTGATCATAAATTTTTGAGGGAAGGTGTTCCCATGCTCAGCACATAAACTATCTAATAACATGTACATAGTGGAGAAAGTCGTCCACATTGGAATTTTTCCCAATACAAACATGCCTATAGATATAGGCCCATGTTTGGATGACGATCTATATGTAAGGTCACCATACAGATGATGTGTACAAAAATCCTGAAATCGCAGCCCGGATGGATGGAACTAGATCCGAGATCTTCTTATCTTGTTCACTCAATCATTTGGGTACAATTCTATCCATGCGAATATATGATTTGTATTCGAACATGGGAAGACATCGTTTGATTGCCAGCCAATGATGTGAGTTGTTAAAAAATGCGAGATAACCACCGTTGATGTCAATGGACCTCAAGGTACTGCAATACATTTTTTAAGGCGTGAATAGATGATTTGATGTCGAATGCCAAAAAAAATATTTTGGTCAAAAATCTAGAAGTGAGGATCTTGTCGATGCTTTAACAAGCCTCATGGTACTGGAATATGATGTTTCTAGGTGAACTTCATGGATGATGATTTGTCGTCGACAGGAAGCCACTTTATTGTGAAATGGAAGTTACTGATTTCAAAGACAAAGGATGACTTGATATAGCAATGTTCAGGGATGAATTTCATGAGAATGAAGACTTGTGAGTATTGTAGAAGGATGAGTATTCACTAGGTGACTTCTCTTGAACATATCGGTGACACTAAGATGAGTTGGCAGCATTGACCCAAAATTGAAGTGAAGGTATGATGAACCATAGGTATGAATGAACTGTCAAGAAGATTACCTAACCCAAACAGTCACGGTGATCGAGTGAAGTGTCATGTTCAAGAGTGACCTGCTACCATAAAAAAAATTGTTCACTTTGCCAAATTTTCCCCAGTCATTTGTCGACGAGTACCTTTTTATTTTTTAACAAGCTTGAGGAGGATAACATTTTCTTGATCTATAATTCAACCCTTCGGGTGAATAATGTATCACTATTTAATAATTTAACGAGTCTAGCGATGAATGAAACTCAATTCTTACCATGATCGACAAGTCTGTCACTATTTTATGTTTTAACGAGCCTAACGACAGTGAAAACCCAGTCCTTTTTCATATTTAGAGAGTTTGAAAAAGAGGATGAAAATAAAAATCAATAAGTACTTTTTCATAATTTTTTCGCTCAGATCCGAAAAAGTGTAAAATAATATCTAAGAGAAAAGACAAGTGATCAGCAATCTTTTCACATTATCGGAGTCTGAAAATAGCTGAAAGAAGACTCCAAGAGTTCCTTTTTTGATGTTATAGAAGCTTGAAAAAGAGATAAAATTGTGGTTAAAGTCATTTTTCATTTTAAACAAAGCTTGAAAAATAAGGATAAAAAGTATGCTTTGTGGTCAAATCATTCTCGAAATAAATCTGCACGAATAGTTTGTTCATCAATTGTAAAATCTGTTCAGAACAACATCAAATGGATTAAAAATACTTGTTTCATGATAAAAATATAATAAAACCATAGTAATAGAAATAAATATTCATTACAAACAATTAAATGACTAAATAAAAAGAGTTTTACTATTCATATTTACCATTCAATAGTTATCATTTTCATTTTGGAGCTTTGAACCTGTTTTTACCCTGAAACTTCAGTTGTTGATTGCGTGCAATTATTAAGAATGTTTTGAATGCCCCCTGCAAGAGCACATGTTGAATTCCCCCTGCAAGAGAAGATTCCCCCCAAGCATCATTTCATTCACCTAAGTAAACTACTGGTTACTAATAGATCGATGGAATGAAGGTTCATTTACGAGATCAGATGGAAGACTCGTCGTAATTAGGAGACGATTTGTTTCAATATTTAAAGAGCTTGACACAGGAAAAAGAACTATGCTCAAGGCCTGTTTCATTTTTTAATGAGGTTGAAACATTAAAAGAACTTTCCTCAAAGGCACTTGTTTCATTTTTTAACGAGGTTGACACAAGAAAAAAAACTATCCTCATAGGCATTTGTTTCATTTTTTAACGAGGTTGACACAAGGAAAAATAATTATCCTCAAGGGCCTATTTCATTTTTTTTAACAAGGTTGACACAATAAAAATAAATATCCTCAACACCTGTTTCATTTTTTTAACGAGGTTGACACCAAAAAATAACTATCCTGATAGGTACTTGTTTCATTTTTTAACGAGGTTGACACAAGAAAAAAGAACTGTCCTCAAAATTTGTTTCAATTTTTAACGAGGTTGACACAGTAAAATAACCATCCTCATAGGCACTTGTACTAGTGAGTGTGTGCTGGAAAATATGTAGTCTAACGGAGTCACCATTTAAGGAGCTTGATGAGCACCACAAATAATAAGTTATAACATGTGTTGATGGGTCTTCTCCAGGGTTTCCATTGAATTCTGGAATTTGCGAGGGTAATTTTTGTGGTATCACCGGCCACCAAGGAGAATAACTGATGGGATCATCTTGATATTGCACTGAAGATGTGAATAAAGGATCAATCCATTCAGTACCCATAAGGGAGGAACCAGATAGGATACCATATGATAACATGGGTGAGTTCAATGGACAAAACATCGAAGATGAACCAACAACAGATGTTGTCACAGCTGAAATAGATGATTCAGTCTGGGATGTTATCTCAGCCATGGTTAAATGACCCAATGTATACCCTATAGAATCTACGGGAACTCAAAGTGAAACAAGATCAACAAAAGCATAGGAAGGTTATTGAGGAAAAGACTCGTACAGGTAAAGCTCCTACTGAAAAATGAGTTGGAGTTAAAGGTGTCTCGTTGTGTGGTATTTCTTCAGTCAAAATTAAACCAGGTGGAAGAACTTAGTTTTCAGGCCCGAAGTATATTTCAAATGTTTTACTACGTGATATGGGAGACTCAATGGCTACAATAGATTTTGGAGTGAGTAATACAGGAACAAATTCTGGTTGTTCGATTTTGGGATCGAGATTTTATCCACTTAGGGAATTTAGCAACTGAAATATAAGCAGATGATAGACCCTATTTCATTGGTCTTGGGGATGATGTCCAGTTTGACCAATAACAGCTGCCCCCTAAAGCACAATGGGATCCAAATCAACTTTCGATTGAACAACGTCGGGTTTGGGAGGTATGGTCTTATTGATTGGATGGATCGTGACCACGGGTAGCTATGAGGATTCAGTATCGACAACAGTAGACAAACCAGGATTTGTAGAAACAACTTGTGCCAACTCTGGTATATGAGAAGATGATGCTTCACCAGAGGTACTAATAGTACTGGTTTCGGTAGAGTAATGTCGCCTTCGCTGACCAGAAGTAACTTCCAGTGGTAAAGGTGGTTTCAATGCTAATCTACGCGAACGAGAGGGAAAAGGATTTTTTTCTTCCACGATGACTAATTTATTTTAACCAAAAAACAAATAAAAAAAATAAAAGGGTAATTCTAGGCAAAATGTTTACCAAGAAACTGTGAATTGCAGAATACCTCCTGGCGAACCAAGAAGTAAGGGCAGGAAATATCCTCGAATGTTGTGTTCATTGTATCACAATTTACAAGGTGGCTGACTCGGTTCACTATGGATGGATAGCAACCTAAATTTTCCCTCCCAAATATACCCAAAGGTATGTGGAGGCCCAAGTCCGTATTAGCGTTGTCTACTACGAAACCGCATAGTGAGAGCACCCCTTTATACTTTTCGTATTGCAACACCGCCCGATATACCTGGAAGTACATGGACAAGCTACGATATAATTACGTATGTGGAGTGAGGTATCACACTCGGAATGTATCGCAGACAATTAATGACATATGCTATGTGTTATGACGCCGGAACATGTCTCTAGCCTAGACCTTCTAAATGTTATCGTTATGGTTCCAATGCTTTGTTAGGTAAATTGATGTAAATTTTAAGTTGATCTTGTTTATCCATTTTCCTTTCAAGGTTCATCATGATGATGTATTGGAAATTCATAAAATGAAAACTAAAATGATAAGAAATATTTTCACTTTTAGTTTTTTCAATTAAAATCCTAGCTACTAGAGGGAAAGAGCAATCAAATTTGAGAGCAAACAACAAAGAGCACAAACTAAAATGTAGTGTTCCTAATTCTTCCCATGCAAAACACACAATCCACTACATGCAAATGCAGGTTTTTCTTTTCAGTCCCTTTAATGTGAATGCATAAAAGAAAACTAAGTGCAAAAAATCAATAAAAACAAATGCCTTTTACTTTGAGAAATGAGGAATGGAAAACAATTTCTCTTTTTAGGAAAAATGAAGATTTTAACTACAATTTCTCCTATTAGGAAATGAAGAATTTAACAACAATTTCCTTTTCAAAATAAAATGGATCTAATGTAGCAATGAAGATACTTTGAAATTAATTCGTCAATGATAAAGAAAAACACTTTAAATAAACATTGAACAAAATTTTCTTTCAAAGGAGGAAGAAGTAGGTAAAGTCACTGGTCAATATGAGGCATCCGACACTTTGAAAACACAGAAAACAACAAACTGAAAGTAAATGCAATGAAAAATTCAATGGAATTTGGTTGAGTCTAGGGGGAAACACAATCTCTAATGGGAGACAATGTGTTGCAACGCACCCCTAAGTGGGAGACAGTGCTATGAAAAGCACTGTGTCCTGTTCAACAGTGCGTTGAGCGCAGTAGAGAACAAAAATGTAGGCTTTTAAACACACTTATAATGCAAATTTGAATTAAAAAAGCCTAATATTTAATATTAAATGCTCTTGGGTTGATAACAAAGGAAAAATACACCAAGGATGAAGGGTAAACTCCCC
Organism: Pinus albicaulis; assembly: GCA_034641835.2. Taxonomy (NCBI): domain Eukaryota; kingdom Viridiplantae; phylum Streptophyta; class Pinopsida; order Pinales; family Pinaceae; genus Pinus; species Pinus albicaulis. The sequence goes on along the minus strand of CM076578.1, from coordinate 1,771,719,201 downwards.
AGAAGAGTCACCAATTTTTTAAGCGGAATTATGAATTACGGATAAAACATTCTTCCCTAAATGTGGTGCATTGCATTTAGAACAACAGGTTAAAGACTTTGTAGATAATTTTCCTATCAGTAAATAGACACACATAACAGATCAAGAAACTTACTTGGAGTCCAAGTGCTTCCGATTCTCCTCATGTTGCTCTTGTTGTAGCTTCAAGTCCAAGCTAGATCGCCAAAATATTTCCTGCAATAATGAACACTAAACAGCAAAGAGATAGCAATATACAGATGCCTATTCAAGTTATTCAGTTAAATCAATGAAACATGAACCATATATATCAGATAAAAATTCATAATATGGAAGATAGAAGCTTATACAGATACATATGTGTGAAAGTAACAACAATATTTATTAATGGATAGAAGGGGAGGTTACAACCAGTGATTTATTTGATGTCACCATCTCCAGCATCATCCTAGTCTCATCTCAATGAACATCTCTCCAACAGCATATCACTCAAATCAATTCCTCAATTGAAATTTCACCATCATTTCTCTACTCAAATTCTTCCTTCTCAAGCACTAGGATCTATGCTCAATTTATACATGAGTTGAAGGTAGTTTTACAATCAATGAATTTCTAATAATAGGCAAGACTTGTTTCCAAGCTCAGAGGTATAAAATGGACACATGGATTCGAATTTTGACACATATGCACTCTTATAGAAGGCACTGGCTAAGTGGAGATTCCAGAACAATGAGAATTTCACTCCCAATTTGCAGAGCACCTTTGAATGGAAGTACCTCCATATGCAACGCACTTAGCCCCTTGAGATACTATGTTGGTGAGCTCATAGGTGTCATAATATATACTTCAAATCTTGGAAACCTTTCAATGGAAGTCAGGAATGATTTGTCTTTGTTCTTTGGCTTAGGGCATATAGCAAATGAAATGATAGGGGATGACAGACCCTATTCATTGGTTCTGGGGATGATGTCCAGTTAAACTAGGTCATTAGGAATGGTGCCCAAATTGACCTATAGCACTTGGATTGGAAATATGGCAGCAAGATGGTGAAATTTTTGTGTCTCAAGGCAAGTATGCAAAGGAGACACTGGGTAAGTTTCACATGGAGAGCTACAAACCCATGGATACTCATCTTCAAGGAAATTGGAGGAAAGAGGATGCTACTTATAAAGAGGTAGTGGATGCTACTATCTACAAGAATTTAGTTGGTTCACAGATGTATCTAGTGAACACCATACCATACATTTTCTATGCATTTAACCACCAAAATCAAGCTATGTTTAAGCCTACGAAGCTCTTTTGGAAGGCGGGGAAGCATGTCTTGAGATACCTGAGGGGCACATCAGAGTATGGTGTATAGTATAGACGGACAGAGGGAGTGAAGCTTCAAGGCTTCATGGATGCAGATTGGGCAGGCAGTCTATCAGAAATAAAGAGCACATCAGGAGGGATCTTTAGCATAGGATCGACATCAATTTCCTGGTACAGCAGGAAACAATTATCTGTGGCACTCAGTTCAGCGGAAGCAGAATATATGGCAGCAATTCAAGCTGCATGTGAGGATATCTGGATGAGAAAGATCTTGGTTGGTTTGTTTGGTTCTTAGATGGATCAAACAGTGATTTACTGTGATAATCATAGTTTCATTAAACTCTCAATTAATTTTGTGTTTCATGATAGGTCCAAGCATATAGATATCCGGTACCATCATCTCAGAGATTGTGTACAGGGAAGGATAATGTTGCTTCAGTACGTTCCCACAAAAGATCAGGATGCAGATATTCTGACGAAGGTGCTCACCAGGATAAAATTTGAATACCATAGATACAGGATCAGGGTGAAGGATAACCTCTTTCTTGTTGAGAGGGAGTGTTGAGATTCAACAATAAAATTTCAGCACCCATGCCTAGTGCATTAAGCACCTACACTAGGGTGGGGCCCATAGTGTTATTTTTGGCGCATGTCTATTTTATTTATCCCTTAATTAAGATGGAAAATAAACTATAATATATTATCAATGATAACTTGTAATAGTTAACTGAGAGTGATAAAATCAGTTAGCTAGTGGATTTCGAGTTAGAGGTTGTTGGTGAGGCATGCAGAGTAATTCTAGTTGTAACATAGCTCGAAGTGTAATGGTGCATTAGTTAATGCAGGTTGTAATAAGTTTAACTCATTTAAGTGAGTTAAACTTAATTGTGCTAGTTATAACTGAAGATACACTAGTGAGATATTAATTGAATTAAATATTAATTAATTCACAATCAATGATATCACATGCAACTAATGATTTACTATTATTAGTTGCATGCATGTCAGATCCAGTGGAGACCCAGTTGAGATCTAGGTGAAAGGGAAGTTGACTATCAGTTTTAGGATTATTGGGTTGCACACATGAAACCAAACACCCATTGGAGTGCCCATGATATTTGGGAAGTCAAGGAATGCCACAATTCCTATCTTTTAGGGATTGCATTCACCAGTGATTGCACAAGCAAGGCAGGTTGTCTAGAGGCAGTAAATTGGCTAAGTATTGGTCAGTTTTATGTATGACAGTGTGAGACAATTAGATGAGTACTAGAGGGCTCTTGTGAGAACATTTTTTTATGTATTTGTTTCATGATCCATGTTGAATATACAATAGAAGATAGTGGGGCTTTGAGTAGCAAACTTTCCCTAGGAAATTATCTGTATTGTGTTTGATTTGATTCTTCTTTACTTCATGTGATTAGTGATTGTGTTTTTTAATTCCACAAAATAATTGTAGAAGTGATTCAGTATTTAACTTTAGTACCATGTTAGATCGGGTGAATCCAAGATATACATGCATGTTGTATAATTTATACACTCTCATATCACTTCGCCTTTGAGTCAAGTCACCAAGGGAGGAGCAAAAGAAAATTTATTCTAGTTTGAATCCCAATAGAAGGCATTCATCAAGTTGAAGCATCACCTTTTCTCTCTACCAGTGATCACATTACCAGACTTGCAGCAACCATTTGAGATTGAGAGAGATACCTTTGACTATGCTATTGGTGTCATTCATACTCAGCAGGAGCATCCAGTGGCATATAACAGTGAGACACTTTTAGACATAGTCTGAAAGTATCCCACCTATGAAAAAGAGATGCATTCCATTGTGCAAGCCTCCCAAAAATGGAAGAACTACATACTAGGGAAGGAAACAGTCATCCACACAAACCACCAACCCCTACAATTCATACTGACACAAGGGAAGTTGCAGAATGATCACCATCAGAAATGGTCCACATACCTACAACAATTCCATTTGAACATTAAGTACAAGAAGGGAAGCACCAATAATGTTGCAGACTTCCTCAATCGACCGATAATCATGGCGCTGACCATTGTGCTCAATTCTTGTGGGCACGATACTTTGGGGTGGACACATATTTACAAGAGCAATCCACAATTTGATAGCTCATACCATACGCTCCTGGAAGGCAAGAAAGTTTCAAATTTTCACTTCCAGGATGCACTATTATGCCACTTGGTACACCTTTGTGTTCCTTCAAGCGAGTGTGCTAAGATGATTTGGGAAGCGGACTGTAGTCAAGTTGATGGAAATTTCTAGGTAGAGAAAATAGTGGCAGTGTTGTAGAAATATTTGTATTGGTCGAACCTTTAGCAGGATGTTGGGAAGTAAATCATATCTGCCATTTCTTGTGTCATTTCCAAACCAACCATCAAGAAGCAAGGCTTATATACTCCATTGTCTATTCCTAGTCGACCTTGGGAATCTATCTCCATGGATTACATGTCGAGCCTTCCTTCTACCAAGCATAGCAATGAATTTTTTTGTGGTCATCGACGGATTCTCTAAGATGGCCATTATGACAACCTGTAAGAAGAGTATCACAGTAGAAGACATTGTTAAGATATTCTTTGAATGATTGTGGGTACACTTTGGGATCCCACGATCCATTATCTCAGATCGGGAAAGAAGGTTCCTAAGTACATTTTTTTCAAGTCTCTGGTCGATGTTGGGTACCAAGCTCAATAATTCAACTGCTTTCCACCCCCAAACTGATGGCCAAACATAGTTCATCAACAATATTATCGTACACAATCTGTGGATGTACAACTCGAAGCATCCACGCACATGGGATGATAGCCTCCCCTATGTCTAGTGTAGCTACAACCGAGCTCTCCATAGCTCAATTGGACACAACCCCTTTTAGGTGGGGTTGAGATTCCAACAACTATGTCCCATTGATGTGGTCGTACCATCTGCAACTACTCAACCAGAATTAGCTCATGTCCAATCCAAAGCTGACAGGGAAAATAGCTTCATTGAGCACATTCAACACATCTACTAGTAGGTCCATGACATATTGGATAGATCCAATGCTAAGTATAAGAAACAACATGATCAACATTGGGTGCCACATAAGTTCCAAGTGGGCGAAAATTTTTGGAAACATTTGCAGAAGGAGCTCCTCGTAGGGCCCCACTGCAAGCTTCACCCGCTCTGATACGGGTCATACACCATCACCAAGGCTGTAGGGGATAATTCCTTAAAGCTCATTTTTCCACCATTCCTTGTTTTTCACCCAGTGCTCAATGTAGACTGCCTTCGGCCATCATTTCCACCATTACTGGACAGATACAACATTGCAGAACAACTCACACCAACAGATTTATACCCATATTGCATGGAACATGCCACAACTGATTAGATCATGGACACATAGAGCAAGAACACCTATCAACAAAGGATCCAGCTATATATATTTTTCAAACCATTCCAACTCCTTCACAAGGGAAATTGGTTCTCCAGGGACCATGTTCAACATAAATTTCCTCACCTTATGAAGGCTCTGTAGGCAATGGGTACCATTTATTTCTAAGGAGGGAGGAATGATCCAGGTGGATATTGGTGGCCACCCACCTATTCCACCTAGACCTCTAGTTAGTTTCATCATTTTCCTTAATTATAGAAGCATTTACTATCTTTATCAGTTTTGCGAGTTCTGAACTTCTAGAGCAACGACATTATTTTGAGGTTCACAATAGAGTCATAGCCATAGGCACACCCATATCCATAAGCACGAGCCTATGGAAAATCCTTTAGTACTCGAAGAGAGATTTCCAACAAGGTATTATGGTGAGCCCTGGTATTGCACCAAGAATTTTGCAACTCCCAGAGGCTGCCCTACGTTACTTTATTAACCTGGGTTCGTACAAACTTGGACGTGACAGTGCTATATACATAGCAGATGCATTCTACTCATGTCATCCTCTTTTGAGCTTTACAAAAGGGTGTTACTTCTAGGGTTTCTAGGTGAAGTCTGTCACACTTCTGAAATTATGCCTAGGGCTAAAAATGATTCAAATAAATGACACTATCAGCAAGTACAAAACTATACTATAGAAAATAAGTGCATCTAACTATTCTACAGTGAAACAAATCTACTTATTAGACTATGATAAGAATTGAAAATCAACCTAGGCATCTTGCATGAAGTAAATTTCTAAGTTGAAATGGCATAAAGGAAACTAATCTAATCACGCTTTTTTGGGCCAAATGGCTAAACACGCTCTACTTACCCTATGCTCTATCTATCATTATTTTATTCATGCAACTACTCATGACCTAACTATGCTTCAAAATGTGTTGTTTTGCAGCTAGGAGAAGAAAGTGCTAAGGTGGCTCATGGAAGGCTTGAACACATGGGGGAAAGGCTAGAGGTGTATGAGTGGTTTTTTCATGTTTATAAGATGGTTATGGTGATTTATGGACTTAAGGAGGGGCCCACAGGTGCAATTTCAAGTGCTGCTACAGGTTTCCTGTAGTGCTACAGGAAAGTCCTGAATTGCTATAGGAAACAATCTGAGCGAAATCTGAGGCCAAAAATAGGTGGGAAAAGGGTATGGAATGTGGTGTGAAGGTGGACTAGGATAAGTAAAATTTGGTCCACCCCATGGAAAATATCAAAACCTCTTGGGAGGCTTGTCTTTCACCCCTAGGGTTTGCTCACGGTGTAGGGATGAAAAATCCGAAAACAGGGCTGATGGTGATTTTGATTAACATAGGGATGATGAAGGATGAGAGATGAAGTTGAAGGTGTTGGTGAAGTTATCCTTGGTTTTTCTACCTGTACCTGCAAGAAAAATACCTATTCATGCAATATAAATGGACAAATTCATGATAAACAAAATGGAAAACATGACTTGAATTTTTAAAGCAAATCTACTCTAATCTACAGAAAGAAATCTAACACAACATTCTAAACATATCCATGGAATCATAGCAAATAATATCATCCATTGAAAGAAATTATAAAATAAGAATAATTTTTGGTATGTGGGGAAGGTCTACCCTCCTCAAACTCTATTGATAGAAATGAGAAGGGGAGTCTTGACTCACAAATTTCTGAAGTTATATCCTATTCTACCAACATGTAAGAAAACTAAATGTAGAAATTATACAAACAATATGTATACCAATGGATTCAATCTGATAATGCAATATACTAGAGAAAAATATTGAATCCTTCTAAAATTAATTCTGCGGAAATTAAACACGATCGCACAATCACACCAAGTAAAAGAAAGAAGCAAATCAATCCACAACACAGATATTCTTCCTAGGGAAATATTTCTACTCAAAACCCCTCTATCTATATTGTATAATGAACCAAGGAATCATGAAACAATACAATGCATTCTTTCTCACAAGAATCTGCTACACTCTCCCAACTGTCTCACATTGATCCAGACAAAATCAGGCCAACACTTAGCCAATTCTCAACTTTATTCAGCATGCCTTGCTCATGCAATTCATGAGGAATGCAATCCCTATTCTTTAGGAATTTCATCCTTCCTTGGCTGTGCAATACATCATGGGAATCCTATGGTGTATATAATTGTGCCCGGGCACTTTTCTATAAATATAACTGATAGATAACTTCCCTTAAACCTCTGTCTTAACTGGGTCTTCAATAGAACTGACATGCATGCAGCTATTAATAGTAAATCATCAGTCACTTAACAGATCATTGCATGTGAATTAAATCTTATTTAATTCACTTGACCTCTCACAAGTGCAACAATCAGTTACAACTGGTTAGACTGACCGTAACTCACTTAATTGAGTTAACTGATTTCTCATGCATTAATCTAATACACTAATAGCAACTTGGACTCAAAAACTAATAGAATCACTCTACATGCCTCACCAACCACCCTCAACTCGAAATTCATGAGCTAACTGATTCTATCACACTCATTTAACAATTAGAAGTGTTTATGAGATAATATTACAATTTATTGTCCAATTTAATTAAGGGAAAATTAAATTAGACACAATTCCAATATATTTAATAAATTGTCTTGCACACTAATTTATCTCTAGGACCCTTTACTATGTGAACTGTGATCCCACACTAGTGTGTGTGTGTTTTCATGTTGTTTCTGGATGCCAATTTCACTGTTTCTTGTTGTAAATTTCAATATTAAGCTACAACAAAAGAAAAATGAAAGAAAATAAAAACAGTAAGTGAAAATACAAACAAACTAGCTAAATATTCATAATCAAAACTAGCTAAATGACATGAAAGTAAAGAATTATTACACAAGAGAGGCCGAGGCACATGGATTGGCCCCTAACCCAAAAATCCTAGCTCTCTGAAACTAGATCAGTAAGAAAAATTCTGAATACTCATTTCATTTCAAAAGATAGTCTCATTACATCAATATAAAAGTCTTGAAATTGATTACAAGATCAAAGAGCCTAAGGGATTTCTCCAAATTTCGAATCCTAATGAGCTCTTGCTCAAATCTATTTAAACTAAAAGGGTAGAGACCAAAAGCTCCCTATAACATAGGTGACGAGTCCACTTGACTCCAAGTGAAGTATGGCTTGAGTGCACTTGATCTGGAGTTTTCTTCGTTGCCTATGATTTCGAGTTGCTGGAGGGAATCTTGAGGATCCCTTGGCTGCCTTTGGCAGTTAAGGAGGGTGGAAAGCCCCCTAGAATCTCTCCTTTTTGTATACTCCAAGTCTTTATGAAAAAATCTCCACAAAAATGAAATATGCTCATGATTTTCCTGTATTTAACTCATTTTAGGTACTCGAAGTATGTTAAGCCTCAATCACCACCTACACTAGCATCATAAGACCATAATATAATTAAAATGCAAGAGAAAGAGACTTAATAAGGAAAAAAGGTGACCATTAACCCCTCCAAATGCACCTAATGATGGAGTTCATCATCACCCCCCTACTAAATGGTTTCTCATCCTCTGAGCAACTAATCCTCCTTCTGCATTTCCTTTAATGATTTGATGGACCCTGACTTCCCAAGGAAGAAGTCTGGGAGTCCATTTAGGAGGGTAAAACCCATCATTCTTTTCTTCTTCCTCTCATTCTATGTTTTTCTCATCTTGGTCCTTCCCATCACTTAGCCCCAGCAGCAAGGGTGGATTGAGCTTCAAGCCAAGTGACTGAATCCTTTTGGCCTTCATAGCCCTCTTGTACAATGGTGCTCTCTCCAAGGCACCCCTCAATATTTCTAGTGTGTTGTGCTTCATGTTTCTAAGGCTTTGAGGGAGGTTGATCCATCTTCTTTGGCTATCCATTATGCACTCATCTCCCAACAACCTAGAAACATCATCAAAGTGGGTCATTGCTTGAGATTGTGTATGGAGGTATCTTTCAGCAAGTTCAGGATCCTTTTCAATCTTTAGATGTTTATTGATGACTCCTCTAGGGCTGAACAATTCTTCCCTAATGTGCAAGGGTTCTCTATTTTCTCTTCTCATAACCCTCCTCATCTCTTGTGCTCTTGTCTCCTCATTAACCATCCATGATGCCAAAGCCATTAATTTCATATCCCCCATCCAAGGATTGGGGTCTCAAATATTTAAATATGTTAACACATGGTTATGCATATAAAAATCTGTCATTTTTTCCTTGTCAGCCATGAATTCTTGATTGCAGAAATCAATGAACTGTCTGCAATTTTGGAAAGGTAAGGATCCATGGGAGGCTTAGGTTTTAATTTGAAAGAGGAGCCACTTATCCTTGAGGTAAACTGTATATGAATATGAAGGATAAATGTTTTGAATGGCCTCCATTGAAAAATCTGCCACGGTGGCCACTTGTTTACCCTTTTGCTGAAGCTTCTCTTGTAGGGCTACATTCTCTGCCTATGCCTTCTGAAGTTTCTCCTTCAAAACTGACTCTCTGAGCCTCACATCAGATAAATCGTTCCCCAACTCAGCTACTTTTCCTCCCATGACCCCTATGGCATACACTCCTTTATATGTGGAAAGATTCATCCAAATGAGTGTGTGCCCTCTCTTCCTCCAACTGATAAAACAAAGGGATTGTGAACTTTTGAGTAATTAATCGACCCCCCTCAATGTATGTGTAGTAAGAGATGAGATTGGGTCGGGGGCTAGGGTTTGGCACTATTGCAACATCTTTGGGGATTGATTTCAATGAGGTGGCCTCTTCTTTATCATATTTTCCTCCGTGTTTTTCATCATGTTTTTCTTCTGGTGTCTTGTCCTCAACTTCCTTGACCTCTTGCCCTTATGTGGCTATCTTTTCCTCTTAAACCAAGGATTTTTTATCCAAATCTATGCTTGCTAGAATTTCTTGTAGAAAACTCTGGTTTTCTTTTTGAAGACCCTCTTCTCCTTTTTTTTCACTCTTTTCACTCCTTGTAGGGTCTGTGGAGGTTTCATGAGGTGTATGGGATGCCAATATGGTTGAATGTCTCTTGATATATGTTACAAGGTTCCTTATAGGTGAAGTGACTTCTTGCACCCGTCCTTCCTCTAATATGATTTATTCCTCCTTCTTTGGTGATTCTTCAATGGTGATAGGGCTCTTAGTGGGAGTTTGTGTTTTTCCCTGTCTCACCCTCTAACTCTTCCTAGTTCTGAAGTACATAGGTGTCTACCTCTTTATTTTTGTTTTGACAGGTGTGCTCAAAGTAGTTAGGGTGGAAGCTACCTCTTGATCTGTGATGTCAAGTGACATGCTTGTGTCTTGAGGGGAGGTTTCATGGCCTAATATAGGGTCCACATCTTCTTTTTCCTTGGTCTTTTCTTCCTCCTTTCCCTCAGATTCTTCTTTCTCTCTTTCGGTTGTCTCTATGTTTTCTGTCTCAATTTCCATCTCTTATTTTTCTTCTTTATTTTCTCCCTCTTCTTCCTCTTCTTCCTCTATTTCTCTAAGGCTAGAGGAAGAGGTTTTCCTTGTTTGGGTAGCTATAAAGGCTTCCCTATCCATGTTTATGAAAGAAGGCCAGGATACAGGTAGGTTTAACCTTCTCATAGCATCATTTACAATTAGTTTTATTAGGCCATGATGGTCCAAGTTATGATATTTCCTTTGCCTCACTTTATGGCTCATGTAAGTGATGGAGTTTAGGAGGAAGTGAGGGACACTTAATCTTTGTTCATGTGGGAGCTCTCCTTGGAACCTAAGTTCATTTAACAATCTGAAATTATTCCCATAGACCACACTTAATCTTCCTTCACAAGATATAAACTTCATGATGTGGAAGGCAAATTCATCCCAGGGGTATGGAAGGCTCTCTCTCCTTCATTTTTATGTTAAATATACTCCTATCCTGGTAGAAAGAAATTATTTTTGGCTGCAGTGCTAGGCATTATTTCCTTAACCCATTTGACTCCTAAGGGTAAGGTGGTAACTCTGCTTATGATTTCAGAAGATAATGTGATGGCTAGGCCTCTAATCACAGTGGTGGATCCTTCTTCTGAATGTGACTATAGAGCCATTGCAAAATATTTATCTATTTCATCATTATAACCTTTCAATAGTTCAAAGAACCCTATCCATTGGTGATTTCGGAATATTTCCACAATGTGAGGGTGTTGTCTAATTCTCTTAATGTTAGTAGGCTCCCTTATGTTGAATCCCCCTCCCATTTTAATATTGTGAGATGAAGGTGGTGAGAGTTTTTAGAGGTATGTCTTGGAGATGGAGTTCTTGAATCAAAATGAAAGAAAATTCTCTTACCCTTTAACTGTCAAACTTTTGCTAAGTGTAAATGGTATGGAGAATTTTCAATGTTGGAGGATGACAATCCACTTACCTTGGTTATATTTTCTTTTGGTTTGATAGATGGAGGCTTTGGGAAGGCAATTCACCCACAAGTGACTCTATTTTTCCCTCTAAGGCTTGTTTGGTCTGCTTCTGAAGTTTCCTATAGTAGAACGTTCTTTCCTGTAGCACGATGGTGCACGAAAACCCAAACCTCAATGCTACTCTTATGATCGCTCCCACTGCTCTCCTGCTCTTTCTACCCTTTGAAATTCTCAATGCAATGATGAAAATGAGACAAATATTACCTTTATTGGCATTTTAACTAAATCTGGAGCATTGTGGTGACTCGTACTTAACACGAGTTTCCTATTTGAGACCATTGACCCCCACTTCAGTTAATCATTTATGACCTTGTGATCATTTCCCTTCATACCCATCCACTCTTACTTGACTCGATTTGACTTTCCCAGGTGGCATGCACTTTCACTTTTCCTCCAGTTTCACTTTACGAAGGTGGCCAAGTTAACTGCCTACCTTTTTTCCTTTTAAATTTCTAAAACTCGACATTCAACTATTTTGGCCATTATGGATGCACAACAAGAGGTGAGAGGAAACACTTGAGCTTAATTAGTGTTGGTGAGGTGCTGAAGGAGATGGTGCAAGGAGCTGGAGCTGGTGGTGGCTGCCTTAGTCTTTTATTTGTTGTGTCTTCATTTTTTTATTTGTTTTCTGAGTCAGCAACTTTTTTTGAGTGAGCCGCTTGTCTTTTCTTAGTGAGTTTCTTACCCTTTTCTTGTTTTTTTTCTTTTGCAGGTACTGCATGGAAGGATTCAGATGCCATCGTTGGTGTGCTTTTCCTTTTGGAGTTTGCTGGTGGTCTCCTGGAGTCATCTTCATCAGTTTTGGCCTTGTTGTACCACACACAGATTTTCTACAGGAAACTTTCTGATACCTGTAGCAGTTTGTTTCTTGCTTCTTCTTGCTTCATTTTTCTCATAAATGGAGGGATATGTTTTATGGAGGTTATGGATTAAGTAATGGAATGAATGGAGAGGAGGATAGGCAAGTTAAAGGGTTCCTATGCCAAGTTTCCATTGATTAACTACCAAAGGTGCAACATAGGGTTTAGATAGGGAAACCTTGTGCATGGAGTGAAATAGGAGTTTGGGAATGGTAGGTATAGGAAAAAAATGAATTATCATTCCCTAAATGAATTTTAGAAACCTTTAGGAAACCTTTTTCTACACAAATTAGTTTCCTGTAGCATTTACAGGAGTTTCTTGTAGCACTACAAGAATCCTGTAGCTTCCTTATTTGCTTGTAGCAATTACAGTTTAGGGAAAAAAATGAAATTGTTGCCTAGCTGAAGGGTGAAATGGATGAAGGGATGGATGATGGAGTGGCTTATGGAGTGTGCAAGAATATAATAGGGAATAATGAAGAGAAATCACTCCTCTGGATCCCAAAAACCATTTTTAATTGTTAACTTGCAAAATAGAAAAACACATAAATGCATAGGTATTTCTTCTTTTTCCTTTTCTTTCTTTTCTTTTTCTCTTTTTTTTTTCTTTTTTTTTCTTGAAGGCAAATGGGCTGCCTCCACAAAGTTTTTCAACTCAGAGGCCTGCCTTGGGTGCCTCAAAGAGGTTTTCACCCAAGGATCTTTTATTCTCTATTTTTCTCTGTTTTCTTTCTTTTTTCTTACTCCAGGACTGCTTCATGGAGGTTTTCAAACCTGGAGTTGCCTAGGGTTCCTCAAAGAGGTTTTCACCCATGCCTCTTTATTATTTTCCCTTTTTTCTTTTTTTTTTCTAGGAGTCACTGGAAACTATGGATTTTCCCATGGCATACACCTCCCTATTTATGGAATTTATAAATTCTACCCTAGATGGGGGCTTCTTGTAAACCTTGAGCCTGTAACCACTGACAAGTAGGGGAATTCCTTCCTCATCTATTGTTCTCATATGAACTATTCCATTGTCATAAAAAATTTCCACTTTGTAGGGTCTCAGCCATCTTGTCATCAGTTTTCCTTTGAAGTGCTTAGACCTTGAGTCATACAACAGCGCCCAATCTCCTTCTTGAAAGGTCTTTTTCTTAATTTTATTTTCATGTCATACCTTCCTTTGTAGGTGAATTACCTCTACGTGAAGGAGTACTTACATCCTGAACACATCCAATCCATATAGCTACAACAACCTCTCTTTTTGGTCATTTGATATATCTAGGTCTAACTCAGCTACCATCCTTAAGGTGTTGAATTCAAATTCAACTAAAAGTAGAGCTTTATTGCCATAGACTATGTCATAAGGAGTGAATCTTGTTTTCATTTTCCAAGTAGTGTTGTAGGACCAAGTAGCTTCTACCAATCTATATGCCCAATATTTCCTATTGATGCTCACAACCTTGGTGAGGATACTCTCCAAGGCCCTATTAATCACTCACACTTGGCCATTTTCCTGAGGGTGGTAGGCAGTAGAATTTTTATGCTTTATCTTGTGCCTCCTCAAAATATTCTCAATGAGTTGAGAAGTGAATTGTTCCCCCTAATCAGTAACTACTTCTCTGGGGTACCAAACTTGTAAAACACATTCTCCCTCAGAAATTCTGCTACTTTCTCCTCGATTGCTACCTTCATGGCTTTTGTTTCAGCCCACTTTGTCAGGTAGTTAGTGCAGAATCTGATATACTTTTTCTGTCCATATGGTGGATCAATAGGTCCAATGAATTCCATGCCCCATTTTTCAAATGGCTCAAGAGCCACCTGAGGGTGCAAAGGCATATCATCCCTTTGTGTAGTTTTCCCCATCCTTTGGCATTTTTTGCACCTGCTAGTGTATCTTCTGGAATCCTGGTGAAGGGTAGGCCAATAGTATCATGCCTGCAAAACTTTGAAGGAAATCCATTTTGCATCAAATTGGCCTCCACAAGGGCTATCGTGACATGCAGAGAGGATATCAAAAAATTATCCCTCCCTTGCACATCTTCTGAGAATTTGGCCAGGGCCTAGCTTCAAAATGTTTCCCCCAATCCATGTGAAAGGGGCGCTTTTTCTGTTGATCTTGCTTTTCTCCTTGAATGAGAGATTAGGAGGGAAATTTTGAGCAACCAAGTAGTTAGCTATGTCAGAAAACCATGGTGAGAGTGTTGATATAGCAAAGATATGTTCATCTGGAAGCTGGTCATCCACCATTCCTTCTTCACCTGCAGATAGAGCTAACTTGGATAAAAAATCTGCAACAACATTTTCCTTTCCAGGTTTGTCAATAATGGTTAGGTCAAAATGTTGTAAAAGTAACAACCATCTAATTATACTAGAATTAACGTCTGGTTTTTCAGTAAATATTTTATGGTTTCATGGTCAGTGTGAACAAAGATCTGATACCTAGTGACATAATGTCTAAATTTTCTTAAAGCATGGACAATGGCTAACATCTCTTCTCTATGACAGTATAATTGAGTTCGTCCTTAGACAAGTTCTTATTGATGAAATAGATTGCATAAGGTAATTTTTCTTCTAAATGCCATAATGTTTCCCCCACAGCTTCGCCAAATGCATCTATGTGGATGTGGAAAGGAAGAGTCCAATTTGGACCTTGGAGAATGGGGCTAGTAGTTAACTTTCCCTTAATGAACTCAAAATCCTCTTGACAAATACTGGACCAAGTAATTAAGAATATTTGGCCAATAAACCAAATAGTGGTGAATCCATCTTACTGAAATCTTTGATGAATCTTCTATAATAGCCACCTAACCCTAAGAATCTCATGATACCTCTTTGCTTTTGAGGAGCAGATACCCTTTTGATAATAGTGATTTTTCTCGGGTCCACTTGTATTCCTTCTTGGGAGATTGAGTGTCCCAATAAAACTCCTACTATTTTCGATAATTCATAAATTTCTGGGCTCAGGGAGAGATGAATCTCAATGCATCTTCTCAGCAATTTTCCCAAATTCGAGAGAGCTTCCTGGAATTCGTCCCCATAGGGTGTGAAATAATCCATGTAGATTTCGAGTCATGGACTAGCTCAAAGAAAATGCTCAAGACAACTCTTTGGAAGGTAGTTGGGGCATTACGCAACCGAAAGTGTAGGACTCTGTAAGCGAAGGTACCCCAAGGGCAGGTGAAAGAGTCTTATCATGGTCTCCAGGGATGATTTGGATCTGGTTATACCCACTGTTGTGGATCATCTGCATATCCTTTTAATTTTATATTAAAAATACAAAAAGATCTGAAATTGAAATAAAAGCAAATATGTTAAAGTATTATAGTTTTATACTTTGGCATAAAAAGAAAATGTTTTTTCTGATGTATTAAATTTTAATTGTTTCAAACTTTTTACAAGTGGGTTTTATATCCAAAGATTAAAGGCCGATCAATTCAAAATGCGGAGAGTGTTGATATTAAAAGTATAAACTGGATGACCCAACCTGTGGGCACTAACAGCATGAGAGTTAATGGAAAGGGTGCCTCCGCAGTTGACTGGGTTGACTGCGGAGGCAATAGAGATCAACGGTGGACATCGACTGTGGGGTTACCAGCTGGAGTTCTCAGTCGTACCGCGAGACCCCCCGCAGTGACGTCATATTCCAAATGGAAAACAGTTGTTACTCATGTCAACTAACTCCAACGGTTAAGTGACACATTGCATATGGCATTTAATATGAAAGTCGCGCCACCTATTTGGGGATATTTTTCATTTTGTTTTCAAAATACTTTGCAGTTTGTTGCATTTCGACCTGTTGCATTCTTCCGTCACCTTTTTGTTTTCAGTCACCTTGCAAGAGTATCCCTTCAGCTCCTTTTCTAAATTATGGCTAAAAGGTCTTCTTTGTCTGGGTCATCGAGCCACATTCCTCTCATGGATAATGAGAGAGACATTCAAGATACTATGTCTTCAGTAATGCATCTTCCATTTTATCAACACGTTGTATTGAATAAGGATAATTCCCCTGTCTATTCTGCCATGATAAAAGTTGGAATCCTTTCTGCATGCATCCTGAAGACCCATTTGTTCCCAGAATTCATCTATTGTTTGGTTTCCCCAATGTATCCCGAAAAATGTTTTGTAATGAATTCCCAAGGGGAAAATGTTCTGCAGGTGTCTACCTAATTAATCCGCCAAGCCCTGTGTTTTCCTAAGTCTGAATCATCAGATCAATTTTCAGAAGATTCACTGATTAATTACTATGAAAGCCTTGCAAGAGAAGAATTTAGTCAATTTATGTTCGATTTGAAGCCTAATATGAAGCAGTTTCAGCCAGAGTGTGGAGAATTTACTATGGGAGATTTCGACGAAGAGACTCGGCTTGTGTTGAGCATTATTGCTAAAATCTTGGGCAAATAATACGACGTCACAGTGGACAAGTCAGTCCTAGGAATGTTCGTCATGATGATGAAGCTAGGAATGGTCCTGGATATTCCATCCTTTTGACAAGAAGTAATCAACTCACAGTTGATGAGTCTTTCACTAACAGGTTCTTTTAAATTTCCCTCACTGATTTTCTGCTTATTTTTATATCAAAATGTTGAGGAATTCATGTAGTTAGGTCTAAATATAATGGACGCAAACAAGCATAGATAGTCAGTTATATTCTGGACAGATATAATTAGAAGGGAACAAAATGAAGAGGGGTTATATGATTTTTCTAGTCATTATATTCCCATTGCATATAAAATATTGAATGGAGTTCATCCTTCTTGTTTCTTACCTAAATCCTAGAAGTTTCTACATTTAGGAACTAGCTGTAAGTTTGGGGACTAGCTTGTATTTGAAGAATATTCTGAAATAAGGTTGTATGGAGCAAATGTTGAACCTTACAGGCTCCCAACGTTTTTACCAATGAGGCTCTTCGCCTTAGAATTTATCAGATAGAGCCTGAATGTTGATCAGGTGCACTTTGTTCCTATGAAGAAAGGTCATATGTATAAATTTCCTGTGAGTTTAGGACCTTTCATAGTTAATATGAGGCAGGCGTTTGAGGAAGTAACAAAATTATTGGAGGAAAGACAAATGTTACTAGGAGAAAAATGGGCTTATGATCCCCATGGTATAATTTCACAGAGAAGAATTGAGAACGGATACTCAACTTTCATTCATGAAAGTAGACCTAAGCAAGAAAAGGTAGAAAACACAGGTAAAATAATTTCAGTGAATACAAGCATTCAAACTCCTGTTATAACTAAGAAAACAAATAAAAGAGGTAAAGAAGTTGTTATTGACTTGGATGATGAGGCACCAAGAGGTGAGAAAAGGAAAAATTTGTTGAGGATCATTCCTCTAATTCACCTGGTTTTTCATTGCATTTGGGTGAATATCAGAATGCTCCCTCTTCCCCTGGAGTTCATGAATCCTCTCATGAACAAGTACCCTTAATCAAATAGGTGTTTTCACAAATTGAAGAGAGAAATCAGAAAATGAAGGCCAGCATGGAGGCCCAAGCAGAACATTAGGTTACTACTGATCAGACAAGGCTGTTGAATGTAATGGATCTTGAAAAAGATCAATTTAGGATTGCTCTATCACATCCCATAGGAATGTCAATTGTGTCTTCAAACAGTTTTAATACTGTAAATGTGACTATGGATGTTAAAAATATTCCACTAATGGACAAAATGAATTTGCATATGCAAACAGGACAATTGATTGTTAACAACCTCACAAAGACAAATGCAATGGCAGTTAAAGCTGAAAACATGTTAGGGAAAGTTATTAAGCAGCTGAAGTCAGAAAAGGCTAATTCAAGAGCCTTGACAGTTCAAAATGAAGAGTTGAAGAAGATTATTATTAAGATTGGTGTAGACCCTAGTGACAAGTCTGCTATGCAGAAATTCATGCAAGATGCTGAGGCAGGGATTTCTACATTAAGGAAGAAATTGAAATTTCCTTTTGGTGAGCATTCAATGGCTTCAGAAGTTGCAGAGGTAGAGAAATAAAAAGAAGAGTAGTTGGAACAACTCATGAAGAAGTATGAAGAACTTTCCAAAGTAAAACAAACTTCAATTTCATTACAAAATCATATTGATAATCATAATTGTACCTTTGTTTTTCCTACAGGTGATGAAGACCCACAAACACAAATTATTCAATTAAATACTGAGTTGAAAATGGCTGAAAGGGATAGAAAGAAAGCTCAGACAAATCTAGAGACTGTAGAAAAATTGATGAAGTTCCTAGAAAATGAAGCAAATAAAAATAGAATTGATTTCCGAAATGCTAAAGCTGAGATCAAGAATCTCAAGGAAAGAATGAAAGGAAATATTTCACTGATACAAGCTAAAGATATCATTTGGACTGATATCATTTCATAAATGAAATCCAATTGGTGTTTCATGATGATAATTGCAAAAGAAAAAGCTCTTATTGTGGAATGTGAAGAGACAATTATGTCTGATAAGAAAAAATGGATTAACAGGGCCATTTGGGCCAAAAGATTTATTGATTTTATCAATTCTAAATCAGATCAGGAGTTAGAGGAGAATGATATGCAAGACAGAATGTTATATGCAGTGGAAATTAACAAAATTATTATCAAGAATGATCTCAGAAAGGCTATAGAAAAGAAACTTATAGAAATCAAAGAAGCAGTAAGTCAATTTGACAAAGAATTTGATAAAATAACAAGGGTAGGCTTGTCATCATGTTGGGGAGCTAAAGGAAACCTTTTTCCACGGAGTTCTTATGAGAATTCAATGGTGATGACAAAAAGAAAGATTGATAACAGGTATGAAAAGACTCAGGTGCTCAAGGGAGAGACAAAGGTCAAATTTTTGCAGAGACATTTTCAACTCTTATGGATGGTAAAAACCTTTTTCTCTGAAAGGCCTTCTTATGACCGAATTACTGCATTCAGATTGGAATATCACAATCTGACACATTCATCTAAAATGAAGGTAGAAATATGGAAAAGGTGCAGAGCTTGGACAATTGACCTACCAAAGGGATCAGTAACAAAGAAAGACAAATCAGTCGATTAAGAAAAAGAAGCCACGTCATCAGCAATTCCTATAGATTAAGATATTTACTTTATGTTATTTTCTGAAGTCAATTTAATTGTAAAAACACATTTTCAAGGCATGTAATAGATAGCTTTCGAATTCATGAAGTAGCTTTGGTAGTTAGAATTGGTTACAGCAGTTCCAAACTACTTTTTACTGTATTTAATGTAATTTTTAAGGGGAAGGAAGGTTCCGAGTTTTGGATCTCCTGGAAAAATATTTTTGTACTCAAAGATTCAAAGATTAATGAATGAGTAAGAAATTTTTTGGCATTTTGTTTATGTTGAAATGTATTCCAGTTTTCATTATGTATTTCCTTCTATGAATAAAACAAGGTTATGAGCAGCAGGTCTCTTCTTACTTCTATGTATAAGAGTTAAAAACCTTAATTGGCGCTCCTTTGTTTTAACTATTTCTTTCACATGTTTCTTCCGGAGTTTGGAATGTATTTTCTGTATAAAGCAGCATATCAGTTTGGACTTCTTCCTACATTTTCTTCCAGTCATTTCGTTCAACATTAATAGATGGTAGCATTGTGAAGCATTCATAATATTTGATATTTAAGGGTGTGATTATAAATACTTGAGGGTTAATAAAAAAGAGACATAATTTTTTTTGAAATAACTATAAAATGTCTTAAGCATTGATTCCTTATCACAGCTAAGGGGTTTTCTCTTAAGGTACAACATTAATTGGCGTCGTTGCCGGGGACCGAAGATTCGAAGTTTTCCCTAGGTTTTGTTTGTATTTCCTCTGGTTGTTTAAAGAGGAGGAAATACTAAGCTATTCTTCTTTAAAATAATTCTAGCTCCTAAGAGGCCTCACACAAGGTCAGATACCTCTCAGCAAAAAGCTCCTCTTTTGTCTGATCCAGAAAAGCTAGTTTCAAAGAAGGGTCAGAAAGCAAAAATATTTTCTACACCTAATGCCACACTGCTTGCACCAGGCAGTAGTTCACATACTTTTTCATCCAAGGATATTTCTCAGAAACTCATTTTCCTGAAAAAAGAATCCTCACCTTCACCCATTCATTTCCAAGAACCAACATTATAAGAACAATCTTTTGAGTTTGTATCATTTCCTCTTACAAAAAATCAACCTCATACAGTTTCCAGTTCTTCTGCTATTGTTCATATACCTATCCCTATATCAGTTTTTCCACCTCATTCATCCCCACCTACAACTGGTATCCATTTTACCCCCGCTCAAGGAGCAGTCAATCAGGGCATAAACATGGCAGCCCATACTTTCTTGATGAATAGATATGCACCATTGAATCTACCCCAGCCAAGGAATGAAATGCCTCAGGAGTATCTCAAGTTGCTCCCTAGATTTACTGGTGAAGATGAAATAACTGCAGAAAAACACTTGCCCTTGTTCTGCACATTTTCTGAAAATTTTAATGTAGAACATCTTGACGTAGTAATGAGACTTTTTGTATAGCCTCTAAGTGGAGAGGCAAGAAAATGGTTTAAAGGATTATCCAATGGTTCAATCAATGATTGGGATGAATTAGAAAGACAATTCATCTAGAGATGGGGTGAGAAAAGAAACCATGGTTATTCTTTAACAGAATTTAATGCTATAAAGAAAAAATCAAATGAAAGCATGTGATTTTGTCAAAAGATTTAATAAGTTGTACAATAGTTTGCCTGTGGAAATGAAACATCCTCCTATTGGAGCAAGGGTTGTTTTTGCTAGAGCATTTGAGCTGGATTTTATTTTTACATTGAGAGAAAGAAGATCCCCCACTCTTGAACAAATTCAAACTGATGCCTTAGAGATTGAGGAAAATATGTCTGATGCTGGGAAAGTTCAAGATAAATAAGGAACGTCATCTCAATATCAGAGGATCGATGATATGACTAAGGTCATAAAAAAATTTCTAAAAAATTAGTAAATATGGAAATAGACAACAATAAAATTGAAAAACAAAACAGAGGGGTTTTCAATCCTAGTTCAGAAAATAGCCCCTGCATATTTTACAAAGAGAAATAAGGGATCAAGATCAAGTGCAAGCTCCTTTATATATAGAGGCAGCACCATCACGTTCTGTTGATGATAATGAAAAGGAAGATGAAGATCGAATTTCTGTTGTGTATATGGAGGATAGCAAAACAAAAGAGGACATTGAAGAAGAATATAAAGAGGAAACTAAAGAAACTGATATCTCATTTGATCAAGAAGAAATGGACAATTACTGAAAACAGTTTACTAATTTTATGCAATCAGAGTTGCATAAGAAATATGATTTAAGGTCAAAAAAGAGATTGAGAACTCAAGATGATGAAGAGAAAGAATCAGAATCAGTACCTACTCCAATGGCGACTCCACTACAAAAAAACCAAATTAAAAAATTAGACAAGGGAAAACAGCCCATGAATCAAGAAATAGAAAAAGAAAAATAGCAAGCTGATGCTTCCCAAATAAAACATAATGATCCTAATATGTTGGAGAAGATTGTTACTGTTTCTGATCAAACTGCAAATTCAAACAGAAACCAAGAAGAACCTGAAAAGCTGACAAAACAAAATCAAACTTTCAGTTTGTCAAAAGAGTTAGAAAAAGTGAAGATTCAAATACCACTTCTTGAGTTGGTCAAAACACCTAGTTATAAGAAGGAAATTGCAGAGTTTATTAATTTATCTCAGTCTGACGAGGTGGGTGATATAGTGAACCTGCAAGAGGAGAAACCAGTGGTTACTTTTGGACCTCATGTTGAAGAGGTAGATTCTTTTGTTCCACCTTTTCATATATCAGTTATGTTGCATGATTTCATTTTACATAATTTAATGCTAAATTCTGGTGCACCACATAATCTAATGCCACTGTCTATGATGAAAGAGTTAAATTTGCAAATTACCAAGCCATATAGAGACCTTTATTCCTTTGATTCAAAAAGGGTGAAGTGTGTGGATCTTATCAAAGATATGGTTGTTTCCTTAGCTCAAATTCCAGCTACGAGTATTATGAAGGATGTGGTAGTAGCAGACTTTCCAACTAGATTTGGTATGTTGTTGTCCAGATCTTGGGGGGGGGGGGGGAACTTGGAGGGGTTTTGAAATTGGATTTCACATATGCCATCATTCCTTTTTTTAATGGGGAGGAAAGGAGGTTATACAGAGAAACCAGATATTTGAAAACTACTACCAAGAAAGATGCAGGTAATTCCTTCATTTATGGTCAAGAGAAGGAGGATCTCTCTTGTTTCATGTTGCATGAAGATGTAGAATTTGCTGAATATTCACAAAGGCAACTCCCTTCATCTAGTATACATAAGGAGCTGCATTCAAATAAGCTTTGGAAGGTTATTTCGATGGTACATTTTCTAAGGAGGGCACAGGAGCTGGATTCATATTTGTATCACCTGAAGGTAACCTTCTACCTTTTTCTTTCAAACTGGAATTTGAATCCACTAATAATGTAGTTGACTATGAAGCATTCATTTTAAGTCTGCAAACAGCTAAACAGATTGGAATTCAGTCTATCTCTATTTTTGGTGATTCTAAATTGATCATAAGGCAAATTAAAAATTGGTGTCAGACTAAGCATCCCAGATTAAGGTCCTATAGAAATGAGGTATGGGATCTAGTTGAAAATTGTTTTGAGGCCTTTAATTTACAATTTATTCCAAGAGAAGAGAATAGAATGGCAGATTCGTTAGCAGTTGCAACCAGTACATTCAAACCACCAATCAATCCAAGGTTGAGATATGAGATTGAGTTGAGACACAGGCCTTCAATTCCTGATAATGTAAAGCATTGGCAGGTCTTTTAGGATGATGAGCAGATTAACCAATTCTTGACGATGATTGGGAATTTTGAAGATATTCAAATTGATCTAGAAGTGGATGAAAGTGATTAAGGTGAAATGTCTAAAAATATGAAATAGGCAATTGGAAACCAGAAGATAATTCTGTTGAAAGATAATATTTTTCCCAGAGGTTTGGTACCTCTTGAAAGATTGTTTGATGCTAACGATGTGGCACTAAACCAGAAAAAGGTATCCCAAGATGGAGAAATGGAGGACTGTAATTTAGGAACTCAACATGAGCCTAAAATAGTCAAATTGTTCAAAGGAGTTCCAAAGGAATACAAAGAGAGGTATGTAGATATTTTCAAGCAGTTTACGGATGTATTTACATGGTCATATGAAGATCTGAAAACTTATGATAAAAGTATTATTCAGCATAAAATTCCATTGAAAGATGGTATTAAGCCTCATAGACAGAAGCTCATACAAATTAACCCATTATTGTTGGTTCCAATTGAAAAAGAGGTAAAGAAACTTTTGCAAGCAAAGATTATAGTTCCTCTCAGATATTCAGATTGGGTTTCCAATATTGTACTGGTCAGGAAGAAAAATGGAGAGATAAGATTATGTGTAGATTTTAGAAACTTGAACAGAGCTTCACTGAAGGATAATTATCCTTTGCCAAAGATGGAATTTGTCTTGCAGAAAGTAACTGGAGCATACAGGTTATCCATGGTTGATGGTTTTTCCAGGTATAATCAAGTTGTTGTGGAGAAGGAAGATCAAAATAAAACTCCTTTCACTGCACCCTAGGGAACATTCATGTATGCCAGGATGCCATTCGGCCTCATGAATGCAGGAGATACTTTCCAAAGGGTAATAGATATTGCGTTTGTAGGGGACAAATTTGTAGTTATTTATCTTGATGATGTATAATTTTTTCAAGTTCTAATGATGAACACCTACAACATTTGCAGAAAGCCTTTTTAAAATGCAGGAAATATGGATTATCATTGAATCCTAAAAAATCCTTGTTTTCTCTAGAAGAAGGAAAATTGATGGGCCATATAGTTTCAAAGAAAGGAGTGAAGATTGATCCAGCAAGGGTTGAAGCCATATAGACAATTCCACTGCCTTGAAGTAAGAAGGATATTCAAAGATTTCTTGGAAAAATTAATTTTCTGAGAACATTTGTTCCAAATTATGTTGAGATTGTCAGGAAAATAACAGATATGTTGAAAAAAGATGTTGAAGTAAAGTGGGACAAAGATGTAAGGGAATATTTTGGAATAATTAAATAATCTCTCCATGAAGCTCCTTTTTTAATCAGTTCGGATTATTTGAAGCCATTTCAAATTTTCTCATTTGCATCTTCCTCTACAATTGTTGTTGTGCTACTACAAAAAAATGAGGAAGGAAGTGAGCAGCCTGTAGCGTTTTTTAGCAAAGTGCTTAGAGATGTAGAACTGAAGTATAATATCTTGGAGAAACAAGTATATTCTTTGGTTAAATCATTGAAGGCTTTCAGAACTTATATACTTCATTCTAAAATTGTAGCATATGTGCCTAATTCTACTATAAAGGATGTATTAGTATAGAGTGATGTTGAAGGGAAAAGAGGAAAATGGATTGCTAAAATCCAAGAATATGATTTGGATATCAAACCAACAAAGCTAGTCAAAGGATTGGGACTAGCTAAATTTCTAACAGAATCTAATTTCCAAGCTTTGGGAATCAGTTTACTTGCACCTGTAGAAGAAGTCACTGAAGAAGCAAATCACATTCAGACAAAAGCAGCAATTAAATATAAATTCCTCTGTTCAAACTAGTACAAAGATATTATTCATTATTTGTGTTTGCTTTCTTGTCCACCTTTAATTAACAGAGCTAGGTACAGAGCCTTGAAACTTAAAGCTCAACCTTATGTTATAATTGAAGCTAAATTGTATTGGAAAGATCCTGCTGTTGTGTTTTTGTTGTGTCTAACAAAAGAGGAAACCATAGAAGTGATTAAAGAGTATCATGAGTGCTTGTGTGGAGGTCATTATAGTTGGAAAGTAACTGCTCATAAGATTCTTAAATCAGGTTTTTATTGGCCCTCTTTATTTGTGGATGTATACAGAACTGTTAGAAGTTTTCAAAAATGCCAGTTGTTTTCAGAAAATAAAATGTTAGCTCCTTTACCTCTTCTTCCTATCTTTGTTGAAGAACCCTTCATACAATGGGGATTGGATTTCATTAGAGAAATCAATCCACCATCAAGTGGGCAATTTAAATGGATTTTGATTGCAACTAATTATTTTACAAAATGGGTAGAGGTAGTCCCTTCCAGAAGAGAAAATGATTTGGTTGTAATGAAATTTTTGGAGGAAAATATTTTTAGCAGATTTGGATGTCTAATGAAGATTGTGACAGATAACGCTCAAGTTTTCAACTTAGTTAGGTTTATAAACTTCTTTCAAACTTATAATTTGATATTGTCCCATTCTACAGCATATCACCCCCAAGGAAATGGATTAGCATAATCCTCTAATAAAACATTGGTGAAAATCTTGAAGAAGACAATAAATGAGAACCAAAAGAATTGGGATTCAAAGCTGGTCTTTGCTTTATGGGCAGTGAGGATGACTACTAGTAGATCCAATGGTAAGTCACCTTATGAATTAGTATATGGTACCCAGGCATTGTTTCCCACTCAGTTAGTAAGGCTAGTAATATCTTTCCTTCAAGATGCTCAGGAGGAACCTAATGCCTTGATTAGAAGAATGAATAAAGTGATGGAATTGAGTGAAAGCATAAATAAGGTTAGAGACAATTTGGTCACTTATCAGGAGAAAATGAAGTCCATTTTCAACAGGAAAGCAAGACAAATCATGTTTCAAAATGGAGATTTGGTACGGAGATGGGATACAAGAAAAGAGGATAAAGGGAAGCATGGAAAATTTGATCCTTTATGGCATGGTCCATATAAAATCATTGAAGATAGAACAAATAACACTTTCATGCTAGAAAGTCTTGACGGAGAAGCAATAGAACTACCTGTTAATGGGTAGTATTTGAAAAACTATTTCTACCACTAGAAGCAGTTATTTCATCATTGTACATATCTGATTTTCTATCATTGTATATTTCTCATTAAGAAAATTTTGACTCCATGCCCGAAGTGAAGGCACTGATCTGTAGGTTCTTACTGTTTCGTGGCAAAAAACACTATCCCCGGGTGGAGCTAGATGTTGTGGATCATCTGCATATCCTTTTAATTTTATATTAAAAATACAAAAAAATCTGAAATTGAAATAAAATAAAATATATTAAAGTTTTATAGTTTTATACTTTGGCATAAAAAGAAAATGTTTTTTTCTGATGTATTAAAGTTTAATTGTTTCAAACTTTATACAAGTGGGTTTTATATCCAAATATTAAAGGTCAATCAATTCAAAAGGCGGAGAGTGTTGATATTAAAAGTATAAACCAGATGACCCAACCCACGGGCACTAATAGCACGAGAGTTAACGGAAAGGGTGCCTCCATAGTTGATTTGGTTGACTACGGAGGCAATAGAGATCAACGGTGGATATCGACTGCGGGGGCACCAGCCGGAGTTCTCAGTCATACCCCGAGACCCCCCACAGTGACATCATACTCTGAATGGAAAAAAGTTGTTACTCATGTCAAATCAATCCAACGGTTAAGTGACACGTTGTGTATGGAATTTAATACGAAAGCCACGCTACCTATTTGGGGGTATTTTTCATTTTGTTTTCAAAATGCTTTGCAGTTTGTTGCATTTCGACCAGTTGCATTCTTCCATCACCTTTCTGTTTTTAGACACCTTGTAAGAGTATCCCTTCAACTCCTTTTCTAAATTATGGCTAAAAGTTCTTCTTTGTCTGGGTCATCGAGCCACATTCCTTTCATGGATAATGAGAGAGAAATTCAAGATATTGTGTCTTCAGTAACGCATCTTC
Source organism: Pinus albicaulis (assembly GCA_034641835.2). Lineage (NCBI taxonomy): Eukaryota > Viridiplantae > Streptophyta > Pinopsida > Pinales > Pinaceae > Pinus > Pinus albicaulis. Next base: position 1,771,692,417 of record CM076578.1, on the reverse strand, counting down.
CATTTTATCAACATGTTGTATTGAATAAAGATAATTCCCCTGTCTATTCCACCATGATAAAAGCTGGAATCCTTTCTGCATGCATCCCGAAGACCCATTTGTTCCCAAATTTCATCTATTGGTTGGTTTCCTCAATGTATCCCGGAAAATGTTTCGTAATGAATTCCCAAGGGGGAAGTGTTCAGCATGTGTCTACCCAATTAATCTGCCAAGCCCTGTGTTTTCTTGAGTCCAAATAATCAGTTCAATTTTGAGAAGATTCATTGATTAATTGCTATGAAATCCTTGCAGGAGAAGAATCCAGTCAATTTATGTTCCATTTGAAGCCTAATATGAAGCAATTTCAGCCAGAGTGTGGAGAATTTACTATGGGAGTTTTCGATGAAGAGACCCTGCCTGTGTTGATCATTATTGCTAAAATATTGGTCAAAGAAGACAACGTCACAGTGGACAAGTCAGTCCTGGGAATGTTCGCCATGATGATGAAGCCAGGAATGGTCCTGGATATTCCATCCTTTTGGAAAGAAGTAGTCAACTCACAGTTGATGAGTCTTTCACTAACAAGTTCTTTTAAATTTCCCTCACTGATTGTCTACTTATTTTTATATCAGAATGTTGAGGAATTCATGCAGTTAGGTCTAAATATAATGGATGCAAACAAGAATAGAAAGTCAGTTATATTCTGGACAAATATAATCAGAAGGGAACAAAATGAAGAGAGGTTATTTGATTTTTCTAGTCAGTATATGCCCATTGCATATAAAATATTAAATGGATTTCATCCTTCTTGTTTCTTTCCTAAAGCCCACGAGTTTCTACATTTAGGAACTAGCTATAAGTTTGGGGACTGGTTTGTATTTGAAGAATATTTTTAAATAAGGTTGTATGGAGCAAATGTTAAACCTTACAGGCTCCCAACATTTTTACCAATGAGGCTCTTCACCTTAGAATTTATCAGATAGAGCCTGAATGTTGATCAGGTGCACTTTGTTCCTATGAATAATGGTCATATATATAAATTTCCTATGAGTGTGGGACCTTTCATAGTTAATATGAGGTAGGCATTTGAGGAAGTAACAAAATTATTGGAGGAAACACATATGTTACTAGGAGAAAAATGGGATTATGATCCCCATGGTATAATTTCATAGAGAAGAATTGAGAACGAATACTCATCTTTCATTCATGAAAGTAGACCTGAGCAAGAAAAGGTAGAAAAAAAAGGTGAAATAAGTTCAGTGAATACAGGCATTCAAACTCCTGTTATAACTGAGAAAACAAATAAAAGAGGTAAAGAAGTTGTTATTGACATGGATGATGAGGCACCGAGAGGTGAGGAAAGGACAAAATTTGCTGAGGATCATTCCTCTAATTCACCTGGTTTTTCCTTGCATTTTTGTGAAGAGAAGAATGCTCCCTCTTCCCCTGGAGGTCATGAATCCTCTCATGAACAAGTACCCTTAATCAAACAGGTTTTTTCGCAAATTGAAGAGAGAAATCAGAAAATGAAGGCTAGCATGGAGGCCCAAGCAGAACATCATGTTACTATTGATCAGACAAGGTCGTTGACTGTAATGGATCTTGAAAAAGATCAATTTAGGATTGCTCTATCACATCCCACAGGAATGTCAATTAGGTCTTCAAATAGTTTTAATACTGTAAATGTGACTATGGATGTTAAAAATATTCCACTAATGGACAAAATGAATTTGCATATGCAGACAGGACAATTAATTGTTAACAACCTCACAAAGACAAATGTAATGGCAGTTGAAGCTGAAAACATGTTAGGGAAATTTATTAAGCAGCTGAAGTTCGAAAAGGCTAATTCAAGATCCTTGACAGTTCAAAATGAAGAGTTGAAGAAGATTATTATTAAGATTGGTGTAGACCCTAGTGACAAGTCTTCTATGCAGAAATTCATGCAAAGTGCTAAGGCAGAGATTTCTACATTAAGGAAGAAATTGAAATTTCCTTCTGGTGAACATTCAATGGCTTCAGAAGTTGCAAAGGTAGAGAAATAAAAATAAGAGTTGTTGCAACAACTCATGAAGAAGTATGAAGAACTTTCCAAAGTAAAACAGACTTCAATTTCATTACAAAATCATATTGATAATCATAACTGTACCCTTGTTTTTCCTACAGGTGATGAAAACCCACAAACATAAATTATTCAATTAAATATTGAGTTGCAGATGGCTGAAAGGGATAGAAATAAAGCTCAAACAGATCTAGATACTGCAGCAAAATTGATGAAGGTCCTAGAAAATGAAGCAAATAAATACAGAATCGATTTCTAAAATGCTGAAGTTGAGATCAAGAATATCAAAGAAAGAATGAAAGGCAATCTATCACTAATACAAGCTAAAGATATCATTTGAAATGATATCATTTCAAAAATGAAATCCAATTGGTGTTTCATGATGATAATTGCAAAATAAAAAGCTCTTATTGTGGAATGTGAAGAGCCAATTATGTCTAATAAGAAAAAAGGGAATAACAGGGCCATTTGGGCCAAAATATTTATTGATTTTATCAATTCTAAATCAAATCAGGAGTTAGAGGAGAATGATATGTAGAACAGAATTTTATATGCAGTGGAAATTAACAAAATCATTATCAAGAATGATCTCAGAAAGGCTGCAGAAAAGAAACTTATAGAAATCAAAGAAGCAGTAAGTCAATTTGACAAAGCATTTGATAAAATAATAAGGGTAGGCTTGCCATCATGTTGGGGAGCTGAAGGAAACCTTTTTCCATGGAGTTCTTATGAGAATTCATTGGTGATGACAAAAATCAAGATTGATAACAGGTATGAAAAGACTCAAGTGCTCAAGGGAGAGGCAATGGTGAACTTTTTGCAGAGACATTTTCAACTCTTATGGATGGTAAAAACCCTTTTCTCTAAAAGGCCTTCTTATAACCGAATTACTGCATTCAAATTGGAATATCAAAATTTGACACATTCATCTAAAATGAAGGTAGAAATATGGAAAAAGTGCAGAGCTCGGACAATTGACCTCCCAAAGGGATCAGTGACAAATAAAGAAAAATCAGTCGATCAAGAAAAACAAGCCACGTCATCAGAAATTCCTATAGATTAGGATATTTACTTTATGTTATTTTCTGAAGTCAATGTAATTGTAAAAAGACATTTTCAAGGCATGTAATAGACAACCTTTGAAGTCATGAAGTAGTTTTGGTAGTTAGAATTGGTTATAGCAGTTCCAAACTGATTTTTACTATATTTAATGTAATTTTCAAGGGGAAGGAAGGTTCCGAGGTTTGGACCTCCTAGACAAATATTTTTGTACTCAAATATTCAAAGATTAATGAATGAGTAAGCAAGTTTTTGGCATTTTGTTTATGTTGAAATGTATTCCAGTTTTCATTATGTATTTCCTTCTATGAATAAAACAAGGTTATGAGCAGCAGATCTCTTCTTACTTATGTGTATAAGATTTAAAAACATTAATTGGCACTCCTTTGTTTTAACTATTTCTTTCACATGTTTCTTCCGAAGTTTGGAATGGTATTTGTTGTATAAAGCAGCATATCAGTTTGGACTTCTTCCTACATTTTCTTCCAGTCATTTCGTTCAACATTAACAGATGGTAGCATTGTGAAGCATTCATAATATTTGATATTTAAGGGTGTGATTATAAATACTTGAGGGTTAATAAAATAGAGACATAAAAAATTGTGACATAATTATGAAATGTCTTAAGCATTGATTCCTTATCACAGCTAAGGGATTGTCTCTTAAGGTACAACACCAATTAAACCGATATAAGAAGGAAAAGAACTTGTTTCCTGCAAGGCCATATAGGAATCAGTTTATAAAGGGAAAATGGAAATGGTCCTTCTTGGTACCTTTGTTAATCTCCTTATAATCAACACAAATTCTCCATTTTCCATTCTTATTTGGGACTAGGACAAGAGGAGATACCCACTCACTATCTGATATAGGATAAATGAAACCTACATCTAACAATTTATGCAGCTCTTCCTTGACTATGTCCTTTAGAGTTGGTTCCATCCTTATTTGGGGTTGTCTCATAGGCTTTCATCCTTCTTTGATGTAAATATGATGTTTGCATACTTAAGGATGCACCCCTTTCATTTCCTTGTAATCCCAAGAAAATGCAAATAGGTTTTCTTTTAAAAGCTAGCATAGTTGCTTTTCTTCTTCATTTAAGAGGTTTGAGTTTTTTTTAAGAGATCTGGATGGGCCAAACTCAACAGCCTTGGTGGTTTCAGAGGTTGAATCAACTGAGTGCAATTCCATCCAAGGTTGGCTTTCAGATTTTTTGACTACGTTTTCAAGTGGACTATTAGTGGGGGACTGGTTTTGAATGGCATGGTCGATGAGTTTTTCTTCATCAAGTTTCCCCCCTCTAAGAACAACATCTATGGTACAAATGGGGGTAGTGTTATATACCTCATTTTCTTCATCCTCCAACCATATAGGTAGATCACGATCAATGTAATTCTAGGTTGGAGGATATAATATCAAATGTTTAGACAAGTGCCCATTTTTAATAGGCATGTTATGGCTCGACAGTTGATATAAGCATCTGCAGTGGCTAACCAGGGTCTCCCTAAGATGAGAGGATATCCATTGAACTTGGTTTTTGGTTTCAGATTTAGAAAATCTATAGGATACTCCCAAGAGTCAATTGAAACCATAACATCCTCAAAAATTCCTTATGGGGTTACTATGGATCGATCTGCAAGTTACAGAACTGTTGTGGTTTTCCTCAAAGTCCCTTGGAGGTTGAGTTTCAACATAGTTTCCTTGGTCATGACATTGATGGCAGCCCCTAGATCAATCAGAGTATTGGGGACTATGACACCATCTATATGCACACCTACAACTGGGTTTTCAGGGTCCAGGTACTTTTTAAATATCACCCTTCCCAAAATGAAGTCGGACATCTATCCTACTACATTGATGGTGGGGGTATCTTTCTTCTTAGTCCCAGGTTTCTTGAAGCACTTTTCCTTGATGAGCCTACTATAAATAGGGACATCCTTAATGGCATGGAGAAGTGGTATCTTTACACAAAATTTTTTCAACTCTCCCAGAAGTTCAGTCTCCTCTTGGGTGTGCTAACTAGAATGGGTCAAGCACTCAAGGAAAGGATGTTTTTGGATCTGAGTGTTCCTTATTACTTTTCCTCCTCAACCTCTACAGGTGGAGATGGAGGGTGGTTGTTTGGGAGTACTCTTCTCGACCTGAGATTAATCTCATGTATCTCCATAGCATAAGCTGGATAGGATGTCTCTCCACTATAAACCTATTGTTCTTGTCTGTTGTTCAAGTTTGGATTTGGATATGCAAGCATTTGAGGCAGCTTGGGTGGAGCATCATGAGTAAGTTGAGGTTGAGGTTGGGGTGGAGGCACTAGAGTAGGTGGTTGATTGTGTTGAGGCCTCTACCCATGGGAAGGATTTTTCCACTGAGGTTGTTGAGGAACATACTGATGAAATGGTTGGTTCACAAGATGAGGATGATATCGAGGGTTGTAAGGAAAGTAGGAGGTGTAGGCCAGGATGGAGGATTCGGGGTGTACCAAGGCTCCATGGATGCATTTTGATTATTATGATAGTAAGAGTAAGGTGCACCTTTCATACCCCATTGATATGACCTAGGGCATTGAGGCCTTATCTAGTTGATGAAACATAGTTTCTCTAGCCCTACATCCCCACCTTAATATACCACTTTAAGTTCAGGTAAGTAGGGACACTTTTTTATGGCATGATTATCCTGATTCTCCTCACAGACTAAGAAAACATCTATGAAACTTAGTGGACATTCATTTCTAGGGTGCTTTCTGGTACATCTAGGGAAAAATATAGCCAAATATCTTTTTTCTTCCTCTTGCTTCATTTTGACCTGAATTGTGTCCATTTGCAAAGAAAAGGTGTGCATCATGTCACCCTTGAAGTCCTCTAGCATATTTCCAATCTCATGTTTGACGGAGGTGGAAGAGGAAGGGGTCTTGGATCTACTTTGGCAAGCTCTTCCTTTCTTCCTGACTACCCTAAAATGGTTCCTAGAGATAGTTTTGATTGTTTCATAAGGCAGTTGGTAGATATAGCCTCCTGATAACATATTTAGGGTTTCCATCGCCTCCTCTCTGATCCCTCGAAGAAGTACTATTTTAAGTGATCCAGGAACAAGGGTACAGTTGGCTCTCTTATAGTTTAACTGAAACCTCTCTTCATATTCTTCTAAGGATTCATCAGGCCCTAGAGTCATCCTCAATATATCATCCTTAGTTTCCTTGGACCTATAGTAATATTTGGACTTGTTTTTGAATGCCTCTTGCATCTATCCCCAAGTAGTGATGTTGTTTCCAAGTAGACCCATTAACCAACGCAAGGTTGCATCATGAAGGGTGGATGGGAATAGCTTCATCTTATAATCATCTGAGGCATAGTCATGGGTCCTATAGACAACAGAAAATTCAAACATGAATGTGTTTGGAGCTTCCGAGGTAAGTCCATGAATGTGTGGAAGGGTTGAGGGACTATTGTTTTTCATCTTAGTTTCCTCATATTCCTCTCTAATGGGAAAGGCTTCTTGGGTTTCAATGTCAGCCATGGTTGAGATAGGTGAAGCAGGTTCCTCGGGTGAAACAAGATCTTCTTCTTCCCCAATAGGTTCTTCAAAATTTTCAGAAGGCTCACCTATGGTGTGTTCAACCTCACAGCCACTGAAGAAGACTGAAGGGTGGCTATGTGGTGATTGATGTGGGGGTTTTAGGTAAAAAAATTCCTTAAGTATCCCTACTCCTATGAGGCATGAAAATTATAATTTTTTTGTATTTTTTCAATATTTCTGAAACAACATGAAAAATGAAAGTAGAAAATAATTCTAAAACAAAATCAAAGCATCTGCTAGACACCTCCCTGACAACAGCGGGAAAAAGTGGTGATCCCTAGTATTTCACCAAGAATGTTGAAACTCCCAGAGGTTGTCCTACTTTACTTTATCAACCTGGGTTTCATACAAACTTGGAGGTGATAGTGCTATATACACAGTATATGCATTCTGCTCATGTCATCCTCTTCTGAGATTTACGAAAGGGTGCTACTTCTAGGGTTTCTAGGTGAAGTCTATCACACTTATGAAATTAGGCGTACGACTACAAATGATTCAAAGACATGGCACTATCAGCAATTACATAAATATACTACAGCAAACAAGTGCATCTAACTATTTTTCAATGAAATAAATATACTTATTAGACTATGATAAGAATTGAATAACAACCTAGGAATATTGCATGAAGTAAATTGTTGAATTGAAATGGCATAAAGGAAACTAATCTAATCACACTTTTCTGGGCCAAATAGCTAAACACACTCTACTTACCCTATGCTCTATCTATCATGATTTTATTCATGCAACTACACATGACCTACCTATGCTTGAAAATGTGTTGTTTTGCAGCTAGGAGAAGAAAGTGATAAGGTGGCTCATGGAAGGCTTGAACACATGGGGGCAAGGATGGAGGTGTATGAGTGGTTTTTACAGGTTTAGAATATGGTGATAGTAATTTATGGGCTTAAGGAGGGGCCCACAGGTGCTATTTCATGTGTTCCTACAGGTTTCCTGTAGTGCTATAGGAAAGTCCTGAATTGTTATAGGAAATAGCCTGAGGGAAATATAAGGCCAAAAATAGGTGGGAAAAGGGTAGGGAATGTGGTGTGAAGGTGTATTAGGATGAGTAAAATTTGGCCCACTCCTTGGCCAAGCTCAAAACCTCTTGGGAGGCATGTCTTTCACCCCTAGGGTTTTCTCACGATGTAGGGATGAAAAATCCGAAAACAGGGTTGATGGTGATTTTGATGAACAGATGGATGATGAAGGATGAGAGATGAAGCTGAAGGTGCTGGTGAATTTCTCCTTGGTTGTGCTACATGTACCTATGTTATCACTAAACTGAGGCTGATGGACTACTTCAATAGTCAATTTATATTAATTGTTTCAAACCAATTTTAGTTGGAACATAGCCTTTCCAACCTGAGAGGGCTCTCTCAAGGAAATATATGATATTCAATAGATGAGGCTTGGAAAAAAGATGGATAAATATGAATTTTTTTTTAATTTTTTTTATGCAGGTGAAGGATGTGAATAAATAGCTACCATTGTACATGGAGTCAGAGGGAACTCAATTACATGAAAAACATCTAACATGGAAGCTTAGGCATGTGTGTATTCTCATCAAAACACAACTTGAACAATAAACCATATGCCTATAGGAAATTAGAGTATGATTAAACATGAATTCCAAGTGATTACACATAAATCAAACTGAATAAACATCAAATAGATATATAATAGAAACACATTATGAATCTTAGGTATGATAGAAGTTTTTTGCAACTGTATTTTACTGACTAAAAAATATTACAAAAGTAGGTTGTAGTATGACATCAATAAACCCTTCTATAACTCTAAAAATCCTCTATTTATAGAGTATGGACTCATACAAATGATTTTCCACCTTGTTAGCTTCGAATTTATGCCTCATAAACCTATTTCAAATAGGATTACATCACTTTGATACTTCCTAGGGATATTTTCTTTTTAGCAAAGTTTGAATACAAGGCAAGAATATCAAAGAAAGAATGAAAGGTAATCTGTCACTAATACAATATAAATATATCATTTGGACTGATATCATTTCAGAAATGAAATCCAATTGGTGTTTCATGATGATGATTGCAAAAGAAAAAAGCTCTTATTGTGGAATGTGAAGAGCCAATTATGTCTAATAAGAAAAATGGGATTAACAGGGCCATTTGGGCCAAAAGATTTATTGATTTTATCAATTCTAAATCAGATCATGAGTTAGATGAGAATGATATGTAGGACAGAATGTTATATGCAGTGGAAATTAACAAAATGATTATCAAGAATGACCTCAGAAAGGCTGCAGAAAAGAAACATATAGAAATTAAAGAAGGAGTAAGTCAATTTGACAAAGCATTTGATAAAACAATAAGGGTAGGCTTGCCATCACGTTGGGGAGCTGAAGGAAACCTTTTGCCATGGAGTTCTTATGAGAATTCATTGGTGATGACAACAAGCAAGATTGATAACAGGTATGAAAAGACTCAGGTTCTCAAGGGAGAGGCAATGGTGAACTTTTTGCAGAGACATTTTCAACTCTTATGGATGGTAAAAACCCTTTTCTCTGAAAGGACTTCTTATGACCGAATTACTGCATTCAGATTTGAATATCAAAATTTGACACATTAATCTAAAATGAAGATAGAAAAATGGAAAAAGTGCAGAGCTTGGACAATTGACCTACCAAAGGGATCAGTAACAAATAAAGACAAATCAGTCGATCAAGAAAAAGAAGCCACGTCATCAGCAATTCCTATAGATTAGGATATTTACTTTATGTTATTTTTAGAAGTAAATGTAATTGTAAAAATAAATTTTCAGGGCATGTAATAGATAGCCTTCGAAGTCATGAAGTAGTTTTGGTAGTTAGAATTGGTTACAGCAGTTCCAAACTGCTTTTTACTGTATTTAATGTAATTTTCAAGGGGAAGGAAGGTTCCGAGTTTTGGACCTCCTGGAAAAATATTTTTGTACTCAAAGATTCAAAGATTAATGAATAAGAAAGTTTTTGGCATTTTGTTTATGTTGAAATGTATTCTAGTTTTCATTATGTATTTCCTTCTATGAATAAAACAAGGTTATGAGTAGCAGGTCTCTTCTTACTTATGTGTATAAGAGTTAAGAACCTTAATTGGCACTCCTTTGTTTTAACTATTTCTTTCACATGTTTCTTCTGGAGTTTGGAATGGTATTTTTTGTATAAAGCAGCATATCAGTTTGGACTTCTTCATACATTTTCTTCCAGTCATTTCGTTCAACATTAACAGATGGTAGCATTGTGAAGCATTCATAATATTTGATATTTAAGGGTGTGATTATAAATACTTGAGGGTTAATAAAATAGAGACATAAAAATTTGTGACATAATTATAAAATGTCTTAAGCATTGATTCCTTATCACAGCTAAGGGATTGTCTCTTAAGGTACAACACCCACTAAACCCATCTAAGAAGGAAAAGAACTTATTTCCTGCAAGGCCATCCAGGACTCAGTTTATAAAGGGAAAATGGAAATGGTCCTTCTTGGTACCTTTGTTAATCTCCTTATAATCAACACAAATTCTCCATTTTCCATTCTTATTCGGGACTAGGACAAGAGGAGATACCCACTTACTATCTGATATAGGATAAATGAAACCTACATCTAACAATTTCTACAGCTCTTCCTTGACTATGTCCTTTAGATTTGGTTCCATCCTTATTTGGGGTTTTCTCATAGGCTTTCATCCTTCTTTGATGTAAATATGATGTTTTCATACTTAAGGATGCACCCCTTTCATTTCCTTGTAATCCCGAGAAAATGCAAATAGGTTTTCTTTTAAAAGCTTGCATAGTTGCTTTTCTTCTTCATTTAAGAGGTTTGAGTTTTTTTTCAGAGATCTAGATGGGCCAAACTCAACAGCCTTGGTGGTTTCATAGGTTGAATCAACTGAGTGCAATTCCATCCAAGGTTGGCTTTCAGATTTTTTGACTAGGTTTTCAAGTGGACTGTTAGTGGGGGACTGGTTTTGAATGGCATGGTCGATGAGTTTGTCTTCATCAATCTTCCCCCCTCTAAGAACAAAATCTATGGTACAAATGGGGGTAGTGTTATATACCTTATTTTCTTCATCCTCCAACCATATAGGTAGATCACGATCAATGGAAGGCTAGGTTGGAGGATATAATATCAGATGTTTAGACAAGTTCCCATTTTTAATAGGCATGTTATGGCTCGACAGTTGATATAAGCATCTGCAGTGGCTAATCAGGGTCTCCCTAAGATGAGAGGATATCCATTGAACTTGGTTTTTGGTTTCAGATTTAGAAAATCTATAGGATACTCCCAAGAGTCAATTGAAACCATAACATCCTCAAAAATTCCTTCTGGGGTTACTATGGATCGATCTGCAAGTTGCAGAACTGTTGTGGTTTTCCTCAAAGTCCCTTGGATGTTGAGTTTCAACATAGTTTCCTTGGTTATGACATTGATGGCAGCCCCTAGATCAATCAGAGTATTGGGGACTATGACACCATCTATATGCACATCTACAACTGGGTTTTCAAGGTCCAGGTACTTTTGAAAGATCACCCTTCCCAAAATTAAGTCGGACATCTATCCTACTACATTGATGGTGGGGGTATCTTTCTTCTTAGTCCCAAGTTTCTTGAAGCACTTTTCCTTGATGAGCCTACTATAAATAGGGACATCCTTAATGGCATGGAGAAGTGGTATCTTTACACAAAATTTTTTCAACTCTCCCAGAAGTTCAGTCTCCTCTTGGGTGTGCTAACTAGAATGGGTCAAGCACTCAAGGAAAGGATGTTTTTGGATCTAAGTGTTCCTTATTACTTTTCCTCCTCAACCTCTACAGGTGGAGATGGAGGGTGGTTGTTTAGGAGTACTCTTCTCGACCTGAGATTAATCTCATGTATCTCCATAGCATAAGCTGGATAGCATGTCTCTCCACTATAAACCTATTGTTCTTGTCTGTTGTTCAAGTTTGGATTTGGATATGCAATCATTTGAGGCAGCTTGGGTGGAGCATCATGATTAAGTTGAGGTTGAGGTTGGGATGGAGGCACTAGAGTAGGTGGTTGATTGTGTTGAGGCCTCTACCCATGGGAAGGATTTTTCCACTGAGGTTGTTGAGGAACATACTAATGAAATGGTTGGTTCACAAGATGAGGATGATATGGAGGGTTTTAAGGAAAGTAGGAGGTGTAGGCCAGGATGGAGGAGTTGAGGTGTACCAAGACTCCATGGGTGCATTTTGATTATTGTAATAGAAAGAGTAAGGTGCACCTTTCATAACCCGTTGATATGACCTAGGGCATTGAGGCCTTATCTAGTTGATGAAACATAGTTGCTCTAGCCCTACATCCCCACCTTAATATACCACTTTAAGGTCAGGTAAGTAGGGACACTTGTTTATGGCATGATTCTCTTGATTATCCTCACAAACTAAGAAAAAATCTATGAAACTTAGTGGACATTCATTTCTAGGGTGCTTTCTGGTACATCTAGGGAAAAATATAGCCAAATCTCTTTTTTCTTCCTCTTGCTTCATTTTGACCTGCATTGTGTCCATTTGCAAAGAAAAGGTGTGCATCATGTCACTCTTGAAGTCCTCTAGCATATTTCCAATCTCATGTTTGATGGAGGTGGAAGAGGAAGGGGTCTTGGATCTACTTTGGCCAACTATTCCTTTCTTCCTGACTACCCTAGAATGGTTCCTGGAGATAGTTTTGAATGTTTCATAAGGCAGGTGGTAGACATAGCCTCCTGATAACATATTTAGGGTTTCCATCGCCTCCTCTCTGATCCCTCGAAGAAGTACTAGTTTAAGTGATCCAGGAACAAGAGTACAGTTGGCTCTCTTATAGTTTAACTTAAACCTCTCTTCATATTCTTCTAAGGATTCATCAGGCCCTAGAGTCATCCTCAATATATCATCCTTAGTTTCCTTGGACCTATAGTAATATTTGGACTTGTTTTTGAATTCCTCTTGCATCTGTCCCCAAGTAGTGATGTTGTTTCCAGGTAGACCCATGAACCAACGCAAGGTTGCATCATGAAGGGTGGATGGGAATAGCTTTATCTTATAATCATCTGAGGCATAGTCATGGGTCCTACAGACAATAGAAAATTCAAACATGAATGTGTCAGAATCTTCCGAGGTAAGTCCATGAAAGTGTGGAAGGGTTGAGGGACTATTTTTTTTCATCTTAGTTTCCTCATATTCCTCTCTAATGGGAAAGGCTTATTGGGTTTCAATGTCAGCCATGGTTGAGATAGGTGAAGCAGGTTCCTCAGGTGAAACAAGATCTTCTTCTTCCCCAATAGGTTCTTCAAAATTTTCAGAATGCTCACCTATGGTGTGTTCAACCTCACAGCCACTGAAGAAGACTGAAGGATGGCTATGTGGTGATTGATGTGGGGGTTTTACGTAAAAAAATTCCTTAAGTATCCCTACTCCTATGAGGCATGAAAATTATATTTTTTTTTATTTTTTCAATATTTCTGAAACAACATGAAAAAGGAAAGTAGAAAATAATTCTAAAACAAAATCAAAGCATCTGCTAGACACCTCCCTGACAACGGCGGGAAAAAGTGGTGAGCCCTAGTATTGCACCACGAATGTTGAAACTCCCAGAGGTTTTCCTACTTTACTTTATCAACCTGGGTTTCATACAAACTTGGAGGTGATAGTGCTATATACACAGTATATGCATTCTGCTCATGTCATCCTCTTTTGAGCTTTACGAAAGGGTGCTACTTCTAGGGTTTCTAGGTGAAGTCTGTCACACTTATGAAATTAGGCGTACGGCTACAAATGATTCAAAGCCATGGAACTATTAGAAATTACATAACTATACTATAGCAAACAAGTGCATCTAACTATTTTGTAATGAAATAAATATACTTATTAGACTATGATAAGAATTGAATAACAACCTAGGAATATTGCATGAAGTAAATTGCTGAATTTAAAAGGCATATAGGAAACTAATATAATCACACTTTTCTGGGCCAAATGGCTAAACACACTCTAATTACCCTATGCTCTATCTATCATGATTTTATTCATGCAACTACACATGACCTAAGTATGCTTGAAAATGTGTTGTTTTGCAGCTAGGAGAAGAAAGTGATAAGGTGGCTCATGGAAGGCTTGAACACATGGGGGCAAGGATGGAGGTGTATGAGTGGTTTTTACAGGTTTAGAATATGGTGATGGTAATTTATGGGCTTAAGGAGGGGCCCACAGGTTCTATTTCATGTGTTGCTACAGGTTTCCTGTAGTGCTATAGAGAAGTCCTGAATTGTTATAGGAAACAGCCTGAGGGAAATATGAGGCCAAAAATAGGTGGGAAAAGGGTAGGGAATGTGGTGTAAAGGTTTATTAGGATGAGTAAAATTTGGCCCACTCCTTGGCCAAGCTCAAAACCTCTTGGGAGGCATGTCTTTCACCCCTAGGGTTTTCTCACGATGTAGGGATGAAAAATCTGAAAACAGGGTTGATGGTGATTTTGATGAACAGAGGGATGATGAAGGATGAGAGATGAAGCTGAAGGTGCTGGTGAATTTCTCCTTGGTTGTGCTACATGTACCTATGTTATCACTAAACTGAGTTTGATGGATTGCTTCAAAATTCAATTTATATTAATTGTTTCAAACCACTTTTAGTTGGAACATAGCCTTTCCAACCTGAGAGGGCTCTCTCAAGGAAATATATGATATTCAATAGATGATGCTTGGAAAAAAGATGGATAAATATGAGTTTTTTTTTAGTTTTTTTTATGCAAGTGAATGATGTGAATAAATAGCTACCATTGTACATGGAGTCAGAGGGAACTCAATTACATGAAAAACATCTAACATGGAAGCTTAGGCATGTGTGTATTCTCATCAAAACACAACTTGAATAGTAAACCTATGCCTATAGGAAATTGGAGCATGATTAAACATGAATTCCAAGTGATTACATGTAAATAAAACTGAATAAACATCAAATAGATATATAATAGAAACACATTATGAATCTAAGGTTTGATAGAATTTGTTTGCAACTGTATATTACTGACTAAAAAATATTACAAAAGTAGGTTGTAGTATGACATCTATAAACCCTTCTCTAACTCTAAAAATCCTCTATTTATAGAGTGAGGACTCATACAAATGATTTTCCACCTTGCTAGCTTCGAATTTATGCCTCTTAAACCTATTTAAAATAGGATTACATCACTTTGATACTTCCTGGGGATATTTTCTGTTTAGCAGAGTTTGAATACAAAAAGGACTCTTATTTTATTAAATAGTTCAACAAAACCATTTAATAACCCTTATCAAATGCAACCAAATAATTTTATGAGTGTATTTTACTACTAATGTATCATTATGACACGTGAATACTGAGATGGAAGTCTTCCAAGTCGAATTTTACAATTTTTACATAAATCTGGTTAGTGAAAATTATGAAAAATAGGCCTCAAAGATGAGTGTATAATTTCCAAACCTTGATGGATTTGAAAAAAATGAGAGATTTTTTTGTATATTGGCTTGTGCAGAAGAAAAAAATCCTTCATATTTCAAAAATGATTTTTCATTTGGTCAGAAATTGAAGTTGAAGCTAACTGCTAAAACAGTCATGTACAGGAAAGTTTAGGAGAGTTTGTAGTGTTTTCCATTTGGAAATTTCTGCAACCATTCTGACTTCTCTGCTCACCAGAGAGTATTATTTAAGAAAAAATACTTAAATACTTGCCTTTACCCAGCCTTTTTATGATAAAATTTGGAAATGTTAACATAAAATCATCTTCAACGAGTTCATAGTTAAAACTCGGGTTTAAGCCTGGAGTACGCTACGAACTTCCCTGATAATTCCAAAATTTTAAATTTCCACTTCTTTCCTCCAAACCATTCCAGAGAAATTTGAAATTATGAGAGGGATAATTCTAAAACAAAATTGGCTCAAAATATGTCTTACCCTCCTCAAAAGGCAGCAGGTTGTTCATCCTCCATTAAAAATGGAACTTCTTTTTTGAAAACTAAGGGTCAAAAATGAGATCCTATCTCATGATACTTGATATTTGTTACAAAAAGGGAGGAGGTTTTTGTAAATAATATCATTCTTAATACAAACCTCTGTTGGTTTTTTTTAAACCATCTCCAAATGTCCGGAATCTTCATTTTAAAAACATGTCTAAAACAGGGAAAAAACGAACTCTAATAATAGATCCCAAAGACATATTTGAATCTCCCAATTTGTAACATCTATGAGAAAAGTGAAATATTTTAATGTTATTTGATCCATATTTGACAATAACCTCTCTCATTGTTTTATAAATAATCTTCGTTTACCAATAAACCGTTCTTAAAGTTGATTGCTTAAACAGTCAAAAAACACAACAATCCCCTTGTATCTTATGGTAGAAACGTGTGGAGACAGCATTGGTGAAGGCCTCTTCAAAAATTGGATCTTCCATGACCAATTTAAGGTCCATAAGTTCATATATAACTATTGAACCTCCCTTGTTTTTCTTCGTATGTGCAGCCATCTTCTCCAAAACAGTGTTACCCTGGTGGAAACTTGACACCTACAAAAGATGGTATTTGATAGAAAGTTGCTTGTTGAAAAAGCTAAAAACTCACCTAAGACAACATCTATACCCAAAACTAAACATATAATAGTGTAAATCAATCAAGCAGCTCACAAGGATGACAAGGTAAGTGATTTAGCTCGAATAGATGAAGGTTAAATTAAGAAAGGAAAATGTGAGGAAAAAAAGAATGATATGATTGTAATGATGACCAAGCATGGCATACACTTAATAATGACTCATAATAGGTAAGTATGTGATGGAACCTTGACCCCTAACCACTGCAAAACTAACAACTCATCGATCCCATTACCAGTTGTAGAAAAACATGAGTTCGCAGCAAATTTTGTTAGAAAGATGACAGATTCTCTACGGAACTATCAGGTGAGTTTGTAGCAAAAACAGTTTGTTTTACACAGAAATCTCTGCAAACTGAAGTAAAAAGTGACAAGTGTCAAAAATGACCTATTTAACCTCATGTATCTGGATTTTTCAAAACTTACCTATGACAAGACCTTAGTCACATGACATAAAAACATTTTAAACCCTTTAGGACTATACACCAATCATGAAATTTGATCAATTTTCATGAATTTATTTGACCAACACACTTGACCTAACTCAAAATGACATTCCTAATCAACCTAATTGTTATTTATGATAACAACCTGCAAGAAAACTACCTATTCATGGAATAGAAATGGAAAAAATTGTGATAAAGACAATGGAAAATATGACTTGGATTTGTAAATCAAATCTACTCTAATCTACAAAAAGATATCTAACGTATCATTCTAAACATATCCATGGAATCACAGCAACTAATCTCATCAATTCCAAGAAATCATAAACTAAGAAACATTTTTGGTATGTGGGGAAGGTATAACCTCCTCAAGCTCTATTAACAGAGATGATAGGGGGAGGCTTGACTCACAGCTTTCTGGAGTTATAACCTATTCTACCATCATGTAATAAAATTAAATCTACAGCAAAAGACAAATGGAAGAAAACTAAAAACAGTAAATGAAAATACAAAAAAACTAGTTAAATATTCATAAGAAAAGCTAGCTAAATGACATGAAAGTAAATAATGATTACACAAGAGAGGCTGAGGCACATGGATTGGGCCCTAACCCACAAGCCTAGCTCTCTGAAACTAGATCAGTAATACAAAGTCTGAATACTCATTTCATTTCAAAAGATAGTCGCATTACATCAATATAAAAGTTTTGAAAAATGATTACAAGAGAAAAGAGCCTAATGGATTTCTCCAAATTTAAAATCCTAATGAGCTCTTTCTCATCTCTATTTAACCTAAAAGGGTAGCTACCAACATCTCCCTAGAAAATAGGTGATGACTCCACTTGACTCCAAGTGAAGTATGGCTTGAGTGCACTTGATCTTGAGTTTGCTTGGCTGCCATTGATTTCGTTGTTGGGGGGGAATCTCGAGCATCCCTTGGCTTCCTTTGGGAGTTAAGGAGGGTGGAAGACCCCCTATAATCTCTCCTTGTTGTCTACTTCAAGTCTTTATGAAAAAATCTCCACAAAAATGCAATATCTTCATGATTTTCCTGCATTTAACTCATGTTAGGTACTCGAAGTATGTTAAGCCTCAATCACCACCTACACTAGCATCATAAGACCATAATATAATTAAAATTCAAGAAAAAGAGACTTAATAAGGAAAAAAGGTGACCATAAACCCTTCCAAATGTACCTAATGATGGATCTCATCATATTGTACGCATCAAACGGAGATAATATGACCAAGTTACGACCCCGGGAATTTGGATGCCAAACTAACCCCAATGTGGCCCACAAACTTTGTGTGTTCCATCTGCTTGGGTTGGGGTTTTTATTTTTTATGGATTTCCTCTATTTTTCAATAATAAAAATTCCCTTGAGCCTCATTGTCACACAGTTCAGAGGCATGTAACCGCCACATCTCTTCTCAGAGATAAGCTACCATCGCTTGAGCTAGTTTATTTCCATTTTGTATGTAAGCATAATTCAGTTCTTTGATATTAATGAAATTATATTTTATTTATGTTTCATATTTGTGTTTATGTTTATATCTATATTATATTGCGTTCATTCATAATTCGAGATCAATATGCAACAAATTTGGCCACATAGCCTAAGATTGTCCTAAAATAAGTGCTCATAGGCCCAATACCAAAAGCAATAGATACAAAAATACCTTCAACAATAGAAGGAGAGTAAGAGGTATTTCTTCCCATGAAAGTGTTGAAGAGACTCAACGCCCTCAAAATATGTGAAAGAAAACAATGTATGATGATAATGTTTTTAAGACTCAATATGAATATCTTCTCACTTCTGCTCTTTCTAACTCATCTACAAATGGCATTGATAGTTGGCTCGTGCATAGTGGGGCATATAGACACTTGAGTGGGTATCATAAAATCCTCTCAATATTGGTGGAGAGGAATACTAATTTGAACATTATACTTGGTCAAAATTTTATTCATCCTATCAAAAAAATTGGCTTTATTTCTATTCATTTGGATTATGGTCAAGTCATTCATCTACAGGATGTGTTATATGTGTCTAGCTTGAAGAAGAATATTGTCTGATTTCAGCTATGGAAGACAAAGTGTTCAAGTTTGCATTCATTAATGGAAAATTCCTTGCATGGCCAAGGAAATCTACCTTAAACAAAACCTTCATGCTTGGTGTAATAAATGAAGGCCTATACAAGATGTGGTCGAATAATTCAAGAATTAGTCCATGATAGCATTAATCAGTGTGAGCTTTGGCATCGATTATTTTATCATCTTCATTACAGGGATTTTCCCAATTTAAGAAATATGGTTTCAGTACTTTCAGAGAATTAAGTGGAACATGAAGGTGTGTGTCATGGATGTGTTAGTGGATAGAATTTCAAGGAACCATTCCCTTCTAGTTTTGAAAAGTGTAACTAGGATCGGTCTTCATATTGACTATGTAATTATGTATTTATGTAAAGAAAAACAAAAAGATAATAAAATATATTTTTTTTATGCTTGCTTCATGGGTTTCATGAGCAAGGTTTTATTATAGGTCAATAGACTTCTTATTGATGTCTATTAGGATTTTTCTTCATATTATAAATGTATTCAAGAGTCACGTATATGAAGTGTCTAGTCAAAAGGATATGCTCCAAGACCTTGTCATCTTACTATGAAGGAATGGCTCAAGACAGCCCTCATTAACACCGGAATATAAGCCTTCCAAGTCGGCCTATGGAAATTTGTAAAGTCAGCCTACGAAGCAAATTGTAGGGTCGACCTAAAATAGGAGCAATGCATTATATATTAAAGGACCTGCGACACATTTTATCATCAATTTTTTGTGGATCAATTTGAAGAAGTATGTGGACAAATATAAAGGGATTTTGATGTAAAATGTGAGATAAAGCCTGTGAATAAATGTGTAACAAGGATTGCGGATATTCCATAGTAATAAGAATTTGGAAAGGTTTGAGATATTCAGACGACTCTACAGAAAATCATTTGGATGACATATTGCAATGTAATGCGAAGTTAAAAATATTGAAGTTTGATGTGTAGTATATGGTTATGCTTTGATATGGAGTCTTAGGGTTATGGTAAGTAAACCCTGAATTGCAGTGCAAGAAAAGAAGGAAGGTAAATATGTGATTTACCTTCCTAATTATAGTACGTAAAAGGAAAGTAATTTATCTCAAGGGAATAAGGCTTCAAGGATATGTGAAGTAAAGGATAAGGTCTCAAGTTACTTTGTCTCCAATATCTGAATAAGCGAGAAGTGGTGTTTGGGTAACTGATACTAGATCAAGGAAGATAAAATTAGAGACCAAGCTCTCTAGTGTTGGTGTAGGAGAGTGTAGGTTGGTGCAGAAAATAAGGATCAGCTTTGGAGGACAAGAAAGAAGTAGTGAAAAGGTCTTGGAGGCATACATATTTCAAGGGTCTAAGTCTTGATCATGGCACTTGTCATTTGAAATTATATAATAATAATTCCTTGTGGGTTTTCCTCTCCAAGAGGGAGAGGTTTCGGCCCTCGCCTAAAGAGCCTACATTTGTGTCTCTTGTGTTTTTTGTAATCGACTTGATGAAAAACGTAATAAGTTAAGAAGATAATACATAAGTAAAGTAAGATCACAAGTAATTATCAATAAGATAATTTGAATTAATCATCATGTTTTAGATGCTACAACACCACCCAAAATTTTGGGTATATTCAAAATTTTGGGTCCCCCTCTACTTACTCAGCCCATCAAGGCTCTGACCCAGACTTCAGTCAGTTAATATCCCCATGATATTTTCCTTCCAAAACCCATCACTACACCCATTCATATGATGTGTGTTGCATCCACTTGTCTTGTTGTCTCATAATTCTGCTAGGGTTTTGGGGTTTTGGTTGTTGCATAGAGTGTTGAGATTTATTGTGGGGATTTAAAGCTAGGTTGACCATGGTAGTCATCACCGATCCATGGAGGGTCACTGAGCCTAGATGTGTAAGGCCTCAATTTGGCTTGCCTTGCGCTGAACATGCTAGGGTTTGAAAGAAACCCTATCTTTTCCAAAGAGTAGTCACTCTTTCCTGTGTTAACCTAATTCGCACTGCCCTGTGGTTGCATTCCCATCGGCATCATCTGACATCACAGTGAGATTCAATGCCTAGTATATTCCCCTAATTTCTTGGCATATCCTACACCTTAACATATGCATTAGGGTTTGCGTGAACTACATGCCCCTTTGCATCCTTGTAGCCTAAGATTCTTGTGATTAATAATCCAGCCTTTCTTTTCATTTAATGCCCACCCTCCAAATGCATGGTCCCGTTTATTTCAAGGAACCTTCTCTGTGAATGCATCGTCACCTTGTGGCATCATGAAGTATCAAGATCCATTGCAATCAAGAGATACATGAAAAATCATGAGTTTTAAGTCGGTCTCAAAACTTAAGTATGCACAAGCAATCAATTTAAATTGTAACATCTTATTTTGGATAATTCAATATTGATGATCCTCAAGTGAATTATTTTATTCGGTCATTTGTTTGTTCTCATCATTACCGAGAGCTAACTTGTTCTTAACCCACCACTTTAGGAAATTGGTCAAATATGCCATCAGTATACATTGAACAATGTAACAGTTTCATTAAGGATCCATTGACATGACACCATTAAGATACTCTACAAGATGAGGTTCTAATTGTCCATATGAACTACACAAACTCCTCATGGGAGTTTTGAATACTACATGATGATACCCTCTCCAACATGCGATGATTCTTCAACATATGGTGTAGTTGGTGTTCAATATGGATAGAGGATTAATTATTTTTACTATAAACCATATTAGCACACTCAAAAGCCTTAGAATACGCATGTTTAACCACCATAAATTCCAGCACACTTCAAATAAATGCATAAGGAATTAAATGATGAAAGAGATGAAAGACATATCTCTTTTTTCGATTGGCATCAGAGGCGCATGTCAGAGAGGATATTTCAAGCACAACCAAGGTATTAAGAGGTCGAGTGGGAAATGCACCTTTAACATAGATAAATGGGCCATGCAAAATAGCTATTTTGTTCCTTTTCAATATGAACCATGGAAGAGGGAATTCAAATGATCAATATTAATGATGATGCATTGCGAAGATGCATTGGGTAATGCGTAGTAGCGTTGGCATCAAAAGTGAGGATTTAATGTTACATGTTATGCCCATTCGTCGAGTGGCGTTTGAACACAAAAACGCAAGCACGCTAAGAAAAATGCATATACATATGTGTTCAACAGAATACGAGGAGAAACAGTGTCTGATTTTTTTCAACGTCACATGATGATGGGATACGCATGCTAACACACAGTGTTTGGGTGAATACGTCCCTATGGAGAAGGTCTAATCCTCTACACCACACCACCGTTGAGTCGACCACTGTGTTTTAAAATCACATTTTTTTCTACTGATCCTACTGTGCAGTGGTAGCATATGCTCTAACGCTTCATGGTAAATGATAACTAGCCTGAGCATGATGCGTATGGAGGGACCAGAGAGACTCAAGTTCATGGACCGATGCGCCGCTGAAAAGACAAAAATGAACGTTTTTGCCTTTCCAGATGCATCGACGACTCCATGAAGGTTGTGGGATAGTCGCTCATCCATGAAGCCAGGGAAAGGATGTGCATGAAGGGTCATCAAGGCAATGTTGTTTTCTTAAACTTCTCAGTCGATTAGTGGCATCTCATATATCCCAGTTTAGCATTTTTGGACGAGAAAATTGTGCCCAGAAGGAGATAATTTTTTTTCCATGGTTCAGCAGGGGTCATGAGAAGGCACTGTGTGATCAATTCACGCAGTCGTAGTTATTTTGCAATAGTGGCAGGTGCGACCCAGCCCCAAATGTGACTATGAGACCTCCTTTAAAGTCGCATACCTCCACAGGTCGCAAATTCGCAATCCCGAGGCAAAATATAAGGTGTGATCTTTTGGGAGTTGCGACTATGTGACTTCCATAGGTCGCTATCCTCACCCAAGTCGCCAATTCACACTCCTCAAATAGAGATAGAAACACTGAGCTACGACCCTGTGACTACCACAAGTCGCAATATTCACAAAGTTGTTGCCTCTCAACACTCCTCTTAGGTCTCACATCGCAGTCCTTTCCGAATGCATAAAAGAATGGTTTCGGCATCATCAATATTGGAAAGGAATATTAAGCTAGAGAAAACTATACGTTTCAATTATGTGATCAACATCTGTTGACATTTCAAGTTTTCTCCCCATTACATGATTAAACAGGCTCATTATGAGCATGCAGGAGTTGTACATACATTCTTCTATAGAACAGGACTACACAGGGGTCCAAATTGATCTTAACTTTCCATAAATGTATTATGTTTCTAATGTTGTTTTCTCAATGCATATATTTATATGGCTAATTGAATGTGTTCGCTTGCAGGTAACAGGAGGAAGCTATAGTGTTGACCTAGGTGAAGAAATTTTTTCTCTTCCTCCAAAAGCTGCACAATTGGGATTTAAACCAAAAATAAAACTCATGTCATGTGGATTCTCAAGATTTCACGCAAAAATTGAACATTTTTGTCCCAATCATCGACTTCTAAAAATTCCCTTGGCACCGCAATATCATTGGTAGAAGATAGAAGTTGTTGGTTCGTGTGGCAAAAGCTAGGGTTGGCCTTTGGAAAGCAAGGTGGCTCCTTGCAAAAATTGAAAAAACCTCACTATAAGCTCAAAGGCACGTCTACGACCTAGTCCATTCACACAGGACTAATGTGTAGAGAAAGGCATTGTGTTTTTCAAGGTCTGAGCTCTCCAAAAGAGAAGTGTAAAAGGAATATCCCTAGGTTGAAACCTCCCAAGTCGCAGATGACCCAAGGTCGCAAGTCTCAACTAACCTCAAGTGGCAGATCACCCCAGGTCGCAAGTCGCAAATGACCGCAGGTCGCAAATGACCTCGGGTTGCAAGTGGCCCAAGTTGCAAGCCATCCCAACATTCGAGGAGGTCAAGAGTCAAGGGAAACTCAAGATTCACTTCGGCTTATATGTGTGACTTCGGTAATATGGCCCAATGTTTGCCATGAGATTTACATGATATATCACTCCTCCTCAGAGCCATGGCCTGCATAAACATGGTGAAAGAATATTTATAATCAGAAAATAAAACTTGACTTACATGATCAAATTCCTAACCATTAATACCTTTCATACACATGGATTTGTGCATGGATCTTTCTCCTCTTTCATCATAAGGAAGAGATGGCTGAAATAACCCCTTTATGGAGTCATGTTGTTGCCCCAACTCCACATACTTCATGCATTCTTGAAAATTCTGATACAGTTCTTCCCTCATGCCTTCCCAATCAAAGCTAATCATGATGATGTTGTAGATCCTCATGGAGTACATATGGTTGAAATAGAACTCTTTGTAAGATCTTTGTAGTAGCTTCTTCTTGAGCTTAGCAGCTTTAGACAAGAAGATCCTTCCATGATGATAGATGAACTCTTCTTGGACTAAATAGCCCTCTTCATGCAGCTGGTCATAAAGTATCATACAATTAATCCACTAGAAGTTGGGATTTCCAATACAAATCTAGACTGCTCAACAGTGACAGCATAGATGATGCATCAACAGAAATATATGTCATGTTGTTGATCTCCTCCTTAACATCTCCTATGCCAAAGGTGTGTGTTGGAAGGCTGATCCTTCCATTTTTCTCCTCCCACAGTGCAAATCCAGATAGGAGAGTGGGTGTTGATGATAAGGGGACAAGATCTCCCTTCTTCTTGAGCTTACCCAAGCCTCCCAGCGCTATAGTGTTGCCTTCTAATGCTCCAATTCTTCTTGGATTCGTGAGTGGAGCATCAAGATGTGATACACCTTCCACCAACTCTGAATCAGGTGGTTTTCCACAAGACAGTGATGCCTCATGGTTCATCCTCACATGCCTGTCAGATGGGACCAACATCTCCTTATTTCCACTGTGTAAGTTCACCTCTTATTTTTGTGTGGAAGTCTCATGATAATTTGATGTCACTCTTAAAGATGCAAGAGTTCTTTTGATTGGAACATTTGCTCCTTTCTCTCCTTCATGCACTAGTGGATCATCTCTTGCTATAACAGCATTGTGACCCCTCCTATGTTCTTTCTTATTGTCTACAAGCATAGACACCTACTGCTCATGTCCTCCATATGTAAGATCCTTTGGAACTCTTTGCAAAGATGCAAGAGCCCCTCTAATGGAAGCCATTGCTTCATCTCCTTCCTCCTTATCATCAATGGAGCATTCCCCATTAATATATGGTCCTCCCTCTTGATCCCTTCTTGAAAAAGGATTGCTCGTGTCTTCCTCTTGAGGAGAATGTTCTAGTTGAAGGGAGGCTTTTTCCCTTGGCAAATCATATTACAGATCTTTAACCCCTTCAACAACATTCAGAAATGGAATTGGCTTTATGGATTTCTCCAAATCATGCAAATATTCATACTTCTTTGACTTGATTTTATTCCTCAAAGCCTCCTAGTAAACCTTTCATAAGAAGAAATGTTGACATTTTTCAACAAAAATGACTCAAATAGCCACCAGGCATAAGCCTTACCTTGTAGATGCAGTGCTACTACTCTCAAGGCTTCTTCTTCTGACACTTAGTGTAGCTAGAAATATGTGTCAAGCTGCCCTACCCAAGATTGGGCTGAGCTCTTAGGTGATCCATCAAAAGTAGGTAGAGAAAATCTACCCAAAGTGGGTTTCATGCACCCTCTTCTTCTACTATAGTTGTAGGATCTCCTTTCTTCTTTAAGCTGACAGACCTTCAGGAAACTGAGATGCTCTTTGAATCTCTTTGACTGAGATTCATACTCTTGGAGATATTCACCAATATTTTCCTCCTTTGGAGTCCCTTCTTCTCCTTCTTCCTTTGACAAGAAAGTAGGCATGTTACAGCATTATAGATCAGGTTGTGTGGCTGAATGCTCACACACATAATAAGAAGTACTGGGGCTTCCTTGATGTGAAAATATTCTTGAGGGTTCTGCATGTATTTCCCTCCTCATTCCCTGGATTTCTTCCTTCAACTCATGCATATCTTGAGAAAGCGTGTTAGAAAACTCTTCTCTTTTAATCCTTCTAGATAAAGGGGTTTCACCCTTCTTCTCTCTGTCTTCTGTGTAATATTTCTTCTGTATTATTCTTTGGTACCTCTTCTCTTTGTTAGTGAGAGTTTCTTCTTCTTCTGAAGACATATTTTCTCTCCAAGAAAAGCACAGGCTGTGCCAAGAAAGATGCTCTGATACCACTATAATATCCCAAAATGAGAATGCAAAGAAATGCCTGCTAGAATAACGCACTCTTCACAAATTGGTGAACTGAAATGAGTTTGAAGCTCCTGTATCCATTATATCAGTGGATATAATGTCTAGATCCAAAATTATAACAAAAACAAATCAAACTAGGTGAGGTAAACAGACCTCCCACCACCTAGTATGGCTGAAAAACACCCAAATAATGGGGCTGCAGTCATGCACAACAATACTGCTTCAGAAATAACGCAGTTCCACTGAGTTAAAGTAGAATATCAATATGGAGGCTGAATAATTACATGTACATCATTAAAACAGATCTATAATGTGGCCCATACCGTGTACAAGAGAAAAATAGAAGATTTACAAGAAGAAACCCTCAAGATTGAGGTGTTGCAACAACATATTAAGACTGCAAAGCTTGACGGCGTTATTTTATGGGCTGAAGTAGATGTATATTAAATTTCAGATCTAGAATAGATCTGTGTGAAAAATATTATATCTATATCATATCTGTACACTAGATGAGTTCCTCTACAGATTCCCCTTGGGGTTTTGAGCAAAACAGGAAAGTACAAGAGTAGATTTGAGATCTAGAATTATAGATCTACAGCAATATTCAGGAATTCTGCAGTAAATAGAATCATAAGTAAATCAGATCTGAATGGGACATGGATGAGACATCTAATCCATGGATCACCATAGTGAAAGGGAGAATCCTATCACCAGAGATCTCTCCTCCAAAATGTAGTCAAAACACCCTGCAACTGAATACTTGAAAATAACGTAATTATGGAAGGAAAACTATGCTATGGGCTCTAGCACTATTTTTTCCTGATGCCAAGATCTGAAAATGCAGCTCCAAGGATCCAGAATGCTCTTGCCAATGGGATAGAAGGCTGTGTAATATCCCAAAATCGGAATCACACAGCAAGCCTGCTGAAATAACGCACTCCTGAGAATTCAGTGCACTAAAATGAGTTTGCAACTCTTGGATCCCTTAGATCATCTCATCTAAGATATAAATCAAAAATGAGAGAAAAAACAAATCAAACTAGGTGGGTTAAACAGATCTCCCACAACCTAGTCTAGCTGAAAAACACCCAAGGAGAGGGGTTGCAGCTATATGCAAGGAATACTTCATAAATAACGTATTTTATCAATTTACAAGAATGATACCAACATGGGGGTTCATATTTACGCTATAAATCAGAAAAATAGATCTACAATGCAGCTTATACAGTGTATAATAGGAATATAAAGTATGTACAAGACAAAAGCATCCAAATGAGCTACTACAACAACATGAAATGGCAGAATAAGCTTGACAACATTATTTTCATTTCTGAAGCATGTAGTAGATTAAAACTCATATCTAGATCAGATCTGTACACAAAATGATAGATCTATTTCAGATATGTATACAAGATAGGCTCCTTTATACACTCCCCTTGGGGATCTCAGCAAAACATGAAAAATGGTGAGTAGATCTGAGATCTAAATCACAGATCTGTAGAAGTATTTAGAAAAATCTGAATCATAATGTGTGTAGCAGATCAGATCTGAACTAATGTGGATTGGCTATCTAATCCACGGATCACCACAGTGAAAGGAAGAATCCAATCACTAGAGATCTCTCCTCTAAAATGATGCCAAGTCTCCCTGCAACTCTGCTCTTGAAAATAACGCAATCATGGAAGAGGTACTATGTTGTAGGCTTTGGGAATGCTTTGGCCTACTGCCAATGTGTGGATTTGAAGCTCAAAGGGTCTAGAACTAACTTATCAAAGGGATAGATGACTTTCCCAGTGAAAAGGAGTGTTAGAACTGCATAGATCCAAAAAGATCTATTCTCCACTTGCTGCAGCTCACTGAAACAAGTAAATCCCAACAGGATTTACTCTGTCTAAGGGAGATGGAGCTTAGCCATATGCCTGATAGTGGAAGAGAAGTACAATGCCCTTCAAGAGCTACTCAATGGAAGGAGAGAGAATCCCTAAATAGGAAATCCTCACAAGTCTCTGCTAAACAACCAAGAGAACTCGAATTGTCTAAACAGACATCAAATTAAAACATCATGAACAACCTTATCTTGATCCTTCCCCTTCCTTTTATACAATGAGAGCTTGAGAAACCCTAAACCACCTTCAAAAATATAGCTCCTTTCACATGAAGATCCTACATCTAAAACTGCGCTGATCAACAAGGAGGTTCAATGTGTCTGGACAGTGATGTGATTTGGTCTTTTTGACCTATTCAATCTCCTCAATCCTTTTTTACATACAACAGTATTTTATTGAGACAACCCTAATTTGCCTCTGTTCACATTGGACATTGATTTATTTTGATTTTTTTAGGAGTTTACATGTCCTCCTTTACATTTTATTCATCAATTAAGAAAATCAAAACAAAATTAAATATTCATATTAGCTTGGGCTAATTAGGAATATTACAGGTTGTCCCACTAAAAAGAGCCCCTATATTTGCCTAGATCTGAGTAGATCTAGCCTCAACTTGTTGTAGCTTACAAAGACAACCAAATCCTCAACAGGATCTGTGTTGTAGTTGGAAGATGAAGCTTGGCCAACTGCCTGATAGTGGACAAGATGTAACAAGACTCCTCCAAGAGCTTCTCAATGGAAGAGGTGGGATTCCCGACCTGGAACAACCTAGTGCTAAAAAACACTATTCTCAGCTAAACATCCAGAGAATGAGGGATGTCTAAACAGAAAATACCTTCAAAAATATCAAATCATAAACCCCCTTCTTGGTGTCCTTCTCTTCCTTTTATAATTTGGAAATCTTGTCAAACCCTAAACCATCTTGATGATTTAGCTTCATTCACATGGGTGGCCTCCAACATGAACTACAATGTGCCTCTAGGAGATACATTGCATCTAGACAACACTGTTGATTTGGTCCTATTGACCCAGTCAATTGATCCAGCCTCTTTCCCACTTGAGTGTGTTTATGAAAATAGCTCAGATTTAGCTTTGTTCTCATTGAGCACTGATTTATTTTGTTTTTGAGGAGTTTTATTAATCCTCCTTTAAAATTTTATTCACGAGATAGAAAAAGTGAAAACAAAATTGTATATTCCCATTAGCTTGACTAATTGGGAATATTACAAGAAATTGGGAGAAGTAATGTCTAATTGAGAAATACTCACTATGGTACAAAATGTTTTACCAAAATAATGGATAGGGTTCACTTCAAGCAGAGATGGGAAAGAAGAAGCCATGCCATTCGAAGGTCGAAGTTGGATAGAAGAATCAAGATTGAAAGCAGGATCAATTGTAGGGAATCAAGCCTTTGTATCCATGTCCAGGAAGAAAGGAAGATTTGGTAAATTCTGTCCTCATAATAAGAGAAGAAATATGGATAAAACATTGGAATTTTAAAATATTTTGTCCTAAATTAAGAAAGGACAGAGGAAAATGGAATAAGCCCATGTCACAGACAAAAGGGAAGAACCTGATGCAAATAAATCTAAGGAAGAAGAAAGTGAAAGATCTCTATGATCATATTTCTCCTCAAGGGATTTATGTTGGTTGTAAAATAATAGGAAGCAATGTATATTATAGCATCAGGATAGAAGCATGGAAGGAGCACTTGGTGAAGAGGCTCCTGGAAACCTCACTAATAAACAACATTTATAGAAGGAAGACATCAAGATCAAGGGTCATCTTTCAATGGTCCATATGGAAAGAGGTGCTAGCATTTTTCTAATGGAGTTCTATATGGGTTCTTTGTTTATAAAGAAAGCAAAAGGTTTCATCAAGACTTATATGTTATATAATTCTTGGATTAGGATATGATGACATATTGATGAAGCGGGTCAAGGGAATTAATTTATTTATTCTAGTGAAGTTTTTATAGGATGACTCAAACGTAAAAGGTATGAGGTACATGTATTTATATGCTGACATTGGATGTTGTGAAGTCATGTCATATGGCTGGAGGTAATGGACTTCTATCTTTATAATTATGATCTATGAAGGAGGATCTCTTACGATGCATAGGTTACCACTAATAGACGAAATTAAATATGTCCCCATATGGAATATGAGGGAGTTAAAAACAAGGAACTGCATAATGGAAGTTCCTGGGTATGTGTTACACATTATTTTGTCACCATGACATTTGATTGTCTGTATAGGTCTATCACTACCTATATCATGTTCCCTTAGAATTCAAAAATATTAATGTTCCTGAATCAAGTCTTGGAATTGGAGAAAAGCTCTATATAACCCTTAAAATTCTACCTCCGCACTTTTTATGGCCTTTTCCTGCAGGTGCGCTGATGTTTGGTCTATAAACTGTGGCAACCCCCGCACGTTTTGCTACTATTACCTGCGGACCCCCGTAAAAATAAAAATAAAAGAAAAATTAAATTCCAAAAGCTTAGCTAGTCGAATATTCTACCAAATGGAAGCTTCTAGAGTCACGATCAGTTCAATATTTATCCCTCCACTCATGGAGCTTATCCCTTGGTCTATGGAGCTCAAATCCCTTCATGAGAGGAATCCATCTGTAATATCCCAAAATGGACTGCTTAGCAAAACAGACCTGAAAAACGCATTTTTCAAGGATGTGTGCTTCAACAACCAAGATCAGCCCTTGGATTCCTTATATCTAATAATCTAAGACCCAATCCCAAGAGGAGATCAGAAAGAAATCTTTCTAGGTGGGTTATACAGGTCTCCCACACCTAGTTGCCTTAAGAAAGTGCCCAATGAAGGACTGCAGCAATATATAAACATTGTATTGGAGTATTAGCAGGCTAATAATGCAATGGATATGTTCATAAACACTTTACTATCAGTAATATATGCAGTAGCAAGGAGGGTGTTCTATTCCTTCAACAAAAAGTGGGGAAAGACAGTTATTTAAGCCCTAAAAAGGTTATTTTCAGAAATCTCCGTAAAAAATGAGGGAAGTAAAAGTTGGATATATTATCTTATGTCATTTGGGACTCCCATACCAAATTTCAGCCCAAAAAAATAATGCTAGCTAGGATAAACAGATCTCCCTCTCCCGAAATGGCTTAAAAATGTTGATTTCCCGTGACCTAGAGTATGCAGAATGTGACTGAAGCATATGCAGTGTAAATTTCTGAAGGAATTAGATGAAAATAAGTATGAACATATATAAATCAGACCTATGATATGATTTATGCAATACATCAGAGAAAGATAGAAGTTTTGCATGGATTAAGGCTTCAAAATGAGATACTGCAACACAAGAAAATACAGGATGAGATTGACAGCATAATTTTCAGGAGGCTGAAGAAATATTTCATTATATCTCAGATCTAGGGCAGATCCTTACATAAAAATATATATCTATTACATATCTATATGCCAAAGAGGCTCTTCTTTACACTCCCCTTGGGGATCTCAGTAAAAGATGGATATCAATGAATAGATCTGAGATCTAAGCCATAGATCTGCCATAATCTTCAGAAATTTCTGAAGCATATGATACACATCATATCAGATCTGAAATTAACATGGATTGGTTTGCCAATCCATAGATCACCATATTGAAGCGAAGGGTCCCTTTCACCAGAGATCTTTCCTTCAAGATGATACAAAAACCCCACTGCAACTTTGACTGCAAAAGGACGTAGTCGCTTCAAGGAACTGCGCAGATGGTGATTTAGAATACTTTGGCCTGATTCCAAGATCAAAACTGAAGCTTAGACAATGGACGCACTCTTCTAGGAGGTTAACAGACACACTCACTTAGAAGAGGCTCCAATACAAGCTAGATCTGAAAAGATCAAGAGTTCCACTTACTGCAGCTTACAAAAGCAAGAAAACCCTCACTGGATCTGTGTTGCAGTTGGAAGTAGAAGCTTGGTCTCCAACCAGATAGTGGACAAGAAATACAAGCTCTCCCAAGAGATCCTCAATGGGAAGAGGTGGAACTCCTAAACAGGAAATCCCAATGCAATCTAGGCTAAGCAGCCAAGAAAGTTGTTTGTCTAAATAGACAGCAATTCAGAAATCAAATCATGAAAAACCTCAACATGTTGCCTTCCCCTTCCTTTTATAAGGTGAGAGCTTTCCAAAACCCTAAACCACCTTCATTCATTTAATCCTTTTCACATGGAGGACCTCCTTCTAGAACTGTGCTGATCATCTAAGAGGTTCAATGCATCTGGACTGTGTTGTGATTTGGTCCTATTGACCCAGTAAAATTGCTCAATCTTTTTTCACACACAAGTGGATTTTATTAAGACATCCTTGATTTGCCTCTATTCACATTAGGCATGTATTTATTCTTTTTATTAGGAGTTTTTGACCCTCCTTTACATAATTATTCTTTGAACAAAGAAAACAAAATGAAATTGAATATTCCTATTAAAATAGGAATATTACACCATCCCCCTCTTCATGGAACTGAAACTACCTCCATTTCCCTATAAATTGAGCTCAAGTTTTAGGCTCAAACGTAGATGGTAGATTCTACACACATAGTAGACTGTAATCGCTGAAGAGAATTCTCAAGAGTGCATAATTTCCACACTCGTAAGTTGCTGTTGGCATCAGAATGATCACACCCTTATGTCCATAAATCTATATTGGTATTCGTAGATGTAGGCTTATCAAACTGAGGGAGAAGCGATTTTTTAAGACCCCGTGAGAAATATGTACGACATCAAGGCATTAGGTTGTAAGATTACTCTTTTTATTCAAGATAATACATATGGATCTCTTTTTCTCATTGAGTTGTTCTTATGCTTATTGAAATAACATCAATACTTAGAATCCTTGATCACTAAGTTGGATTAGCTTTTCTTGATTATTATATGTGCAGATGCTTTGATTCTTTTGTTTTTTCTTTGATTGCAGGTTCTGCTTATTGGAGAAACCTCTTTGAAGTGACTGGACAAAAGACTACCTCAAACGTTGGATTTCAAGGAAGGGGCATGTCCTCTCTAATTTCTTATAATAATTCTAAAATTCAATTAATCTAAAGAAAAAGGTTTCCAAATGGATGTTTTTTTCTATCTATTCATTGAATACTAGGGAGATCACTCTTGTCCGCAAGAAGGATTAATCCGCACAACAAAATGGCGACCATACTGGGGATCTAAAACTTAGTTTTCTTTATTTATTTTAAGTTTTAATTTTAATTTTTCTCATTCTGACTTCTCTGAGTCAGGTTGGGTAGAGAACCTTTAAGAATCCCTAAAAAAGAAAGCTAATTATTTATTTTTTCACATTTTTTCCTTGCCTTCGTGGTTTTCAGCAGAAAATAGTGTGGCAACCTCCACAGGTTTTAGTTAAAAATAGTGCGTGTGTGCTCCATTTTCCATCAGAAACTACGGACCCCCGGGAAATTTTTGAGAAAAAAAATTTCTCTTTTTTAGAGCCAAATAACTTGATTCTTCAAGTTTGCCCTGATCCATTTACAGTCTTGTTAGTCTGTGTTAAGTTAATTGGGTGTTTTGAGTTTCTTTTTTGAGAAATTCTTAATTTGATTTCCTTTGGTCATTACTTGGAGGTTTTTCTTAGTTTCTTAACAATTTGTACATCTTTTTTGTTTTGTTTTTGCAAAAAAAAATTCCCCCTCATTCGTTAGGGGGGCCTAAATTGTGTCTGAGTGTTAATCGCCTTTGAGTGTTTTTATTTTTTACCTTTGGAATTCTCACCCAATTTTCTTTATTTACACTTGATTGGTTCCTTAGATTACATTAGTGAAGGAGAATATTCTTTTTGTTCTTTCACTGATTTGGAATCATCTTGTGTATGAGAATTCTCTTGCATAGATTACATTTTCATAGTTAGGATTCTCATTTTAAGAATATGAAAGAAAAATGTGCATAGATTACATTTGCATAGTTTTCAAGTGAATTTGCGTAGTTTACATTCTGGAAAAAGCATTAATTTTTCTTGCTGAAATTAGTGCATTAGAGAATTTGTTATATTTTCTCTTATTTATAGATTTTTGCATTGTTGGAAGTGAATGGAATCTCTCTCCTTAATTTAGTTAGGATTCATTGAATGGAAAATATTACATTATCATATTTGATTGCATTCAGTTTTGGGTTAGGTCATAACACCATTGGTTTCATATCCATTTACCCTTTGAGTAATAACAGCCCAAATAACACAGTGCTTGATAAAATTCATCTAGAATTTTTTACATTTTCTAGGGCTCTTTCCACCAATATAGTTCAAGATTAGTGTTTTGGAATAGGGAGTAGTTAAATTTCCAAAGAAACTAAATAAACAATAGTATCTTGCAGTAAGGAAAAATTCCAATTGTTGCAATTGAGCTCTGGGAAGCTCTTCTTAAAAGATTCAAGCATGAGGTCATGTCGGACCCAGTGAGGTAATCATACCTTTCTCATTGGTGAAGATAGAAGACGTGCACATAATACAAAAGGTAAACCTCGAATTAACCATTGTCGAGGAGCCTGGGGTCACTTATTGGCAAACCTCGAATTTACCATGTCGAGGAGCCTTCAAGGGGATTGAGCTTGATACTCTGCACTTGCATGTATATCAGATTGTAGACTGTTCCCCCAGGGGCATTTGTCTCTGTTGGTGACCTTAGTGACCATAATATTTAGTATTTTTCCCAAGGTGACGATGGAGGGAAGGTCCCACTGTACCTAGAGCAAACATTGACTGGACTCACTTGGACTTTCCGGAGGGTGCACTTCACCTCTAGATGGCATAGTGGAGGTACTTGCACCGGTCTGTTTCATTAAGCAGGTTGTCAGGGTAACTATTCCAACCGCCAATTTTCCACATTAATTTCTGCGACGTTGGATTTCATCACAAACTAGTGTTTTTATTATGGAAACATATTGTTTGTGTTTGGTTTGACTCCTAGATTTGATAGCGCATGTTCATTTGTTTGTTTTTATTTTTTAGAGACCTTAGGTGTGGATTGTGAATTTGAATTGTTAATATTTTTAAATTGTTAATTAAATTCACTAAAGTTTAATCTAATGACATTTTTTCCAGAATTTACCAACCAAGGAATCCCTCTTAACAAGAATCCTAGTACTTTTCCTTGCTTTGGAAATGTTGGTCCTCCTTATATGGCTACATTTTCATTACCTAGATTTACCATACGTTTACTGGTATGGTTACTTTCAAATTCATTGGCCTCGAATACTCAAAGTGTTCCACCTCAACAGATTTCACCATATCAACATCACCAACCTCATGTTGACCCTTTACCTTCTTTGCCCAACATTTCTTCCTCCATTTCTTCTCCTTCGCTTGGTAAAAGCCTTGATGCTAGTGACCAGGTGACTAAGAAGAAGAAGAAGCAATATAAGAAAGGATTCAACCAACCAACCATGGTTGTAAGTGTTGGTAGTGTTGAGGAAACCTCCCACATGCATCGTAAACCCAAAAACCCTTGCAAGCTTTATAAGGGTGACCACTTCCTTATCAATTATCCTGGTATTTCGAAGGTCTTGGAAGTATGGTCATAAAAATCATATCAACCTACTGTTGATCCATCAACCAGTGATTGTCAAGTTCCTGGGAAAAAGGGTAAAGTTAGGTTTCCTTGTAGGTTATGCAAATGGAGTCATAAAACTCACATTTTCCCTCACATAGATGAAGCCTCAAAAATTTTGGAAAACCTTACTATTCCATAGCAAAATTTTCCAACTATTTACCATAAAATTTCTCCCAACCTATCATCAACTGACGAAGTGATTAATCTAATTCCAAGTATAGTCAATCCCACTCTTCCATTAAAGAGTGAAATTGATATCACTCAGGTTTATGATCCATTAGTTGATCAAGTGGTCGACTTGATTTCACATTTTTTCGATCCCACTCTCCCTGTAGAGAGTAAAATTCATACCACCCAAGTTCTTCTTGTTACATCAGATTCTTCTATGCATGGGGGTATTTCACCTGTTTCTACAGAACCCCCTCCAAGTACCGAGGTATTTTCCTTTGATTGGAATAGACTGATAGAACCTCATCTTCCTTCCTCCATCCCTTTCCATCCCTTTCCAAATCATTGTGAAGTCTTGTGGTAAGTGTTATCACTCGGATTGAACCTTAGGCTGAAAAAGGCAATTCCGAGGTAGCCACAAACCACGCTTAGCCAAGTAGCTAGCCCTAATAGGCAAGGAGGGGGCTCTCTTCGTAGAGATAATAGCCAAGATGAATGAGGAAAGAAGATATTAGGCTAGTTATATTAGCTCAGGGTTTTGATTTTGATTGTATAGGGTTGTGTTGGATCAGAAGGAGCAACACAGTTAGGGGAAGGGAAATTAGGTCAAAATTTGCAAGGTGTTCTATGGGGCAAGGTAGGCATATTGATTTAGAACTTTAGGATTTCAATGGGTGAGATGATAAAGACAGGTGAGGAGCTATAAATAGCATGGTGAAATCATGGGTTCTTTCTAAACTGAAGAAATTTAACAGACTGTGAATGTCTACCCAAAACAGAGCATATGAGAATGGATTCTGCTTATCTAACTTGCATACATTCACTTAGAAGTTATGAAATAATGAATAAAATTAGCAATTAATTTCAACATGTGAAAACAAAAGGAGAAACTAAACTAAACACCATACCACAGGGATCCCATAAAAATAGCTACAAATCTTATTAATATTCCTGCTGGATACAAAGTGTGTCTCTTCAAAGGCCAAGCATCCAACTGAGTCCAACCATTACTAACCAGAAAGAAGAAGAATATATAGACCTCAAAACAACTCATCCTAGCCTCAGGGGGTCGAATCCATGAGATGAGGATCAGTTTCCACCAAATGTTGAACAAGAATCTGAAGACTGGGAAGACCCAACAACTTGCCTCTAAAAGAGAGGAAACCGATTCATTTGACCTCAAATAATGACTTACCTAATGTATATACCTTAGATAAAATTAAAAACATGAATTTTATATTCATCGTGAACATTTACATCAGTAAATTACATTTCCCAAAGTGAAAATTCAAACTGGATAAGATTTGCTAAAGATTGTAAAAATTTGCAATTTTCTGGCAAACGCACCAAGAAGGAAAAATAACCTATTTTGAAAGTTGGTTTTGAGTGTCTTCTTGGTGTCCAAATCCACTCCATGATAGCTCATTGGAAAGCCCTCTGAGTATAGTTTCTATATATATATCTTCATTTTTTTAAATGGTTTTTATTTGCTCTATCAAAAATCCAATCTCCCAAGACTAGTAAACGCACAGCGACCAGGACAAAAAGGAGGCAGAAACATGATTTTTAGGTGGTTTTTTGCATTTTTGAGGGACCAGTTCTCCTCCAAATCTTATGAAACTTTCTAGGGTTTATTTCCTCATCGTTATAAACCTGTTGGTGGTGGATATTTGGCATTTAAAGGCCCCAATAAAGAGTGCAGTGTCTAGGTCGCTACACCTATGGCAAAATTTTTGTGTTGAAAATTGCAAAAATTTACTGAAATGAACATAAGTGAAAAAATGTGCCAAAATTATGAGGGTACTTTCTCATTGAGTGCTTGAGGCATGCAGTGACACTTCAGCAAGTATATCTAACCTTATCTTTCTTCTTTTTCTTGGTCAAAGTTTGAATTTTTGCATGGGTTCGTTTGAGCTTGGCCTTTGCAATTTTATTCCTCATGGCGTAGTTCTTTACCATTTTCCTCTGAATGTCATTGTCCTTTTGAGTCTTGGCTAAGAGCTGCTCCAATTTTTGGTTGACCCTCTCAAGCCATGCTTCTTTTTTTTCATTGATCTCTAGGGCAAGCTTTTCATTTGGTGTAAGTTGGTCTGCTAGGTCAACTTCCATTTGTCTCTCTAGGGCTAGAGCTCTTTTCAGCCCTCTAGTCCTAGGTCTCTGTCTTTGAGGCTGATCCTCATCAGCATCAATTTTACCAAACTTTTCCAATGTTCCCTCAAGCAAGTCTTTAGCCTTTTCTGCCTCTCTTCATGCTTTGATACACTTCACCTCATTGATGGCCTACTTGGTCTTCAACTGCTAATTTTCTTTCTCAAGGAAGTCAATGACATACTTGGCCCTCTCAAGATTAGTTTCAATTTCACTAATCTTTTCCTCTTTTCCTTTGATTGTTGCATTGGTTATTTTGTCTTCATCTCTCTTCACTTAGGTCAATCAATTGAAATTCATGCTCTGTCTCATGTTTTCCCTCCTCATCTTCAATGTTTGGCTCTATTACATTTTCCTTACCTTTATTTACCTATTTTTTTGATGAAGAAGGAATTTCCCCTTTCATTCCAAGTGAAGCAAACATGTGCCTATGACCTCTCTGATAGGTATGTGCCAATGTGCCCAAATCAGCCCTCTTAAGCTTGCTAATTTCACCTCTGCTAGGTTTCCATGATGTATTTGGTGTCAAAACCCGAGGGAGATGATGAATAAAATGAAGAAGTGTGAAGTGAATGGAGGTGTGGGGAAATGAAGGAAATGGGAATATATAAGGGAGTCTAGGCTAGTAAAAACCCTAGGATTTAGATGTATTAGGAATGGTATTTCTTTAGAAAATAGGGATATGGAAAATATATATGGGAAATATATAACAGTTTAGCGAATATATTTTTGAAATGAAAACTAGGGTTTCTTCCTTAGAAAAACACTCCAAATGATTACAAAGCATAAAATATGTTCAATGAGATGATGCTAGGATTACTCACTTGTCAATGGAGCCTCGAAGAACACCCATGCATAGATCTAGAATTTTCTGATGGATTGGGAAGCTGAAAGACAGGTTTTTGACATTTTGAGCAAACATGCAGTGACCATTGTAAATGCACAGTGACCCATCTCAAACACACAACACCATTCCTGAACGCGCAGCGTCCCTGCAACACCATTTGAAGACCACATTTAGAGGCCTTCCTAGTGTCCAAATTGGGCCATGATAGCTCGTTGGAAATATTATCCTGTCTAATTTCCAAATATACCTTTCGTTTTCAATTTGGAGTTGATTTTCCTTGTCAAAACTTAATTTTCCCAATACTGGTCAAAAAGTGTTGAATGAGGGTGTAAAAATGGTGAGTTCTGGTGTAGGAAACTTTTGGAGGCCTTACTCAACTTCAAAATGAGGCCATAATAGCTCATTGGAAATCTCTCTCTGTCTAGTTATCATTTGACTCATCAAGTAAGTCATTTGGACACTCTAGCCATGATAAAACTTGATTTTCCCAAGGTCAGTCCAGAAATGCAGCAAACCTCTTATAGCACCTATATTTTTGAAATTTCCATAAAAACCATGACACCTGTGTAAAAACTTAAGGATTTTTTTCTTCTTGGACCTATGATGGACAAAGACCTCTCTCACTTTTGTCAAATTCATCTTTTTTTGGTCAGAAAAATAGTTTAAAGTGAAACTAAACCTATGAGTGGCAAATGGCTTGACTCTTGGAATGATGTAATATCCCAAAATAGGGAAATTCTACAACAATAAGAATATCTTAAGATATTCTAAAGTTGGAGATTCAGTAATACGTAAAAAGAAACTAGAAATAGCAGTGAATAACATCATACCAAAATGTATGGAAACCATGGAGCCATTTTATTATGTGAAACAGTAGCAAACATGTATAATACAGCTCAAATGATAAAAACAAATACGCCTCTCATGAATACATGTGAAAAAAATGGAATGTTGCTCTATTGCAGAATGCTCATGGAACTGTACTGCGCAGTCACAGAAGGTACACTGCTACATGGGAATGTGAAATATCATACATATGCATATATATGGCTCATACAACATTGGGAGTGAAGATCTATGCTCCCAAATACTATCTCAAGACAATCCTGGAAGGATTGGCTGAGATATGAAAAACTGCAAAATGCCGGAGTTGCAGGGTAGCAGCTGCAACTCAAGAAATGGAAATGGATGGAGATGGCTGAAGATGTTGCATCTGATAAATAGATCTCCTCCAATGGATCTTTCAAGTGGAAGGCTGATCCTAGCACTGAAGATCTCACCTCCCGACAATCACTGCAATCCCTCACTGTAAATACCTCCTGAAAATAACGCAGTCACTAAGGGATACTGCGTTGTAGGTGCAAGAAAAAGTGTTGGCCAAGTGCCAAGATCTGAAATATGTGCCAAGGGCTTCCCAACTGTTCTCTCAAAGGAAACATAACCCCCCCCCCTCCTCCTCTAAAAAACAAGTGCTGGAAGTGGTGTTGTGGACCCTCACTGCAACACCCTGCAACACAATGTTATACTACTATAGAGATAACGTTGTAGCTGAAGGAGGATGCTTGGCCTCAAGCCTGAATGTGAGGAAAATCATTACAAATTATTCAAGAGGCCTCTCAAGAAAGGAGAAGGATTCCTAAATAGGAAATCCTTCTGCTAAGAAGCACTGCAACTTTGCTAAATAGCAGGAGAATGCACAAAGTCTAAATAGACAATCAAATCAATAATCTAAATCATGAATAACAATGGCTGCCTTGCCCTCCTTTTAAATAAGTGAAAGCCCTATCTACATGGGTCCCACTCATTAGAGTTTCCTTCACCAAATAACCCTCTTCCCATTCATACTGTGCTATCTTTCAAAGTGTTCTCCACCTCCTATCCCAACACTGTTGACTTGGTCAAACTTGACCTTGTCTCCATGCAAATGTCCTCTTTCACACATAAGGGTGTGAAATCTAGCTCTTATGACTATCCCCTTTCACATTATGAGGGAATCTATTCATTTTTTTAATATTCATGGGCTTCCTTACCCATTTATTTAGCTGCTAGGTGATAAAGACAAAATTTAATATTCCATTTAGTTGTGTGCTAAAGTGGGAATATTACAATCCTCCCCTCCCAAATGTTTCTTGTCCTCAAGCAACTGCAAAGATAAAACTGAGGGGCCTTCTTGAGGCATGAGGTCTGATATGACTTGGGATCTACCATCCCCATATGAAGCTCCCATCCCCAAGCAATCATCCATACAAAATGAGTTACCTCCCAACATGGCAACTCCTGAAAATCGTCTTCCACCTTTGGCTCCTGCAATGTAGGTGGGCTGAAAATCTGATCTTGGTAGAAAAAATAGCCTACCCCACACTGTCCTCCTCTCCACATAGGATAAGTGCATATTAAATGCTAATCTTGGGCTGCAATAATATTTCCCTCAAGTGGCAAGATGAAGACTAGACCTCCAAGGATCTCTCCTCCAACGTTATGAAACATGCTGGCCCAAATCACCTCATATGTGATGAGTTGGAATTCACCATCAAATGGCATCCAATCAATCCCATGGCTCACCTCATAGAAGAACAAATTTTTGGCTATGGTTCCCATACTACCTCTCATGCTCCCATTAGAACATGCAATGCAAACAATGTGGGAAATATCTCCCCCAAGGGACACATCCAAATTCCTCCAATCATGCTCCCAATAAAAACAAGAACAACAGCAACATAAGGAACCATAATGAGAACCATAATTGCTGCCATATGTAGCAACGTAGAAAGAAAATGTTCCCTCAAATGTAACCAACACAGTTTTACCCTCAACTACAAAAGAGAGTGACAAAAAGTGTGGTTTCTCAACCACTTTCTTGTTGTCTCACTCTTCTCATATGTTTCGAGAAAGTGAATGATGTATGGTCCAAAGTGAGCATGTTCTCCATAATACATCTACTCCCCAAGTCCTCCTAAGGAGTGTTCATCAATAATGCTCATGGCCTCAAGTATACCATGAGGTCTAGAAGGAATAATTTTCCTTCCTTGAGCAATATCCTCCACATATATGGTTAAGGGATGCATATATACATTATACAAATCATTATGCAAACAAACAATACCCTAACCATATACTTTGCTCATATAAATGGAGTGGCTCATATATGAGTCTCCTCTCATCCTCAAAGAGGAAATAGGTGGTTGTTCTAACCCTTCCAAAGAAATATGTATCTCCTTAGTCTCTACATGATCCATGCATCTCCTCAAATGCTGATATATCCCCTCCTCAAAGCCTTCCCAAAAATACCCCTCCATGATGGTGTGGTATGCTCTCATAGAATAAGGGTGGCTGCGAAGGAAATCTCCATGAGCTGCTTGTAGCAAATTCTCCTTGAGCTTGGAAGCTCCAGATAAGAAGATCCTACCATGGTAGTAGATGACCCCATCTCTATCTGAATATCCCTCCTCATGCAACTGGTTATCCAATATCATGCAAGTGAAAATATCTTTGGAATACTCCACCAACAGCTAGGAGTCCCAATATGGATATATCCTGCATAGTGACAGCACTAATGATCTCTCATGAAGAACATCTGTCATATGTTCATTCTCCTCTTTTACATCTCCCATGTCAAAGATGCAACTTGTTGGAAGGTTTTTATCCTTCCACTACTGCTTCTGCCACAGTGCAAAATCTGAAATGAGAGTGGGTAAAGATGATGTTGAGAGAATTCCTCTCTCCTCATTGAGTCTACCCAAGACTCTCAGCAATTTACAATGACCTCCCAAGGTCTCCACTCCTCTGAAATCAATAAATGGTGCTTCAAAATGTGAAGCATCTCTCATTATCTGTTGATCTGGTGGTCTCCTTGGTGAAATTTCTCCATGCAATGAGACATCATCATCAAGAGTAGACTGCATATATGAATGGACAGACTTGTCCCTGCTCTCACTACACAATCCAGTCTCCCTCTTAGGTGCATAAACCTCATGAAATATACAGGGTTGTCTGCTCCTCATCACATGATGTTGGTCATCCTCCCCATCTCCTCCTTGTATCTCCATAGGTCCACACCCTATCCTCAATGGCAAAAGTAAATCATGAGTTGTGCCTTGATCTCCACATGTGAGATCCTAGGGAATTTCTTGAAATGACACAATAATCCTTCTAGTTGGAGCAAGAGCTCCCTCTTCCTCTGCATGAGGTGCTAGAAAAACTCTAGACATGATAGCATTGTTTCCCTCCTCCTCATCAACATGTATGGGCAACCTCCCAAGAATTGGATCTTCTTTTGAAAAAGAGATCTCCATGCGCTCTTGTTCAGGAATATGAGACAGAGGTATTTCCTCTAACAAGGTATGATGCCTAATTTCAGCCTCCTCCATGGTTGTCTGAAGTGGATCTGAGTTTATAGTCTCCTCCATCACATGCAAGGGTTTGGTTTGTTTAGATTTGTTTAGCTTCACCATATGTGTTGCAGAAAGTTTCCCATCAAACCTTTCTACCAATGTCTTAATAAATATTGCATAAGAAGAAGTGTTTACATGTTTCAAATAAAAGGACTCAAATATCCACCATGCACGCATGGGCCTTACCTCCAAGATGCAGCGCTGCAACTCTGATGGCTTCATCTTTAGAAATTTGGTGCTGCTCCAAAAAGGTGTCTAGCTCCTCCACCCAAGCTTTAGCTGAACATGTAGGTGAACCATCAAAAGAATATAGAAGGAATATACCCCTATCATGCTCCTTGCTTCTCTTCACCTTGATCTTTCAGAATTCTAGAAAAGTGACATGGTCTCTAAACTTTTGAGTTTGAGACTCATACTCTTGCTGAAAATCACTAAGAGTTTCCCTCCTAGTCATCCCTTCTTCTTCCATCTCTCTCATGGAAATTCTGGGCATATGACTGCGCAGTGCATCAATGTGTGTGTCTGCATGCTCACACTCATGATGTGAAATTCTAGATTTTTATTCAGATTCAAACCCTCTTGGAGATTCTATGCACATCTCCCTTCTGATCTTCTTGAGATCTCCTTGAATGCTCTGTACAGATTTAGGAAGAAGCTTTGAAAACCTATCCTCCTTCTTTCCTCCAAAGAATGGAGTCTTCATCTCCTCTTTTCTTGATAGCATCATGGCTTATTTCCACAGGCTAAGCCAATATTATTCTTTCATACCACTGTAATGTCCCAAAATAGGGAAATTCTACAACAATAAGAATATCTTAAGATATTCTAAAGTTGGAGATCCGGAAATACATAAACATAAAATGGAAATAGCCGTGAATAAAATCATACCAAAATGTATGGAAACCATGGAACCATTTTATTATGTGAATCAGCAGCAAACATGTACAATACAACTCAAATGATCAAGGCAAACAAGCCTCTCATGAATACATCTGAAAAAAATGGAATGTTGCTCTATTGCATAATGCTCATGAACATGTACTGCGTAGTCACAGAAGGTACACTGCTACATGGGAATGTGAAATATCATAAATCTTCATATA
This sequence comes from Pinus albicaulis, assembly GCA_034641835.2. NCBI lineage: Eukaryota > Viridiplantae > Streptophyta > Pinopsida > Pinales > Pinaceae > Pinus > Pinus albicaulis. Next base: position 1,771,648,226 of record CM076578.1, on the reverse strand, counting down.
GATGGCTCATACAACATTGGGGGTGAATATCTATGCTCCCAAATACTATCTCAAGACAATCTTGGAAGGATTAGCTAAGATATGCAAAACTACAAAATTTTATAGTTGCAGGGTAGCAGCTGCAACTCAAGAAATGGAAATGGATGGAGATGGATGAAGATGCTACATCTGATAAATAGATCTCCTCCAATGGATATTTCAAGTGGAAGGCTGATCCTAGCACTAAAGATCTCACCCCCCGACAATCACTACAATCCCTCACTGAAAATAACGCAGTCACTAAGGGATACTGCATTGTAGGTGCAAGAAAAAGTGTCGGCCAAGTGCCAAGATCTAAAATATACTCCAAGGGCTTCCCAACTAATATCTCAAAGGAAAGAGAACCCCCCCTCCTCTGAAAAACAAGTGATGTAAGTGGTGTTGCGGACCCTCACTGCAACACCCTGCAACACAACATTATATTGTTGCAGAGATAACGTTGTAGCTAAAGGAGGATGCTTAGCCTCAAGACTGAATGTGAGGCAAATCAATACAAATCCTTCAAGAGGCCTCTCAAGAAAGGATAAGGATTCCTAAACAGGAAATCCTTATGCTAAGTAGCACTGCAACTCTGCTAAACAGCAGGAGAATGCACAAACTCTAAACAAACAATCAAATCAATAATCTAAATCATGAAGAACAATGGTTGCCTTGCCCTCCTTTTAAACAAGTGAAAGCCCTCTCTCCATGGGTCCCACTCATTATGGTTTCCTTCACCAAATAACCCTCTTCCCATTCATACTGCGTTGTCTCTCAAAGTGTTCTCCACCTCCTATCCCAGCATCGTTGACTTGGTCAAACTTGACCTTGTCTCCATGCAAATGTCCTCTTTCACACATAAGGGTGTGAAATCCAGCTCTTATGACTATCCCCTTTCACATTATGAGCGACTTTTTTCATGTTTTTAATATGCATGGGCTTCCTTTCCCATTTATTTAGCTGCTATGTGATAAAAACGAAATTTAATATTCCATTTAGTTGTGTGTTAAAGTGAGAATATTACAGTCCTCCACTCCCAAATGTTGCTTGTCCTCAAGCAACTGAAAAGATAAAACTAAGGGGCCTTCTTGAGGCATGAGTTCTTATATTAATTGGGATCTACCATCCCCATATGAAGCTCCCATCCCCAAGCAATCATCCATACAAAATGAGTTACCTCCCAACATGGCAACTCCTAAAAATCGTCTTCCACCTTTGGCTCCTGCAATGTAGGTGGGCTGAAAATATGATCTTGGTAGACAAAATATCCTACCCCATGTTGTCCTCCTCTCAACGTAGGATAAGTGCAGAGTATATGTTTATCTTGGGCTGCAATAATATTGCCCTCAAGTGGCAAGATGAAGGCTAGACCTCCAAGGATCTCTCCTCCAAATTTATGAAATGTGTTGGCCCAAATAACCTCATATGTGATGATTTGGAAGTCACCATCATATGGCATCCAATCAATCCCATGGCTCACCTCATAGAAGAGCAAAATTTTGGCTATGGTGGCCATACTACCTCTCATGCTCCCATTATAACATGCAATACAAACAATGTGGGAAATCTCTCCCCCAAGGGACACATCCAACCAATGTGCCATTCCCCCAATCATGCTCCCAATAAAAACAAGAACAACAGAAACATAAGGAACCATAATGAGAACCATACTTGCCGCCATATGTAGCAAGGGAGAAGAAAAATGGTCCCTCAAATGGAACCAATGCATTTTGACCCTCAACTGCAAAAGAGAGTGACAAAAAGTGTGGTTACTCAACCACTTGCTTGTTGTCCCACTCTCCTCATATGTTTGGAGAAATTGAATGATGTATCATCCAAAGTGAGCATGTTCTCCATAATACATCTCCTCCCCAAGTCCTCCTAAGGAGTGGTCATCAATAATGCTCATGGCCTCAAGTAGACCATGAGGTATAGAAGGAAAAATGTTCCTTACTTGAGCAATATCCTGCACATATATGGTTAAGGGATGCATATATACATTATACAAATCATTATGCAAACAAACAATACCCTCACCATATACTTTGCTCATACAAATGGAGTGGCTCATAGATGAGTCTCCTCTCATCCTCAAAGAGGAAAGAGGTGGTTGTGCTAACTCTTCCAAAGAGCTATGTATCTCCTCCATCTCTTCATGATCCATGCATCTCCTCAAATGCTGATATATCTCCTCCTCAAAGCCTTCTTAAAAATACCCCTCCATGATGGTGTGTCATGCTCTCATAGAATAGGGGCGGCTAAAAAGGAAATCTCCATGAGCTACTTGTAGCAACTTCTCCTTGAGCTTGGAAGCTCCATATAAGAATATCATACCATGGTAGTAGATGACCCCATCTCTGACTGAATATCCCTCCTCATGCAACTGGTCATCCAATATCATGCAAGTGAAATGATCCTTGGAATACTCCACCAATAGCTGGGAGTTCCAATATGGATCTAACATCCATAGTGACAGCGCTGATGATCTCTCATGAAGAACATATTTCATATGGCCATTCCCCTCTTTGACATCTCCCATGCCAAAGATGCAAGTTGGAAGGCTGCTATCCTTACCCTGTTGCTTCTTCCACAGCACAGAATCTGAAATGAGAGTGGGTAAAGATGATGTTGATAGAATGCCTCTCTCCTCCTTGAGTCTACACAAGACTCTCAGCATTGTATAATGACCTCCCAAGGTCTCCACTCCTCTGAAATCAATGAATGGTGCCTCAAAATGTGAAGAATCTCTCATTATCTATTGATCTGGTGGTCTCCTTGGTGAAATGTCTCCATGCAATGAGACATCATCATCAAGAGTAGACTGCATATATGAATGGACAGACTTGTCCCTTCTCTCACTGTGCAATCCAGTCTCCCTCTTAGGTGCATCAACCTCATGAAATAGACAGGGGTGTGTGCTCCTCATCACATGATGTTGTTCATCCTCCCCATCTCCTCCTTGTATCTCCATAGGTCCACACCCTATCATCAATGGCACAGGTAAATCATGAGTTGTGCCTTGATCTCCACATGTGATATCCTAGGGAATTTCTTGCAATGACACAAGAATACCTCTAGTTGGAGAAAGAGCTCCCTCTTCCTCTGCATGAGGTGCTAGATAAACTCTATACATGACAGCGTTTTTTCCCTCCTCCTCATCAACATGTATGGGAAACCTCCCAAGAATTGGATCTTCTTTTTAAAAAGAGATCTCCATGCCCTCTTGTTCAGGAATATGAGATAGAGATCTTTCCTCTAACAAGGTATGATGCAAGATTTCAGCCTCCTCCATGGTTTTCTGAAGTGGATCTGAGTTTATAGTCTCCTCCATCACATGCAAGGGTTTGGTTTGTTTAGATTTTTTTTAGCTTCACCATATGTGTTGCAAAAAGTTTTCCATCAAACCTTTCTACCAATGTCTTAATAAATCTTGCATAAGAAGAAGTGTTTGCATGTTTCAAATAAAAGGGCTCAAATATCCGCCATGCATGGGCCTTACCTCCAAGATGCAGCGCTGCAACTCTGATGTCTTCATCTTCAGAAATTTGGTGCTGCTGCAAAAAGGTGTCTAGCTCCTCCACCCAAGCTTTAGCTGAAAATGTAGGTGAACCATCAAAAGCAGATAGAAGGAATCTACCCCTATCATGTTGTTTGGTTATCTTCACCTTGATCTTGAAAAATTTTGGAAAAGTGACATGGTCTCTAAAATTCTGAGTTTGAGACTCATACTCTTGCTGAAAATCACTAAGAGATTCCCTCCTAGTCATCCCTTCTTCTTCCATCTCTCTCATGGAAATTCCGGGCATATGACTATGCACTGAATCAATGTGTGTGGATGCATGCTCAAACTCATGATGTGAAATTATATATTTTGATTCAGATTCAAACCCTCTTGGATATTCTATGCACATCTCCCTTCCGATCTTCTTGAGATCTCCTTGAATGCTATGTACAGATTTAGGAAGAAACTTTGAAAACATGTCCTCCTTCTTTCCTCCAAAGAATGGAGTTTTCATCTCCTCTTTTCTTGATAGCATCATGGCTGTGTTCCATAGGCTGAGCCAATATTATGATTTCATACCATTGTAATATCCCAAAATAGGGAAATTCTACAACAATAAGAATATCTTAAGATATTCTAAAGTTGGAGATCCAGCAATACATAAACATAAATTGGAAATAGGAGTGAATAACATCATACCAAAATGTATGGAAACCATGGAGCCATTTTATTATTTTAATCAGCAGCAAACATGTACAATACAACTCAAATGATCAAGGCAAACAAGCCTCTCATGAATACATGTGAAAAAAAATGGAATGTTGCTCTATTGCAGAATGATCACGAACATGTATTACGTAGTCACAGAAGGTAAAATGTTACATGGGAATGTAAAATATTATACATCTGCATATATATGGCTCATACAACATTGGGAGTGAAGATATATGCTCCCAAATACTATCTAAAGACAATCCTGGAAGGATTGGCTGAGATATGCAAAATTGAAAAATGTCGGAGTTGCAGGGTAGAAGTTGCAACTCAAGAACTGGAAATGGATGGAGATGGCTGAATATGTTCCATATGATAAATATATCTCCTCTTATGGTTCTTTCAAGTGAAATTTTGATCCTAGCACTGAATATCTCACCCCCCGACAATCACTGCAATCCCTCACTACAAATACCTCCTGAAAATAACGCAGTCACTAAGGGATATTGCGCTATAGGTGCAAGAAAAAGTGTTGGCCAAGTGTCAGTATCTGCAATATGCTACAAGGGCTTCCCAAATGATCTCTCAAAGGAAATACAATCCCCCCCCCCTCCTCTGAAAAACAAGTGTTGGAAGTGGTGTTGTGGACCCTCACTGCAACTCCGTGCAACACAACATTATACTGCTACAGAGATAACGTTGTAGCTGAAGGAGGATGCTTGGCCTCAAGCCTGAATGTGAGGAAAATAAATAAAACTCCTTCAAGAGGCCTCTCAAGAAAGGATAAGGATTCCTAAATAGTAAATCCTTGTGCTAAGCAGCACTGCAACTCTGCTAAACAGCAAGAGAATGCACAAAGTCTAAATAGACAATGAAATCAATAATCTAAATCATGAATAACAAAGGTTGCCTTGCCCTCCTTTTAAACAAGTGAAAAACCTCTATCCATGGGTCCCACACATTAGGGTTTCCTTCACCAAATAACCCTCTTCCCATTCATACTGCATTGTCTCTCAAAATGTTCTCCACCTCCTATCCCAGCGTTGTTGACTTGGTCAAACTTGACCTTGTCTCCATGCAAATGTCCTGTTTCACACATAATGATGTGAAATATAGCTCTTATGACTATCCCCTTTCACATTATGATGGAATTTATTCATTTTTTTAATATGAATTGGATTCCTTACCCATTTATTTAGCCGCTAGGTGATAAAAACAAAATTTAATATTCCATTTAGCTGTGTGCTAAAGTGGGAATATTACAAATGATTTCCTGGAAAACGATGGAGACATGATGTTTATGAGTTTGAAATGACCTCATACTTATTTATATGACCTACCTTATGCCTTCTCTGCTCAAATGTCTCATTTCCATAGCAAACCCTAGCTCAATGGGAGAGGAAATTAGGGTTTAGTGCTTGTGAACAATGTTGACTTGGGCACCTTTGGGAAAATACAACTCCCTTTGACATTTGATCAATTGATGAAATAAAAACTCTTTCACTTTGACATTCTATGTTTTGGCATGTGGAACTCTGAGTTGGAAGCCTTTAGGAGACTGAATACTTATTACATTTGAATTGACATAAAATTACATGAATAAATAAAAATTACATCTTGGAATGAAACTCACACTTGAAATCAAATTACAAATTTGGAAACCGTCTTGGAGGTCATCTTTACATGGTAAAGAGACATTATTGGGATCACTCTCATACTTTTTTTTTCCCTTTAATGGAAATGAGACAATGCAATGATTTGACCTAATGAAACCCTAGTGACCTAATGAGAAATGAAAGAAACTAACTCAATCAGTAACTTTGAATAAAAGTGGAATGAGAGCAGACTTGTTTTCAGCATGATGAAGACATGCAAGAGGGTTAGCAGGCATATACTTATGAAGGAAAATGGGACACTTGAAAAGGACAACCACCGGTGGAACAATTTAATATCATGACCTAATGGAATGATTGAAAATTCTTTAGAGTGGGACACCTAAAATGCACATGAAAAATGTGTTTTGATCCCTGAAGGAAGTATGCAAGTACTGATACTAACAGTAAAAATGTGCATCGCATGAATGTAGATAAGGTCCTTTTGTTAGTATTTTATCCTCAACTTCTTGGCAAGCTTTGGGTTCCCCTCAGCTTGTACCTATTACATAGTGTCTGTCGTATTTTAACAGAACCATTAGTGAACCTTTAGGGATCCTTCCTAATTTTTATATTACCTTGAAAGGTAAAATTGTCTGTATTGATTTTATGGTAGTCCAAGGCCCCTTGGATTTAAGTTATCTCCTTGGGTGAGTCTATGTCTATGAAATGAAAGTTGTCATATCGACACTCTTTCACATGATGTCTTTCCCTCACAATGGAAAAATTGTGACCATTGATTAACTTTCATTCGTCAGTCTTGATTCGACTACCAAGCATCTGATACCCCTAAATTTTCCTTATACGGAAGTGGTAACTACCCCACCATGGGTTAATTATGTGGCAACCAGTCCCATGTTTTCAGTTACCGATGCAAGCGAGCCTCTCACTGTTTGCTCAACTTCCTTTGACTTAGATCCGGTAATTGGCATGGTGAACCCAATGGGGGTTTTGAACATGATTTTATTATCCCTATTGAGTCCCTTAACATGAGTTCCTTCCAGAGAACTGTTCTTCCTTCTGCTGAAGACCTCTTAGAGGCCATGATCGAGGTGTGTCCCTTGACATGTGTTCCTTCCAGTTGGAAGCCATGATCAATATTTTTCCTTGAGGATGGTTATTTTACAGTGTCAACCTCGTTAAAAAACGAAACAGACCCATAAGAGGATAGTTCCTTTTACTTTTTCAACCTCGGTAAAAAATGAAACATGTCTAAGATGAGGATAGTTATTTTCGTGTGTCAACCTCATTAAAAAATGAAACAAGTCACCATGAGGATAGTTCCTTTTACTGTGTCAACCTCTTTAAAAAATGAATCAGTCATGAGGTGAGTTCCAGTTACTATGTCAACTTCATTAAAAAATGAAATAGGTTACCTTGAGGATAGTTCTTTTACTATGTCAACCTCATTAAAAAATGAATTAGGAAATGAGCATAATTATTTTCTTATGTCAAGCTCATTAAAAAATGAAACAAATCCTCTGCTAATTAATTCGAGTCATTCATCTGATCTAGTAAATGAACCTTCATTCCATCCAGCTATTAGTAACCAATAGTCTACTTAGTTGAATGAAATGAAGCTTGGGGGGCATGTGCTCTTGCAAGTTACGCTTGGGAGGCATTGAAACCATTCTAAAGTATGATTTTTCCTTTGTTTCAATCTTGTGTAAACTGAAACAAACCTATATTAAGCACAGTTTTCTCACTGCTTCAAGTTTGTTTAAAAATGAAACCTATCTTGAGTCTATTTCGGTTATTATTTTCAAGACTCGTTAAACTCATGAAAATCCTGAGCTTATTTTGCTATTATTTTCATTCTCATAAAACACATGAAAATGCCGAGTTATTTTCTTCTTTTCCTGCTCGTAAATTAAATTTAAAATCAGTCACATTGAGTATACTTTTATCAATTTTTCGGGCTTTGTAAAAATATAAAAAAGTGAAACTCTGGAGTTCTCTTTTAAGCCCTTTTCAGATTCTCTAAATATGTAAAGATCACCGAGTACTTGAATATTTGAACTCGTTAAAGTAAATGAATAGTCGTCCCTTCAGTATAAGTTTACCCCTTTTCTGGACTGAAATGGACTAATTACGAAAAAGGTATACGTTGAATAATCATGGTCAATAGAGTTCTCTCTTGCATTATTTTATCCTTTTTCGGGCCTGAGAGACTAAATTTATGAAAAATAACAACTATGGAGTTTACTTATTTTTTTCTTCTGACTCCCTAAAATTGAAAAACATCAAGTTTCTCCTATACTGGACTCGTTAAAATTTAACAGTAAAGGACCTGTTGATTACAAACAGGACCGGACCACTCCTTCTTATGGTTCTATTTTAATACTAAGATGGACCCATCCAAAGGATGAGCTTACACAAAAAAGAAAATGTTATCCTCCTCAAGCTTGTCAAAAATAAAGAGGTACTTGTCAGTAATGGTGGGGAAAAAAGAGAGAAAAAGAATCCAGTTGTCACCCTTGCTTAGAAAGCAGCATGCCACTCTTAAACACGACACTTTTTCACACTTGTACCTGGGTTGGGAAATCCTTTGTCTAAAATTTAATCAAACCACATTGAAAGTCTTCAGTCGGTTTCTGGGTATTAGCTTTAGGTCAATTGTTTTCGTTATATTTTCAAGAGAGAGTTCAAATAAACCATTCATTGCAAACATTTGTCTCCATTCATGTTGACCATCCCTGAGTCAGTGCTTGCAAAAATTTCTTCAAAACTTGATCTAATGTCATGGGCTTTCCTACGACGTGTCACTTTCTATCGACGTCAACTTATCATCTAGAAATTTGATCTAGAATACTATCAGTACCTTGGGATTTTCATATCCTAATGGCAGGTTTCTCACCTTCGATGACAGGTTGCATCATTGACCTTCGATCGAATGATTCTATGAGTGTTCGATTGAAAATCATTCATTCACACTTCATAGATTGTATTGGAGTACTTTGAGATCCATTTTCATTATTGGTGGTTTCTCTCACACTTGTTAACAGTTCACATCATTAATCGGTAATCAAGTGGTTTCTACCATGTTCGACTTCGACACAATCAATGGCATGGATAGATTCATACTAGTTCAGGAAGCGGAAATCAAGACCCTAGATCTAGTTTCCACCATCTAGGCTACGAGGAGTTTTATTATTCATGATACAATAGACTACTCATGACAGATGGTTGCGCCCATACTGTGTCTACTTTGATGTAATATTGAAACCATATCTGTACCAGAACATTTAGTTAGTTTAATCAGATTATGGGAATGCCTACCTCAACGATGATATATATATAGATATATAGATATATATATATATATATATATATATATATATATATATATATATATATATATATATTGAATGTTTTTACAGGTTTTTGACCGGTGTCTCCAATCCAATCCTTGAAATGATAAAGCACTTCACTCTTCAGAATAACCTCAGACTTCTCACTTTAGGGGGAAATCTGTTACACGTTATTTTTTCACCATGAAATTTGACTATCTGTATAGGTCTATAACTACCTATATCATGTTCCCTTATAATTCAAAAACCTTAATGTTCCTGAATCAAGTCTTGGAATTGGAGAAAAGCTCTATAAAACCTTTAAAAGTCTACCTCCACACTTTTTCTAGCATTTTTCTGCGGGTGCGCTGATTTTTGGTCTATAAACTTTGGAAACCCCCGCACGTTTTGCTATTATTACCTGTAGACCCTCATAAAAATAAAAATAAAAATTAAATTAAATTATAGAAGCCTATTTGGTCGAATATTCTCCCAACTGGAAGCTTCTAGAGTCGCGATTAGTTCGAGCTTTATCCCTCCACTCATGGAGATTATCCCTTGGTCCATGGAGCTCAAATCCCTTCATGAGAGGAATCCATCCCCCTCTTCATGGAAATGAAACTTCCTCCATCTCCCTATAAATTGAGCTCAAGATTCAGGCTCAATGGTAGATGGTAGATTCTACACACATAGTAGACTATAATTGCTGAAGAGAATTCTCAAGGGTGCATAATTTCCACACTAGTAAGTTATTGTTGGCATGATAACGATCACATCCTTATGTCCATAACTCTATAGTGGTATTCGGAGAGGAAGGCTTATCAAACTGAGGGAGAAGCGATTGTTCAAGACCCCGGGAGAAATTTGTATGACATCAAGGCATCAAGTTGTAAGATTACTCTTGCTATTCAAGATAATACATATGGATCTCTTTCTCTCATTAAGTTGTTCTTATGCTTATTGAAATAATATCAATACATAGACTTCTTGATCACTAAGTTGGATTAGCTTTTCTTGATTATTATATGTGCAATTGCTTTGATTCTTTTGTTTTGTCTTTGATTGCAGGTTCTGCTTATTGGAGAAGCCTCATTGAAGCGACTGGAAAAAATACTACATCGAAATTTTGATTTCAAGGTAGGGGCATGTCCTCTATACTTTCTTATAATAATTCTGAATGAAATTAATCTAGAGAATAAAATTTCCAAATGGATGTTTGTTTCTAGCTATTCGTTGAACACTAGGGATATCTCTCTTGTTCGCAAGAGGGATTAATCTGCATAACAGTATGAAGTTGTGCATAGAAAGAATTGAAGAGATCATAGAGTGAAACCATAAAAATAGGTGGTTATCATCCGGAAACCAAGAAGATGTAACTAGGAGATCTCCTAGGAAGATATGTGAACTCTGATAGAACTATGGTAAACAAGAAGACCCTTGACAAGACATATCTTTAGGATAAGTTTCTGTTAGCTCCCCGTAATTCTAGCAGATTGGTGAGACTAAAGCTACAGGGAGAACACTTGAACCACTTTGGGATTCTAGGATCTAGCCCTCCTGAATCCAGAGAGGGATCTCCCTAATAAGTGCAAATATTGATTTATCTTTAGGGCTTGAAATGTGATATTAGGCTAGTTATAAAGAACAAGGGTTTTTGTTTGGTTTTGGATGGTTGAGAATGATTTTTAGTTGAGTGGAAAGTCATAAAATGAAATATTTCCAAAGGGGTGAAGTTGCAAGAAATCAGAACAAGCTTTGGCTGATAGGATAGATATGACGTTGGTTTTTAGTCCATTGGGCTATGGAGTCATAAAAGGGTTTAATTGTCCAACAATTTCAAGAGTGGTCCAAGGGGAAAGTCATCTATATCACAAGATTTTTGAGATCAAATGATGGAATGGAACAATAAAAGTATTGAAGGGGTGGAAAAAGACAATAATTTCAACTAGGATTTATCAGTCTTTCCAAACAAGAAAATCCTTTTAAGTAACTATTTAAAACCAACCAAAGGACAGGGCTAACCATAGACTTCTTTGTAAAAGCTCATATTAAAGCTAACTTATCAAACAAACAATCCAGTAATCCACATAATTACTTTCAGAAGGGATGAAAACAGATAAGAAAAACAAAGTGTAGCATAAGATCAGATAAGATACTTTTAAATCTAAACTGCTTTCAGCATACTCTTAGGGAAACTTTCAGAATTACCTTTGAAGAAAGAACTAGAAGATAGGGAAAACCATAAACTTTCCTAGTCTAACTCTACTGAGTACATAATGAAAATAACATTCAAGAACTTCCTTTAAAGCTTCGCACATCAAGACAAGGGAAAACCAACATTCCTTGATAATTTTTACACTTAACTTAAGTCATTCTTAAACACACAATTTGGAAGAAAACATTGAGATAAAGCTTATCAGTTAGAGAAGTGTACTGTAAACAGTAAATCCTAACTCTATGCTTGTTGTTCTTTATCAGAGAATAAATGGACAAAATGGCATACATGAAAGGAAAACAATAACACAGAAATAAGCAATTCACCAGTGATATAGACCAGGATCCCAAGAATCAGCTTGTATATTGATGTCAATCCAGTTACATTCTTCAAGTCCAATGTTTCAGTTCAGCAATCATCTTCTCTTCTCAACCTAGCTTATTTGATCACAAAAAGAGCTTCAAGAGCCTCTTAACACTATTTACATGTAGAAAGTTTCAAGCAAAAGTATTATATCAAAGTTCTGCAACCAACCCTTTACAATGAGCTCATCAAGAAGATTTTATAGGAAAATGAGGAGGTCGGATGAGAGAAAAAGATCTATAAGCTCAATTAATAAATATTAATGCTTCTCGACCTTTGAGGGGCTCAATGGAGAAAATTTCTGATATTTCCTCTGTATTAATTGATTTACATTAAGTATTAATTTGTTGGGAAGATTTTGTTGACTTTAAGGCTCTTTGTAATCCTTGTAATAACTCTGCTGATAGTTTACAACAAGTTTCTTTGGTTAAATTAATTGCTCAGCTGTATTGGGGAAAATATATTCTGTTCTGGTCATAACTATGCCTCCTTTGAATGCTTTGAGGCTACAAGTGGCCTTTGGTAGCTGGTGAGGATTCAATTAGCCTCTGATATGGCAGTGGAGGCTTTCTCGAAATGATAGATTTGATTGTCCTTCTTTAAACACTGTTAATTTGCTTTAATTCTGTGTGTTAGGCTTAATTAGGCCTAATTTTTGTCTTCTGTTCTTCAAACTATATTCAATTGAGTGGATTAGGCTTTAGATAGTCGATTTATTACCATTATCCTTCAAAACTGTATAAACAACCTTCAATTCTTCATCTCTGTTGTGACTGGATCTTTTAACACTGATACTCTTTGATTGATTTAGTTTTGTTGTGTCTTTTTGATGTGCAGGTGCGCAGAGGGTTTTTAAAATGACATTAGTGCTCATGAGGCACCGATAAAACATAATCTGGAACCCTGCAGAATGATATTCTTGATGAATAAAGGCCTAAGGGATCGTCATCCCCGGCCTTCAAATTTCTTTTTAAAATATTTGGAAAACCATTAAAATCTGCACAAACGAAGAAAAATTAGAAAATAAAGCGTATTTCAGTTTAGACTGCTTCAGAGGTTTTGGTTTAGAGCGCAGTTGTTGGATGAAAGCATCCAACGGTGAGGATTACTTTGCCAAGATCAAAAGGGAGGTGGTTGGATAAACGGTGGGGAGATTAAGACGGGGCCATTGATCTACAAAGATCAACGGTCAAGATTGACTGGAAAATATAATGGAAAAGGGCCATATGATAGCAGAGAGGGAGAATATACATAGGAAAAAGGTGAAGACCTTTTGCAGAAGAAAAATTCGTTAAAACGAAATTTGGGGTTTTGGAAATAACCTGGGCCATCAGATGAGATCATCCACAGAGATCAACAGCTGAGAATGACTTATGAAGTCCCTTGGAGGATGGCGGAGGGCAATGAACTAAGAATGAGATTAAACTGAGACCATTGATCTACAAAGATCAACGGCAGAGATTAAAATGACGGAATGCAGTGTAAATGGGAAGGGTGGTTTCGGATGAGAAAAATTCTGGTTTCGCGCGATAAAATGGAGGAAAGGCGGTTTTACTTTTTTCTACATGATATGCATTACTAGCCGACATGTGGCCTTTTAAAACCACCTATATCGCATAATTCTGGGTCATTAACCTTCAGGCTAAAAATCACGTGAAACTGCATGTCGGTCGTCAAATCTGGGGTCTTAGATCGGATGGTCGTGGAGAGAGCGCGATGGAGAATAGATGCTCGTGATAAGAGGTGGGGCAGGGTCAAGGTGGTTTCAATCTTGACCATCAGATCAGGGATGAACGGTAGAGATTTAATCTGGGGAAAGGGTAGGACCCAAAGGAGTTGGGCCCATCGGGCTTATTTTAGACCGTTGGATGAAAGGAATGAACGGTCCAGATCCAATCTTGGGGTAAAATGAATAAAATATGAGGTGAGGGGTTGGGCAGAGAAAGGGTCAATGTGGGTCGTTGATCTACAGAGATCAACGGTGGATATTCGCCGAAAAACATTATATAACGGGGTTTTTATGAAATTAACAAAGGTTGCGAGGATTGATCTAGACCGTCGGATCTTAGTGCATGGACGACCCAAATGCAATCGGAAGATCGTGATGCACAGAAAATCTCTGATGCAATTGAATGGGGGTCGTTGATCTAATTATTAGATCGACGGCAAAGATTTAATCGGGGATCCAAAGGCGGAGGGATGGGCTTATCAATAGAGCAATAAGGGTCGTCGGATCAGGGCCTAGCAGGGAAGATCAATGACTGGGAAGCCATCGGGAGGTTGCCAATCGGAGGAGATCAATAAAATATTCAAATGCATCTAATGAAATCTCCGATACGAGATCCCAATGATCATTTCATTGGTTTAAATCAACGATCGAGATTCGCTTTAACCAACGAACTGGCGAGTTTCGTTATAATATGAAAAATGGGGTTTTTTAATAAAATACAAAGGAAAGTTCGCTTCGGGAAGGGTTTATTTGTGGTGTTTAGCGCTTGATTGCGGGGCTCTTGGTTTTACAAAGGAATTAATGGATCGGGAGTTATATACAAAAGGAGCCAATCGCATCGGAAATTTTAACGCAACAAAAGGAACGTGTTTCACATGAATGCTCTAATGCAATAAGCGCCCTGGGCCTTAGCGCTTGGTTCTGGCACCAGGTCGCATGGTGGGGAAGTGGTTTAGGGCTTATTCGAAGGGGGCTAAAGCCTTAGCACAAAAAGGCTCATTTTTATGATTTTTCAAGGATTTTTAAAGGATTTAAAAGCTTCCGATAAGGCAAAAAAGGAGTTTTAAACCTTATCAAAGGGGTTTTTATGAAGGGAAGAAGGGAAATGAGGGAGAATAGAGGAATTTCATGGGGGAAAAGGGGATAAAATGGAGGTTAATTATGAGTGAAAGCAGGGGTAAAATGAGGGGAAGATGGAATTTTTGCAGCAGTCTTTTTCTTCAAGAAAACAATAGTTTTTTCATAATTTGAGAGGCAAACAACAGTGAAGATTAACTCAAGGATAAGTCATCTTCATAGGACTTCAAGAAATAAAAATTTGACAATAAAATTGTTTCTTGGAGGCTCCAAAAAATGATTTAGCCACCATTTGATATGACAAAATTTATAGGTGGCTAACAGTGGCTCCACATGGGGATGGCACCTTCTTGAAGGTGTCAAGAACTTCAGACTTGAATTCTCTGTGAGTTGATCAATGCCTTATCCATTGGGCTGAAACTTTCTTCACTTCGCTTGTTTTCTTCTGCTTTGACAATGTTAGTAGCCATGAAAAACAATGGAACTCTATCAAACAAGTTTTATACCTACCCAATCCTACTGATCTAACATTTTTTCTTCTTTTAGAGTGCATTTGGATTGGAAAAATATTTTACAAATATTTTATTCTTTTGAAAGAAAAAAACTAATCTAATTCTACCTCTTATTTCTCCATGAACTCAGATTAAACAGTTGAGTTCATAAGCTTCTCTACCTAATCTACTATCTGTTAGGATTAAACTATTTAACAGATTTTTATTCTCTAATTTCTAAAATAGAAATTTAAAAGCATACAAGTCAGGATTGAACAGTCTAACTTGTTGCTGATCTATGGCATAAAAACAAGTTGCACATAGATTATTATTTTGCAGAAAATTAAATCAAAATGGTGAAGGCTTAATATCTAAAAGTTCTAAGCATAGCCTTCTCTTTTCTTCAGCTCTGTTTTTAGGCTTGTTTGAGCTGCTTTTTCCTTGTTATCTGGTTCAAGTTTTGAGTTCATTAGAACCAGTCTACTTTTGTCTTTGACTCATGATTTAAACAGATTAGAGTCATTCTTCTTTTGGAAACTTAGGTTCATATTTTGAGCTTGTTTGAACCTTTATTTATCTATCCTAATCTTCCTAACTGATAAGCCAAGATTAAGTTGTTTGGCAAATTTAATTCACTAACCTATCAGCAGTAAAATTAAAACTAATTAGTCATGATTAGGTTGTATGACTAACTAGGAGTGTGTTTTTTAGGAGTGGCTTTTGAGCTTGCACACTTTCAGATTTTGTTTCTGTTTTTTGGTATGGGGCTGTACCTTTTTTTTTTTTTACAATCTGCCCTCTTTTCTCTTTCTATTGTTTTTGTATTTTTTTATTTTTCTAATTTTGAATGCATTGATGGATGAAATATTTATAATGAGAAAAATATAAAAAGGCTTTCAAACATGATAGGATCAAGAGAAATAATGTTTGAGCATCCTGCCATTGACAAGACCCCCAAACAGTTCAGCTCCATTCAATTCCTGCAAGAAATAAGCATTGTTACCAGTAGTAGAATGAATGAGATAAGGGCCAAGCCTTAAGTTATCAAATTTCCCATGCTTTCCCTTGTCTTCTCTCCTTGAATCCCATTTTAACACTTTGTCACCAATGTTGAAATTGTTGGCCTTTGCTCTTCTATCAAAAAGCTTCTTGATGCTCTCTTGCTTTTGTAATGCTCTGTTGTATACCTCCTCTCTGGTTTGTTGAAGATGTATCATTTGATTAATCCTTATGGTCATGTCATTGTCTTCAGACTGTACCTCTTGGATCAGCTTCATAACTGGCACATCGAGGTTGGTTGGAAAAATTGCATATGTTCCATACACAAGCTGGTAGGGTGACATTCCAATATATTTCTTAAGTGTTAATATGTCAGCCCATAGTGCATGTACTAGCTTTGTGTGCCAAGACTTCTTGTTGTCTTCCAGCAACTTCTTGATTATGTTCACCAAACTTTTGTTTGGGGATTCTGCCAGCCCATTACCATGAGGGTAATAAGTAGTAGAATGACCCAACGTAATCTGATATTTGTGACAGAATTCAACCATCTTCTTGGATCGAAATTCTGCAGCATTATCAGTGATGATCTTCCTAGGACAGCAAAATCTAGAGAGGATATGAGTCTCAATGAATTTTATGATGACAGAGTCATTGGCTTGCCTAGAATGGATGGCTTCTATCCATTTGGTAAAGTAGTCTGTTGCAGTGAGAATCCATCTATGTTGGGCAGAGGATGGTGGATGGATTTCTCCTATGAATTCAAGTCCCCACTGTTGAAAAGGAGCTTCAACAATGATTGGATGCAAAGGTAAGGGAAGCAAATTTATTTTTCCTTCAAAAATTTGGCATTTATGACAGGAAATTATCATCTTGTGTATATCTAGAAAGAGGGTGGGCCAATAGTAAACAGCTCTAAGGCTTTTTTTGGTTGTTGTCTTCCAGTAGAGGTGACCTCCACATTCTCCTTCATGGAACTCGTGCTTAACCTTCTCTTCATCATTCTCAGGAAAACATTTAAGTAATAACCCACTTGCATTTTTCCAATAAAGGCATTTATCTATAATGCAATAGTTTATAGCTTTTAACTTTAAAAACCTTACCTTTGTTTTTGTCAAACCAGGAGGTGTATTCAAATTAAGCAAAACATATAGAATATCAGCGTACCAAGAGGAATTCATAAAATGATCTTCGATAATGGGAGTTGATAGTCCCTCTTGTTCACCTAAAGCATTTATCATATTTATATCAAGAACTTCAAAATTTGATTCAGCCATTAATCTAGGTAGACGTTGGCCTTTAATGAGTTTAGTGGGCTTGATTTCTAAATCATATTCAAGTATCACAGCTATCCAATTACCTCTCTTACCATCTGGGTCCTGTTTAGAATGTCTTTCACAACTAAATTTGGGACAAAGGCAATGATGTGGGAGTGCAAAATGTAAACTTTGAAGTCTTTTAAGGCTTTGATTAAGGCAAAGGCTTGTTTTTCCATAATGTTGTACTTCAAAGGAGCATCCCTCAATGCATTGCTAAAGAATGCAATGGGCTGCTCTTGTCCTTGTGGATTTTTCTGCAATAGGACAACAACTATTGTATGTTCTGATGCAAATGAAAAAATAAAAAAATCTTTTGAAAAATCAGGACTTATTAGAACTGGTGTTTTGGTTAAAGCCTGTTTCACCAGTTCAAAGGACTTGTTTGCTTCTAAGGTCCACTTAACCCCTTCTCCCTTTTTCATCATGTTTGTAATGTTTCTAAGGAGCTCAACTAATATGGGTATGAACCTTCTCAATAAATTAATCTTTCCAATGAAAGATTGGAGTTCCTTGATGTTTCGAGGATGAGTGATTTGCAATATAGCCTTGATCATTTTTGGGTCTATCTTTATCCCCTCTTCTGATATTATGTGTCCAAGTAGTTTACCTTCTTGGATACCAAACAGTTTTTTCTTAGGATTTAGAGATATCCCAAACTTTCTGCACCTCTCGAATACTTTTCTCAAGTGTTCTAAGTGGTCTTCATCTGTCTTAGAAAAAACAGTGGCATCATCAAGGTAAATCATGATGAAGTAGCCTAATTCTTCCAAGAATGCAATGTCCATGGCTCTCTGAAAAGTAGCACCAACATTCATTAAACCAAAGGGCATTTTCACATACATGAAAGTGCCCCAAGGTGTACTAAAATATGTCTTTAATTGATCATCAGGATGTACTAAAATCTGATTGTATCCTGAGTAGCCATCTAGCAAAGAAATTCTTTTAGAACCAACTAGCCTTTGTAAAATATGATCCATCTTGGGTAAAGGGTGTAGAAATTATATACAATATGCATGCATATATCTGGACTATCCTGATCTCACAATATTTATCTTCTTTCAAAATACAGAATCCTTCCACTATAATTCTTGCATAAATTTAATCAACAATTGCAAAACACGTGAAGCAATAAAAACACACATAACACAGTTGTTTAACGGGAAATCCTGAAGCTGAAAACCCCAAGTATATATTATGTAACATGGAGATCATATGACAATATCATACAAACATACAAAGCTTATCACAAGCCCTTAGTATAGTACAATCGTCATACACTAATCAGGACCAATCTTGCAAATCCATGCACCGATCTTTTCCTCCTACCAGCCTGCCTCCACTGCGCAATCCAAGCTGATTACAAAGACCAATTCGATGGAATCCCACTCTCATTGACTATGTTATTATCAATGGCAACTCCAATGTATATATAGATGCAATTCATGCATCACTAGTAGTCACAATAGATAGTCCATCTTGCCCTTTCACCTATCTCTCCACTGGTCTCCACTGAAACTAACATGCACTGTAGTTAACTGATGTATTCTTCAGTTGATTAATGAGTTATTATTTGTGAATTAATTAACTAATTAATTCACTCCACTCTCACTAGTGTATCATTCAGTTAGACTAGATACAACTAGCTCAACTCTGTCTAACTGAGTTAAACTGAACACAACTCCATTAACTACCTCAATAACTCCACCAAACTCTGTCACATGAGTTCTAACTGAAGTCTCCATGCAATAGCTCCACTTAACCCTCAGGAATAGCGTAATTCCTTCTGTCAACTCCTGTGCCACATCTGTGCACTTAACTGAAGTGCTCCAAGAGAATAAGATAATATTTAGAGTCCAAATATTATTAAGAGCTAATAATATTCGACATATCTATTTTTAGACTGGCAATCTAAAAATAGACTCTGCCCAATATGTCTAAAAATAGAAGTCCATCTATTTTTCCAACTTGACCAACCATCCACAAATAGCATCCAGAAACTCATAGAATATGATCGACATGTCTAAAAATAGACATAGACTAAAAATAGACTTTGTGCCAAAAATCACCTGTGTGGGCCCCACCTAGTTTAGGTGATCACTTTCCAACTAGGATCAGGAATGATGTTTCAGGATGCCTCCTTCACTGTTTCTTGTTGCAATCTTCAACACTCCCTCTCAACAAGAAAGGACTGTCTTTGCATGCAACATGCAACTCCATGCATTCGCCTTGCAACCTTTGCAAGCACCATGTAACTCCATGCTTCTGCTCTGCAACTCTTCCAAAACTGAATAGGCTCCAAACAACTTAATCAGTATAATGCATCTATCATCAAATTCTTCGACTTCTGCTTAGCTACTGCACATGTCTTCAGGAACTACTGCGCTTTTGAACTCTGCACCCATGCACTCTGCACTTGCTATCAACTCTGAACCGCGCTCCAGTATCCAACACTGTCACTTTTATCTCACTGCATCAATCCAACTGATCATGCTACTACTGCTCTATGGGCACCTCGTAGCTAGGTTCAATTCATGAGATCCACACCATCTCAATGAATCCTGCCCAGAAATCTCCTCTTGGGATTACTCATGCATGTTGCCCCACCTCTCACCTGGTGGTATAGCTGCATGCACTCCCTCTGCCCATCTGGCATGAAATTTCTCTGCATGAGTGGTTTCTCCCACTCCATGATCCTCATCTTGTGACTGCTCCACATCTCGAGGTTCACTCCTACCTACATGAAAAACTTTCTCCCTCTCAAGAATCAATTGCATGTCTTTCTTACACTTCCCAACAGTAGGAAGCTCCGTAGAAATCCCATCTACTTCAAATCTATAAAGATTCTTCTGCATCTCTAGTTGTGGCTGCTCCACAACCTTCTGAGACTGATTCTCACGCTGCATGTTGAGAGCCTCCCCCTCAACCACCAAGTAAATAACCTCTGCTTTGCTCCTCAAATCTTTGCATGCATCTTGTACCTCAGTGCATGTAGATTCTTGGCTCACGCACATTGCAATTGTCCTGTCGTAGTAAAATTTTCTAACAAAAGAGTTGATTTTAAATCGATGATATCTCCCTCATCCGAGCTCCGATTCGACTACTTTTTTTTTCAATTTGGGTATTTTTTGGCAAGAAATCCAAATATGAGATTTTTTCTGAAAATATTACACCAAAATTTTCAGATATTCTCTGCAAACACGCGCGCCCAAAAATTCCTACTCTCATTCCATGTAGAAAATCTATAACACATCTCTGATACCATGTAGAAATTATATACAATATGCATGCATATATCCAGACTCTCCTGATCTCACAATATTTATCTTCTTTCAAAATACAGAATCCTTCCACTATAATTCTTGCGGAAATTTAATCAACAATTGCAAAACACATGAAGCAATCAAAACACACATAACACAGTTGTTTAATGGGAAAGCCTAAAGCTGAAAACCCCAACTATATATTATGTAACATGGAGATCATATGAAAATCTCATACAAACATACAAAGCTTATCACAAGCCCTCATTACAGTACAATCGTCATACACTAATCAGGACCAATCTTGCAAATCCATGCACCGATCTTTTCCTCCTGCTAGCCTGCCTCCACTGCGCAATCGAAGCTTATTACAAAGACCAATTCGATGTAATCCCACTCTCATTGACTGCGTTATTATCATTGGAAACTCCAATGTATATATAGATGCAACTCATGCATCACTAGTAGTCACAATAGATAGTCCATCTTGCCCTTTCACCTATCTCTCCACTGGTCTCCAGTGAAACTGACATGCACTGTAGTTAACTAATGTATTCTTCAGTTGATTAATGAGTTATTATTTGTGAATTAATTAACTAATTAATTCACTCCACTTTCACTAGTGTATCATTCAATTAGACTAGATACAACTAGCTCAACTAAGTCTAACTGAGTTAAACTAAATACAACTCCACCAACTACTTCTCCAACTCCACCAAACTCTGTCACATGAGTTCTAACTAAATT
This sequence comes from Pinus albicaulis, assembly GCA_034641835.2. NCBI lineage: Eukaryota > Viridiplantae > Streptophyta > Pinopsida > Pinales > Pinaceae > Pinus > Pinus albicaulis. The sequence goes on along the minus strand of CM076578.1, from coordinate 1,771,626,856 downwards.
CCTCCATGCAATAGCTCCAATAAACTCTTCAGAATAGTGTAACTCCTTCTCTCAGTTGTTGTGCCACATTTGTGCACTTAACTGAAGTGCTCCAAGAGAATAAGATAATGTTTAGAGTCCAAATATTATTAAGAGCTAATAATATTCGACATATCTATTTTTAGACTGGCAGTCTAAAAATAGACTCTGCCCAATATGTCTAAAAATAGAAGTCCATCTATTTTTCCAACTTGACCAACCATCCACAAATAGCATCCCACAACTCATAGAATATGATCAACATGTCTAAAAATAGACTTTGCGCCAAAGATCACCTGTGTGGGCCCCACCTGGTTTAGGTGATCACTTTCCAACTAGGATCAGGAATGATGTTTCAGGATGCCTCCTTCACTGTTTCTTGTTGAAATCTTCAACAAAGGGTAGTTTTCCTTTAATGAGGCTTTGTTTAGGTCTCTAAAGTCAATACAAAGCCTTATTTCTCCTGTTTTCTTCCTAACTGACACTAGATTAAACACCCACTCTGAATATCTAATAGGGACAATAATACCATCTTCATACATTCTCTTGATTTGCTTCTCAACCAAAGGTAATTGAACAGGGTTTATTTTGCGCATTTTTTGTTTAAATGGCTTTTGATCTTCCTTGAGAAGTATCTTGTGCTGAATTATCTCAGCATCATAGGATTTCAGATCCTCATAACTCCATGCAAAAACATCAGGAAATTCTTTAAACAAATCTATGTATTTTAGCTTGATGTGAGCTGGTAAAGTCTTAGACAGTTTGATCATCTTTAGTTTCAGTTCACTGCCTATATTACACTCTTCAAATTTAGATTCAACAGGCTCCAGTTTTGGTTTCTTGGCCATATCATTGAAATCATATAGCTCTTCTAAAGGGACCAGACCTTTTGACAGACTTCGATTGTTAGACTGCAGAGTTTCCAAGTCTTTTGTTTCTAACTCTGCAACCATTTCTACTGTGTTTTAAATTTTGTTATACAACAGATTTACTTCAGCAATATTTGGAGATTTTTATTCTTCATCAAGCAGATTTTCTTCACTAGAATAGTCTGTTTCATAATCTGAATCTGAACTTGGTAGTTCAAATTCATTTCTAGACTGTAGGAAGTCTTCTATTTGTTTGTCTCCATCAAACACTTGCCAATATTTCTCATTATCAAGGACAGCTAGTCTGAATTTAATTTGAGTTGTGCATTGTTTGGTTTCATAAGGTGTTAAGCACGTTCTAGCAGCAAAAGCTAAACTGTGGGCGAGGATATTCTTTCTCTTGGGACAAAAATAAGTTGGGATTCCTCAAACGTTTTCAATAAATCCATGACATCGTTCCTATAGGCTCTAAGTCTAGGGTGTTTAGCATTTTATTACCTATTTACTTGCCTAATAATTAACTCTGAATCCCCATGCACTTTTATTCTTTTGTCTCCTAATTTTTTCAGCAAGTGTAAGCCTAAAAGAAGGGATTCGTATTCCGCTATGTTATTCGAACACTGAAAATTTGATCTGTAGGAATGGCCTTCCGTGTGGTTTTTCTCATTTTTATGTATCCAGACACCTACACCAGCATTGCTCCTAGTGCAAGACCCATCGAAGTTCATACTCCAAAGAGGACTAGTTTCGGGTTCATCAGTTTGGTTACTATCCTTTTCAACTAGTGTGCTTTCGGATTGTTCTCGAAGATCAACACTTTGTTGAATTTGTTTTAATTCCTTAGGTTTTTCATTGTGTTGAGAACTGCTTTCTTGACTCTCAAGGTTTAAAAGCAAAGGAAGAATGATTTGTAGCTGTAGACCTGCGTTCTGTTTGCTATAGTTTTCTGATTTAGAAAACTGTTTTGACATTTTTGTCTCGTCTCCCTCCTCCTCTCTATCTGCCATTAATTCAGTTAAGGTCACTTGTTCACTGAATGTTTCATCATTAAAAAGGATAAATGATTCAAGGCATGTATTTACAGAATAAAGGGGAGAGTTTTGCAGTCTCTCTTGGCTAGTAACCATGTATTGCATATGAGACTCCCTGTAAAGTCTTCTGGTCTTATTAAATACAGGGATAGTCTCATATGTCATTTCCATCTACATAGTTCCTTGTAACTTAGCTCCCCAATATCTTGAAAACAGCATACCATATTTTGGGGGTACATCATCCACAACAATATCCATTACTAAACACTTCGCTGGAATTTGTGCTAAGTTAACACAGAGGTCTTTGATTAAGCCTAAACATTTCACTCTGCTTGAGTCAAAGGAGTAAAGATCTTTGTAAGGTCTGGTGATTTCAAGGCCTAGGCTCTCCATTACAGCTTTGGGCATTAAATTATGAGAGGCCCCTAAATCATGCATAGCATTGTGCAAAATTTTGTCATGAACATTTAAACTAACATAAAAAGGAGGCACTAGTCCCTCTTGATATCTACCCTCAATCTTAGGACCAAATATGAGCTCTGGCTGGTCATCATTAATATTGACAGTATCATTATTTTCTTCTATGTTAAAAGCCTTCAAAATTTGATACCTATATACATTTTGGGCCACTAATTTAGTGAGAGGAACAGAGATTTTGATTCTGGCAATTTTCTGCTCCAAACTTAAAGGCATCTAATTCTTTGAAGTGCTTGTTTCAGCCTTATTAACTGCCACTCTATTAGCAAAATCTGTTTGTTGATTTCCTCTATTTACATTTGTTAGAATTTTTTTAACAAGAGCACTAGCTGAGGTGCTAATGCTACTAAGGTCTGCACTCTGTTTTTCATTGTTTTGAGTGCCTTTTTCTTTGTTTTTATCAGAATTTCCAACCACTGTTTTGTCTTTCTGCTTTATAATTTTGGGTTTATTTACATTGTTGTTTTGTGAAAATTTTTTAGAGGTTTTAGTTTTGGAATTTTCCTGATTGATTTTACTCCTAAGGTCATATTCCTTTGTGGTTTCTATGATGACATTTTCCATTTCCTGATAATAAAATTCAACTTCTGCTCTCTTGTCATCATAGAGCGTATATATACCTTGTTTCCTATTGTAATGAACTTCAAAGTCATCATTATCTACTCCCAACATGTTTATGTCATATTCCTCTATTTTTTCACTTGTTTCTTCAACCTCACTTACCTAGTTTTGATGAAAAGGAGGAGTGATCTGTTGATCATCCTCCCTTGGTCTATTATGATGTTGGTTTCTCCTAAAATTCTGATTTTGGTTTTGATTTCCGTTTTGAGGAGTTGTTTGGTTTTGACTTGCTTGTGCTCTCTCTTAATATGCTCATCTTTTTCATCATCTCCTCCATCAAGCTTTCCATCTTTGAGCTAGATGTGGAAGGTGTAGATTCCTCTCTGAAGGACACTCTCTTCTCATTCTTCATTCCTGCTCTTTTCTCCATTAGATTTACTTCCATAGCAAGAGCTCCTTTTTTCATATCTTCAAGAGTTAAAGGATCTCTCTCTCTCATCTGATAGGCCATTTCAGGATCAAATCCTTCAAGAAACTTGTTTAAAGCTGATCCTTGTGGAGGTTTTAAGTCTTGGGGAAGAGCATTATAAACACTGTTAAACCTAGTGCAATAAGCTTGTACACTTTCCCCAGTGTTTCTGTGGAGATTCTTGTAGTCCGAAAGTATTTGGAGAGGATTTTTCTTCACTTCCCATTTTTTTAAGAATAACTGATGGAAGGCTTGGAGATCATTAATATTGTGAGGGGTTAAGCCATTGAACCATTTTCTTACTTCTCCCCCTAAACTCTGAGCAAGTAATCTAAGTTTGACAGTTTCATCATCAATCTCATTTCTGTCAAAGTAATCATTCATCTTATCCACATGTTGTGAAGCAGTAGTAGCATAACTGGCATCATACAATGGTATCATGGACTGATAGTCCTATGGGAGATTGACTAAAGGTAAAGGAAGGACTAGGGGAGCATGCCATGTTGCCATGATAGGGGGTGGAGGTGGATTTACAAGAGGTGGATTAACAAGAGGGAAAGTGGGTTGGAATGGAGTGGTTTGGACAGTGGATGTATGAAGAATAGATGTGGATGGACCAGCAGTAGATTTTTGAGCCGATCTTGGATGAGAGAAACCAAAATTGTGAAGGAAATGTAAATCTGGTGGTGTATTTTCTCTACTACCAGGATGTTCACTTCTATCTGGGGATGAAAGTGAAGCCTCTAAATCTAGCTGATATAAATCATCAAGTGACCTAGTTCTAAATGGATTTCTTAAGTCAACTTGTGACTGTTGTAGAGCTACAAGGTTTTCAGGAACAGAATTATCTCTAAGGGGTGATCTGAAAACAGATGAAGATTTAATCTCAGGAGACTTCCTAAGAATTCTTTCAGGGTTATCAAATATCTCAAGAGGGTTTGGGTCAGGGTAAGCTCTAGTATGAATCTTTCTAGGAGCCACTATGCTTTGTTTTTCAGACCCAACTAAAAAATAAACGTTTAACCAAATATGACAATATTTAAGAGGCTAATTGATCCTTTAAACAAGAAAACTTTAATCCTAAATTCATCTAACTGAGTTTATATGATTTTATGATGATAATGGGTCTTCCCAATGGAGTCTTAAGGTCTGTTTAGGATTGTGGAGTCACCAGGTGGAAATTTTTAGCTCTTTTGGGGGTAAAAGGTTTTATGGTCCACCACCATGTTTATTGAATACCAATCTGAAATATTTTTGGGTTTTATGAGTTTATTTCAGTCCTATAGGTTCTAAGAGTGTCCTAAATCTGTTTCAACACTTAGCTACGGTGATGAGACAAAGAGAGCTTACTCTTATGGCTAAGCTAGTTGATCCTTCAAGGTTTGATAAGTTCTTATGAGAATCCTAAGGCTTCCTTAATTTGTCACTGATTCAAACAAGTTTTATCATGATTACCATTTGCTTGGTAGTGCTTGAAGAGGGCTACTTGTACTCAAGAGGTTTTATAGAATTAATATTAACTCATTCCCTAGCGGAGTCGCCAGAAATGTTAGCTCCCCGTAATTCTAGCAGATTGGTGAGACTAAAGCTGCAGGGAGAACACTTGAACCACTTTGGGATTCTAGGATCTATCCCTCCTGAATCCAGAGAGGGATCTCTCTAATAAGTGTAAATATTGATTTATCTTTAAGGCTTGAAATGTGATATTAGGCTAGTTATTAAGAACAAGGGTTTTCGTTTGGTTTTGGATGGTTGAGCATGATTTTTAGTTGAGTGGAAATTCCTAAAATGAAAGAGTTCCAAAGGGGTGAAGTTGCAAGCAATCAGAACAAGATTTGGCTGATAGGATAGATATGACGTTGGTTTTTAGTCCATTGGGCTATGGAGTCATAAAAGGGTTTAATTGTGCAACAATTTCAAGAGTGGTCCAAGGGGAAAGTCATCTATATCACAAGATCTTTGAGATTAAATAATGGAATGGAACAATAAAATTATTGAAGGGGTGGAAAAATACAATAATTTCAACTAGGATTTATCAGTCTTTCCAAACAAGAAAAGCCTTTTAAGTAACTGTTTAAAACCAACCAAAGGACAGGGCTAACCATAGACTTATTTGGAAAAGCTCATATTAAAGCTAACTTATCAGATAAACAATCTAGTAATCCACATAATTACTTTCAGAAGGGATGAAAACAGATAAGAAAAACAAAGTGCAGCCTAAGATCAGATAAGATACTTTTAAATTTAAACTGCTTTCAGCACACTCTTAGGGAAACTTTCAGAATTACCTTTGAAGAAAGAACTAGAAGATAGGGCAAACCATAAACTTTCCTAATCTAAATCTACTGAGTACATAATGAAAATAAAATTCAAGAACTTCCTTTCAAGCTTCGCACATCAAGACAAGGGCAAACCAACATTTCTTGATAATGTTTACACTTAACTTAAGTCATTCTTAAACACACAATTTGGAAGAAAACATTGAGATAAAGCTTATCAATCAGATAAGGGTACTGTAAATAGTAAATCCTAACTCTATGCTTATTATTCTTTATCAGAGAATAAATGGAAAAAATGGCATACATGAAAGGAAAACAATAACACATAAAGAAGCACTTCACCAGTGATATAGACCAGGATCCCAAGAATCATCTTGTATATTGATGTCAATCCAGTTACATTCTTCATGTCCAATGTTTCAGTTCAAAAATCATCTTCTCTTCTCAGCCTAACTTATTTGATCACAAAAAGAGATTCAAGAGCCTCTAAACACTATTTACATGTAGAAAGTTTCGAGCACAAGTATTATATCAAAGTTCTACAACCAACCCTTTACAATGAGCTCCTCAAGAAGATTTTATAGGAAAATAAGGAGGTCGGATAAGAGAAAAAGATCTATAAGCTCAATTAATATAGATTAATGCTTCTCGACCTTTGAGGGGCTCAATGGAGAAAATTTCTAATATTTCCTCTGTATTAATTGATTTACATTAAGTATTAAGTTGTTGGGAATATTTGTTGACTTTAAGGCTCTTTGTAATCCTTGTAATAAATCTACTGATAGTTTACAATAAGTTCATTTGGTTGAATTAACTATTCAGCTGTATTGGGGAAAAATATCTTTTGTTCTGGTCATAACTATGCTCCTTTCAATGCTTTGAGGCTACTTGTGGCCTTTGGTAGCTGGTGAGGATTCAATTAGCCTCTGATGTGGTGGTGGAGGCTTTCTCGGAATGATATATTTGATTGACCTTCTTTAAACACTGTTAATTTTCTTTAATTATGTGTGTTAGGCTTAATTAGGCCTAATTTCTGTCTTCTGTTCTTCAAACTGTCTTCAATTGAGCGGATTAGGCTTTAGATAGTCAACTTATTTTCGTAATCCTTCAAAACTATATAAACAACCTTCAATTCTTCATCTCTGCTGTGACTGGATCTTTTAACACTGATACTCTTTGATTGATTTAGTTTTGTTGTGTCTTGTTGATGTGTAGGTGCGCAGAGGGTTTTTAAAATGACATCAGTGCTCATGAGACACCGATAAAACATAATCTAGAACCCTGCAGAATGATATTCCTGATGAATAAAGGCCCAGGGGATCGTCATTTACAGCCTTCATATTTCTTTCTAAAATATTTGGAAAACCATTAAAACCTGCAAAAACGAAGAAATATTAGAAAATCCTATGTATTTGGGTTTATACTACTTCAAAGGTTTTGGTTTAGAGCGCAGCCATTGGATGAAAGCATCCAACGGCAAGGATTGCTTTGCCGAGATCAAAAGGGAGGCAGTTGGATAAACGGTGGGGAGATTAAGACATCGCCGTTGATTTGCAAAGATCAACGGTCGATATTGACTGGAAAATATAATGGAAAAGGGCCATATTATAGTGGAGAGGGAGAATATACATAGAAAAAAGGTGAATACCTTTGGTGGAAGAAAAAATGCGTTAAAACGAAATTTGGGGTTTCGGAAATAACATGGGCCATCGGATGAGATCGGCCACAGAGATCAACGGCTGAGAATGACTTATGAAGTCCCTTGGAGGATGGTGGAGGGTGATGAACTGAGAGTGAGATTAAAATGAAACCTTTAATCTACAAAGATCAACGGCGGAGATTAAAATGACGGAATGCAGTGTAAATGGGAAGGGTGGTTTCGACTGAGAAAACTGTCGGTTTCGCGCGATAAAATGGAGGAAAGGCGGTTTTACCTTTTTGAATGCAATATGTGTTACTAGCCGACACGTGGCCTTTTAAAACTTCCTATATTGTGTAATTCTGGGTCATTAACCTTCGGGCTAAAAATCACGTGAAATTGCGCGTCGGCCGTCAGATCTAGGGTCTTAGATCGGACGATCGTGGAGAGAGCACAATGGAAAATAGATGCTCGGGTGATAAGAGGTGGGGTAGGGTCAAGGTGGTTTCAATATTTACCGTCAGATCAGGGATGGACGGCGGATATTTGATCTGCGGAAAGGGTAGGACCCAAAGGAGTTGGGCCTATCGAGCTTATTCTAGACCGTTGGATGAAAGGAATGAACGGTCCAGATCCAATCTTGGGGTCAAATGAATAAAATATGAGGTGAGGGGTTGGGCAGAGAAAGGTTCAATGTGGGTCGTTGATCTACAGAGTTCAACGACGGAGATTCGCCAAAAAACATTATACAATAGGGTTTGTATGAAATTAAAAAAGGTTGCGAGGATTGATCTGGACCGTCGGATCTTAGTGCATGGACGGCCCAGATGCAATCAGAAAATCGCGATCGGTGGAGGAGAGAGGAAAGGTGCACAGAAAATATCTGATGCGATTGAACGAGGGTCTTTGATCTGAGGATTAGATCGACGGCGGAGATTTAATCGGGGGTCCAAAGGCATAGGGATGGGCTTATGAATAGAGCAATAAGGGTCGTCGGATCTGGGCCTGGCAGGGAAGATCAATGGCTGGGAAGCTATCGGGAGGTTGCCAATTAGAGGAGATCAATAAAATATTCAAACGCATCCAATGAAATCTCCGATGCGAGATCCCGATGATCGTTTGATTGGTTTAAATCAACGGTCGAGATTCGCTTTAACCAACAAACCGACGGGTTTCGTTATAATATGAAAATTGGGTTTTTTTAATAAAATACAAAGGAAATTTTGCTTCCAGAAGGGTTTATTTGTGGTTTTTAGCGCCCAATTGCGGGGCTCTTGGTTTTACAAATGAAGCAAGGGATCGGGAGTTATATACAAAAGGAGCCAATCGCATCGGAAATTTTAACGCAACAAAAGGAACGTGTTTCACATGAATGCCCCGATGCGATAAGCGCCCTGGGCCTTAGCACTTGGTTATGGCGCCAGGTCGCATGTTGGGGAAGTGGTTTAGGGTTTAGCCGAAGGGGGCTAAAGCATTAGCACAAAAAGGCTCTTTTTTATGATTTTTCAAGGATTTTTAAAGGATTTAAAAGCTTCCGATAAGGAAAAAAAGGAGTTTTAAAACTTATCAAAGGGGTTTTTATGAAGGGAATAAGGGAAATGAGGGAGAATAGAGGAATTTTATGGGGAAAAGGGGATAAAATGGAGGTTAATTATGAGTGAAAGCAGGGGTAAAATGAGGGGAAGATAGATTTTTTGCAGCAGTCTTTTTCTTCAAGAAAACAGCTGATTTTTCAGAATTTGAGAGGGAAACAGTAGTGAAGATTAACTCAAGGATAAGTCATCTTCATAAGACTTCAAGAACTAAAAATTTGACAATAAAATTGTTTCTCGGAGGCTCCAAAAAATGATTTAGCCACCATTTGATATGAAAATTTTTATAGGTGGCTAACAGTGTCAATCTGAATAGAGGAATTTGATACCTATAGGAAGATGTCATGGTGAAATATCATCACTAAGGTAAATTTTGATTTAAAAGTTATTACGAATATTTTTATCTAGATAATTTTATGCAGGGCTTACAATCATGTCGAAGGATGTAAGATCCTTGAGAGATGGTTCGAAAGAAAGCAGCATGGCATAAAGGTGGACCAGATAAGGAAGACTGATGAATCACTTTGACATGACTCGTGGATGAAATTGATGGATGATTTGTGCCCTATGAACCCAAAATTTGAAGATTCCTCAATATTGAAATACATGACATCGAGGGAAGGAATTATTCATGAACAACTGGGTGTCTCACCATTGTTGTTGCAGGTCCCCGGTTGAGAGGGAGCCTAGTGGTAAGTTTCTTGCTTGGAAGAAATTTGAAATATATCCTTCCTAAGTAAAGAGGGAGTGACATATATAATTCTCTAATACATGTGTCATGCACTAGACCAGGACTAATAGCCATAAGTCTTAGTGAAGGCCATGTGGAGACACATCATTCTGGGCTTCACCTAGAAGCCAGAATGGAGGATTGGGTAATCATATGGAATTCGATACTCTTTGATGTAATATGGAATTCAAGATAAAGAGTAGTCGGGGATTGATATTCTTTGAGGGCTGGCTACCCAAGAGAAGAATAGTCCAAGAAGGTCATACTATGGGAACACCTGGGTGGAGTATGTACCTTACAGGGACAATGACTATGGTGCCTATAATTCTTGTGTACCGCCAGCATTGTAGCCCGTTGTCTCGTTGAGATATGGGGTTGTTATTCAAGGCCTTGCACAAGGACACTGCCGGTTGATATCATGCTATACAAATGTGATTACCAATCTGATCCTTCTTATGAGATTCTTTAGTTTGAAAGTGACCATGTACTTGTATGAATACCTCCCTAGTTAAGAGGGAGTGTTGAAAAGTGTAACTAGTATCAGTATTCATATTGACTATGTAATTATGTATTTATATAAAGAATAATAAAAAGATAATAAAATGTATTTTTGTTTTGCTTGCTTCATGGGTTTCATGAGAAAGGTTTTATTATAGATCAATAGACTTCTTCTTGATGTCTATTAGGATTTTTCCTCTGATTATAAATGTATTCAAGGGTCATGTATATGAAGTCTCTAGTCAAAAGGATATGCTCCAATACCTTGTCCAATGAATGGCTCAAGACAGCCCTCATGACAGCCCTCAATAATGCTAGAATATAAGCCCTCCAAGTCATCCTATGGACATGTTGAAGCCCCAGAATTTTGTTGCAACAACATGGGGGATAACCACCCAGTTCGGACCTTAAAGCAGCTACTTTTTCGTTTGGTATAGTGGCTCTTAATGGGGATAATGGGACCAGTTTCCCAGCAAATAAATTGATATGATGATGATGGATTTGATACTAATGGAAATAATCTATCTAAGTAACAAGCAAATGCATCTATTTAATCTAATTATTTAACTTTATCTATAACCCAAGTAGAATTACCATCAATGAGATCTAAAAATATATCTTACAGTAAATGGTAATAAATATAATTCAATTACTGAAAGAGATGAAAATTATGTAAGATAATTATTTTGACTAAATAGTTAGTCAAAATAATTATGTGAAATATATCGCATATATCGATTGCTCTATGTATTTGGTAAGGAATTATAGTTGAAACATTGTACAAAAGTGCATGAATGATAAACTCTAAATCAAGCTATATACATATCACAATATAAAGATAAATTATTGTAAACTCGTAATCAAGACTTAATCATAAAGATAATAGTAACAGATATGATAAGTTATGCTCATGAAATCCACAATATTGACTTGCTTCTTCTCAATCCAAATATAATTTAAGAGTACAAAAATGCAATTTCAGTAAAGCATACTCCAATTTTCCAAAAAGTAGATCATGTTCCATATATTTTATCAAAAGAATTCACAAAAGTACAAAAGTGCAAGCTTTCGCAAAAAAAAAATTGACAAAATTTTGGACCCCTCTCTAAATGCATGAGAGAGGTTTAAATATTAAAATAAATAAGTAAAAAATATATTATTACACAAAAAGCTGAGGAGGTTTCGAACAACCTTCCTCATAATAAGTAAACTAAACTACAACGTAGAAATTAAAAATGACAAGACTTCTTAGTTGGGTTGATTTCCTTTTGTCACTTGGTCTTTGAGCTAGAAAATATCCATCATTGGCTTCATTTGAGTCGGTTGAGTGATTATGGATCTCACTTGTCCTTTGAATACGAAATTTGAAAGTGTTGGCAACATTTTTCTCGTGGAATCAGTTAAGTATCATAGAGTCGTGCACTCGTTATGTGGTCTGATCAAGAAATTCTACTAATTTTCTTGATCCAGTTTAGTTATATGTTTAATTGATTATGCATGTTTCTCAGCACTTTCCTTGCACTGCTTTTCTAATAGCTTGATCTAAATAATTTATTCAGTTGTACATTCTTCAATAAGTTTGGCATTCTGAAGTTTTTCATTGACAGACTCAGTGATTTTTCTTGCTACGTTGGCTGCCTTTGAAGTTGCTTTCTCTGCTTGTTTTAATTGCATCTCCCAATATTTGAATAAAATATCCTTATGAGATTTGTCAATATTTGGGAGATCAACATTCTTCTCTTCCTCGGATTCTTGCCAAGAAATAAAATCAGAAATTTTCTTATCAATCCTTTCACATTCCAACTTTTTTTTTGCCACCTGTTGAGTCAATATGTTACTTATTTCACAGTATGAGTTAATAGCAGAGATTTTTTGGCAGGAAATCTCTCACTGTCGTTTCAACCATGAATTCTATTCAAGTTCTTCTTTAATGAATTGTTCTGTTTAAGGTTGACTCTTGAGCTTTTCCATTACTGTTTCTATCTATGCATATTTTTCAAATATGTACACTTGATGTTGCAATTTCAAACTTTCAAATTATTTCTGGAATTGTAACATTTTCATTTCAGATTACTTATAGGCATTATGTTTCTCTTGTTCCAGTTGTTTTTCTATCACTTTGACTCTTTCTTCTCTTTGTCTAAGCAGAAGTTGCACTTCTGCTACTTTATCAATTGTAGCGTTTGCATATGCTCTTGCAAACTGTGAAAGTTAAGTATTATGTTCAGTTGGATTGACAAGAGTTTCTTTCCAAACAATATCTAATGGCTCATTAATAAGGGTTGTCATTGTTTAATCAATTCTTCTTCTTTTTCTCCTCTTTACAACAGATTTATGATTTGGACTATAGAAAATGTCCAATGGAGGTATCTCTATTCAAAACAATTTCTTCAGTAGCGAAGGCCGGGATGATTTCCTGATCTTGAACACCTGCAGTTTGTTGAAGTGTTATTTATGTTTCTGGTAACTTTTGAATCTGTTCAGGAGTATGAAAGCTTGATGATCCTTCAATATAAGGATTAGGTGGCACCTGAGGTTTTTTAGTAAACTTCTACCATTCTTTGCTTAAATGCTCCACTTGAGATCTTGTTGTCTGCTTACATGTAGACTGGACATCCTGAAGTTCTTTAGAAGATGCATTTTATAATCCAAATTCACTAGTTCTTTCCTCAGCATGTATGTCAATTCCTTTAATTATATCTTCAATTATTTTATCTGGGATTTCATCTTTATTTTCAAATTATTTTTCAGAATGATCTAAATCTTGGGACTCATGTTTGCAATGTTCTGAATCCTGAACTGATTTCTCCTGGGATTCATCTTCAGACATATCTTTTGAATCATCATCTAGGCTTAAACTAGGAGTGTTGAGATTCAAAAAGATGATGAAGCTTAGTGAAAATCAGTCACCTTCATTAAGTGGGCCCGCAGGCTATTTTTAGGTGTAAGTCTATTTTTAGACTATGTTTATTTTTAGACATGGTGATCATATTTTAGAAGTTGCAGGATGCTATTTTTGGATGGTTGGTCAAGTTGGAAAAATAGATGAAATTATATTTTTAGAATATTGGGCAAATTCTATTTCTAGATCATCGATATAAAAATAGATGTGTTTATTATTATTAGCCTTTAATAATAATTAGACTCTAAATATCAACTTATTCTCTTGGAGCACTTTATTTCAATATACACATTTGGCAAATTAGTGGGCTGAAGGAATTATGCAATTCCTAGGGTTTATGGTGGCTCATGCATGGAGGACTTAGTTAGAACTGAAGTGGAAAATTTATGACAGAGTTGGAAGAGTAGGTCATGGAGTTGTTATTTAGTTTAACTCTATTAATGGAGTTAAACTCAGTTGAGCTAGTTGTATCTAGTCTAACTGAATGATACACTAGTGAGAGTTAAGTGAATTAATTAGTTAATTAATTCACAACTATTAACTCACTAACCACTGAATAGAAATAGCAGTTAACTACAGTGCATGTCAGTTCCAATGGAGACCCAGTGGAGAGAGAGGTGAAAGGGTGAGATGGACTATCCGTTGTGACTATATTGATGCATTGATTGCATCACACACACATTGGAGTTTCCAATGAGGATTGCGCAGTCAAGGCAAGGTAGATTTTAATTCATTCAGGGGTCTTCTTCAGCAAGGATTGCGCAGTGGAGGTAGGCTATCAGGTGGCAAGAAATTAGTGCATGGATTTGCATATTTATTCATGTTAGTGTGTGACAATTGATTGTACTGAGAGCTTGATGTACTAAGATTTGTATGATATTGTTACATGATCTCCATGATACATAATATATGATATTTGGGGTTTTTAGCTACAAGCTTTCCCGTTAAACAACTGTGTTATGTGTGATTGTTTTTATTGCTTCATGTGTTTGCAATTGAGTTTTTAAATTTCTGCAAAAGATTAACAATGGAAGGATTCTGTATTTAGCAAGAAGATAAAATATTGTTAGATCAGGAGAATATGGATATATACATGCATATGTTATATAATTTCTACATGGTATCAGAGTAGTTTTAATTCTTGAAGATTGCAATTGTGAAGAATTGTTGAGTTTGTGCTGGTGGACAATTCAAATTTGTTGCAGAAATTTCTTGGTGCGACAGTTGAGTATACATTGAAATGTCTTTCAATGGGTTGTGATTAGAGTATGCCCTTGAGGGCAGCTCGAATTACATAGCCTGGAAGGATAGGATGGAGGCAGTGCTGGAAGATAATTGACTAAAGGAGTTCATCGATAGCAATGTTCCTAAGCCTAGTTCTAGTGATGCGGCATTACTTGACGCATGGAAAAAGAAGGTAGCAAAGACAAGAAGAATTATGTTGGAAGGTGTGAAGGACCATATTGTGTCCAGCCTTCGTAGGAAAGCCACTCCATTTTCAATGTGGAAGGCTATGACAAATTTGTTCCAAAGCAGCAGTGACCAGAGGAAGTTGGCGTTGAAAGATAAGCTTAGAAAAATAAAAATGGAGAAGGGCAACAGTATTCCAAAATATCTCACAAATTTTGTCCACTATAGGGATGAACTCGGAAGTGTGGGGATTACTATTGATGATTATGATTTGGTGAGCTTGGCTCTCCTTTGGCTTCCAAAGAGTTGGCATAGCTACGAAGACTCTATCAATGGACGGGAGAAACTGCCGAGTTGGGAGCGACTTTGGTCGGATCTTGTGCAGGAGGAGATAAGGCGAAGTACCAGGGATGGATCTTCATCGAAGAATGAAGATGAAGAGAATTTTTCTTTGGCTTCCAAAGAAAGGAAATGGAAGGGGAAGAAATTTCCTTCAAAATCTGAGGCTAAATGCAAGAAGCAGAATTTGTCCATGGTGAAGTGTTTTCACTGCCACGAACATGGGCATTTCGCCACTAACTACCCACAGAAGAAGAAGAACAAGAAGGTCGTGGGAGCCGAAGCGGGTGAGGCCTTAGCCTAGAAATTTGAACTTGATTTCTCCTTGATCACATGCATGGTTTCAAGCTCAATGGGATTTGTGTGGTACCTTGATAGTGGTGCATCTTTCCATATGACGGGAGACAAGGAGTTATTTAGTGACTTGGAGGAGAAGGATCTCCAAATGCATATAGAGATGGGCGATGATGGTTGATACCATGTGACCGACATTGGGACCATTACCTTTGAGAGGGATTCAGGTAATCCATTTCTGTTCAAATATGTTATGCATGTTCCATGTCTGAAGAATAACTTGGTCTCGGTCGCAATGTTGGAAGAGAGAGGTTATGACGTTGTTTTTAGCGATGGAAAATCTTTCCTGCGACATAAAACAACGGGTCAAACCAAGAGGATAGGGGTTCAAGTTAAGAATCTCTAAAAGCTAGATATAGATGGTTTTGTTGCAATGATGGGCAAAGCAGAAGAAGTGGTGAGCCAGGATGAGGGCAAATTATGGCATAGGAGATTGGGCCATCTTCACCATGGTGCTTTGAAGATTTTGAAGTAGATTTCTACTGGACTTCCCAAGGGTACTCTTGTGCAGTCAGATCAGTGTAAGGGATGTACTATGGGTAAGTTTATGAAGACCACCTTTCATGAGAAGGAGAACCATGCTTCGGTGATCCTGGAGAGAATTCACACAAACGTGTGTGGACATTTCTCGGTTGCTTCAACAAAAAAACACAGGTATTATGTTATTTTTTTTGTGAATATTCTTATAGATGTTGGATCTTCTTCATGTAGAAGAAGAGCGAAACATTCTTAAAGTTCTGTGAGTTCAAAGAATTGGTGGAGAAGGAGTCGGGGAAGCAAGTGAAGGCTCTACTAAGCAATAATGGTGGTGAATATATCTCGAGCGAATTCAAAGACTTCTGTAGCAAAGAAGGAATTATAAGAGAACTCATAGCGCCTCATAACCCACAGTAGAATGGAATCACGGAGAGGAAGAACAGAATGATTGTGGGTGTTGCACGAGCTATGCTTGAGAGGGAGCTAGACTTGGATGCAGAGGAGGAACTGCCTGTTCCTAAAGATGAGCCTCCAGATGTGGATCAGCCATAGGAGGAAGTTCATGGAGTGGAGGAGTCCACTCACGTAGAGCCAAACATCATAACTAGAAGAAAGCATACCACAGAAGCTGCGAGACTGAAGCTTGATGCGGCATAGAATTTAGGAGCCCCTACCTCACAATACAAACAGAGACAGTCACCTGACCGATTTACTGGATACATGGCTCTCATGAGCAAGTGTATCATGACAGAGCCATCTTCTTTTGAAGAATCAGTGCAGGAGCCCACATGGGTAGATGCCATGGTGGAGGAGTATGACTCCATTTTCAGAAACAGTGCTTGGGAGATTGTTCCAAGGCCGGTGGGTAAATCAGTTGTAGTATCAAGATGGATCTACAAGGTAAAGCAAGTTGTTGATGGGAGCGTCGAGAATTATAAGGAAATATTTGTTTCCCGGGGCTTCTCACAGATCAAGGGGATTGATTATGAATAAACCTTTTCACCTGTCGCACAGTATTCTTTCATAAGGACCATCCTTGCTCTCTCAGCGCAGATGGGTTGGCACATCCATCAGATGGATGTGAAGACTATGTTCCTTAATGGGATCATTGAGGAAGAAGTGTACATTGAGAAGCCTGAAGGATTTGAGACCTTCAGCAGTGAGTCGCATGTGTGTAGGCTCAAAAGAGCATTGTATGGGCTGAAACAAGCACCTCGTGCTTGGTACACTCGGATCAACAGTTATTTCACCAGACTTGGTTTCACCAAGAGTCAAGCGGATGCAAACCTGTACCAAATTGTGGTGGAGGGTAAGATTTTAATCATTGTTCTTTATGTTGATGATTTAATACTAACGGGTGATGAGCAGTTGATACACGCATGCGAGGCAGGTCTTGCAAAGAAGTTTGAGATGAAGGATTTGGGCCTCCTTCATTATTTCCTTGGATTGGAAATATGGCAGCGGGAAGGTGAACTGTTTGTGTCTCAAGGCAAGTATGCTCGGAAGATACTTGAGAAGTTTCACATGTAAGGCTGCAAGCCTATTGACACTCCTCTTCCGGGAAATTGGAGGAAAGAAGATGCTACATCGGCAGAGGTAGTGGATGCCACTGTTTATCGACAATTGGTGGGTTCACTCATGTATTTAGTTAATACAAGACCGAACATATGCTATGCGGTGAACCAGCTTTCACAAGTAATGGTTAAGCCTACCAAGCTCTTTTGGAAGGCAGGCAAGCATGTCCTGAGGTATCTCAAGGGCACATCTGAGTATGGCTTATGGTACAGACAGATGGATGAGGTGAAGTTGCATGGCTTCACGGATGTAGATTGGGCAAGCAGCCCAACAGATAGAAAGAGCACATTAGGAGATGTTTTCAGTGTCAGATCTACAGCAGTTTCTTGGTACAACAAGAAACAAAGATCTGTGGCACTCAGTTTAGTGGAAGCAGAATACATGGCAGCAAGTCAAGCTGCATGTGAGGCTATCTAGATGAGGAAGATACTGGTCTGTTTTTTGGTTCACATTTAGATCCTACAGTGACACATTGTGATAATCAAAGTTGCATTAAACTCTTGATTAATCCTGTGTTTCATGATAGATATAAACATATTGACATCCGGTATCATCATATCAGAGGTTGTGTGCAGCGGAAGATCATGTTGCTTCAGTACATTCCTACGGAAGATTAGGATGCAGACATTCTGACGAAGGCGCTCGACAGGAGAAAATTCGAATACCATAGAGGCAGGATCGGGGTGAAGGATAATCCCTATCTTGTTGAGAGGGAGTGTTGAGATTCAACAAGATGATGAAGCTTAGTGAACACTAAGTGGGCCCGTAGGATATTTTTAGGTGTAAGTCTATTTTTAGACATGGTGATCATATTTTAGAAGTTGCAGGATGATATTTGTGGATGGTTGGTCAAGTTGGAAAAACAGATGAAATTATATTTTTAGAATATTGGGCGAAGTCTATTTATAGATCATCAATCTAAAAATAGATGTGTCGATTATTATTAGCCCTTAATAATAATCAGACTCTAAATATCAACTTATTCTCTTGGAGAACTTTCTTTCAGTATACACATTTGGCAAATCAATGGGCTGAAGGAATTATGCAATTCCTAGGGTTTATGGTAGCTCATGCATGGAGGACTTAGTTATAACTTAAGTCTCAAAGTTATGACAGAGTTGGAAGAGTAGTTCATGGAGTTGTTATTCAGTTTAACTCAGTTAATGGAGTTAAAATCAGTTGATCTAATTGTATCTAGTCTAACTGAATGATACACTAGTGAGAGTTAAGTGAATTAATTAGTTAATTAGTTCACAACTATTAACTCACTAACAACTGAACAGAAAAAGCAGTTAACTACAGTGCATGTTAGTTCCAATGGAGACCCAGTGGAGAGATAGGTGAAAGGGTGAGATGGACTATCTGTTGTGACTATAATGATGCATTGATTGCATCACACACACATTGGAGTTGCCAAGGAGGATTGTGCAGTCAAGGCAAGGTAGATTTGAATTCATTTAGGGGTCTTCTTCAGCAGGGATTGCGCAGTGGAGGTAGGCTATCAGGTGGCAAGAAATTAGTGCATGGATTTGCATATTTCTTCATGTTAGTGTGTGACGATTAATTGTACTGAGAGCTTGATGTACTAAGCTTTGTATGAGATTTAAACAATTGTGTTATGTGCGATTATTTTTATTGCTTCATGTGTTTGCAATTGAGTTTTTAAATTTCTGCAAAATATTAATAGTGGAAGGATTATGTATTTAGCAAGAAGATAAAATATTGTTAGATCAGGAGAATCTGGATATATACATGCATATGTTATATAATTTCTACAAGGAATTGGCTCACTAATTTCCTCTATTTTCAACAGGTCCAATGGCACTATTTCCAATCTTTTATTTTTGTACTCATGAAAATATTTGATATCTGCTACACTGAGTCTGTTGGATGCCATGTTCAATACCTCTGAAAATTTCTCTGTTCCTTCAAACAAATCATCAAAATCATATTTCTCATGCATGAATGGTCTAATATTATTTGGAATTTGGTATGCTTACCTATTTCCTCATGTTCTTTGTCCCACTTCAATACTAGGTCTCCTAGTTTAAATGATTGTGGGCTAATAGAATGTGCATCAAAAGAAATCTTAACCAAATTTTAATGGTGATCATGTGTGATTTTGGCTTTATTTCTTTCTTCTTCAAGTTTTAGAATCTATGCTTTTCTCAATTACAAGGAAGGAGAGGGAGCTTCTTTGATAAACTAGACAAGGGCTAGAGAAGGAATAGCTACGTTTGTGGGAAGAACAACTTCTTTCCAATAAACTAGACTAAATGGAGAAGTGCCTATTGAGGCCTTCTGTGTAATCTGGTTCTCCCATAGAGAAAATTTCAAATATTTGTGCCAATTCTTCTGACTTTTATCAACAGTTCATTTTATAATTCTAATTATATTTTTGTTGGTTTATTCTACTAGACTATTTCCCTAAGGATAATATTTGGCAGAATATTTAAGTTTGAAACCTCTTTTAAGAGAAAATTTTGTCATTGCATTGCCTGAGAAATAATATGCGTTACAAAAAATTAAGGTAGTTGGTAAACCGAATCTGGTAATAATAAATTGGTCAATGAATTCAATGATGTTATTAGAATTAGTTACCTTTAGCGAAATTGCTTCCACCCATTTTGTGAAATAATATGTTTTTGTAAGAATATATCTATGTTACTTTGAAGAGTGAGGAACGATCTCACCTATTATATATAGTCCCCATTGTTCAAAAGGTTGTTCAATGTTGACTGGTTGTAATAGTAGTATATGTTTCCTTTGTCTTCCAGCAGCAGTTTGACAGGTTTTACATTTTCTTACATATTGATGTGCATCTTTAAACAAAGTTGGCCAGTAATAGCCAGCATGCGGAATTTTGTGTGTCGTTGTGTCTCCTCCAAAGTGTCCACTAGCTAAGTCGGCATGGATTTCCTACAAAACCTTTTCTGACTCATATATTTCTAGATATTTTAAAAGGATAGAGTCATAATTTTTTATGAATAAGACATCATTGATGATCTGATATTGTTTTGCTTTTAATCTCAAGGCTCTTTTATTTTTGCATTTGAGTTGCAGAGGAGAATATCCATTTTTTAAGTAAAATATGAGATCATCATATTGAGATTCAGTATCGTTGAGGCTTACCTTATATATCTATATTTCATTACATGGATATTCTTCTATTGGTGAATCAGATGCTCCATCCAACATTCTACAAAAACCTTGACCTCTAACAATTTTTAGCTGGTCTAATTTCTACATCATATTCTTGTAAAGAAGTTACCCAGTTGGCCCTTTCTTCTCCCACTTCCCTTTGCATCAATAATTTTCTTGCTTCTAAAAATGGAACTATGATTTTGGTGTGATTTTTTAGGATAAATGGCCTAAAAAATTTTACTGCTTTAAAGACGGAAAATGCTTATTTTTTAACAGCTGAATAGTTCAATTCATCACCTTGTAAATTTGAACTTAAGAAAGAAATAGGTGCTTCAATCTGTTCTTCATTAAGTTGTGTTAAAACAGCTGCATATGATGTTTTTAAAGCGAATGTTTATAATAAAAAATATTTTGAAAAGTCAGGAGTGACCAAAGAAGGAACATTGATGTAGCCTGCTTGATTAATTTAAATGATTCCCTTTCAATGTGACCCCATTTAAAGATCGAATTTTTCTTGATCATGGATTTTAAAGGCAAAACTGTTTGTGAAAAGTCAGGAAAAAAACTTTCTACAAAATTTATTTGACCCAAGAAAGACTGCATTGATTTCTTATTGTGGGGAAAAGAGATTTTCTCAATTTCTTTAATCCTTTCCAGATCAATATAAATACCCTTTTTTGATGCGACAAATCCTAAAGCTTACCTTCCCTCAAAGAAAAATAAGACTTTTTTGGATTTAGTGAAATCCCATATTTCATACACCGTTCAAATATATTTTTAAGGTCGTTAAAATGGCTACTTATTTTCTTGGAATAAACAGTGATATCATCCAAGTAAATTACAACATATTTGTTAATGAGTCCTTTAAAGGCTATATCCATAGCTCTTTGAAATGTGGTGCCTGCATTAATCAAACCAAAAGGATTTTTTTGATAAGCATATGTTCCCCATTTTGTTCTAAACATTGTCTTCAATCTATCATCTGGATTTACTAGGATTTGGTTATATCCTGAAAATCCATCAAGAAAATACATGAGCTCAGAACCAGCTATTGTTTGCAATACTTGTTCCATGGTTTGTAGTGGGAAGATATCCTTCAGACAATATTTGTTTAGATTTCTAAAATCTATGCATATGTGAATATCACCATTTTTCTTTCTAACAGGCACTAGATTGGAAACCCAATTTGAATGTCTAATAGGAAAGATGATCTTAGCCTTGAGAAGTTTTTTTAGTTTAGATTTTATCTGACTTTCAAGGTTCAGGTGGATTTTCCTTGGTTTCTTTTGTACTAGCTTATCATTTGAGATCATGGGTATGGTTTGTTGTATAACAAAGGTATCACAAGTCTTGAGATAATCTGGATTTATGCAGGAACGCAACAGAA
The DNA here is from genome assembly GCA_034641835.2 of Pinus albicaulis. NCBI lineage: Eukaryota > Viridiplantae > Streptophyta > Pinopsida > Pinales > Pinaceae > Pinus > Pinus albicaulis. The sequence goes on along the minus strand of CM076578.1, from coordinate 1,771,605,105 downwards.
TATAGAAATAACCATACACACAAAAATATAGCAGAAATAAGGCTTCATTTCATTAATATCAAATCACAGAAATATGCTTACAAAAATGATGGAAATAAAATAGCTAGGGTGCTATTAGCCAATCTCTGAGAATATATGTGGCAACTATAGACCTCTGAATTGTGTTACAATGAGGCTCAAGGGCCTATTTATTATGGATAAACAATGGAGAACTCTAAATGTCCAAAAACCTAACCCTAGGATATGAAGCGCCAAAACTATGGGCTGTGTTTGAGTAAATTGGTGTTTCAACTTCTCGGGGGATGTAACTTCGGCATACAATCTCTGTTTGGGGCTTCAAAATGGCTCCGAGAGTTCAGAACCTAAAAAACTACTAAAAATAGTAAGTTGTTAAAAAAACTAAAAGAGACAATGGTGGGGCCCCAAGTGGAATAGGTGGGTGGCCACCAATATCCACCTGGATCATTCCTCCCCCCTTAGGAAATAATGGTCCCCATTGCGTTGAGTTCCTCCATGAGATGAGGAAACTTTTGTTGAACTTGGTCCCTGGTGAAACACTTACCTTGGTGCAGGAGTTGGCCAGCTTTGACAACCCGATACAGTTGGATCTTTTGTCGGCAAGTGTTCTTGATTTGCATGTCCATGATACAGCCTGTGGTGGCCTGTTTAATGTAGTCTGGGTTTAACTCTTTTGGTGTGAGTTCTTCTGCAATGTCAGAGGTGTCCAATAGAGGTAGGAAGTGGGGACGAAGGCATTCTACATTGAATATGGGGTGCGGACCAAGGAATGGTGGAATACTGAGCTCGAAGGCATTGTTACCTATAGCCTTTTTGATGTTGTACGGCCCATATCAGAGCGGGTGAATCTTGCGATTGAGTCTAGTGAGGTGCTCCTTCTGCAAATGTAGCCACACATTTTTTCCCACCTGGAAGTTGTGTGGCACTTGATGTTGATCATGTCGTTGCTTGTACTTAGCATTGGCTCTGTCCAATATGTCATGAACCTGTTGGTGAATGTACTGAATGCACTCGATGAAGTTGTTTTCTTTGTCATCTTTAGACTGGACATGAGCCGAATCAGCCTGAGTAGCTGCAAATGGCATGGCTATGTCAATGGGACATAGTGGCTGGAATCCCAAGCCCACCTAAAAGGGTTTGTGGCTGGTTGAGTTGTGGAGAGCCCGATTATAACTATGTTGTATATAGGAAAGGCTCTCATCCCATGTGCGTGGATGATTTGAATTGTACATGTCCAGAATGTGTATAATCATCCTGTTGACGACCTATGTCTGGCCATTAGTTTGGGGATGGAAATTTGTGGACTTGGTGAGCTTGGTGTCCAACATTGACCAGAGGCTGGACCAAAATGTGCTAAGGAACCTGCTGTCATGATCTGATATGATAGACTATGGGATCTAAAAGTGCACCCATACTAGTTCAAAGAAGAGTTTAGCAGTGGCTTCTGTTGTGATATTCTTCTTACAAGCCGCCATAATGGCCATCTTTGAGAATCTGTCGACGACCACGAAAACACAGGTATTCCCATGCTTAGTAGAAGGAAGGCTTGACATGAAATCCATTGAAATGGATTCCCAAGGTCGACTAGGGATAGGTAGTAGAGTATAGAGCCCTTGCTTCTTGATGGTCGGTTTGGCAATGATGTAAGCAGTGCGAGATCTGATGTACTTCCCGACATCCTATCGAAGGTTCGGCCAATAGAAATACTTTTGCAGTACTGCCACTGTTTTCTCAACCCTAAAATTCCTAGCAACTCAACTGTAGTGTGCTTCCCATATCATATTGGAACGTTCGCTTGAAGGAACACAAAGGTGTCCCAGGTGACATAATAGTGCATCTTGGAGGTGAAAATTTGGAACTTGCATGCCCCTCAAGAGTGCCTTGTATGTATAGCTGAATTCTGGATCGCTCCTGTAGAGAAGCGGCTAATCAGAAGTCTCATGCCCACAAGAGTTGAGAATAGTGGTTATCGCCACGATCAGTGGTCGGCTGAGGTAGTCTGCAACATTATTGGTGCTACCCTTCTTGTACTTGATGTTCAAATGAAATTGTTGCAGATATGTGGACCACTTCTGATGCCGATCATTCTGCAACTTCCCTTGTGTCTGTATGAACTGTAGGGGTCGGTGGTCTGTGTGGATAATCGTCTCCTTCCCCAAAATTTAATGCTTCCATTGTCGATAAGCCTGCATAATGGAATACATTTCTTTTTCATAAGTGGGATAATTTCAAACTGTGTCGGACAATGTCTCACTGTGATATGCCACTGGATGCCCCTGTTGAGTAAGAACTACCCCAATAGCATAGTCAGAGGCATTTGTCTCGATCTCAAATGGTTGCTGCAAGTATGGTAATGTGAGCACTGGGGCAGAATAGAGGTAATGTTTCAATTCTACGAACGCATCTATTGAGATTTCGACCAACAGAATTTTTCTTTCACTCCTCCCTTGGTGACTTGACTCAAGGGCCAAGTGATATGAGAGAATACCAACATGAACCTGCAGTAGAAATTAGCAAGACCCAGAAAGCTGCAAAGCTCTGTTAGGGTGGTTGGGGCTAGCTAATCCCGAATTACTTGGATCTTGGCTAGATCCACATGCACCCCCCTTTCATCAATAATGTATCCCAGATATTGAACCTGGGTCATGCCAAAAGTGCACTTCTCCAAATTGGCACACAACTTGTGTTGTCGCAGTGTATGGAGGACTTCTCGGATGTGGTGGAGGTGCTCTTCCCAAGTTTGGCTGAAGATCAGAATTTCATCCAAATATACCACTACAAATGAGTTGGTGAATGGACGCAAGATGTCATCCATCAACCTCATGAACGTTGTGGGAGCATTTGTCAATCCAAAAGGCATGACAAGCCATTTGAAAAGGCCCTCCTTGGCTTTAAAGGCAGTCTTCCACACATCAGAGGGTTCAATTGGTATTGTGATACCTAGACTTCAAGTCGATCTTGCTAAAATATTTTTCCCCTTTGAGTTGGTCCAGAAGGTCATCAATCCGTGGGATCGGGTACCTATTCCAGACAGTGATATTGTTCAACGTCTGATAATAAATACAAAGTCTCCAAGTCCCATCCTTCTTCTGTACCAACACGATCAGGCTCCCACAGGGCGATGAACTTGGCCGGATGTGACCTTTCTGCAATAGCTCCTAAATCTACCTCTTGATTTCATCATTCTCTAGAACAGAGCGCCTATAGATCGGTCTATTGGGTAGCGATGCACCTGGGATCAGGTCAATGGGGTGCTTGACCTGACAGTGTAAAGGCACCCCTGTGGGTGAGGTGAAGACGTCCCCGTACTCCTCCACAACCTTGTCCATTTGTTGTTGTCGTGCAGAGGAGCCATGTCTGGAGGTTGTGGCCACAGTCTTCTTCTTACCTTGGGGGCGGATCATCAGGAAAACAAATTTCCTAGTTTGGGAAATGAGCTTACTGCATTGTTTTGCAGTAACCAAAGAGATAGTGGGAGGCAGTGGTACCTCTGGTATCCTGTACAATTTATTTCCCAAAGTAAAAATAACAGCACAAGGCCAGGATTCATACACAGCATGTCACTTCCACAAGTATGGTTGGCCTAATAATACATCATAAACATCAATATGAGAAATTTCACACAATACCTCATCCATGAAGGGCTTGATGCTATAGGGAAGGTGGCATTGTTGGCTGACGCGGAGATCCTGTCCTTGGTGAAGCCACCGATGGTGTATGGTTGTGGGTGCGTTGTGGTCGGAAAGCACAACCGCTTCATGACATCTGTTGAAATGAGGTTATTTTGGCTTCCATTGTTGACAAAAAAACATAGCGGGGAACCCTTTACCCACATCTGGGAGTGGAAGAGACGCTCTTCCTCCTCTGGATCTTCTAGTTCCTCCTTCTGGATCTTTGTAGTGGCAACAGTGGCGTTGGGCTTCACATCAATAATATGCTTCCCTTTGTCATTAACCTTGTCAAGTTCTGATTCAGAGTCAACGCATGCATCTGATTCAGAAGCCCTCATCTCGGCCACCAGCGACTGCTTGGCCCGACACTCACTTGTGTTATGAGTGGAGCTCTTATGGAACTCACACCACTTTCCCGTGTCCTTCTTTGCTTCATGGTGTTGTTATTTTCTTGTGTCTTTGGTAGGTTGTCTTGGGCCACCATGCCTTGGCTTTGTCCTTTGTTCTGTGGTTTGAGGGCACCTTTCCCTTGCTTTTAATTCATAGATTCAAAGTCTCGCTTCTTCTATTTTAATTTATGCTCAATCTTGGCAGCATACCGGTATGTCGTACCAAGCGAGGAGATGTCGAGGAACTCCATTTCCTCTTGAATGTATCTGTGCAAACAACCGCAATACTTTAGCACCAAATGTTTCTCTGAATCTTTGATACCCAAATTTGTGCACAGGGTATGGAACAGATTTGTTAGCTCATGCACATATTGATCTCTTTGTTTCTGTAGCGTGGTCCATTGTATGTACTTGTCCTCATAGCTCCCCACAGGATAGTATTGTTCCTTGATGGCATCTCGGAAATAATTCCATGTGGGTACGGCTGAGAACAAAGAGGGTTTTGTCTCATTCTTTTTCTCACAATAGGTTTCCCACCAGTCCTTGACATGGGGGGTAGCTTTGAGGAGTGCAAAAATAATCTTCTCCCGGTCAGAAAAGCCATGAACTGAGAAATATCCTTCTAATAGATTCAACCATCTATCTATTTTATCTGCATCTATTTGACCCTCAAATATGGGAATGTCAAAGTTTACTTGTACCTTAAATGGAGTTGTACCTCCAGAGTGGCTACTGGATGCAGATGCGTCACCGGTGGGCAATCGTTGAAAGGATCTGGGCAAATTTATCCATCATTGTGTTCCTTTGTTTTTCGGGGGCCTCCTCGAGCAATATTTTGATAGGATCTCTTGCTCCCTCATCTTTCTTTTCGTCCCCTGTGGGCATCCATCGGGGTTTGTGAGGCTAATCTTGCAAAGGTTCCACCAAATCGAGCCCTACCTCCTTATACCCTGACCTCATTGGGGACATGCAAAGAAGGATCGAGAAAAAGCAGACCGCTCTGATACCACCGATCCAGATTTATCCAAGAACGCAACAGAATATAGAAATAACCATACACATATAAATACAGTGGAAATAAGGCTTCATTTCATTAATATCAAATAACATAAATATGCTTACAAACATGATGAAAATAAAATAGCTAGGGTGCTGGTAGCGAATCTATGAGAAGAGATGTGGTGACTACAGATCTCTAAACTGTGTTACAATGAGGCTCAAGGGCCTATTTATTATGGAGAAACAATGGAGAACTCTAAACGTCCAAAAACCTAACCCTAGGAGATGAAGCGCCAAAACTATGGGCCCTGTTTGGGTAAATTGGTGTTTCAACTTCTCGGGGACATAACTTCGGCATACTATCTCCGTTTGGGGCTTCAAAATGGCTCTGGAAGTTCAAGACCCAAAAAAATGCTAAAAATAGTAAGTTGTGAAAAAAACTGAAAGAGACAATGGTGGGGCCCCAAGTGGAATAGGCAGGTGGCCACCAATATCCACCTAGATCATTAGATCAGTGTAATCCCAAGCAAATATTCCTTTGTATTTCTCCAGCAACTTAATGAATGATGATCTTTCATGAAGAGGTAAACCAAGACCAAGATTGATGTTTTGCAGCTTGTCATCAATACCGAGATTTACTAATACAAATTTCAAAGTTGAACTTTGAATTTTGGCATTAATTATCTTCTTAAATCTATCCTTGAGATCATAAAGATCTTCCAGCTTAACCACAGATTTGGGTATTGTATTTTCTTCAATGTTTTTCTTTAACTGAAGGTCATGCTCATTTTCATCTAAGGTTTAATCATCATATGACCCTTCCGATGTCAATAAATTGACAGTATCATAATTGTCATTGAATACTCGCCAGTTGGTGACACTGTCAGGAATGGATGGTCTAAAAATCGATTCAATGGAGAATATTGTTGAGCCCCAAAGATGTCCTTCTTTTCCACCACATTTCACTTCATTTCCTTTGTCCCTCATCAATTACAGGCTTTAATGTTCAATAGGATTGGTTAGGATTACTTTAAGAATGTATATAATGACTAACTTGCTATGTTTTCATGATTTTGTTGTTGTAGTAATTTTTTACTAGACTCGGCTACAGAACGCAGTCATTCTGTAGCCAGTCCCCTATTCCGCAGTTATCTTCATGTTCACGTAGGTTCTAGGTGTCACCTCAAGGAAAAACGCATATGGTCGTATTCCACATCACTCCCCCATCATTTATTTCACTCCACGAAGTCTGAGCTCGAGTCTACAAGTGGTTATGCACGTGGGAAACCAAAACTAGGAGATAGACTTCTAATAAGACAAGGACTGTACAGATGTCCTTAATCATAGTACGAGGCCACCACTAGAGTCCTAGTTTGATTTTAGTTGGAAAAGACATTTATTCCTATTTTATCTCAAAGATAGATATGTAATTTTTTTATAAGTATAGCTCGGGAGACCGAGAAACAGCTACCTAGATTTTTTTTTATTGCTAGATCTCAGAAGACCGTAAGACTTTGTTTTGAAGAATTTCTCCTTTAATGAAAGAAGCATCACTTTATTGCAATAGCTGAGTCAATCTTGAGTAGATTTGCGTGCTAATCTGGTGGTAGAGGGCCCCTGCTACCTGAGAAGCTTTGTTCATATGATTTAGATAAGTAACTTAGCCTTGTTTCATTCCTAGTTTAATCAATTTTCTGAACTTTGTGTTTTTATACTTACTTGCAGTGGATGCCACAGTCAGTCTTATCCTTACAAACTATTCCAAAATACCACTAACATTGGATGAGATATAACTATAGTATTTTAGGAGTTAATTGCATTTTTTTTCTGAAACTTTATGTTTTACGCTCATTTGCATTGAATGATACAGCCAGACTTGTTTTTACAAACTGTTCCAAAATATCACACATATTGAACAAGATAGGGCTGTATTATTTCATAGAATTATTTGCATTTTAGTTCAGTTGAAATACTTCGGAGGTAGATGTCACTCTAGTTTAATTCTGTCACTATATTTCAAGTTTGATAATGGCACTCTAGTTCAACTCTGTTCACTGTATGTTAAGTTAGGTTAATGGCATTCTAGTCTAGTTGTGATCACTGTGTTTCAAGTTTGATCAATTGCATTCTAGTTCAGTGTTATCCATTGTTCTTTAAGTTGTATTAACTGTCAAAATTAGAATTCACGGCCTTCATTATTTACAAACTACTCTTGTTCTGACTTTCTATTAATGCATCATCATATGGACAGGAATTAGTGATATCAGTTTAAGGCCTTGATTGTTCTGCAATCTTTTGCAATTTCACAAATAAGCCTTTTCCCAAAAACTATTCTAGAAAATCTCTAACTTTTGAATGAGGCTTAGTAGTGACAAGTTGAGCTGCAGAATGGATTAATCTTAGCATTACAAGTTAATTCAGAGTAGAAATATTATTGTGCTACAAATAATCTTTTCCAATTGTGTTCCAATAAACTTTTAGCCATGGATGAGATTCTTTGTAATATTGTAAGATGATTGTTTACTTAGAAGAACCTCATTTTCACTAAACTTGTCCTTTTCTCAAGCTATTCCAACATATTTCTAATGAATGAATTGGATGAGTTCATGTTATGAGTTATTGAGTTCATGTTGTGATTTATTTCCTTGCTATGATTCATTATCAAACTTTGCATTTTTTGTTCTTTAGTATAGGTTTTGCTCTGTTTTTAATGTGACCAACAACTGTTCTTTTTCAACATTTAGTTCTTTTCCTTCTTAACATAAAACCACAAAACCAAAAACATCATAAAAACACTAAACACAACATAGTGAGAAATAGATACCTAGGCACATATAGTGCACCTCACTTCAGCAGTTTACTAGCCTTGGTTGACAATTGATGACCTCAATTTAGGAACACTAAGTTGAGCACACAAATATGTCAGGACTAAAATCTTCATATGGTATGAATTTTGATGCAACATTAGCTAATAGATCGGCACTAGAATTTTGCAATATAGGAATAGGGGAAATATTAAATGCCAAAAAATGACCTGTGAGATCCTGAACTAATGTTTGATAGTGTTTAAGATGTCCAGAAAGGAAGTGGATAATGTTTCTTACCTATTTAATAATGATTTCTGAGTCTTCAAATACCTGCAAATATTTCACATCAAGACTAATTGCTTTATACAATCCTTGTATCAATGCTTCTTATTCTGCAGTATTATTTGTACACTTGAATTGTAATCTACAAGATAACATGATCTTCTCTCCTTCTGGGCTCACTAGAATACGAACGCTCCCGCACCATCGTGAGATTTGGAACCATCAAAGTACAAATTCCAAAACAAAGTTATGACTACTAGTTTATTTACAACATTTTTACATTTGGAAAGATCTGTTTGTGAGAAGTTTTCAATTTTTTAAATGATAGAATTATCCAAGAAGGGATATTTTTTAGCGTTAAAATTCCCTAAAAATGATTCAACTGAGTAATTCCTAATAATATTGTTAGTTAATTATATTGGCTCATTGTCACCTTCAAATTTAGTTACTGTATGTTTCATGTGTTTTTCACGATCAACTCGAATTTGATTTGGTTTTCCATTATAAGGTGACCACATGTGAGACCAATTTGTAGCAAACTATCCATGGAGTTTTTCAGACCAATCTCTACTCAAAATTAAGCCATAGAATTTTGGAATATCAGCCACTAAAGTATCAATAATTTGACTGACTTTGGGATTCGAAGAAAGTCGAATACTAACTGAATTTATTTCCCCTAGGACTTCAAATTTGGTTCTATCAAGTTGTACTATGTGAACAGCGGATTTTTGAGGAATGATATTCAACTAAGCACAAACTTTTGTTGGCATTATATTAGAAGAAGCTCCTGAGTCAATCAAACAATTATGAAGATTCTCGTTGTAAATTTCATATGTTAGAAGAAAAGGAAGTGTATGTGAATTGGATCTATCACCTATAAGGATGGCATCTAAAGGGTCAACCTTATTTGAAGAAGTAGGAGGTTTGCATGAACTGTTTGTAGCCTGAGATATAACAGCAGTGGGTAGTGGTGAAACGGGAACTGCATTCAGTTCTCTAAGACATATCTTCTATTTTTGTTTCAATTTGGTAAGTTCATGTAGTGAAATATTTGCCTTTATTCATATCTTCAACAATATTATATTCCATTGTGTCAGAAACTACCAAGTTTTTTGATGTATATGGAGAATTTATTAAAGGTGGACTAGGTTGTGAAACCTTAGAAGCATATTTCTTATTAATTGATTTATCTTTTGAAAATGATGTAGAAGTTTTCTGCTTTTTACTTGGCTAGCTAACTTCAACAGGTCCTTTGCTTCTAGTAGTAACACACAAAGCTTCTTGTTGTTCTTCATTTGGAAGAATAAAGTCCCACACGCCATTTAGTTCAACTACTTCCTCTTCTTCATTTTCTTCTTCCTTAGTGTCTTCATCTTATGTTTCTAGGTTAGAATCAGCATTAGATATTGTGTTTGGTGGTTTAGAATTAGAGTACTAATTTCTCTTGAAAGATTTGAAAGTTTTCCTAGCATTGCAATTTTCAGCAACTTGTTTTTTGATATCTACCATTTCATTTTTCATGGTTTTCAGTACTTTTTGGAGGCCTTCTACATCAAAACGATCTTTCGTTGGCTTTTTCTTAGAATCATCTTTGAAATATACTTTCTTGGATTTCCTATCCTCTTGAGAGCTTTTCTTTTCGAGAGAAATTATGCATTTCTCTATAGACAAGGCTTCTTTCATGTTCGCATCTAATTTATCTAATTTCTCTCTATCTACAAAAATGGATATATTAGAGGGAAGAGAAGATATATACCACTCAATTTGAACATCAGAGCCAGGAACTGAAGCATTAGGGATTTTATTGATTAATTTATTGAATCTAGAATTGAAGTCCTTAATATTTTCTCCCGTTTTAGCCTTGAGATTTGATAATTCATTGATGAGCGATGCAATGGTTCTATCATCACCAAAATTAGCTAAGAAGTGTTCTTAAAACATATCCCAACTAGTTATAGAGCAAGCTAGCAATGAAAAATACCAAGATCCTCCAGATTCTGTAAGAGTATATGGGAATAATCTAACCACATAGTCTTCTTCAATAACTTCATTTAAATTGATGGCTAGCATATAATTGTGAATATGTTCTTCTATTGGTAGACCATCATTAGGATTAAATTTGCGCAACCATCTTTCAGGATTCTTAGGAAGTGTATGAACAGAAGTTGTCATTTCTACAGCAGCTGGATTATTCCATGGTTGTACACGTGGTGGTGGTTGTTGTCCTGCCACGATTGTAGTAGTATGGGTGGATGAGGATATGAACGGGATGTGAGTGGAAGAAGAGGCAGGTTGACTACCTGAACTAGAAGAACCAGCACCACTAGTTTGAATGAGATTTGTTGTAACGTGTGGTGGAAGTGAATGCATTTGGGATGATGAATTGGATAAAATCTCACTAATATATGTTTTTGATTTATATTTATTGGTATTATTTCGGTAAGAAGTAATGGGAAATTCCAAAGTAGGAACTCCAATTTTCTCACTTAGAGAATGAGTCAAGATTATTCTAGGTAACACAGATGAAACACTTTCTTTAGACGGTTGAGATATTGCAGGTTTTTCAGCTGAAATAGATATTTTTTCTAAATTCTCTATTAGAATCTGAACTTCTGGTATCTACTAGGATATTTTGGAGAATATTTTTAAACTTATGATCTTAAAATAGTAATTCTATATGGGGATCCAGAAGTTGGAGGGGATCTAGAGGGAGAACGACTATTAGGATGCCTTCTAGATTTTTTATTGGTTTTCCTTGCCATTCACAATTGGCCCTCCTTCTAGCACCAAAATGTTGAAGCCCAGGAATCCTGTTGCAACAACATGGGGGATAACCACCCAGTCTAGACCTTAAATCATATCCTTTTCCATTCAGTATAGCGGCTCCGACTGGGGATAATGGGACCGGTTTCCCAGCAAATAAATTGATATGATGACGATGGGTTTGATATAAGGTGAAATGGAGAATGACTTCAAACCAATGGAAATAATCTGTCTAAGTAACAAACACATGCATCTATTTAATCTAATTATTTAACTTACTCTACAACCCGGGTAGAATTACCATCAATGCGGTCTAAAAAAATATCTTACAATAAAAGGTAATAAATATCATTCAATTACTGAAAGAGATGAAAATTATGTAAGAAAATTATTTTGACTAAATAGTTAGTCAAAATAATTATGTGAAATATATCGCATATATTGATTTCTCTATGTATTTGGTAAGGAATTACAGTTGAAACATTGTACAAAAGTGCATGAATGATAAACTGTAAATCAAACTGCATACATATCACAATATAAAGAGAAATTGTTGTAAACTTATAATCAATACTTAATCATAAAGATAATAGTACTAGATATGATAAGTTTTTCTCATGAAATCCACAATATTGACCTTCTTCTTCTCAATCCAAATATACTTTAAGAGTACAAAAGTGAAATTTCAGTAAAGCATACTCCAATTTTCCAAAAAGTAGATCTTTTTCCATATATTTTATCAATAGCATTCACAAAAGTACAAAAGTGCAAGCTTTCGCAAATTGTTTTTTGACAAAATTCTGGACCCCTCTCTAAATGCATGAGAGAGGTTTAAATACTAAAATAAATAATTCAAAATAGATTACTACACAAAAACCTGAGGAGCTTTCAAACAACCTTCCCCATAATAAGTAAACTAAACTACAATATAGAAATTAAAAATGACAAGACTGCTTAGTTGGGTTGATTTCCTTTTGTCACTTGGTCTTTGAGCTGGAAAATATCCATCATTGGCTTTAGTTGAGTCGGTTAAGTGATTTTGGATCTCACTTGTCCTTTGAATACAGCATTTGAAAGTGTTGGAAACTCTTTTCTCGTGGAATCAGTTATGGATCACAAATTCATGCACTGTTTATGTGGTTTGATCAAGAAATTCCAGTAATTTTCTTGATCCAATTTAGTTATCTGTTTAATTGATTTTTCCAGTTTTTCAGCACTTTCCTTCCACTGCTTTTCTAATAGCTTGACCTCTGGAATTGCTTTAGATGTACATTCTTCAATAATTTTGGCATTCTGAAGCTGTTCATTAACAGACTCAATGATTTTTCTTGCTACATTGGTTGCCTTTGAAGTTGCTTTCTTTTCTTTTTTAATTGCATCTCCCAATCTTTTCAAAAAAAAAACTTCAGCAGGGAAGGTCAAGATGATTTCCTGATCTTGAACACCTGGAGTTTTTTGAAGTGCTATTTATGTTTCTGGTAACTTCTGAATCTATTCAAGAGTATGAAAGCTTGATGATCCTTCAAGATTTGGATTAGGTGGTACCTAAATTTTTCAGTAAACTTCTACCATTCTTTGCTTAAATGCTCCACTTGAGATATTGTTGTTTTCTTAGGTGTAGACTGAACTTCCTGAAGTTCTTTAGAAGATGCCTTTCTAATACAACTTCATCAGTTCTTTCCTCGGCATGTATGTCAATTCCTTTAATTACATCTTCAATTATTTTATCAGGGCTTTCATCTTTATTTTCAAATTCTTTTTCAGAATGATCTGAATCTTGGGGCTCATGTTTGAAATGTTTTGAATCTTGAACTGATTTATCCTAGGATTCATCTTCAGACATATCTTTTGAATCATCATCTAGGCTTAAAATATGAGTTGGCTAACTAATTTCCTCTATTTGAAACAGGTCCAATGGGAGACTCTTTCGAAATCCTGGGTTCTCTCTCATTAAAAATTATTTGGTGGATAGGCAAGATGACTCCATGGAAAATTTTATAAAAATGAGAACGAAATTCAGATTCCCATAAGGCTTTTTGATAGACATGAATAGGACTAGGGTCTTGACTGGTCCATTTCCAAGCCATAATAAGAAAATTTGAACATAAACATATTACGTCCATAATGTATGCACTCATGTAAAAAGGAGGGATTGTTCTAGTAGAAAAGACCCTATTTTGTTTGTACTCTCTAATAGTCTTGGCCAAATTATTGGATAAGATATTGGCCCAATTCATAATGGTAGAATTGACAAAAAAGTCTTTTAGCAGAACCCATTCAATAAAAAAATTGGTGGTATCATGCTTGGAAAATAACCTACACATCATTGCTACTATAAAACAGTAGGGTACTAGTAACTGTGAAATTGGATACATACCAATTTTATCCCGCGTAAATTTATTGTGATCAACCTTCCAATCTTTCACTACCTTCATCGAGTCTTCATTTTCTGTTGCAAAATTTTCAAGAAAAGATTTATCATAAACCTTTTGTGGTATTGGCAGGAAGTACATAGCATGCAAATATTCAATGGTAAATGAACCCATGTCTTCTTGTCTTGAGTTCTTGAAATTTATGTCTGCGACATTGAAATTGTCAGTGACCCATCTCACCATGTCAGTGTATGGTAAAAATTTTGTTCTTGCGGCTATCCTGTGTAAAAAGGAACATGCAGCCTCGAAATAGGAAGGCTCGGATGAGTAAGGTGCATCCATTGTTGCTACTTTCTTCAATTCCCTTGGTTTATGTCCGTCGAGAAAATTGTACATTGTTTCCCAAGAAGTAGTTCCATTGTCCTTATTGCAAGTAGTATCTGAGAAGAGTGGAATCATATCTGTGATTTTGGAGGTTGATGTTTGAGCAATTTCTTTTTCTTTCTTCATCATTTTTACTGATATTTCTTTCTCGGGTAATTTCCTAAATTCAAGCAAACAAGGAAATCAGAGTAGAGGTGAAGAGCAGAGGCGGAAGGAGAAAATAGAGTTTAATTACCATAAATCGTAAACCTGTGCTTTTATTTGAAACATGGAATAGAAATATATCAATATTTTCGAGTCCCAAAACCATTAAATGTTGTTAATATCCCATTAAAAATTTATCAAATATTTTACGTGTTTTACCATATATGACCAATCAGAATATTTATATCGTGAGATTTTTAATGGATCACTTAATTAGGCATCGTTTCTAGTGCTTTGTGATAAATGATATATCGCAAATCGTACAAGTATTGATACTATGTATCTTGACCTCGAGTGTTTGCGAAATACGATCTGCGCAAACCGCATATCGTACTTTATTGAAGCAGACATGACTTTTCGTTTAGCTTTATGTTGCGAGATGAAATAAGCGATATAACTCAAAGTATTTCACTTTATCGGATTTTTTGACGTCTTTAAATCTTTTTTATTTTTCTATCGGGTCTGAAATTATTGCATTTCACTTTTCGAATGATATTTCTATTGGTTCGTTTTTAGGAAGGAGCAATGTGATTTATGATTATAATGGCTTCTTACCTTTTTAATGGAAATTTGCATATAACTTGAAAAATGTATTAACGCTATTGCAATTCACAAGTTGTACGTGTGTTCCAAAATTTTTACCTTAGCAATTTGCAATTTGAGCTTAAGCGGAATAAGATGAAAGTGTAAAAAGGTTCTTGCTTTTTATTTCTAAAGTTTTTTAAGACTTTGAACAAAAGCAAAGTAATACATCCTAAGATTTTTTTGTTTGTTATTTTAAAGGGGCCCCATTTATTATTCACAACTTTAATCAATGAAAAATAAATGTGGGGTTGTTTCATAGTACAACAGGATAATGTTAAATTCATCCTACAAAGCAGATTGTAGGGTCAGCCTAACACAGGAAAAATGCACTATATATTAAAGGAACTGCAACTCATTTGATCATCAAGTTTTTGCGGATCAGTCTAAATAATTATGCGAACAAATCTGAAGGGAGTTCGATGTAAAATACGAGATAAATCCTATGACTAAATGTGTAGCAAGGACTGTGGCTAGTCCGTAGTAATAAGAATTCGGAAAGGTCGGAGATATTTGTACTAATCTACAGGAAAGAATTCAAATGACATACTGTGATGTAATTTGAAGTTGAAAATACTGAAGTTTGATGTGTAGTCTATGGTTATTCTTTGATGCGGATTCTAAGGGTTATGGTAAGTAAACTCTGAATTGCAGTGTGAGAAAAGAAGGAAGGTAAATCTGTGATTTAACTTCCTAATTACAGTACGTAAAATGAAAGTAATATATCTCAAGGGAATAAGCCTTAAAAAATATTTGAATTAAAGGATAAGGTCTCAAGTGAATTTGACTCCAATGTCTGAATAAGAGAGAAGTAGTGTTTGGGTAACTGAGATAGTTCAAGGAAGATAGACTTAGAGACCAAGTTCTCTAGTGTATGTGTAGGATAGTGCAGGTTGGTGTAGAAAAGAAGGATAAGCTTTGGAGGACACGAAAGAAGCAGTGACAAGGTCTTGGAGGCATACATAGGTCAAGAGTCTGAGTCTTGGTAATGGTACTTGTCATTTGAAATTCTATAAGAAGAATTCCTTGCGGGTTTTCCTCTCCAACAGGGAGAGGTTTTGGCCCTGGCTTGAAGAGCCTAAATTTTTGGCTCTTGTGTTTTTGTTAATTGACTTGATGAAACACATAATAAGCTAAGAAGAGAATACATAAGTAATTAAAGTAATATCACAAGTAATTATCAAAAAGAGAATTTTAATTAATCACCGCCAATCGAAATTCTCAACATCTAGTGGCAACAGATCTAATCATATTCTTAAAATTATTCCTTCTAACCATTTTGGGCCCATTCTAGTGACATCTCTTGGAGGATAATCATATTATTTGATCCTGGATGATGACTTCTCCCACAAAACTTAGATCCTTTTCTTGAATACCAAGGATCATCTTTTCAGTGTGTTCATTGACTTCAAATATCTAGTGGAAAATCAAACTATAAAGAATATCAAGATCCTAAGGAAAAATAATAAAGGAGAATACACTTCAAATGACTTCAAGGAATTTTGTAAGAAAACTGAGATTAAGAGGGACCTGTTTGTTCCATAAAACCCTCAACAAAATGGATTTTTTGAGAGGAAGAACAATACCATCTTGGAAGCAGCCAAAGACATTATTCATGATCAAAGGTTTTCGATGTTTTTTGTGGGGAGAAGCAGAAAATACCAGAGTATATGTTCAAAATATAAGCCCTCACCAAGTCTTAGGAGACAAGACTCCTGCAGAAGTTTTTACAGGAGTGAAACTAAAATTTGGACATTTGAGAATATTTGGTTACCATGTCTACTTTCATGTACTGAAGGAGAATAGGTAAAATCTAGAGGCTTCAGGAAAGAAAGGTATATTTGTTCGTTATTGTTCGGAAACCAGCTCCAAAAAGAGAAGAAAAGAGATATCAACGCCTTATAAATAAGCCACTTCGAGGGGGAAACTTCCAATACATTACATGAATGAACAATTCTTGGATGATACAATTTACAAAACCTCCTTTCTATATATAGGATTCCATGGGGCCATAATGTAATCCTAGTGGGCCACAATGTAATCCTAGCCGACCTAACAATAATAATTTAAGGGCACAATAATAAAAAAATGGGCGTTACAAGGGTACAATAATAACAATAAGGGGTTTACACTAACAATAATAAGGGACTATACTAGTGATATAGGGACCTAACATGCCCCTCTCCTTCAAAAAAAGTGTTGTCCTCAATGTATGAAATGGCTACGGGTGCTTTTACATCATAAAGTCTCCTCATCCTCTCATGTAGAATCTT
This sequence comes from Pinus albicaulis, assembly GCA_034641835.2. Lineage (NCBI taxonomy): Eukaryota > Viridiplantae > Streptophyta > Pinopsida > Pinales > Pinaceae > Pinus > Pinus albicaulis. Next base: position 1,771,588,361 of record CM076578.1, on the reverse strand, counting down.
CGGTGGGTAAGTTCTTCCACTTGATGAGATACTCTCAAATTGATCGATTTCGTAGCTTTCGAGTTCTTGTTTCTGTGACAGCTTTAAGTTCCAATATGATTTTTCCTTCCTCATTAAGTTCTAGAAATATTGCTTGAACTGGAATATTTTCACCTATAAAATTATTTAAGCATGAAACATGGAAAATTGGATGCAGTCATGAAGAAGCAGGAACCTCCAATTTGTATGCCATAGTACCAATATTTTGCAACACGTTGTAAGTACCATATTACTTTGGAGATAATTTATTATCCTTCTTAGCTTTCTTGAGGGACATTTTTTTGTGTGGTTGTAGCCGTAAAAATACCCAGTCTCCTACATCAAAACTTCTCCAACTGTGATGTTGATACGCATTGTTTCATTCGATTTTGTGCCAAAGTCGGGTTATCCTTTAAGAGTTGGAGAAGTGCTGGCGATGCTCTGAGTACGGTCTTCCCAACACAAAACTTCTAATTTTCTCTTAAATATGATGTGATGGATGGTGGATGATATCCATAAAGTGCCATAAATGACGGATATTTTTATTTGCCAATATGGAAGGAAGTGTTATACCATTCGGCGAGAGGTAACCGCTTGACCCATTTTTCTTGTTTATCAGATACAAAACAACAAATATATCCTTCCAAACATTTATTTACTATCTCATTTTGACCATTAGATTGAGGATGATAAGATGAGCTATGAGCTAATTGAGTACCCAAACAAGAAAATAACTTTGTCCAAAAATTTCCAGTAAAAATGGGATATTTGTCGCTCACAATAACCCTTGGGCTTCCATGTAGCTTTTGAATTTTGTCCATAAATGTAGTAGCAACTATACTTGCTTTAAATGGATGAGATAATGCACAAAAGTGTGCATACTTCGTAAGTCTATCAACTACCACCATGATGACATTATTTTTTTTGGACTTAGGTAAACCTGTGATAAAATCCATTGAAATCTCCTCCCAACGTTGACTTGGAATGGATAAAGGTTGTACAAGTCCCGGGGTCTTAATTGTCTCAACTTTATTCTGCTGGAAAACCAAACATTCCGTCACAAAATTTTGAATATCAGATTTAAGGCCATCCCAAAAAAATTCTTTCTTCACCCCGTGGTAAGTTTTTAAAAATCCCGAGTGTCCTCCTAAAGGAGAAGTGTGCAATTCCAGAAGAATCTTTTGTTTTAGTTGGGAATTCTTACAAAGATATAAGCGATCTTTGTACCATAAGGAATCATTTTTCCAACTAAATGTATCGGATGTACTAGGATCTTGCTGCAACTTTTGAATGAGTGTCCATACATCTTTGTCCTTCTTCCATTCATCTCTTGCTTCGGCTATCCAATCTGGTTGGATAATAGAAATGGCACAAAGCAATGCTTCCACCTCTTCATTCTTTCTTGAGAGTGCATCTGCAACAACATTAAGCTTCATTTTTTGTAGATTATTTCAAAGTCATAACCCAACATCTTTGTGACCCATTTTTGCTGCTCTTCTGAAGATAGTCTTTGTTCCAAAAGTGTTTAAGACTATCATGATCAGTTTTTACCTTGAAGTGTCTTCCCATTAGGTAAGTTCACCATTTCTTTAGTGCATGTAGTATTGCTAACATTTCCTTCTCATAAATAGGTTTCTCTAAATACTTTCCTTTGATTGGACGACTTTCAAAAGCAATGGGTCTTCCTTCCTGCATTAAAACAGCACCAATTCCATTTCCTGAGGCATCACATTCCACAATAAAGGTTTTTGTGAATTCTGGCGTAGCTAAGACAGGCGCTAGGCACATTGCCTCTTTAAGACGTTCAAAAGCCTTAGTTTCTTCAGGAGTCCATGAAAATGCATCTTTCTTAAATAATTTTGTTAAAGGTGCTGCTATTCTCCCATAATTCTTAAAAAACTTGCGATAATACCTTGTTAACCCGAGAAATCCTCGCAACTGCTTTATGGTTGTGGGGACTTTCCATTCCTTAATGGCTTTAATTTTGTTATGGTCTACTTTAACACCCTCATGAGATACAATATGACCCAGATATTCCACCTCTTGTACTCCAAAGAAACATTTAGATGTTTTTGCATATAATTGTTTCTCCTGCAATAGTTTGAGCACCCTGTCAACATGTTCAACATGCTCCTTCCAATACCTGCTGTAGATTAGTATATCATCAAAAAATAATAGCACAAATTTTCTAAGGAAGGGTTTGAAAATGGAATTCATCAACCCTTGAAATGTAGAAGGTGCATTGGTAAGGCCAAAAGGCATGACCAAAAATTCATAATGGCCCTCATGAGTTCGAAATGTTGTTTTTGGAATATCTTCAGTCTTCATTCTAATTTGATGATATCCTGAACGAAGATCCAACTTGGTAAAATAAATTGCTCCACGTAATTCATCCAATAATTCATCAATCACAGGAATGGGAAATTTATCTTTAATGGTGAGCATATTGAGCTCCCTATAATCCAGACACATTCGCCATGATCCATCCTTCTTGCGTACCAATACTACAGGAGTAGAGAAAGAACTTTGACTAGGTTGAATTATACCCGCCTCTAACATTTCTGCAATCATATGTTCAATTTCGCTCTTTTGGACGTAAGGATATCTATAAGGCCTGATGTTTAGAGGAACACTTCCTGGAATCAAATGAATAACATGATCATGATCACGAATAGGTGGGAGTCCTTTGGGAGTTTCAAACACATTGGAATGATTGTCCAAGACTTGTTGGAGATCTGCGGGAATAGATTATTTTGATGTTGGAACTTCTAGTGAGCATAATTGTGCAATTACACCTCGTTGTTCTTTCTTTAGAAGCTTTGTCATGACATTAGAGCTTATTATGCTTCCTAGATTCCCTGCAATACCTCGTAATTCAACTTCCTTTCCTTCTGAAAAAAATTTCAAGAAAAGTTCTTGAAAATTAAAAACTAATGTCCCTAAAGATTGTAACCATTGTAATCCTAGTACAACATCAGCATCTCCCATAGGAATGGAAAGCATTGGACTAGTCAATACATATTCCCCATGGTTAGCTTGATATTATGGCATTTCCCAGAGAAATTTATAGTTCCTCCATTTGCAACCATCACTTGACATTCTGGTGCTGGGTATAGGAAACAATTTAATTCCTTGGCTACCTTACAATGAATAAAATTATGGATGCTACCTGAATCAATCAACACTATTACCTTTTTCTTCTTGATCTGTCCTGCTATCTTGAGAGTTTGAGGAGTGGTAATTCCTGCCAGTGCATTACATGATATGTTCGGATTCATTTCTTCCTCTTCTATGGTTGGTTCCTGGTGTGTATCCTCTTCTTGTTCATTTTCTTCTTCTTCTTCACAATCTATGTAAAATAATTTCTTTTCATCACACTTATGACCTTTGGTGTATTTGCTATCACAACTGTAGCAAAGCCCTTTTGCTCTTTTTTCTTCCAATTGTTGTGGTGTCAACCTTGTAGGTTGTGGAAATCTAAGCGTAGCAACACTTCCTTCTTTATAGAATTGAGTGGTAGGCTTCCTTGTCGCCATAATTTTACATTCAACTTTTCTTGCCAACCTGAATGCCTTCTCCAATGAATCAGGTTCCAAAACACGAACTTCATGTTGGATGTTATCCTTTGGAGTACCTAAGAAGAGATCAATCCTGTGTTCCTCTGGAATATTAGTTACCCTTATATTCAATTTTTGGAAGTCCTCAATGTGCTGCCCCACTAAACCCTTTTGTTTGAGATTTACCAATTGGCTAAAGAAGGTGTTGCTCTTTGTATCCTCATAATGTGCTATCATTTCCTCCGTAAAAATTGACCAAGTGACAATTTTTTTACGGGAGCAAAGCCATCGATACCATACAAATGTATTTTGTTATAAATGTAAAGTTGCAATGCGTACCTTTTGTGTGTTTTTCACGTTATGGAGATCAAAATATTGCTCCATCTGTAGTATCCATGTTACAGGATCCTTTCCATCAAACTTCCTCATATCCATCTTTGGAATATGGTGGTTCTTCCGCCAACATTAAAGTTTATGAAATCACGATTAACATTTATTTTTTTCTCATCATGAGGTTCTTCTACTATCTTTTCACCATTAGGAAACATTTCTTGTATCAACTTTGTCAAACCTTCCATGTCTGCTTTTAGAACATTCTTCATGTTTTCAATTTTCTCATCGATCTTAGCTTCCATGTCATCCATCTTAGATTCCATGCCAGCCTCCATGCCATCAATCTTAGATTCCATGCCATCTATCTTAGATTCCACGCCTTTCTTCAAAACTTCCATGTCATTTTTTGTTTCTCTTTGCGAGAGCGAAATTTGTTGCACTTGCTCTTGTAATTTTGATATGTCTTGTTGCCATTCTTCATCTTCATGAGTCATAGTAGAGCTTTCCAAAGGCTTAATGGGTGTTGAATTCTTTTTAGGGGCAATTTTACAATCCAATACTGATATCTATTCTACAATATGCCCTTGCAATCAATTCAACTTGATTCTTCAAACAAGACTTATGCAATTCGGAAAAAAAATACACACCTTTTACTTGATTTTGAAGAGCTCGATATTGAAATTGTATTATATATGTGATTGCAGCTCTTAAATATCTAAAATTAATCACTGAAGTAGCCCTCTAAATTATTTTTTGAATGCCACAGGTCTGACTTGATTTGGATTCTCCAAGACAAAGTTATGTCCAATCTCCCACAATGACCTAATTATGGACTGGTTCAGTATAACGAACTTGTACGACTTTACACGTGTCATTGTTTCGTCCTTCGCCTCTGAAATTGATATCCAAGAAAATAATGTCCGTTTACTTGTGACCAATTTTTACGGCACTCCAATCCGATGCTCAGAGAGAGAGTTATTGAAATTTTCCCACAATCACCTTTTTGAGATGAAATTCGGGAGCCTGAAAAATCACTACCTTCCATAGATCATATCTCCAAACATATTGTGAACCAAGATCTGAAATTTTTTGAAGATTTTCCTTAGGATTTCAGCTTCATACCATAAAAATTTCAGATTCTGAACCTCGGTAGAAAAAAATTTATAGCGACAATTCCACGATGACCTGTTTAGGAGCCTGAAAAAAGACCTAACTTCCACAGATCATATCTCTGAAAATTTTGTGAACCAAGCTCTAAAAATTTTAGAAAATCTTTCTCAGGTTTTCGGCTTCGCACTCTAAAAATTTCAGCTTCTGAAACTTCGTAGAAAAAAAATTATAGCGAAAATGCCACGATGACTTGTTTGGAGCAGCAAAACCCTAGAATCCAAAGCTCTGATACCAAATGTTGGGAAACCAGCTCCAAAAAGAGATATCAACGCCTTATAAATAAGCCACTTCTAGGGGGAAACCTCCAATAAATTACATGAATGAACAATTCTTGGATGATACAATTTACAAAACCTCCTTTCTATATATAGGAGTCCATGGGGCCATAATGTAATCCTAGTGGGCCACAATGTAATCATAGCCGACCTAACAATAATAATTTAAGGGCACAATAATAACAAAATGGGGGTTACAAGGGTACAATAATAACAATAAGGGGTTTACACTAACAATAATAAGGGACTATACTAGTGATATAGGGACCTAACAGTTATTGTGAAAATTATAATGCTTATAAGATATATGTGTCGGGACAAAGGAAAATTGAGTTCAGTCGGGATGTGACCTTTGATGAATATGTTTCCCTTGCGAAAGCAAGGGAAACTCTTGTCCCTGTCGGCATTGAGAGAAGAGATAATTATATGGATGTAGATGCAGATCCATCCATGCGATAACATGACCTTCCAGAGGAGCCTATGGGACCTTTGGATCCTTTAGATCCTCCTCCTTGTGATCTTCCCTATTCTAGGAAGAGACCTTTATGTATTTGAGATACATTACAGGTTTCAGAGAAACATTCAGCCCCTAGAGGCACCTTCAAAGAAAGAAATTGACCTCATAGAATGGATATGCTATATTGATGAGAAACATCATACAATTTGAACCTGCCAGTTATGAAGAAGAAGTGAAGGAACAAGTTTGGAGAGATTCCATGAAAGAGGAATATCAATACATCATGAAAATTATATATGAGAGGTTGTTCCTGGACCTGAGGGGAAGTTTTTTGTGAATTCCAAGTGGATATATAAAATAAAACATGTATTTTATGGTATCATTGAGAATTTCAAAGCAAGGTTCATGGCTAGAGGATTCTCCCAAAACGAGGGAGAATATTATGATGAGATATTTGATCATGTCTCCAAATACACTATCATTCGGTCTATTATTTCTTTAGATGTTATCATGGTTGGATTCTTCATCAAATGGATGTGAAGGAAAATTTTCTTCATGGTATCTTAAGGAAGAGGTGTATCTAGAACAACCTACGGGATTTGAGGAACATGAGGGGGAAACCCATATTTTCATATTGAAGGAAGCCCTCTATGGACTGAAGCAAGCCCCTGGAGCTTGGTATGCTCAGATCAATGGATATCTGATGAAATTATAATTCAATAGAAGCAATTCCAAACCCAACCTTACTTCAAGGTTGTCCAAGGTACGCCTTTGATTTTTTTTTATATGTTGATGATTTTTTCATGACAGGGGCAAAGCCTACGATCATCCAGTGTAAGATGGAGCTTTCCTCCAAATTTGAGATGAAATATATTGGGTTAGTGCATTATTTCTTGGGCTTAGAAGTGTGGCAGAAACCTAGAGAGATATTGTGAAAATTAAGTCAACTCAGGAATCCTACTACAGCAACTGATGGAAAGTCTTCTATTTGTTATTTACTTAACAAATTATTCACTACGTTCTACAAGAGAATATCGAAATCCATTCACTCCATCCTACACAAATTAACTACAGAAGAATTACAAGTGGGGAAACAAATCTAAACAAACATAGATCACACATCCATTTGACATAGTTATTTTTGGAGTAATGTCCCCAAAAAAAACCCAATGCGGGAAAACCAATGTAGCAGATCTGAGGGTTTATATATTATGTAGTAATTTTTTCTGAATACAAACTGGATTCCTTTCTAGATATACTCACAGAGAATCTAACTAACAAGAAAGTTGGTGAGATTACCTCACACCTTGAAATTGGAAGATCAATTGGCCAAAACCCCATATGGCAAGCCCCTCACTACCTCTGTGTCACTCTATGTGGGGACTGCATGGATTCTGCATTCTGACACTTATGTTGGCTTGATCTAACCCTTTGGCCCTTTCCGGACTCACTCCCTGACTCTCTAGCACTGGATATGACTAATCCTCAGCTGATCATTGAGCTTCCTCAAGACTACAGTGCTACCTCTATGTGGCATTATGTTGTCTCTACGTAGCTCTATGTTGTCACTGCATGACTGCTACGCTACCTCTAATTTTTGAGAATGCAGCAAGATGATGGAGCTTAGTGAAATGAAGTCGCCTTCACTAAGTGGGCCCGCAGGCAAATTCTGGCGCAAAAATCTATTTTTAGACTATGTCTATTTTTAGACATACGGGGCATGGTTCGGGGATTCCAGTTTGAGATTCCCAGAGTATGCGACATGTTGGTAAAAATAGATGAGACTCTATTTTTAGGTCAAAAGAGGTCAAAGTCTATTTTTATACTACCTCTCCTAAAAATATGGAAGTCAAATATTATTTACCCTTAATAATATTTAGACTCTAAACAAGTTAGCTTTACTCTCTTGAGCACTTCAATGAAAGGCGATGTGGCTCATGCATCTGACAGAGGAATCACGTGGTTCCTGGGGGTTTGATGCACCTGCATGGTTGACTTTGGCTTGGACTCAAAGGCGTGTTTTGAGGAGTTAATGAGACAGAGCAGGAGTTGTGTTCGTTTATCTTAGTTGAACTAGTTGAGATTAGTTTAACTAGCTAATCAATTAGTTATGAGTGGAGTGAATTAAATATTATTTAATTCATTAATTAGTAACTCATTAGTCAACTCAAGATACATCACCACTATAGGCATGATCATTTCAAAGGAGAGAGGGCTGAAAAGAGGTAGATGAAAGGGTTGAGATAGCTATCAGTTGTGACATCAGTTGTGCATGAGATTTGCACCACACTTGGAGAAATTTCTCGTGATGATTGCGCTGTCAATCCAATGAGATTCGAACCTTGGATCTCTCATTAGACCAGCCTTGATTGCGCAATAGAGGCAGGCAATTAGTGGATGAGTTTTGAACCTGTGACTTGTTCAAAACCAAGCTAGTTTGTGTGTAACTTTATGAGATAGTACCGAGTACTTGTGAGGAGTATTGTACTGAGTTTGTTACATGATTTCTCCATTATAATATACAAAATAGCTGCGGGGTTTTCAGCTATAATCTTTCCCCATACATACTATGTTAATGTGTATGATGATTTGATGTGTTATCGCTTGATTTCATTTCCGCATGTGTGATGATCTGAGTGGAAGAGATTATGTGTTGCATATAAATTCGAATTGTGTGTGATCAGGATAGTCTCGGTGGATAATTAATCATTATTCAACAAATTTCTGCATGGTATCGGAGCTATTGAAGCAGAGATTGATCATCACAGTGATTACAAACTTATTTCGGTAGACAGAGTCTGCATGCGGGCCAGGTAGCCTCCGGATTCATCTTTCTTCGAAAAGTGAAAGGTCTGGTAAACGCCCCTTGCAGTCAATCTCTGTGCTAGAAATAATTTGTTCTCACAGATCTAGAGCGGTTGAGCTTTGAGGTGGAATTCGAATTTTGCAGCAGTTTTGTTTTCTTGGTGCCATTGTTGAAAATGTCTTTCAACGGTTTGCGACTCGAATATGCTCTTGAAGGCAGTTCGAATTATGTTGCATGGAAGGATCGCATGGAGGCAGTATTAGAAGATAATGGTTTGAAGGAGTTCGTAGATACGGATGTCCAAAAGCCCACTGATCCTGCTGAAGTCGAAGCATGGCAAAAGAAGATGGCGAAATGTCGAAGGATCCTGTTGGAGGGCGTCAAGGATCATATTGTATCCAGCCTGCATGGAAAGGCTTCTCCATATTTAATGTTGAAAGCTTTGACGGATCTATTCCAGAGTAAGAGCGACCAAAGGAAGCTGGCGCTCAAAGATAAGCTCAGGAACATCAAGATGGAGAAAGGCGACAGTATCGCCAAATACCTCACGAAGTTCACTCAATGCAGAGATGAGCTGGGAAGTGTGGGGGTGACTGTCGAAGACGAGGACATGGTCGACTTGGCTCTCCTTGGTCTTCCGAAGGCTTGGCACTCATATCAAGGTAGTGTCAATGGTCGGGAGAAGCTGCCGGGATGGGAGCGCCTTTGGGCGGATCTCATGCAGGAGGAGATAAGGAGGACTACTCGAGATGGATCTTCATCAAAGGGAGCTGATGAAGAAAACCGCGCTTTGGTGTCCAAAGAAAAGAAGGGGAAGGGTAAGAAAACCTCTCATTCTGGTGCTAAGGGCAAGAAGCAGGATATGGCGAAAGTGAAGTGTTTTCACTGCCATGATCACGGACATTATGCTACCAATTTTCCAAAGAAGAAGAAGAACAAGCAAGCGGGAAGATCTGCAGATGGAGAAGCTTTGGCTTCACAGTTCGAGCTTGACTTTTCACCGATTGCATGCTTGGTTTCAAGTGTGATGGGATCGGTGTGGTTCTTGGACAGCGGTGCGTCATTTCATATGACGGGAGATCGGGAGTTGTTCTCAGATCCGGAGAACAAAGATTTGGGTGTGCACATCGAGATGGGCGATGATGGTAGATACAGTGTGACTGGTATCGGTACCGTATCCTTTCAGAGGGAGTCTGGTAAACCCTTTGTATTAAAGGATGTCATGCATGTACCTGGATTGAAGAAGAACCTGATTTCAGTAGCGATGTTGGAGGATAAGGGGTATGATGTGGTTTTCAGCGAAGGAAAAGCCTTCCTGCGCAGTAAGACTACTGGTGAGACCCGGAAGATAGGGGTTCGAACTCAGAACCTTTATCAGTTGCAGGTAGATGACTGCGCAGCTATGGCATGCAAGGCTGGAGATGTGGTGAGCCTGGATGATGAGGGCGAACTATGGCACAGGAGATTGGGCCATCTTCACCATGGAGCTTTGAAGATTCTGCAGCAGATTTCTACTGGACTTCCTAAGGGCACTCTTGCGCAGTCAGATCAGTGCAAGGGGTGTACCTTGGGGAAGTATGTGAAAGCCACCTTCACGAGAAGGATAGTCGCGCCACGACGATCCTTGAGAGAGTTCACATAGACGTGTGTGGTCCTTTCTCAGTTGCTTCGACAGCAAAGCACAAGTATTATGTGATCTTTGTTGATGATTTCTCTCGAAAGTGCTGGATCTTCTTCATGCAGAAGAAGAGCGATATATTCGCGAAGTTCTGTGAGTTTAAAGCACTGGTCGAGAAGGATTCGGGGAAGAAGGTGATTGCTCTAAGGAGTGATAATGGTGGTGAATTCATCTCGGCTGAATTCAAGGAGTTCTGCAGCGCAGAAGGGATTCGGAGAGAGCTCATCGCACCCCACAACCCACAGCAGAACGGGGTGGCTGAGCGGAAGAACAGAACGATCGTGGGTGCTGCACGGGCGATGTTGCATGATCAGGGCCTACCCCTTCACTTGTGGGCTGAGGCATGCAATACAGCAGTGTATGTGCAGAACCGTTGTCCTCACAAGGTTCTTGGCATGAGTACACCAGAGGAGGCTTATTCTGGCAAGAGGCCCGATATTTCCCATTTGCGGATTTTCGGATCTCCTGTCTACATGCATGTGACGAAGGATGCAAGAAGGAAGCTGGATCCAACTGCTGAAGTTGGAATATTTGTGGGGTACACTGATACACCTCACAACTATCGGGTGTATGTGCCAGACAGTCGCAAGACCGTTGTGCGACGGGATATAAAATTCCAGGAGGAGAAAGCCATGCAGTGTTCGCTTGAGAGGGAGCTACACTTGCATGCAGATGAGGAGCTGTTAGTTCCTAAGGAGGAGCTTCCGGATGTAGATCAGCCACAAGAGGAGGTTCAGGAGGTGGAAGAAACCACCCATGCAGCGCCAACCATCAGAGGGCGCATGCGCACTACAGAAGCTGAGCGACTGGCTCAGGATGCAGAGAAGGTTGTAGGACCACCTACAACACAGCGTAGATAGAGGCAGTCACCGGATCGGTACACTGGATACATGGCTCTTGTGAGTCAATGTGTTGTGACGGAGCCATCCTATTTTGAGGAAGCTGTGGAGGAACCCGCATGGGTTGATGCCATGATCGAATAATATGATTCGATCATCAGGAACAGTGCATGGGAGATTGTCCCAAGACCGGTTGGGAAATCAGTGGTGGGTTCGCGATGGATCTACAAGGTGAAGCAAGCAGCTGACGGGAGTGTGGAGAAGTACAAGGCGAGATTTGTCGCCCGTGGCTTCTCACAGATCGAGGGGATTGACTATGAGGAGACTTTTGCACCTGTCGCAAGGTACTCTTCCACACGGACGATCCTTGCTCTCTCAGCGCAGATGGGGTGGCACATTCATCAGATGGATGTGAAGACTGCGTTCCTCAATGGAGTTATTGAGGAAGAGGTGTACATAGAGCAGCCTGAAGGTTTTGAGATCTTCAGCAGTGAGTCGCATGTGTGCCCACTCAAGAGAGCACTGTATGGGCTGAAGCAAGCACCTCGTGCTTGGTACACTCGGATAGACAGCTACTTCACCGGGCTTGGATTCTCCAAGAGTGAGGCGGATCCAAACCTGTACCAGATTGTGGTGGAGGGGAAGCTGCTGATCATCGTACTGTATGTAGATGATCTGATTTTGACTGGCGATGAGCAGTTGATACTTTCATGCAAGGAGGATCTTGCACGAGAGTTTGAGATGAAGGACTTGGGCATCCTTCATTATTTCCCGGGATTGGAGATTTGGCAGCGCAGCAGAGGACTGTTTGTTTCTCAGGGCAAGTATGCCCGGGAGATTCTGGAGAGGTTCAACATGCAAGGCTGCAAGCCTTTTGACACTCCTCTTCCTGGTGGCTGGAGGAAGGAGGATGCTACTTCAGCGGAGGTAGTGGATGCCACTGTCTATCGACAGTTGGTGGGGTCGCTTATGTATCTGGTCAATACACGACCCGATATATGCTATGCAGTTAACCAGCTTTCGCAAGCTATGGTTAAGCCTACCAAGCTCTTTTGGAAGGCGGGCAAGCATGTATTGCGCTACATCAGAGGCACATCGGGATATGGTCTATGGTACAGACAGGAGGATGGAGTGAAACTTTCTGGTTTCACTGATGCAGATTGGGCAGGGAGTCCAACGGACCGGAAGAGCACTTCCGGAGGAGTTTTCAGCATTGGGTCGACAGCAGTTTCCCCCGGCACAAGAGAGGAAGCGCAGATCCATGGCACTCAGCCGAAACAGAGGTCGAGTACATGCGCAAGTTTTGGTCGCATGCGAGGCTATTTGGATGAGGAAGATCCGGCAGTTTGTTCAAAGCATTTGGAACCCACAAAGTGATCTACCCGTGATAACCGCAGCCGCACCGTCTCCCTTGCCAATCCAGTATTTCATGATAGATCCAAACACATCGACATCGGGTACCATCATATCAGAGATTGTGTTCAGCGGAGAATCATGATGCTTTCATATGTTCCCACGGAGGATCAGGATGCTGACATCTTGACGAAGGCGCTCACCAGGAGCAAGTTCGAATTCCACAGAGGCAGGATAGGGGTTGCAGATAATCCATATCTTGCTGAGAGGGAGTGTTGAGAATGCAGCAAGATGATGGAGCTTAGTGAAATGAAGTCGCCTTCACTAAGTGGGCCCGCAGGCAAATTCTGGCGCAAAGTCTATTTTTAGACATACGGAGCATGGTTCGGGGATTCCAGTTTGAGATTCTTGGAGTATGAGACATGTTGGTAAAAATAGATGAGACTCTATTTTTAGGTCAAAAGAGGTCAAAGTCTATTTTTAGACTACCTCTCCTAAAAATATGGAAGTCAAATATTATTTACCCTTAATAATATTTAGACTCTAAACAGCAGTTTACTCTCTTGGAGCACTTCAGTTCGAGCTACATATGTGGCTCATGCATCTGATAGAGGAATCACGTGGTTCCTAGGGTTTGAGGCATCTTGCATGGTTGACTTCAGTTGGACTTCAGTGGCAGAAGTTTTGGAGGAGTTAATGAGACAGATAGTGGAGTTGTGTTATGTTTATCTTAGTTGAACTAGTTGAGATTAGTTTAACTAGCTAATCAATTATGAGTGGAGTGAATTAAATATTATTTAATTCATTAATTAGTAACTCATTAGTCAACTCAAGAACACATCAGTTCACTACAGTGCATGATCAGTTCAGTGGAGACCAGTGAAAGAGGTAGATGAAAGGGTGAGTATAGCTATCAGTTGGAGGATCAGTTGTGCATGAGATTTGCACCACACTTGGAGCAATTGTCCATGAAAATTGCGCAGTCAAGCCAAGGAGATTCGAACCTTGGATCTCTACATAGACAGGCCATGATTGCGCAATAGAGGCAAGGCAATTAGCAGTGAGTTTTGAACCAGTAACCTGTTCAAAACTGAGCTAGATTGTGTGACTTTATGAGAAAGTACTGAGTACTTGTGAGGAGTATTGTACTTGTTTGGTTACATGATTTCTCCATTATAATATACACAATAGCTGCGGGGTTTTCAGCTATAGGCTTTCCCCATACATACCGAGTTAATGTGTGATTGATTTGATGTGAGATTGCTTCTATTATTTCCGCATGTGACAATTAATTGTAGATGAGATTATGTGTTATGCATGCAATTCGAAATTGATGTGTAATCGGGTTAATCTCCATTGAATAAGTGATTTATTCAGCTAATTTCTACACTATTGTTGTTTCTTTCTATCTCCTCTACTTTGCATTCTCCAGCTCAAGAAACATTCCATCCGGATCTACTACCCCTCTCTACAAAATATCTTTGGATCGATGTTTCTCCCTAAGCACTGCTCACTAAAGAAACCGATCACTTGATCTCTTCACTAAATTTATTTTCCAAATGACCCTTCAATCCAACCTTACAGTCTTCTTGTTGAGACTTCAACGGCCCATATTAGATCTCTAATCAATGGCTAAGATTAACTTTTGACTTTATCCATTTATTCTAGATCATTCTCACTCATATTCTATTAATTCACTTTAATTATTTTATTTTCCTAAGTTTAGACTTAGGGTCCCTTTAAAAATAATTAATTATTTCTATAGAATGCAATCCGAGTGTAATTTAACCAAACGATTTATGGGTTATCTGGAATACATGTGTCTAAGCCTCTCCACAAAATTTAATACTTAGAGCACATCCGACGCTACCCCAAATCAATAATCCTTCTTAGCGAGGAATTTGCTTTAACAATATGTCTTGTTTCATATTGTTGTAACCCTGAAGCATCTCCCTCTGTGTTGTTGATTCCTGACATTGTTTCCCATCAACTTTGTGCAAACGTTGCTTTTGTACTAGTGCTGACACTGCAATTTTCAACATTTCATCTGTACTACAACTCTCTCTAAATTTTGCATCTCTATTTTTGTTGACTCTACCATTGCCAATTGTTACTACATTGCATCACAGTTTCTTTTTGCAACTGAAAAACATCCAAAATTGGAAAATTATATTGTTGAGAGTTTAATTGGTGATTCAAGCTCTTAACATTTAATTTTCAATCCGAGAGTCGTAAACATGAGTTGTGTTGGGGTTCCCATGTTTTGTCCAGATTGGCAAGACCAAAAGATGAGACAACATCAAAACCACTTTCAAACCTCAGGATCTAGCCCTCCTGGGTCCAGAGAGGGATCTCTCTATGATATATCAAAGGTGTATGTCTTTGAGGTTCAAATGTTATGATATTAGGCTAGCTATGGGCACGAGGTTTGTTTGTTTGGTTGTTTGATTTGGTTGCTGGTTATCAGGAAGGAAGGGTTCAATGTAAGACCAAGATGAGCAAAGAGGAAAACGGTAGAGGTGAAGTATTCCAGGAAATATTCAGAACCATTGAGCAATGGAGTCAGGAAAGGATTTGCTCGCTAATCAATAGGCAGGCTTTCAATTGGGCTAGTCATCTAAAACATAGGATCTTCAAGATGATTATGTGATATTGAGAGGTAGAAGGGGAGGAGAAAACACAGATTTTAGGGCACAAAGTTAAAGATCAGCTGGTTGCACAAGGATCCTAGTGGACAGGGCTAACTCTAATCCCCAATGTTCCCAAATCTTCCAACTAAATATATAACAAGAAACATCTAAGAAATGAATTAATTTAATTCATACATCAAAGAGCAGGCAATAATGTCCACTACACTAGCTAAACCAACTGAAATCAATTCTTAGATAACACATTCAGAAGAGAAACATTAATGGCAAGGAGAGCAGAAACATAGGGTACCTAACAAGGGTAAATCCTATGCCAATATTCTGATGCAAGCCAGTAGAAACGAAATGAAATGAATTAAATACAGAGATAGGAAAACATCACCGCTGCTTCAGATCAGGATCCAAAGAAATGTGCTTGTCATATTAAATAGCAATACCAATCAAGTACAACATTGCCAATAGCTTAATACTCAATCTGAAAACATCTCCTTCAACCTATCTTACAATCTTTACACAGAGACTGTGTCTCAAAAGAAACTACTTGCAATTCTCTTATAACTGATCAACAACCTTTACAATGAGTTTCTTCATGAATTTATAGCTCCGGAGGAGCGGAGGAGGTAGGTGAAGAACTAAATGCAGTATTAAACTTCTGAAAAGAAAGAGGGCCGAAGCCCATTCTGTATAGGTCCTGTGCATTAATCTCTGGTGTTCTTTGGGTGAGCGAACGATCTTCTTCAGTCTTCAGACTACTCCGATATAACTCTGATGTACTCTGACTGCAGTACTATATAGTACTCTGGTGCATAAACAAAATATAAAGGAATGGTAAAGAAATCTGGCATACTGATGAAATAAATGCTCTGATAGTACTGGGGCTGTTTTAGGGTAGAAAATCTCTCCAGCACACGGCATAGATAAAAACTGCATGGGCGCTTTGTCCTTTATGGAAGAAAAACATTTCACTGTTGTAGAAAGCCTTCTATGCTTTTATTTCTGCGTGTTGTACCTTCTACGTGATCCCTAGGTCTTTAATTCTGGTACCTTGTCTTTGAAAAATTGGGTTAAGGCTCAAAATATGCGATTACAGGCCTTAAACGCACTATTCTTACACTGATACTCTTTACCGCTTCCATGTCTGCCTCTGACTGTGAAATCTGTGATTTAATGGAGCCAGGGAGGGTTTGCAGAATTTTAATTCTGTCCTTCGATGAAATTTATGTCGCAGACACCTTTCCGGACATTTCCTATGATATCGAGCTCTAAATTTTGCTTCCTCTGTGCACTGCGCCATTATAATAGCATATATGAAACATGGTGGGTTTTACCACCTCATAAACCTGCAAAACACGAAAACAGTTACGCAACACATGTATGGAGGTGGTGGTATGGATGGAAGTGACCATGGCGGCGTGGCGTGGACGAGGATGATGACTGCAGGGGCAATAATGGAGGAAACATGACACAGTGGATAATGCATGAGAAAACGTTGAGGTAGACGTTTTAACATAAAAACAATGAACATTTGACCTTGGGATGATTATATATGATGGGGGCAGGAAAACGTATGGACGAGCCATGTGAGGGTGACGTGGCAGGACCGGGCAATGGCGAAAAGGTCAATAGCGGAGAAAACAAACTGGACCGTCAAATCTCAGAGGAGATCGACGATGGAAAACACGTCGGAGGGCGATGGGCGGAGATTAACTAGATGGTGCGTTGTACCCTGAGTTATCGTGTGTGCATCTAAGTTAACTATCGTGCATCTTTGGCGAGCGATAGTCATTGGATGGTCCGCCCCAGATCGGACGGTCCATGAAAATATCGCTGGGCATCCGCATCCGAACAATAATGCGCGATGGACTGCGGTTAACGCGTGAGGATGACGATTTTGAAAAAGGTACAGTGGACGCGTGTTACGTGATGTATGGAATCGCTAGCTGATCAGAGAATACCGCCCTCTGCCCAAAGGCGGTGCGATAGAAACCGGATGGTTTATGAACAGTGAAAGCAGGTGGGGACCACCGGGACGGGTAAGCTCCGAACCGTCAGATCAATACAGATCCACGGATGAAAATGCGCCCGATATGGATGAACTGTGGGCCGTTGATTGGGTGAATTAACGAACGACGGGGATGTGACGACGGGCGATGAGCGGGTTGCACAGTGTAAGCTGCGGGGGCAGCGATCGCTGTCTATTCTATGAAGATCAATGGCGCGGAACACAGCGGAGGACCTTCCGTGGAAAACCAATCGCATCGGAAATTTTGAGTTTTACAAAGGACCTGGGCCTTCTGCCGATCTTTTGATTGCGATTAGCGCTCGGGACTTAAGTGTTTGGTCCCAACGCTAAATTACCTGTGGAAAATGGCCAGTGGGGCGAGCTGGAAAGGGGCTGGGCCTATTATAAAGTCCAAAAGTGGGTTTTTAACCCATTTTGATGCACTTCAAGGCCTAAGGAGGGTAACGATAGAGGGGCTAAGGGGAAATTTGGGAAAATAAAGGGCAAGGGTGGAATTGCATGGGGATTTTGGGAGGATTTAGGAGAGTAAATTGGGGAGGTTATGGAGTGAGAAGGGAATTTGGGAAAAATGGAAAAAAGGATAAATGGGGGGATTCTACAGAGATACAAGGGGGGGGGAAAGGCCCTTTTGAGTAAAATTTTATCCTTCAGTAGGCTCATTGATACCATAATCAACAGAGGGGAACAATCAAAGGCAGGGAACATAAAAAGGCTTCAAGGATGATGTGTCTCAGGGGAGATGCATTCCTTGAAGGCTCAAAACAATTTAGTCCCCTGCTTTTCCTGTCAAAAATTTACAGGGGGGCTAACAGTGGCTCCACATGGGGATGGCTTCTTCTTGAAGGGGTCAAGAATTCAGAGAATAGATCTTTGGAGTATGCCAGTTGCATGCTGCTTGGCACATCCCTTTCTTTCTTTAGCTCAACCACCACAATATGAAGACATCACATCAGCAGAAAAACTTTCCCAACAAACTACCTACCCACACTACTATCCTAACATTTTTTCTTCTTCTAGGGTGCATTTGAGCTAGCAGACCCTTTACATCATTTATTTTTACAAATAGAAAATAAACCTATTATAAATCTACCCTTATTACTCCATGAGACCAGATTAGACTTTTGGTCTCATATGTTTCTCTACCTAACCTAATATCTGTTGGGATTAAACTGTCCAGTAGATTTATTCTCTATATTCTACGACAGAAATTGAAAAACAGTCAAGCCAGGATTAAACTGTCTGACTTGATGTGGATCCAAGGCATAAAAACAGTTGCACATGGACAAAAATTTTCAAAAAAAACTGAAAAAAAAAACTGTGAAGGCTTGAAATCTGAAGCTTGAAACACTCTTCTTTCCTTTTGTGACTCAAGATTTGAGCATGTTAGAGTCACTCCTTGTCTTCATTTCAGCTCTGGTTTTGGGCATGTTAGAGCTGATTCTTCTTTCTTCTTTTCTGGTCCAGATTTTGAGCATGTTAGGACCAGTTGTTTCACTTTCTTTGGCTTAGGTTTTGAGCTTATTAGAGCCAATATTTTATACATCAGAGGTTCATGTTTTAAGCATGTCTGAACCTCTCCTTTTCCTCTATTTTTTTGAAACATTTTCTCTTTTTCTTTGAAAATAAAAACTGCGATGGTATGTTCAATGGAAATGGAAACTGGAAATTGTAAATCAGCAGAAGTAGTGTTTGAGCATCCTGCCATTGACAAACAGCTTTGTACCATCTAAGTCTTGCAGGAAGAAGGCATTCGGGCCAACATTGACCTGGATGATGTAGGGACCTTGCCACAGGCTGTCAAACTTGTTGTGCTTTCCTTTATCCTCTCTTCCTGAGTCCCATTTCAGAACTTTATCCCCAATTTTGAAATCAACAGCTTTAGTTCTCTTGTCAAACAATTTCTTTACATTTTCCTGAACTTTCATTGCTCTGCTATAGACCTCTTCCCTTGTTTTTTGAAGATGGATTGTTTGGTTTATTCTCCTCACCTTACTATCTTCTTCTGTTTGGATCTCCTAGACCAGCTTGATCACTAGTATCCCAAGGCTAGTAGGAAACATTGCTTCTGTTCCATAGACAAGCTGAAATGGTGACATGCCAATGGACTTCTTTGTTGTAAGCCTGTCAGCCCACAAAGCATGTACTAGCTTGTTATGCCATGACTTTTTGTTCTCTTCCAACAGCTTTTTGATGATGATCACCAGGCTCTTGTTTGATGATTCAGCTAATCCATTACCTTGAGGGTAATAGGAATTTGAATGACCAATTTCTATTTGATACCTGTGACAAAAATCAACCATCTTCTTGGATCCGAAAGCAGTAGCATTATCAGTGATTATTTTCCTTGGGCAGCCAAACCGAGAGAGGATATGACCTTCTAGGAAACTAATGATGACTAAATCTGTGGCATTCCTAGTGGGTATGGCCTCTATCCACTTAGTGAAATAGTCTATGGCTATTAGGATCCATTTGTGTTGTGCAGAAGAATTAGGGTGAATCTCCCCTATGGCCCCATTGCAGAAAGGAGCCTTCAACAGTGATGGGTTGTAGGGGTAAAGGGAGGAGTTTTCTTTTGCCTTCAAAGATCTGGCATTTGTGGCAGGAAAATATCATTTTATGGACATCATTGAAGAGTGTGGGCCAATAGTAGCCATCTTTCCAACTCAGGTGGCCTCCACATTCTCCAGCACGGAATTCTTGTTTAATCTTCTCTGCCTCATTTTCAGGAAAACATTTGAGCAATAGGCCATTATGATTCTTCCAGTATAAGTTTTCATTCACAATGCAGTAGTTTCTGGCTTTTAGCTTTAAGAATCTGGCCTTGGTCTTTGATAGTTCGGGAGGGGCATTGAGGTGTGTAAGCACATATAAAATGTTAGAATACCAAGGGGAGCTCTAAAAATTTTCCTCAACAGTGGGATCATGCAATTCTTGTTGCTCGTCCAAGGTATTTATCATGTTAATGTCTAGGGCTTGTAAGTTCGATTCAGCCATTGATTTAGCTAAGCCCTGACCTTTAATCAGTTTGGTGGGTTTTATCTCAAGGTCGTACTCTAAGATCATAGCTATCCATTTGCCCCTTTTCCCATCTAGGTCTTGGGACAAAATATCTTTGACTATAATGTTGGGCACATAAGCTATAGTGTGGGAATGCAGTATGTACACCCTAAAGTCTTTCAAGGCCTTAATCAGAGCATAGGCATCTTTCTCCATTATGTTATATTTCAAGGGTGCATCTCTGAGTGCTTTGCTAAAAAAGGCAATTGGCTGCTCCATTCCCTCTGTGTTTTTTTGCAGTAAGACTGCAGCCACTGTATGCTCAGAGGCAAATGAAAATATCAGGAAAGCTTTGGAGAAATCTGGGTTGATTAGAATGGGAGCTTGGGTAAGTGCAAGTTTCACTGATTCAAAAGATTGTTTAGCTCTGACAGTCCATTTAACTCCTTCACCTTTCTTCAACATGTTAGTCATGTTCCTAAGGTGTTCAACCAGATTTGGAATAAACCTCCTAATGAAGTTAATCTTCCCAATGAAGGAATGTAATTCCTTGATGTTTCTTGGGTGTGTGATCTGTAGTATTCCCTCAACTCGTTGTGG
The DNA here is from genome assembly GCA_034641835.2 of Pinus albicaulis. Classification (NCBI taxonomy): domain Eukaryota; kingdom Viridiplantae; phylum Streptophyta; class Pinopsida; order Pinales; family Pinaceae; genus Pinus; species Pinus albicaulis. The sequence continues at coordinate 1,771,567,607 of CM076578.1, read as the reverse complement.
GTCTATCCTAATTCCCTTCTCGGATATAATGTGGCCAAGAAGCTTACCTTATTGTAGCCCAAATACAGTCTTTTTGGGATTCAAAGATAGACCAAACCTTCTACATTTTTCAAATACTTTCCTCAGATGTTTCAGGTGTTCTTCTTCGGTCTTGGAAAAGACTGTTATGTCATCTAAGTAGATAACAATGAAGTGTCCTATCTCATCTAAAAAATCTATGTCCATCACTCTTTGGAAGGTGGCTCCAACGTTCATCAATCCAAAAGGCATATTTACATACATAAAGGTACCCCATGGAGTGGTAAAGGTTGTTTTGAGTTGATCTTCTGGGATTACTAAAACTTGGTTGTAACCTGAAAAACCATCTAGCAGGTAAATCCTCTTAGAGCCTACTACCCTCTGAATAATATGTTCCATTTTTGGCAAAGGGTAATTGTCTTTGAGTGAGGCTCTATTAAGGTTCCTGAAGTCTATACACAATCTGATTTCTCCTGTTTTCTTCCTCACAGCCACTAAGTTTGATACCCAATCAGAGAACCTTACATACACAATTATACCTGCTTCATACATCTTCTTAACCTCTTTCTCTACTGCAGACAGTTGTTTAGGATTGATTCTGTGAAGTTTTTGTCTGAAGGGCTTCTGATTTTCTTTCAAGGGTATTTTGTGTTGAATGATGTTTGTGTCATAGGCCTTTAAGTCTTCATAGCTCCAAGCGAACACATCAATGAATTCCTTGGAAAGGTCAATGTATTTTTTCTTCATGTCCGCAGGTAAAGACTTAGCCAGTTTAATCATTTTGGGCTTATCTTCAGTGCCTATGTTGCATTCTTCCACATCAGAGTCTGCATGTTCTATAGTGGGCTTTTTTTCTACATCATCAAAATCAAAGAGGTCTTCTAAGGGTGCCAGGCCTCTGGGCATATTCTTATCTTTGGCCTGCAGCACCTCCATTTCTTCACTATCTACGTTTTCACGTTTTCCATCTGGATTTCCAGTCTGTTCATCCAAAGATTTTATTTCTAATTCACAGGGTGTTTCTTCCTCATTTGAGGATCCTTCACTCAGGAAGCTACTTTCATATTTAGAGTCTGAGTCAGAAAACTCAAACTATGTTCTGCCTACCAGGAAATCCTCAATCTATTTATCACCTTCAAAAACCTGCCAATATTTTTCGTTGTCTAGCACAGTAGGTCTGAACTTGGTCTGAATGATGATCTGTTGGTCACTGGGAGTCTTGGGGTAGGAACTGGCTAGGAAAGCTAATCCGTTTGCAATGACATTTTGACCCCTAGGAACGAACACTAATTTGTATTCAACAAACGTTTTCAGTAGATCCATAGTATCATTCCTATATGCTCTCAGCCTAGGATGTTTCGCTGTGTATTCACCATTCACCTATTTAATAATCAGCTCAGAGTCCCCACGCACATTTATCCTACGGGCTCCTAATTTTCTCAACACTAATTTTCTCAACAGATTCAAACCTAGGATAAGGGCCTCGTATTCTGCAATATTGTTCGTACATTTGAAGTGTAAATTGCAGGCATGGCTCTATGCGTAATCATTCTCTGTGTTATGTATCCACACTCCTGCCCAAAAGTTCTTCTTGTGCATGACCCATCGAAACTCATCTCCCACAGGAGTTCACTTTTGTCTCTGTTATCATTTCTTTCCCTACAGCTAGGTTCGCCATTATGTTGTGTTATAGGATCTGCACTAGGTTGAGGGTTGTTTAGTTTTTTGTTATGGATGTGGAAGTCAGAGAGGTGACTAGTTGGCTGATTGTGTTCTACTTCTAGTTCACTTTGTGTTGTTGTTTCAGTGCACTGTCTGAGGTTTTCTAAGTCTTCTTCCTCTGAGTCTAGGGTAGCCATTATGTTAAAGTCCATTGTCTCTATTTCATCACGTGTACCTTTGCTTGGATCTACATTTTCAGATTCTGGTTCCCCCAAAGATTCATCATTGCATAAGATAAAGGAATCCAGATCTGTATGTACAGAGTATAAAGGATAGTTTTTAGGTTTTTGAGGGCTACTTACTAGGAATTTCATTTGTGCTTCCCTGTACAGTCTTCTAAGTTGCCGAAGATTGGGATTGTGGCATAAGCCCCATCCATCTGCATTGTCCCTTGCAGCTTGGCTCCCCATGATCTTGATAATAGCATGCCATATTTGGGTGGCACATCTGCCACAACAACATCCATGACCATACACTTGGCAGGAATCTGAGTAAGGCTCACACATAAATCCTTGATCAGGCCAAGACACTTTACTCGACTAGAGTCAAATGAATATAGGTCTTTATAGGGACGGGTTATCTCTAGGCCTAATCTTTCCATCACAATTTTAGGCATTAGTTTGTGTGATGCTCCAGAATCATGCATTGCATTGTGGAGGATCTTATCATGGATATTAAAACTGATAAAAAAATGGGGCACTACCCCTTCCTGAAACTTCCCTTCTATCTTTGGACCAAACAGATTGGCAGGTTGATAATCACTCAGATTTACAGTGTCACTGTTCTCACTTAGGTTTAATGCTTTCAAAATTTGGCCTTTATATACATCCTGAGTGGCCAGCTCAGAGAGTGGGACAGAGATTTTAATTTTTGCAATCTCACTCTCCAAATTGAAAGTGGATTGACTCTTGGGAATGTTCAACTCTGTTTTGTTAGCCACTGCTTTAGTGGCTGAATTAGGGTGTTGATTCTCATTATGTAAAGTGTTGGTGACAGTTTTATCAGGAGCACTAACTGTAGTGCTAGTGCTACTAGCTGGTTTACCTTGCGTAACAGTGTTTTGGTTATCCTTTTCTTTATTCTTTGCAGAACTTTCAGCTGTTGATTTGTTATTTTCAGCATTTGCTTTAGAAGTTTTCTCAGGTCTTTTTTTGATGGTGAACTCAAAACCTTGGGTTTCGCAATTTCCCGGCTCTTTTTACTTCTGAGTTCATATTGTTCTCTGACCTACTGTTAGTGCTCGAATCTGGAAAACAAATTTTCGCAATGCAACCGTGAACTGAAACAAGCTTCTACTTCTGCTGACAAAGAATAGTGCATCTACATATTTGATATTATTTGGCACATCCAGGATACAATTCTCGTAATATGTACCTATAACTGTAGAATTCTACTGTCCGGTCATTTAATTTTACATAGTTAAAACCCCTATTGGCGCTGAAACTCTGCTTCAACTGGAAGGTAGTCAAGTGAAGACGTGCTATGATTCGATCTTGGAGCAAAAGAGTTGATCGATTTCGAAAAATTGGAAAGAAGTGATGAATTTTTCGTGGGATGCTCTGTGCGCCGCGCCTGGTGAGTGCGTCGCACCAGTGCAATTTTGCACTGTGCAAAGGCGCCCAATGCGCCGCGTCCTGTGGATGCACCGCACTCAACTTCAATGCGCCGCGCAGGTTTCTCCAACGCAGTCTCGGCCTCCAAAACTTCGTTTTTTTCTTTTCACGGCTTTCCTCTTGGGTTTCGGAAATTTCTTGCAATTCAAATGAATTTGACAACTATGGGAAATATCTTATGTATCGAAAGGATTTTAATTCTCACTTCTATCTTTGTAATGTGTCAATTGTGGAATTTTCATTTTTAATACCAAATCTGTTATGTTTTCTTCCATACTGGTTTTCTGAGTTTAAATGATGGCTCTTCTAGATTGATTTTCTGTAGAGATGGAGGCGTTGAACTTCGGCAAAGGATCAGGAGAGGCTGCATGTAAAATACTCCATGACAGAAGATTTTGAAAATACATATTTAAAAACAAATTTAATGATTTCTTCTTCAAAACAAAGTTTTGAAGAAGAATGACTCTTGAGCATTATTTGATGATGAAATTTTGCAATGGAAACTGATTTGGAACTTCTCATGCAGACTAAGCCGACAAAACCCTAGACCTAAAAACTCTTAAAGATTCTTTGCCGACCAAAGACCATACAGGACTATGAATGACTGAAACATTGACTTCGATGAATTCTGATGAACTTTGATGATCAATCACAAGCCATCAGATTATATTAAGAAACAAATTTCCTCTCCCTTAGTAATTATTACAAAAATGAAATGCAAAAAAGTGAAATGATCTCTGATGGAGGACTAACAAGACCGACTCTAACATTGGCTCCAATGGGGATGGTAGCTCCTTGGAGGTGCCAAGAACGGTAGATCTTTGGGAGAGTAGACCAGTGCCTTCGTCCATTGGGCCATGGAATCCATTATTGACAAACATCTCAAAACTGTTGACTGAATTTATTTGACTGAAACAAACCGACTAAATGACTCATGACTGACTCAACTAAAACAAGTATTTACAAAGCTTTCGAAAAAAGGCAGCAGTTCATCAAGATTTGGAAGCATGATGACAACCACCTGCATACTGATGAAATATATACAATCATGTATAGTGAGCTTTCCAATGTAACCAATCCAGCAGATGGCTACATACCAAATTTCTGCTCTCACTTTTCTCGAGCAGGCGGAACGATGAACCTATAGGCAACTCAAAATAACCACTGAAACCAAAGCTTATGATAATGAACCAAGCGATATTGATCTTTTCTAATGCTTGCAGAAGAATTCTGAAGGGATCTTGAAAATCCTGAAGCACTGGCTTATCTGGAGATCCATCTGCAAAAATACAAGTACTCCCTCCATTCTGATCTGAAAGAACAATTGATTTCTGAGGGACAGGAATGCACAGAAAGGTATGTGCCTCTGCCATCTTAGTGTTAGCTGTAGGTTCCTTGACCATGAGAAATTCTGGCATATTGTCTCTCTCAAGCTCATATTCCTCGACTTCATGATCTAGGTCATTCTTAAACAAAAAACAATTTTCAAGATTATCAAACATGGCAGCTTTATCATCTTCATGAAAGGAAATACTATCTGTTTTTTGATCCATAAATTTAATTACAAGACCGTCATCATTTTCGAAAGAGGAAGAAATTTCACCAACACTTTCTTGACCAAGTGTGCACTGCAAATCTACTTTAGCTTGGGCTGTAACATGACCTCTCAAGAGTTGATCTATCTCATCTTCAGACAAAGGAGATAATGCTTTTTGTTTTCTTTTGCTCACACAGTAATTGTCTTCATATTACATGGCAATCAAATTATCATTTATCACTGAGTTATTGAAAGAAGATTTATCACTTACTTGAACAAAGATCTTATCTTGTTTTTCATAAACTGACTGAATTACCTCCTCATGAAGGCTTTGTTCTGATGACGGATCCATAACTCTGTCTTCTTCATTCCAGATGACTTCAACAGCAGAATTCAGCACAAGGTATTCTTGATCATCACGATATGAATCTGGATCTGAAATAGCTAACTTGACTACATCACATTCTGAAATTGAAACTTGACTTCCCTGCATGCTGTCTTCTTCTGTGGACAGATCTGAAATGAAACTCTCTCTTTCATCATCTTCAACCATATGGCAATCTTCAACCTGCTGGTCTTGATAAGTGTCCTGTAAGATTTCTGTGTGTTGCTGAAATGGGTTTTCATACAATGCTTCCATGATTTCTTCGTCCATCAATTCATTATCTCCATAAAAATTCTCAAGATCTTGAATGAAACTATCAATGTGTTCACAACAATTCTGCACTAACAGTAAATACGGACAAGATTCTCATACCTTTCAAAGAACATGGTATGAAAATCCTTTAGACAATAAATAGAAGCAAGCGACAAACTTTCATACCAAGATCGGGCTTCATCTTCCAGAGTAGCCATAAACATCTTCATCAAACAGTCTTCAGGAAAATCGATCTTTAATTTATGCACATGAATGTGAAATTTCACCACATGAAGAGTAGCATCATTACCTTCCACATTTCTAAACATAGGCAAATTCTGAAGCCAATCCACGTTGGGAATTTTATTCGGAAAACCTGGGATGTGATCTCGGCTCATGGGAGCGTATCTTCTTGCAACTCGATCCATCTTGAAAACCTTAAAGCTACTGATCTCCCTGCAGTGAAGTCACCATGAAGCATTGATTTCTGGATTTTTCAGTGAATGAAGTCGCCAGGTGAATGTTTTCAGCCTTCATATGTCTGATCATTTTCCACCATCAACAATCAGATCTGAACTTGATACATGTACTGGGGCAATTTATAAGTTAAGTGTTACGATTACAAGCTATACCGGAGATCGACTGAAGTAGCATTTAACTACTATTGACTCCCAGAGCAAGAGCAGTTCGAAGGCTACCTGGCGTGACTTCAGGCTCCGTTTGTAGCTATAAATCAAACAACACTAACCAGCAAACCAATTTTTCCCCAGTATGGTCGCCACTATGTTAGTGCTCGAATCTGCCAAACAAATTTTCGCAATGCAACCGTGAACTAAAACAGGCTTCTACTTCTGCTGACAAAGAATAGTGCATCTACATATTTGATATTATTTGGCACATCCAGGATACAATTCTCGTAATATGTACCTATACCTGTAGAATTCTACTGTCCGGTCACTTAATTTTACATAGTTAAAACCCCTATTGGCGCTGAAAATCTGCTTCAACTGGAAGGCAGTCAAGTGAAGATGTGCTATGATTCGATCTTGGTCGATCTTGGAGCAAAAGAGTTGATCGATTTTGAAAAATTGGAAAGAAGTGATGAATTTTTCGTGGGATTCTCTGTGCGTCGCGTGCACTCCGAGTGCGTCGCGCCAGTGCAATTTTTCACTGTGCGAAGGTGCCTAATGCGCCGCGCTCAACTTCAATGCGCCGCGCAGGTTTCTCCAATGCAATCTCGGCCTCCAAAACTTCGTTTTTTTCCCTTCACGGCTTTCCTCTTGGGTTTCGGCAATTTCTTGCAATTCAAATGAATTTGACAACTCTGGGAAATATCTTATGTATCGAAAGGATTTTAATTCTCACTTCTATCTTTATAATGTGTAAATTGTGGCATTTTCATTTTTAATACCAACTCTGTTCTGTTTGCTTCCATACTGGTTTTCTGAGTTTAAATGATGGCTCTTCTTGATTGATTTTCTGTAGAGATGGAGGCGTTGAACTTCGGCAAAGGATCAGGAGAGGCTGCATGTAAAATACTCCATGACAGAAGATTTTGAAAATACATATTTAAAAACAAATTTAATGATTTCTTCTTCAAAACAGATTTTTGAAGAAGAATCACTCTTGAGCATTATTTGATGATGAAATTTTGCAATGGAAACTGATTTGGAACTTCTCATACAGACTAAGCCGACAAAACCCTAGACCTAAAAACTCTTAAAGATTCTTTGCCGACCAAAGACCATACAGGACTATGAATGACTGAAACATTGACTTCGATGAATTCTGATGAACTTTAATGATCAATCACAAGCCAGCAGATTATGATATGAAGAAAACAAACAACAAGGTCCTTCCATCAGATAATAGCATGTTCCTAGCGAAATGCAACTGAGTAAATCGAGCGAGACACATAAAAGTGAAATGAAAAAAAGCGAAATGATCTCTGACGGAGGACTAACAAGACCGACTCTAACACCTACAACATGGCATTTTCAAATCCTAATCTGTAATCCTCAGTTTCTAACCATTCCTTGTCCCAACTAGAGGGTGAGGGTTGATCTTCTTCTAAGTAACAGTTATGAATTGAATCCTCTGTTTCAAACATGTTTATTGTGTTCCCTTCAGACGCTTCTATGATTCCCTCATCTTCATCAAGAAAGTTCTCTTGAAATGGGGGAATAACTTGTTGATCGGATTCTCTTTATCTGTTGGGAGTGTTATTGTTTCTTCTAAAATTTTAGTTCTGGTTCTGGTTTCTATTCTGGTTACTGAATGTGACAACCATTTTTTCCATCATTTTCTGTAACCTTTCTACATTTTTAGACAATTTATCATAATTTGGATCGGATGTAGAAGCTACAGTGTCATCTCTATATGTTACCCTTTTCTCAGATCTCAGTCTTGCTCTTTTCTCAATCAGGTTAGCTTCTATATTCACTGCTCCTTTCTGCATGTCCTCCAATGTGTTGTATTCCTTATCCCTAAGCTCATAGGCCATGTCAGCATCAAAGCCTTCAGGGTATTTTTCTAGGGCCATGCCTTGTGTAGGTTTCGTATGTGGAGGGAGGGCATTGTAAATGCTGTTAAACCTTGTTCTGTAATCATGGACACTCTCTCCTACGTTTCTTTTGAGGGTCATGTATTCTGCTAGGAGTTGGCGAGGATTTTCCCTAGATTCCCATTTGTTTATGAAATTCTGATATAAGTCTGGAAGATCATTGATGCTACCTGGAGGTAGGCCTTTAAACCATTTCTTCACATCACCCCCTAAGCTCTAGGCAAAGATTCTCATTTTGACTGTATCATCAACTATTTCCATGTAGTCAAAAGAATCTTCCATCTTATCTACATGTTTTTGGGCTGTGATGGACTCCTTTGTAGTGAAGTGTGGGATCTTAGACTGATAATCATTCGGTAAGGGTACTGGAGGCTGAGGTAAAACTAGAGGTGCATACCAGGCTGCCATGATGATTTTTTGATGAGGCAAAGGGTTGACTTGGGCAGCTGGTATATGGATGACAGGGATATTATTACTAGCAGAAGACTGATGAGCAGACCTAGGGTGACTAAGCCCCAAGTTTTGTATGAAGTGTATATCAGGAGGTGTAGATGGAGGGGTCTTTCTATTCCCTAGGTGCCTACCAGTTTGCTGTGGTGAACCAAGAAACTCAAGGTCTGGCTGGTCTATGTTACTGAATGACCTAGTTCTAGGTAATCTATTAGGTAAGTCTAGGTCAAGGTGAAAGTGTGATAGAGCTGTAAGATCTTCTGGCGCAGAATTAGCTCTATAGATGTGACTGGAAACAGTTGGTCTTTTAGGTGTAGGAGCTACCTTGAGGATACTCTCAGGATTGTCAACTATTTCAGGTGGGTCTGGGTTAGGGTAAGCTTTTGTATGAATGGTTCTAGAAGCCAGAATGTTGTTTTCTGACCAAGCAGCTTGACCCTACTTGTTACTTCTACTGTGGTTGATGTTGTGATGAAGGCTGGTCTCCCAGTGGAGTCTAATGTGAACCAAGATAATCAGCAGGCCTACTGATCACCAATGGAGTCTTTACAACGTTTAGGGAACATGGAGTCACCAGGTGGAAGGTTCAAGGTGTTTTTTGGAGGGTACACTGTCCACCACAGTGCTTATGAGATGTCCATTTCCAAGGATATCTTCCAAACACAGCAAACTCTAACCAGAGACTGACTGGGAGGGCATTTACCAGATATGTTACCCCTAAAAGAGTGTGAGATCTGGAGGTTACCTGGCCCTTTCCAGACTCTGTTAAAGACTATGGGAAAACACAACAAATGATGTAGAGGTTGATGTGAGAATAGGAATATTTTAACTGCCAACCTAACCATAGATTGTAGGTTTTTTGAATGCCTAAGAATGTTTAAGGTGTAATGCACTCAGTTCCCCGGCGGAGTCGCCATTATGTTGGGGTTCCCATGTTTTGGCCAGATTGGCAAGACCAAAATATGAGACAACATCAAAACCACTTTCAAACCTCAGGATCTAGCCCTCCTGGGTCCAGAGAGGGATCTCTCTATGATAGATCAAAGGTGTATGTCTTTGAGGTTCAAATGTTATGATATTAGGCTAGCTATGGGCACGAGGTTTGTTTGTTTGTTTGATTGATTGATTTGGTTGCTGGTTATCAGGAAGGAAGGGTTCAATGTAAGACCAAGATGAGTAAAGAGGAAAAGGGCAGAGGTGAATTATTCCAGGAAATATTCAGAACCATTGGGCAATGGAGTCAGGAAAGGATTTGTTTGCTAATCAATAGGCAGGCTTTCAATTGGGCTAGTCATCTGAAACATAGGATCTTCAAGATGATTATGTGATATGGAGAGGTAGAAGGGGAGGAGAAAATGCAGATTTTAGGGCACAAAGTTAAATATCAGCTGGTCGCACAAGGATCCTAGTGGACAGGGCTAACTCTAATCCCCAGTGTTCCCAAATCTTCCAACTAAATCTATAACAAGAAACATCTAAGAAATGAATTCATTTAATTTATACATCAGAGAGCATGCAATAACATTCACTACACTAGCTAAACCAACTGAAATCAATTCTTAGATAACACATTTAGAAGAGAAACATTAATGGCAAGGAGAGCAGAAACATAGGGTACCTAACAAGGGTAAATCCTATGCCAATATTCTGATGCAAGCCAGTAGAAATGAAATGAAATGAATTAAATACAGAGATAGGAAAACATCACCGCTACTTCAAATCAGGATCCAAAGAAATGTGCTTGTCATATTAAATAGCAATACCAATCAAGTACAACATTGCCAATAGCTGAATACTCAGTCTAAAAACATCTCCTTCAACCTATCTTACAATCTTTACACAGAGACTGTGTCTCAAAAGAAACTACTTGCAGTTCTCTGATAACTGATCAACAACCTTTACAATGAGTTTCTTCATGAATTTATAGCTCCGGAGGAGCAGAGGAGGTAGGTGAAGAACTAAATGCAGTATTAAACTTCTGAAAAGAAAGAGGGCCGAAGCCCATTCTGTATAGGTCCTGTGCATTAATCTCTGGTGTTCTTTGGGTGAGCGAACGATCTTCTTTAGTCTTTAGACTACTCCGATATAACTTTGATGTACTCTGACTGTAGTACTATATAGTACTCTGGTGCATAAAAAAAAGATAAAGGAATGGTAAAGAAATCTGCCATACTGATGAAATAAATGCTCTGATAGTACTGGGGTTATTTTAAGGTAGAAAATCTCTCCAGCACACGGCATAGATAAAAACTGCATGTGCGCTTTGTCCTTTTTGGAAGAGAAAAATTATGTTGCTGTAGAAACCCTGCTATGCTTTGATTTCTGCGTGTTGTACCTTCTGCGTGATCCCTAGGTCTTTAATTCTGGTACCTTGTCTTTGAAAAATTGGGTTAAGGCTCAAAATCTGCGATTACAGGCCTTAAACACACTATTCTTACACTGATACTCTTTGCCGCTTCCATGTCTGCCTCTAACTGCGAAATCTATGATTTAATGGAGCTGGAGAGGGTTTGCAGAATTTTAATTCTGTCCTTCGACGAAATTTATGTCGCAGACACCTTTCCGGACATTTCTTATGATATCGAGCTCTAAATTCTGCTTCCTCTGCGCACTGTGCCACTATAATACCATATATGAAACATGGCGGGTTTTACCACCTCATAAACCTGCAAAACACGAAAACAGTTACGCAACACATGTATGGAGGTGGTGGTATGGATGGAAGTGACCATGGCGGCATGGCGTGGATGAGGATGATGACTGCATGGGCAATAATGGAGGAAACACAACAAAGTGGATAATGCATGAGAAAACGTCGAGGCGGACGTTTTAACGTAAAAAAAATGAACATTTGACCTTGGGACGATTATATATGACGGGGGCAGGCGAATGTATGGAGGAGACACATGGGGGTGACATGGCAGGATCGGGCAATGGTGGAAAGGTCAACAGTGGAGAAAACAAACTGGACCGTCAGATCTCAGAGGAGATCGACTGTGGAAAACACATTGGAGGGCGATGGAATGTGGACCGTCGATCTGCAGATCAGATGGAGGGCGGAGATTAACTGGATGGCACGTTGTACCCTGAGTTATCACGTGTTCATCTGAGTTAACTATCGTGCATCTTCGGCGAGCGATAGCCATTGGATGGCACGCCCCAGATCGGACGGTCCACGACAATATTGTTGAGCATCCGCGTCCGAACAATAATGCGCGATGGACTGCAGTTAACGCGCGAGGACGACGGTTTTGAAAAATGTACAGGGGATGCATGTCACGCGATGTATGGAATTGCTGGCCGATCGGAGAATACCGCCCTCTGCCCAAAGGCGGTGCGATAGAAACCGGATGGTTTATGAACAGTGAAAGCGAGCGGGGACCACCGGGATGGGTAAGCTCTGAACCGTCATATCAATATAGATCCACAGATGAAAACACGCCCGATATGGATGAACTGTGGGTCGTTGATCAGGTGCATTAACGAACGGCGGGGATGTGACGACGGGCGGTGAGCGGGTTGCACAGTGTAAGCTGCGGGGGCGGCGATTGCCATCTATTCTATGAATATCAACAGCGCGGAACACAGTGGAGTACCTTCCATGGAAAACCAATCGCATTGGAACATTTGAGTTTTACAAAGGACCTGGGCCTTCTGCTAATATTCCAATTGCGATTAGCGCTCGGGACTTAAGCACTTGGTCCCAGCACTGGGTTACCTATGGAAAATGGCCAGTGGGGCTAGCGGGAAAGGGGCTAGGCCTATTATAAAGTCCAAAAGTGGGTTTTTAACCCATTTTGATGCACTTCAAGGCCTAAGGAGGGTAACGATAGAGGGGCTAAGGGGAAATTTGGGAAAATAAAGGGCAAGGGTGGAATTTCATGGGGATTTTGGGAGGATTTAGGAGAGTAAATTGGGGAGGTTATGGAGTGAGAAGGGAATTTGGGAAAAATGGAAAAAAGGATAAATGGGGGGATTCTGCAGAGATACAAGGGGGGAAAAAATGCCCTTTTGAGTAAAATTTTATCCTTCAGCAGGCTCATTGATACCATAATCAGCAGAGGGGAACAATCAAAGGCAGGGAACATAAAAAGGCTTCAAGGATGATGTGTCTCAAGGGAGATGCATTCCTCGAAGGCTCAAAACAATTTAGCCCCCTGCTTTGCCTGTCAAAAATTTACAGGGGGGCTAACAAGTTGTACTGTGATTTTGGCTCAGCTTAATGGTCAGAGTATATAAGTTTCCTTAATAATGATCGTTTAAAAGAAAATGATATTTTTTGAATTTATAAATGAAATTGAATTGATATCATGTTGCTTATAAAACCAAATATATGCTATTGTTCTCGAAATTGAACTAATTCTAAATTACCCTATGATATTCTAATAACTCGAATTAAATCACACTGGTAATTCTATTTTAATAACTTGAATTAAATCACACTAGAAATTATATTTTAATGACTTGAATTCAATCACATTAAACATGCTTGAATTAAATCAATCATTGTAATTATGCTAAGAATTAAATTATTTAACTCAATCACTGCAATGGAAATTGTAACGCAATCTTTGTAATTGGAATTACACTACTTACTAGATCCTCTAACTAAATTGACGTAAATTAAATTACTACAATTGAAATTTAAAAAAAACCATGCTCTTTAACTAAACCAATGAAAATGAATTAATAACAAACTCACTGCAAATGAAATAACTATAAATGAAATCACTGCAAATGTCGGCTTCCAATCATGCTATTCTAACCTATGGATACAAGTAAAGAAATATTCATACACAACATTAGTATTGAAAACTCAATCTAAAATGCAATTAAATACATAAGCTCACAATTAAACTACAATCAAAGTCAATCTAAAATGAAAATGATAGCTCTTCAATAAAACACATAAGCTCATATGAGTTCTTCAATTCAGATTCAAACAAATAAAATTCTAATAATCAAACAATTCATAAATTAAACCTTTGATGCATTCAATCTTCATTTGTAATTAAATTAACTCTTTATTGCCTCAATTCACAAATTAAATCTCCAATCTTCATTTTTAATTCACGCTCTGATTGAATGGTAATGGTAATAAAATGGAAATCAAATGGATTCAAATTTTAAGACAGACAGAGAATAGCTCGGAACTCGCATTCGGAAATGTAACAAATGGTAACAGCAATGCATAAAATGTAGAATTATAATGCGCTTGTAAACATTCCAGAGTTACAAGAAAACTCTCCCACGCTGCATCAATATCTCATTGAATTCGTACAGTAAGATGTTAAACTACAACACAACACTTAAGGATTTGGACAAAAATGAATATATCAAACTATCCTATAACAATCACGATTCATGCATTTAGCTAAGAGCGATTCTATTTGAGCTTATCACACAGTAATTGGCATTTAACTAAATGGAAATAAATTGAATCTACAGTAATCATGAAAATGAATGAGAATGCATCAAACTACGGCAAGCATAAATATAACTGAATGAATAAAACTACAACAATTAATATAAAATGAATAAGGAAGCTTTCTCCCAAATGATGGTAGGCCCTTGCCACACCTAGGGAAGCTTGAGCAACTTTCAGAAGAGGAAGCTCTTAAACCATTTGCATCATAAATTCACAACAACCAAAACTCGAAGTGATCTGGATCAAATCAGAATCATGGTATTAAATTAAACAAAGTCTCTGATTATAACATCAAACAACAACTTGAAGGATTCACTACTCTTGTTGCTCCATTCCTACTCCATTCATGCTCTCCTCTCCTCTCCATCTACATGCTTCTCCTTGAGAACTCTAGCTTGTTATACAGTGTTGTTGATAAAGCCAAGAATAACTATTTGCCAAATAACTATAACAACAATCTCAAAAATGCTATTCTTAATTATTCTGGAGAGCCTTCAAATGAGTTACGTTGGGTTGATCATGGCAAGAATATAGGAAACATTTCTCTTTTTATCTCAACCAAGACATGCACAACTAAATCCATATTGACCCAAAACTATACTTAAAACTGCATTGGAATATTCCCCTGACCATAACTCCTTCACGAAGACGAATTTTTCCAAACGGTTTCTGGGTTACATGAATACGGGTAATCTAAACAAAACTTGTGTGTCGTAATTTTGATATTCCTTACCACAAAATCTATATTTTCACCTACAGAAATTTTGTATTTAACTTTCCAGTAACGAGTTAAAATTGACTTGTGGAGACTTTTGAAAATAATATTCTTCGACAAATGAACTTAGTGAAACCATCATTAGTAAATCACGACTAAAATAATCATAAAAAATCTAATAAAACTAATGATAATCAACCACGATGCATATGATGTGATTTAGCGATAAATGATGGAATTATGACATGATATGAGTGTAAGGGTGTTGAAATTTAGGTTATGAATAATGGTACTATGCGATGGAAAAATGGGCATATACGGGGCTCAACATCCACCCATGCCTAAGGGTTTGCATGTCCTCATGCAAACAAATCTCTTTTCATTGACAGATTCTTGACATCGCTTTGTAGATATTGGTTCTTGTGGGACAACATCACTTGGATATTTGGAGGTGTTAGTGCTTGTGGAGTAGCACTTACTTGAATGTTTGGAGGTTCTGGTTCTTGTGAAGTGGATTTCTTAACATTAACATATCATACTAATTTACTGATAAATATGAATTTAGGACAAGAAATGAATGGATTATGGAGATATGATGGATGAAATGAAGTGGTGATGGATATGGTAAGTGGTTGCTTGCATACTCTGTCATCGTAAGACGAATAATTATAGGTGGTTTTCTTTATTATTTCATGGCAGTAATGACTTCATCCTCTGAATAGAATGCTTGGAGAAGACACTATAGAGACTGATTTAATTAATGCACCATAAGGCTTTTTCTTTTAACATGGTATTGTAATCAAAGTATATGCAGAGTGAATGGAAGGAAATAGAAGGATGATGGTTTATGAAAGATGAAATGCGTGGAATGATAAGTGTTGAATCATTAAGCTTCTTTAACCTTCTAATGAATTCGAGAATCATAATCCAAATTTACCTCAAGTTTTACCTTTGTCATTGATGTTCCCGGTGCTGCAAAATGAGGTGGAGGATGGAATGGCTGGAGCTGATGTGATATGTTAAAGAAGGCTAAAGGATGAGCTAAAGAGATGAAGGATGAACTAAAGGTCTGAAGAATGAACTGAAGGTCCCCTTCTCCCCCATGCCTGAGGAGTTGTATGTCCCCAAACAACGAAGGAAGGTAACTGCTACAAATGATGATCAAGCTACTATATGGAAACCCTTATTGAAACAAGATGACTGCTACAAGGGAAGGAAAGGCTGGTACAAAGAACCAAACTACTGCAACTTGTGTCGAGATCTCAAAACCATATAGTCTTCAACCACTACACACCCATGTGCAATCTTTCTTATGTGAATAAATGGTGTCGATTTTGAACATAAGCAAGAACCATTGGATTACCGACCATTGAGGAGATCGTTAACCAATGCGAGATATACCACCTTTTATGTCAATGGGAATCAAGGCGCTAGGTACATTCTACTAGCCATGAATGGTTTTGTCAGATTCGAATGGACTGCAGAATTCATCAACCAAGAAAAATTGATGTATTTCCTTAGTAGATGACAAGGATACCTGCCATTAAGGCATGCAGGCTCCTAGGTACCTTATCTAGCCCTAACCTTAGTCCCAGATAATGTGCTGATGTCGATGGGACAAGGCTCATTAACAGGTGGGCCTTAAGGAATCCCACATCAACCAACTCGAGTACAAACATAATAAATTAAAAGATACATGATTGAAGAACTCATATAAATTTACAAACTTTATTGGTAACCTTGCCCGCCAGTTACCTGGTTTTCAAGCAAAGTCCCTGTCCAATTGTGCCAGACAAAATGGTTTTCACAAAAGGACTTATTTTTCTCTTTACTATTTCATTTATTTATTACAATACTAACTTTCCTACTATAGTGGAGAAAATATGTCCTCCTTCAAGTGAAAGAGAACTTCCAATGAAGCCATGTGCGGATCAAGTACAAAGATAAATTCATGCTCATATTCAACATATAATCTTTAGAAGGTATATGAGCATGAACAAACAACAGCTTTGAAAGATGTGATTCAAAGAGTATTTGAAGATGAGAGTGGTACTTTGACTGAATTGAAATCTGGAACCAATTCTCAATGCAATCCTTGTGGTATTGGCTCATTTGTTCTTTTGGATCACTCTGAAATTTCTCCTCGATCGTGCCTCACAAACTTGGATAATTAGTCTCTGGAATGCACAAAAGGATTGTTGTTGGACATGGTGAAAGTTCTTTGATCTTAGGTTCAATTGGATGCTCCCCATTGGATTTGGTACATGATTCATTGATATCCTTGGTATATAGGCAAGAGGAATCAAGGGAGACTTCCAAAACTTTTTCTCGTTGTGGAGAGATAGATAATTTCCTGAATGCGGTCAGGATGAACTCTTCCTGAGAGGAAGATATCCCAGCTACTACTAGGATTTGAGAAAATGATTTGAGGGACACTCTTCAAGCTCTGAATAATTCTTGAATTTCTCCTGTTGGTTGATGATCCCTGTCTCGCAACATGGATTAGTACCCAGGGGTTCTTACAGCACCCAAAAAATGATATAACATTAAAGATTGGAATATGGAGATAAATGAAATCAAAAGCTAAAATCTCACCACACCCATAAAAATCTGATTTAGAGTACTATTGATCCAGGTGGATATCAATGGCCACCCACCTATTCCATTTGGACCCACAGCATCAATTCTTTCAGTTTTTCAGCTTTAGCACAGCTTACTATTTTTAGCAGGTCCTGCACTCCCGGAGCCGTTTTTGGGACTTAATGATCTAGGTGGATATTGGTGGCCACCCACTGAGTCCATTTGAACCCCCGCCATCAGTTAATTGAGTTTGTAAGTTTCAGCATAACTTACTATTTATAGCAGTTTTTCGAGTCTTGAACTTCCAGAGCCGTTTCGAGGCCCTAAACGACGTTTTTTTGAGAAAATGGGGAGCAACATGGGTCATAGACCAATGTTTCTCACTCAAAAGTTGTATTCCTCGGATAGATATTTCTAACGAGCTATTGAGCACGTCAAACGAAGATAGGATGCCAAAGTTACGTCCCTGGGAAGTTGAAACACCAACTTACCCAAACAGGGCCCATAGTTTTGGCGCTTCATCTCCTAGGGTTAGGTTTTTGGACATTTCGGGTTTTACATTGTTTCTCAACAATAAATAAGCCTTCGAGCCTCATTGTAACACAGTTCAGGGGCTGGTAGCCAACACATCACTTCTCAGAGATAAGTGTTTCTAGTACCTTAGCTCATCTATTTCCATTATGTTTGTAATAGGCCTGCGAGCCTCAATGTAACACAGTTCAGAGGCCTACGTATGCCACATCTCTTCTCAGAGATACGCTACCAGCGCCCTAGCTTGTTTCCATTATGTTTGTAAGCTTATTTCAGTCATTCTTTTATTAATAAAATGAAGCATTCTTTCCGTTGCATCTCTGTGTTTGTGGTTATATCTATATTTTGTTGCATTCCTGCATAAAATCTGGATCAGGGATCATTATAATTTGTTGTGTTATGCGGGAACACAACAAAATACAGATATAACCATAAACACAGAGATGCAGCGGAAAGAATGCTTCATTTTATTAATAAAAGAATGACTGAAATAATCTTACAAACATAATGGAAACAAGCTATGGCGCTGGTAGCATATCTCTGAGAAGAGATGTGGTGTACGCAGGCCTCTGAACTGTGTTACATTGAGGCTCACAGGCCTATTACAGACATAATGGAAATAGATGAGCTAAGGTACTAGCAATGCTTATCTCTGAGAAGAGATGTGTTGGCTACCAGCCTCTGAACTGTGTTACAATGAGGCTCGAAGACCTATTTACTGTTGAGAAACAATGTAAAACCCGAAACGTCCAAAAACCTAACCCTAGGAGATGAAGCGCCAAAACTGTGGGCCCCGATTGGGTAAGTTGGTGTTTCAACTTCCCGGGGACGTAAATTTGGCATCCGATCTCCGTTTGACACGCTCAATAGCTCATTAGAAAGTTCTATCTGAGGACTACAACTTTTGAGTGAGCAACATTGGTATATGACCCATGTTGCTCCCTATTTTCCCAAAAAACGTCGTTTAGGGCCTCAAAACAGCTCTGGAAGTTCAAGACCCAAAAAACTGCTATAAATATTAAGTTATGTTGAAACTTACAAACTCAATTAACTGATGGTGGGGTTCAAATGGACTCGGTGGGTGGCCACCAATATCCACCTGGATCATTAAGTCCCAAAAATGGCTCCAAGAGTGCAAGACCTGAAAACCTGCTAAAAATAGTAAGTTGTGCTGAAGCTGAAAAACTAAAAGAATTGATGCTGCGGGTCCAAATGGAATAGGTGGGTGGCCATCGATATCCACCCGGATCATTCCTCCCTCCCTAAGAAGCAATGGTCTCCATTGTGTTAAGTTCCTCCATTGGGGGGTGCAAATTCTGCTGAACTTGGTGTTGGATTTGTCCAAGATGTCGCGGACCTATTGGTGGATGTGCTGGATGTAGATGTGTCGTCGGTGGGCAGCCATTGAAGGATCTAGGAAAATTTATCCATCATCGCGTTCCTCTATTTCTCGAGGGCCTCCTTGAGCAATATTTTTATAGGATCTCCTGCTCCCTCGTCTTTCTTTCCTTCCGCCAGGGGGGGTCGTCGGGGTTGCAAGGTTGAACTCCTTATACCATGGCCACGTTGGGGACATGAAGAGAAAAACAGAGAAAGAGCAGACCACTCTGATACCACTGATCCGGATTTTATGCAGGAACGCAACAAAATACAGATATAACCATAAACACAGAGATGCAATGGAAAGAATGCTTCATTTTATTAATAAAAGAATGACTTAAATAAGCTTAAAAACATAATGGAAACAAGCTAAGGCGCTAGTAGTATATCTCTGAGAAGAGATGTGGTGTATGCAGGCCTTTGAACAGTGTTACATTGAGGTTCGCAGGCCTATTACAGACATAATGGAAATAGATGAGCTAAGGTACTAGCAACGCTTATCTCTGAGAAGAGATGTGTTGGCTACCAGCCCCTGAACTATGTTACAATGAGGCTCGAAGGCCTATTTATTGTTGAGAAACAATGTAAAACCCGAAACGTCCAAAAACCTAACCCTAGGAGATGAAGCGCCAAAACTGTGGGCCCCGTTTGGGTAAGTTGGTGTTTCAACTTCCCTGGGACGTAACTTTGGCATTCAATCTTCATTTGACGTGCTCAATAGCTCGTTATAAAGATCTATCCGAGGACTACAACTTTTGAGTGAGAAACTTGGGTTGTACATTGCTCCTCGTTTTCCCAAAAAACATCATTTAGGGCCTCAAAATGGCTCTGGAAGTTCAAGACCCGAAAAACTGCTATAAATAGTAAGTTATGCTGAAAATTAAAAACTCAATTAACTGATGGTGGGGGTTCAAATGGACTCGGTGGGTGGCCACCAATATCCACCTGGATCATTAAGTCCCAAAAACAGCTCCGAGAGTGCAGGACCCGAAAACCTGCTAAAAATAGTAAGTTGTGCTGAAGTTGAAAAACTGAAAGAATTGATGTTGTGGGTCCAAATGGAATAGGTGGGTGGCCATCGATATCCACCTAGATCAACTATTTAATCTATTGAAAGTGAAAAAATTCTAAGGCATGCTTCTACTTCTACGCATAAAGGAAAGGAAAATAAAGTTCAAAGATAAGCAAAAACAGCCAAACTTTGGAGAAACCCCACAAAATCCGATGCATGGCTCTTCACTCACATCTTACCGTACACTCTCCACCCTCCAACTGCCTTGCAATACCCTTGAAACTCTGTAATAAAAAAATATCCTGAACCAAAATACAACTCCCCCGCAACGGCGTCAAAATGTTGAGAGTTTTAATTGGTGATTAAAGCTCTTAATATTTAATTGTCAATCCGAGAGTCGTAAACATGATTTGTATTGCGCTTTTGGCTCAGCTAAATGGTCAGAGCATATAAGTTTCCTAAATAATGGTCGTTTAAAAGAAAATGAAATTTTATGAATTTATAAATGAAATTGAATTGATGTCATGCTGCTTATAAAACCAAATCTATGCTATTGTTCTGGAAATTCAACTAATTCTAAATTACCCTATGATATTCTAATGACTGAAATTAAATCACAATTGTAATTCTATTTTAATAACTTGAATTAAATCACACTGGAAATTCTATTTTAAGGACTTGAATTAAACCACACTAAAAATGCTTAAATTAATTCAATCATTGTAATTATGCTATGAATTAAATTATTTAACTCAATCACTGCAATGGAAATTATAGCGCAATATCTGTAATTGGAATTACACTACTTACTAGATCCTCTAACTAAATTTTCGTAAACGAAATTACTACAATTGAAATTCAAAAAAAACCATGCTCTTTAACTAAACGAATGAAAATGAATTAATAACAAACTCACTACAAATGTCGGCTTCCAATCATGCTATTCTAACCTATTGATACAAGTAAAGAAATATTCACACATAGCAGCAGTATTGAAAACTCAATCTAAAATTCAATTAAATACATAAGCTCACAATTAAACTGCAATCAAACTCAATCTAAAATGCAAAGGATAGCTCTTCAATCAAACACATAAGCTCATATGAGTTCTTCAATTCGGATTCAAACAAATCAAATTCCAATAATCAAACAATTCATAAATTAAATCTTCGATGCATTCAATCTTCATTTGTAATTAAATTAACTCTTTATTGCCTCAATTCACAAATTAAATCTTCAATCTTCATTTGTAATTCACGCTCTGATTGAATGGTAATGGTAATAAAATGTAAATCAAATGAATTTGCTGGAAATCAAATGGATTCAACTTTTAAGATAGACAGAGAATAGCTCAAAACTCGCATTCGACGATGTAACAAATGGTAACAGTAGTGCATAAAATGCAGAATTAGAACGTGCTTGTAAACATGTCAGAGTTACAAGAAAACTCTTCCATGCTGCATCAAGATCTCATCGAATTCACACAGCAAGATGTCGAGCTACAGCACAGCACTTAAGGATCTAGACAAAAACAAATATATCAAACTATCCTATGGAAATCACGTTCATACATTTAACTAAGAGTGATTCTATTTGAGCTTATCACACAGTAATTGGAATTTAACTAAATGGAAATAAATTGAATCTATAGCAATCATGAAAATGAATGAGAATGAATCGAACTACGGAAAGCATAAATATAACTGAATAAGAATGAATCAAACTACAACAATTAATATAAAATGAATAAGGAAGCTTTATCCCGGATGATGGTAAGCCCTTGCCACACTTGGGCAAGCTTGAGCGAATTTCAGAAGAGGAAGTTGTTAAACCATTTGCATCAGAAATTCACAACAATCAAAACTCGAAGTGATCTAGATCAAATCAGAATCATGGTATTAAATTTAAAAAGGTCTCTGATTACAACATCAAATAGAAACTTGAAGGATTCACTACTCTTGTTGCTCCATTCCTACCCGATCTGTGCTCTCCTCTCCTCTCCATCTACATGCTTCTCCTTGAGAGCTTTGGCTTTTTATACAGTGTTGTAGATAAAGCCAAGCATAACTATTTGCCAAATAATTATAACAACAATCTAACAAATTCTATTCTTAATTATTCTGGAGAGAATTCAAATAAGTTACATTGGGCTGATCATGGCAAGAATATAGGAACCATTTCCCTTTTTATCTCAACCAAGGTGTGCACAACCAAACCCGTATTGACCTGAAATTGTACTTAAAACTGCATTGGAATATTCCCCTGAACATAACTCCTTCACGAAAACGAATTTTTCCAAACGATTTCTGGGTTACATGAATACGGGTACTCTGAAAAAAACTCGTGTGTCGAAATTTCAACATTATTTACCATTTGATCACAAAATCCATATTTTCACCTACATCAATTATGTATTTAACTTTGCAGTAACTAGTTAAAATTGACTTGTCGAGACTTCTGGAAATAGAATGCTTCAATAAATGAACTTAGTGAAACGATCATTAGTAAATCATGAATAAAATCATCTCTAATCATCAAAAAGCTAATAAAACTAATGATAATCAACCACGATGCATAGGATGTGATTTAGCGATAAATGATGGAATTATGACGTGAAATGAGTGTAAGGGTGTCAAAATTTTGGTTATAAATAATGGTATTATGCGATGGAAAATGGGCATATGCGAGGCTCAACATATACTGCATCTCGGTGATGAATATCTGACTTCTACTAGCCTCTACGCTACCTTTCTGAAGTTGTTGTGTTGTTGCTTCTCTGCACTGCGTCCCTCTGCACTGTTGCAACACTACTCATACTCTGGCACTGCTAACCATTGTGTTGTCACTTCAGCACTCCTTTGTGCCAACTAGCACTATTCCACCCTACTACTTATGATTTGGGCTCCCATAACAAGGTGATGATCCGAGAGGTTGACTCCTCAAGGATCCTTCCCATCTTGTAGATCTCTAGGTCTACAATTCCAAATCAGCCCACCACCCTTTTGGAGGTATATGAGAAATCATAGAAAACTC
Organism: Pinus albicaulis; assembly: GCA_034641835.2. Classification (NCBI taxonomy): domain Eukaryota; kingdom Viridiplantae; phylum Streptophyta; class Pinopsida; order Pinales; family Pinaceae; genus Pinus; species Pinus albicaulis. The sequence goes on along the minus strand of CM076578.1, from coordinate 1,771,544,388 downwards.
CTCCTACTCTATCTTTGTTTCTCTGGCATGAGGATCACGCTTCTCATCTGTGTCCTTATTTATAAGAGCACACTGTGTGGTGTAATGTCCCATCTCACCACACCAGAATCATTTGATCTTTGATAGATCCTTCTTCCTCCTATGCTATTATTTTTTTCCCTTTGATGCAAGAGATGCATTCTCATCATCCTTCTTCTTGACCTTCGAACCATTTCTATTGTGTCTCTCAAGTTGACACTTGAGTAAATCTCTCCTCATCTCTTCTTGCTGAAGAGCTTCCCACATCGCTTCATAGCTTGGAAAATTATCTATGCCCAAGATGCTCTAAACAAATACTGTATGGTCTTAGGACATGGAATTTAAGTCAAGTCTAACCATCTCTATGGCCTAAGGAGTTGCTCCCATAGCTTCCAGTTGATCTCAATTTTCCTGAAGTCTAGATAGGAATGGATCAATTCTTTCTCCTTCCTGCATCCTGGTGGTCCAAATTTTCTCCTCCAAAAACATCTTCCGCTGCTTGAAAGACCCCTAATATAGCATTTCCAATGTATTCCACATCTCCTTGGCTATCCCTTTTCCATAGATGTGTGAAACAATATGATCCTTCACTCTATTGAGGATCAACCACTTGGCCTTTGTCATATTCTTCTTGAAGGCCCTTAGTTATTCTGCATCCACTGGTACATCTTGAGCACTTTCGATAAATTTATTGAGGTCATGCTCATCTAAAAGGAAGGAGATTCTTGCCTTCCAGATTACATAGTTGGAGGCACCCTCCAACCGATCTTGGTCATGCAACCCATTGGCTTCCATCTCACCCAAACGTTGTCGATTTTATGCCTCTCACCCTCCACACAGCCGTCTTTACACACTCTTGATGGATCAAGCCATAAAATATGTTGCTACTGCACGGGGAATCTGAGTTTTTTGGGAAAGAAAACTCATTGAGGTTAGAAATCCCAAAACTGTGTTTTTTCTATGCTTCTCGGTGCTCTACACCAAAAATCACTGTTGCGCAATAAACTATGTCCCTCTAGTTGCTAATCTGCATAGATATGATATGTTTCTCCCTCTACCTCATACAATCAGCAACCTGGAACAATCCTACCTCTCTGTCATCTCACTCAGAGAGAGATTTTCCTTGTCGGTCTAGCCCTTCTGGCTTGGAATGCGCAGTCAACTTGGAGATCGATCTACTGCTTACGCAACTCTTGATCCCAACTTCACCAACGCTGAATCTATTGCATTTATTATTTATCTCGTCTGCACTCAGCTTAAACAAGCTCTGATACCATGTGCAAATTCTGTCAACTCAGGAATCCTACTGCAGCAACTGATGGAAAGTCTTATGTATTTTATTTACTTAACAAATTATTCAATGTGTTCTACAAGAAATATCGAAATCCATTCACTACAGCCTACACAAATTAACTGCGGAAGAATAACAAGTGTAAAAAAAAATATGAACAAACATAGATCACACAGCCATTCGACACATTTATTTTTGGACTAATTTCCCTTGAAAAAAACCCGATGCGTGAAAACCAGCGCAGCAAATCTAAGGGTTTATATATTATAGATTAAATGTTTCTAAATACAAACTAGATGTGCTTCTAGATATCCTCACAAAGAATCTAAATGAAAAGAAAGTTGGTGAGATTACCTCACACCCTGACACTGAAAGCTCAACTGGCCAAAAACTTGGATGGCAAGCCTCTCGCTACCTCTGTGCAATATCTAGGTCACTATGAGTGGGGAATGTGTGGCTTATTTGTTATTACACTTATGTTGGCTATATATGACCCTATGGCCCTTTCTAGACTCACATCCTGACTCTCTATCACTGGATCTGACTGATCCTCAGTTGATCAATGAGCTTCCTAAAGACTATAGTGTTGCCTCTACATGGCACTACGATGTCTTTGCGTAGCTCTGCGTTGTCACTGCATGGATGCTATGTTGCCTCTATTGGTGTTATTTTCTTTCTCCTCTACTTTGTATTCTCTAACTTAGGAAACATTCCAACTGGATCTACTTCCCCTCTCTGCAAAAGATCTCTAGATCGATGTTACTCCCTGAGCACTACTCACTAAATAAATCCATCACTTGATCTCTCCACCAAAGGTATTTTACAAATTACCCTTCAAGCCAATCTTATAGTCTTTTCGTTGAGACTTCAATAGCCCAAATTAGATCTCTAATCAATGGCTAAGATTAAATTTTGACTTGATCCATTTATTCTAGATCATTCTCACTCATATTCTATTAATTCACTTTAATTAATTTTTTTTCCTAAGTTTAGACTTAGGGTCCCTTTAAAAATAATTAATTATTTATATAGAATAAAATCCAAGTGGAATTTCACCATACGGTTTATGGGTTATCTGGAATACATGTGTCTAAGCCTCTCTCCAAAATTTGAGACTTAGATCACATCCGATGCTACCCCAAATCAACATATTTTCCTCGGCCAAAGAAAATATGTTTCCAAGCTCTTGGAGAGATTTGGGATGGTGGATTGAAATTCCATGGAAACATTGATGAAGGAAAAATTCAAGAAGTTATGTGGTGAAGTTGTGGGACCAGATCTAGTGGATCCTTCTGTGTACCGATAATTGATTGTGGCTTTGATGTTTATGGTCAACACTAGACAAGATATATGTTTTTTTATTAACACCTTGAGCCATTTCATGGTGGAACATTTTCATGCTCATTGGGTGGCCGCAAAACATGTGTAGAGATATCTACATGGGAATATCAATCATGGATTGAGATATGCCTTCGGTGATGTTTGAGAATACATTGGTATACATATATAGATTTGGATGGGAGTGTTATAGAAAGATAGAGTTATTCAGGGTGTTGCTTTAGCCTAGGATCATCCATGATTTCCGAGATGATCATGAAGTAGAAATTTATCGCTCTCATTACAGCCAACATAGAGTATATTGCAGCTAATATGGCTAGTTGTAAGGAAGTGTGGTTGCAAAAGTTGTTTACGAAGTTGTTTGATCATGTGCTAGATACGACCATGATATATTGTTACAATAAATGTAGGATCATACTTTCAGAGAATCAACTATTACATGATAGGTTAAATCACATCGAGATAAATTACCACATCAGAGATATGGTACAGAGAGGAGTAGTGAGGCTCCAACAAATCTCAACAAATGAACAAGTTGCAAAAATTCTCACCAAGCCTTTGTTGAAAGTGAATTTATTATTCTTCATAGAGCAGCTTAGAGTGCAGGAGAATGCATCCCTCCTTGGGAGGCAACACTGTCGATTGGGAACATTTAGCATATACTCTTCCCGAGTATTTCGACTATCCATGGACTTGGTGGGGGGGATTGAGCAGTGAGGCTCCTAGGTGTGAGGGTAATCATCGGAGCCATGGACTTGGTGTTAATTTTTCATAGGGATACATGGATCTTTGCTTTGCTAGTTGCATTTCTTCATTAACACATAATTCCACCCCATATCATTATATCATTAATTAGATTTACACTATTATCCATCAGTATATGCAACTATGGAGAAATAACATCATCTTCATCTAAGCAATGGAACATAAAGGAACAAAGGAAGAAAAGCATGCACACATAGAGACACCAGGATTAGTCTGAGACCAGGGCAAAACCCACTATGGGGAAAACCCTTGCAAATTATTCTTTTTAGATCGTCTTCAAATGATTCAAAAAACAAGAGTACAATGATCCATTTATCCATATCTACATAGTGCGACAACCCAACTAGGACATCTGTAATATAACCTTAAACATACTTATACTCAAATATCTTGATTTTGAGAACCATAACGCACTGTCACTAACTGTAATTAAATTTTGGGTATTGTTGTCACTATGTTGAACACTGCGGCATACTGATAAATATTATTTAGGATCTCGATGCATGCATAGATATTGTGTGTGTGCGACTATAACATATATGGATGCTACCAGATCATTTTATGTGTGCGTCTATGGCAGATATAGATGCTACCAGATCATTTTGTGTGTGTGTTTATGGCATATATGGATGCTACCAAACCACATTGTGCGTGTGTTTGGAGACAAAAGTGTACTTCAGAAGAATTAGCCTCCCAGACACACCCACAGGCCTCTGTGCCAGCGTCTAGGGCTCCCTAGACGCATGCATAACCCTTTGTGCCAGCATCTAGGGATGTACACATCTCGATCTAGCTTTTGAAGCCCTGAATGCACTCTTGCGCCTTTGTGCCTACGTCTATGTCTCCCTTTACACATGCATAATCCCCCTATGCCAGCGTGCACGGACGAAAATACTTTGTTGCGTGCCTACATCTAAGAAACATAAAACCCTAGATGATAGCAAGCCTCGCTCCTGTGATTTTGGACCCTTGTGTGAACTCCTTCCGTGAGGCCTATGTGAACCAAGAAAAAATATATGAATAGAATATAGCTTGAAAAAAGTATGAGAATGAGCTTGAGTTCGCTTCTATTTATAGGCTTTCATGAGGTTCCACTTGGGGTTGGGTCTGACTTAACCAATTTCACATGTGTTTAGGACCAACCCATTCCATTATACATGTATGAATAAAATAATTCAAAAATCAACTTCTAGTTAACCAAATAGGGTGATCTTTAAATCGATTTTGGTCCTCTTGAAAAGAGGAATCTATTGCAATTATTATCTTCATAGTATGAGTTTTATAAAGTGTAATTTTACTGCAATTTCATAATTTTAACATTTGGTTGAGTGCATACCCCAATATCCATCCTAACTGCAAGTCACCTTCGTGTCATTATTTACCAAGGGCAATATTTAGATGGTTAACATTGTCGGGATTTCCACCAATATGGTCTGTGGGTGAGGAGACTTAGGTGTGTGTTATCTTTACTAAGGTCATATGTGACTACCATGGACCTGGTTGTCGTAAATTCATCTCCCCTAAGTGTTGGATGCAGGTGTTTTACCACTTGATATTTTAGGATCAATTTTGGTGAGGATCAGTCAGCAGACATAAGGTGTGTGATCTTTACCAAGGTTATTTATGACTTCCATGGATTTGGTTTTGGTAAATTGATCTTCTTCTTCTATGGATTGATTCATTATTTCTCAACTAAGGTGAGATGAGAAGATCTGAGATGAGATCTATGGTGCAGCTAGAGATTCCACCCTAACAAAGAGGGAGCGTTGAAATTGGAAGCTTTTGTCATCATTTTCATTGGAAAATCATGTATTTTTACTTTGACCAAGTCATTCCTAAGAAATTCAAGTCGGCCCCACAAGTGAAAAGACATCTCCACAAGCACAGATAAATAGAGGCCTCATTGGAGCTCATTTGGCACACTCATCACGCACAAATTTGATATAAAATTACAGGTGTCTAATGCACACATGCGAAGGAGTCAAAGGATATTTTATGTATGTGTTGACCAAATTATTTTCTATGTTTTGACATGCATTGACCTAGGATATTTGAATCTTTTTGGCCAAGGATTTTGGAATATCTTGGAGACTGAGCATTTCAGGAAGACGTTGAATCTATTGGACCACATATTTATCTATGTTATGGGCACATTAACTGAGCTTAAAAGAAGGTCAACTCTCTCTCCTTTGACTGATAAATGCAGGAGTTGTTTTTTTGAGCTTTGAATAAGGAAAGAAGTTTGAATCATTGACTATGAATATTATCTATGTTAATCAAACCGTTTACCCTATAGTTGACCAAAATTTAGATTGTTTCTCTCTGTGTTGACCATAGGCTTTGACTGTTGAATTTTACCAAGCTTTCTGTGGATGTTTTAAGATAAAATTCAGCCCTTTGACAAAGACTTTGACTCTAATAATATTTTTGTTGTTTCTCTCTCATTTGACTAGATTTGACTTGGTTGAATTGGGAAATTCAAAGGTTTATTTTTATTGTCTATGTATGTGCAAATTTGATTATGTATTTGAGCTGAACATTGATTGAATATATAAGAAGAATACGAATTGATTATGGGTTTTGCCCTAGTATTTGACCTAAAATCTATGTGTCTCATTGTGCTTAGCTATATTTTATTATGAATTATTGGTTTTTTATCTATAATTTTTTAATTGTTCTGGGGTGAATGAAATTGAATGCTACATTTTTTTAAGTAATTATTATAGCATAGAACTTGAGCAAAAGTAACACCTCCCTACTCCATTGTTTCCTCTTTCAACCAGGAACCTCATTGGACAACTTATCATGTCATCCCATATAGCCATTATGTTTGTATCAATTAAATTTATACAATCATTCTTCCACAAGAATGATTCTCAACAAGACGTTTTTAGAGACGATGGCGTTTACATGTATATACATATGTATATATATCATCATGATCATGAACACACAATTGTATATGTACTTAGGGTTAGAGTCGAGAGAACCCCCCCCCCCCCCCTTTATTTTTGATTTTATTCACACAATAATTTTCAGCCTGCACATAGTTTATTTTATGTTTTTTTTCATATTTAGGTGTGATTCCCCAACATACACTTGTGATGGTATTTCCCAACCTCTTGCACAAACCCAACCTTTCTCATAAATGTTTTTTCTCATGCTTTTTAATTATTCGCAAGGCCTCTTTCAAGTAGTGTCTATGTTGGTCCTACTTAGCTTTATTACTAGATCTTTGTGGCTTTCATTTCATCCCCACCAATGTTCCTCAAGGCCCCAAAGCATAAAGGATGAAAGGAAAAATCCAAAGGAAAAGAGGGTAACCGCAAAAGAAAGGAACTCATGATAGTAGTCATAAAATCACACCAAAAAATAGGATGGTCATGTGAAATCCAATAGCAAAAAGGGAAATTAAAACATAAATCAATCAAGGGAACAAAAATAAAATATCTAAAAACATAACAACTCAATTCCCATCAATTTTGGTGTCCATCAATACTTTAAGGGTAAGGCTCGACCTGAGCACTTTCCACAATTTAATTCAGTGTCTTCTACTACGACCATCCACAACAATTAACTCAACCATTGCATAATTGTTTACAATTAATTATATTGCCTCAACAATATCAAAATGGATACATAATTGGTATCTAATCATCCATTTGGACCCTTGATGTTAGATGGCCAGTGTACCTATCTTCCATAGTTGCATAGGTTTCGGGCACGTTTCAAGCTATGCCCTCCATTGTGAGTGCTCCTTGCACAATATGAAAACCCAATTGATTTCTCTATATCTGGGGGAAGTCTCTACATAGATGGTTCTCTCTGCAGTTCCATCCTACTATGGTCTTCTTCCATGACCCATCCTCTTCTTTTTCCTAAGCATGTTGTCCTTCATAAACTATGTTGATACTCTATTGTTGGTGGAATTCCTTTCCTTCTCCTCAGGCCATTCTCTAGAAATTCCCTACCTTTTTATTCTAATTTTGAGGCTTCCAACCTTAAGCTATGACCTGTGTCCAGACTACTCATAGCAGTGTTTCAACCTTTTAATTTCCTCTTCAAGGGTATGTGGATCATCAAATTCAATTCAATCTTTAAATGCTAATGGAAACCCATTGATGTATTGATGAATATTTTCCTTTTCATCCTTAAGGAAGTTAACATATCTTAAAAGCTTCGGGAATTTAATGGTATACTATTTGTATGACATTGATCCCATATTGATATCATATAATTACTTAGCCTTGTTATTAAAGTATTTCTCAAATAGATACTTGTCCCTAAATGTACCCCAAATTCCTTCCACGACAACTCTTCTTATTTTATGCCTTTCACATTTTTCAGATCTTCCCACCAGATGTCAGCCTTACCCTTTAGGTGGAAAGTAGATATATTCACTTTCCTGTTCTATAAGTAGCCATGAACTCTAAATAACTTCCTCAGTCCCTGTAGCTAGGATTTTGTATCCTCTAACTGATTCGTCTCACCATCAAAAGTAAAAGGATTAACTTTCTTAAACTCCTCTGGTACATATTATTTTTACCTTCTTCTATCATGATGATGATGATGTTGATAATGCCTTTTGGGAGTACCTTCAATATGCTCCTGGATGTTGGTACTCTACTCTAGGGTGTTTAGTGAAGTGCCTCATTTTATCATCTCTTCACTTGGAAATATCTATCTCTTTTTGGATCTGCTCCCATCTACCACATTGGTTATTTCTTCTTGCTCTAAGGTACTCTTCCTTTCCCTATGAATAGCTCTGGACTCGTGTTGTTTTTTCCTTTGTAAGTATAAAATACTCTGCAATAGGATTGCATTCACTTATGCTTGCCTCTCTTGTGCTTTGACAAGCCTCTCATTGTCAGCTTTATAGCTTCTTATTCAAACTTTTAGGCTTCTCAGCATGTCCATCAAATCAGGAGAGTCTGTCATTCCTTAATAATCAATTTATATTTCATCCTAATATCTTCTTGGTTCTTTATATCCATTTTGTGATTTGTCAAAGTTATATTGCACCATTCATGTCTTCATTTCTTTAGACCTTGGTGTCTTTCATGTGTTGTCACACACACACACACACCATTGTTAGATTTTAACAACCTTAAAACATAATAAGAATGATCACCTTGGCTCATAGTTGGAAGTCTGCTAGTACAAGGCTAGTTGTGCAACACATTGTAAGTTAGCACATCAATAATAATAAAATCATATAAATCGTTAGTACCATGCTACATAATTAAATCACAAGATAAGCATATCAACCATACTGCATGCCTTCAATCAATCACAAGTCGTATTTTAACACCTAAGACTATGCTTTATAAATTTTCTAAAATTCAATATGAAATCCCCTTTTCTATGTTATCTTCATAACAGAGTACCAACTTAATCTCCAAGGTCTTGGAAGGAACCTTCTCTTTAATTTTTACCCATGATAGAGCATATAAATTCTAAGTGTTGAACCTGGAAGCTATTATACCACTCTTTCACACACCCCCTCCTAATCCCAACCCAAAACACAGGTTAGAAGTAGATGGTTACTATGTTGTCCCAAGATCCAAGGTAGTGTTATGGAAATGGGACTCTAAAAATTTTGATATTTTTCAACTTCTTTAAGACCTCAAATGAATGACATCAATTTGTTCGTCTCGTCGAAACAATTCTGGAGATGTCACTTAAAGTTTAACACCACGTGGTTGTCACAGTCAGCCTCATCATTGCCACTTGGCATTAGTGCATAAACTGTCGACTCATTCATGACCTGGGGTCATAACATTATGTATATATATATATCCACATCACCTCAGAGATAATCCCATCTCGAAGGAAACTACTCTTCGAAGAAAACTCTTTCTCAAGAAAAACTCCTCGGAGAAAATAATCTCGGGAGAAACTCTTCTTGGCGAAACTTCATCCTGGAGAAAACTCTTTCTTGGAATAAATACACGCTTAGACCCACTCCCACCATGTCATATCGAAAGAAATACGAGCTCGAACCTGCTCCTGCCACATCATCTTGGAAGAAACTCTCTCAATGAAAATGTTTCTCGTCGAAAAACTACCTCGAAAAAAACCCACCTCGGAGGAAACTCCCAAGGGACCTTACACTAAATCGCTGAGAATATATTGGCACAGCCCACTCGCTTCCTCCTACACGTCACCACAGGGAAAACTATATCAAGACGAACTCTGGGAGACTGCATTTTGACTCGTCGATACCAAGAAATTGTCAGAAAATGATGAAAGGAATTCCCGTTAAGAGATGGGAATACCCTTCATTCTGGGATAGAACCTCAGAGGTTTCTACCTCAGCAAAAATAACTTCGGCAATTTGAGAGGAGCGGTGTTACGAAAACTTTCGAGATCCGAGATTCCAAGCTCTCAGTCACAAGGGGAGGTCACACGAGCTGAAGCTTAAACGCTGAGGATAATAACAATAGTGCGGGGTTGCACTTGCTACATGATGTAATCCACTCTTGAAGAAACCTAGCCCATGGCTCGGATGCAATGGTTTTGTCGATGAGATTCCAAGCTCTCGGTCACAAGGGGAGGTCACACGAGCTGAAGCTTAAACCCTGAGGACAATAACAATAGTGGGGGGTTGCGCTTGCTACATGATGTAATCCACTTTTGAAGAAACCTAGCCCATGGCTCGGATGCCATGGTTTTGTGGATATTTGATCCTAGCACCGAGACTCATCCTATCACCGTTAAGGTTATTATATGTCCCATTATGGTGCTATCTCTCTTGAGCTTAAGAATAATAAAAAAACAAGACTTAATATCCAATTCTTTTGGAAACATAATAAATAGAACAGAATCTTGCCCATTCATTTTCGCTAAGGCTCTTGAGAAATTATCATCTCACAGTTTGCAAGCCTCTTCAGTTAATAATAATTAGTAGAATCCAAATCCATCTTAATTTAGAGATTCTCCTTATCTCTCGGCTATAAATAGCATGTAAGACAACAAGAAGCCATATAGTGCCCAAAGTACTACAGGAACTCAACATTTCACAGGAAGACAAGAAACCTCAGCTATCCAGCCATCCCAGCCACTCCATCCAGCAAGCAAGCGATCCCATCTACCCAAGCCATACCAAATTTCCTATTTGATTCATAGACATAAATCACACACCTAAGAATTAACATCATTATCGGCTTATAGCCAACATAGTGAAAAAAATTTAGACATTTCAATACAAGATCTAGATCAACACTTATTTTATACATTGCAAAAGTTCCCCAGCTATGAAAGGGACTACGACTCTCCACCCAACCATAGATTAGAATTCTTACTTGCAACTATCACCCCTTAACTAGATTCCAAAGCTTAGGGTAGAGTGCTTTAAAAGGTATTGTAAACCTATCTTATCAGTTGAAACGGGTGTCTCAAGGTTTCCTCACCTCCACCCACAAGATATGAAAGATCAAATAACACTTCACTTGCATACGTCCATCATCCACTCAAGGAAATAAACTAAAGTCATCAAATGAAATAGGGTATCTTAAGGACACACCACCTTTTCCCACCAGTTATTCAAAAAATTTACACAAGGCAAGGAACACATTATTTTATGCAGTAGGACTTGTAAATCAACATCCCAACTTCTCTGAGAATTTGGCATAGAGAATCTCAATTCAGATATGGAGAGAGAAATATGGTTAATGATAAGGAGGTTTTATCAATTGAGTTACCTCTGAAGGAGTACGAGTGCACTCTCCAACATCTTAGTGCAACTTCCACCTGTGTTCTTAGCCCAATCCCATGGAACTACCATTAGGTGTTATCATCCCACTAGCCTTGTATGACTCCACATATTATAAGTTATCAACCATAACAGTCTCTAGTGGATTTATCATCCCTGTAAGGCACAGCCACTACTCAATCATTATCATCCAGAAAATTGTTTGGGTTCCTCAGTTGGTGATCCATTCCAGAGTTTAAAAACTCAGATATAGGGATCAGCTTTTGCTTCCCTTCAGTTATGCAATCTCTATTTCTTCTCTCTACATATCCCATGTGTGTGTTTGTGTGTGTTTCCTCTCGAAAAAGTTGGAGTGCATGTATAAATGGGTGAATAATATCAGGGTACTCCTCCCACTTTTCCAACAAACTAATTTCCCCCCCTCCTCCACAATTACGCAATAGTAAACCTCGTGTATAGTGTATCCCATGTTGCCTTAATGTTTTTTCCTCTTCTTGCTAGTGGTTATAGTTAAAGGACACTTTCCCCTGTCCATTCTTATTTTAGTTAATTTATGGCATAGTCAACCCACTAAACCAACCAGCACTGGTAATTAAAACAACAATTCCCTCAAGAAATCTCTTACCTCAAACAATGGAATTTGTGTCCTTCTCTCAGCCATTTTAATTTATAATTATATAATTACAAGGAGAAATTTTTACAAGGAGATTTAACCTTTCAAGGATGCCACACACTCCAATTCCATCCATAAATTATTTTTTCTTAGGTGTTTCCCTAAGAGGTAAATTGTAATATTCCAAATCTGGAACAGCTCATGAATCATGCATGAAAAATGCATTTCCAGCAACATATGCAATAAAACACTGAAATGGACCCTTGGATCCCATAAAATAATCAATATAAAATATAAATCCAAGATTAGAGTTGAAACAAAGCAAACTAGGTGGGTTAAACAGATCTCCCACACCTAGGATTGCCAAAAAGTGCTAAAGCCCCAAGACTGCAAAATTCTGGAGCAGCTGCTCAAGGGAATGCGTAGTCTAAGAGAGTGCTTACACATAAAATCATAGGATAACAATATATCTACTCATGTATTGATAAATAATGATGAAGAACAAATATCTAATCTCCTTATACAAAATACAAAAGAAACCGGCAAGGGTTTCTTATCCAACCACTCTGTATACAAATGTGATATTCAAAAATTTACTGAACAATCACTGCAACACTGAAGCATATGAGTGTAGAAGGCTGAAGGATGTCTGACCTGATGTATATTCCTCCCATGAAAGGATGAACCTCTCAATCACAATGAAACTTAGCAATGGAGCCACCAAACAATGCAATGAACACTGCCTCCAAAATAACGCATTCCCTAGCAAAGACAGCGCTGAGAATGTATGGGAAATGCGTGGTATAATACCACAAATCTGAAATAAGCTCTAGATCTCTCCAAACATATCTCTCAAGTGAAGGAAATCTCCCTCCAATGAGAAACTAGCTCAGAAGCCGGGATTCCAATCCCTTCCACTACTGCACCCAACAACACTGCACAATCTCCGGCAAAGTTGTGTTGATGAAGATGGCTGAAGCTTGGCATGAAAACCTGATGTGTAATGATGAATTAAAACTCTCCCAATGAGGCTCCTCAAAGGAAAGAGGTGGGATTCCTGCCTGGGAACACCCAGTGCTAAACAGCACTACAACTTTGCTAAGCAGCAAAGCAGAAACAAGTCTTGGCAAACAAGAATAATAGACTGAGACATGAAGAATAATGCTGCCATACTCTTCCTTATATAAGACATGATTTTTCTTGCCCTTGGCCCCACTCAATTAGGTTACTTCTAACCCAAGTTACATCTCCCTCCAAAATTGTGTTTTTCATCCTTGGATTCCTCCTCCACTAGAACTACGTTGTTGACTTAGTCAAAGCAGCTTGATTTTATCTGTGTTCACACATGGAGGTGTTTTATTAGGCTAGAAAGAATGTCTCCTTTCACACTTAGAGTTTTTTTATCCTCCTTAGGAGACTTATGGGCTTTTCTACCCATTTATTTACCAGCTAAAGCTGCTGCTAACTCTAATGTTCCATTTAGATTTGAGGCTAAAATTTTGGAACATTACAGTCCTCCCCTCCAAAACCTTTGTATGTCCTTAAGAAAATGCATAAGGAGAACAAAATTTCTCCCCTCTTCCTCTTGTGGCCTCCATCACTGCATCAAGAGAATTTGAAAATATATTTTCATCCAATGCTTCCTCCCAAGTGTGCAAAACCAAAGTGTCTACGTCAATCAAAGATGGAAAGTGTGAATGGAAACCTGCTAGATGTCTCATGGCCTCCATAAAGTAGGAGTGATGACCAACATGGTGAATGAGTGCCTCCCTCACCCATGCTATCATCCAAATGAAGTGAGTCACCCTCCAACATGGTAACTCATGAAAAGTCTCCTCCACCTTGTGCTCCTGAAATGTAGGTGGGTTGAATGAATGTACATGATAGGCAAGAGGGCCTGTCCTACGTTGTCCTCCTCTCCACTCATGATAAGTGTAGAGGGTATGCTGATCTTAGGTTGAAACATGATTGCCCTCCAATGGGAAGAAGAAGATTGAGTCTCCAATGACTCTTCCTCCAAAATCATGAGACATGCCAACCCAAGCCATTCCATTCAAGATGAATGGCACATCATCACCACATGGCATCCAAATTAGAAAATCGCTGAAGGTTATGTGCAAGTTTGGATGATACATATGGTCTCTCTGGTGGATGCAGCATAGTTCTCCCAACTGCTGATTTAGAATATCAAGTGGCAAGTTGTCCTCCATGGAATTTCTAGCTATGCATGTTAGCTCCTCTACTATAAAGTAGTAAGCAGCAATATAGATCAGCTATATACAGTCAACACAATACAATATTTTCCCCAATTCATGTGGTGATGGGTTATCAATAATACAATATTTGGCCCTAAAATGACCATGAAACCCATAAATAATCTTGCTCTAATGGGGAGCAATGCACTATTTACATATGGTGAGAAAACACCAGTACTCAATAGAGTAATCAATAAGCACATAAATGTATTTCTTACCATGCATCATGTGTGAGCTGAAAGTGAGGTCCATGAGTGAGCCCTCCCATGAGAATTCCCTCATAAAAATCTGCAAGAGAAGAGGGTGCATACTCCCTTTGGAACACTCTATCAACAGAAACATGCTCTCAAGTGACAGTGTTGTAGGCCTTAGTAACAAGGCTCTTGTCACTCCATGTCTTCTTCCTTTGACATTCCATATGCCAAAGTCATCCGCCATCATGCTTCTATGTGAGAATATCTTCTTCCGAAATGGAAGCCTCTCATAATCCTCAAATGTTGAAGGGTAGCCTCCTTGCACCATGAATGTGCCTTCCTTCTCTCTGGAAATATCATGGGAAGTATGGTAAAATATTTGCCCAAACTCTCCCAAGTGCAACCACAGCAACAACAACTTTTGTTGCTTCCTCATCTCTCCCTCATACAAGTCATGAAGTGAGATCATGATGGTCAACTTGTATGATGCCCCATACCAACAAGTCTTCTGTTGCTCTATCATATGGGTGCCATGTCATCCAATTGGTTTCTCTCTCCATACAAATCTTCCCTTGAAAAAAACACATCATCAATACATGGAAGCAATATACAATAAAAACAAGTTGCCAAATGACAACCGGAGAGTGAAGCATGGTCCCTCTCATGGAACTAGCGCAGTGCATCCTTGGCTTGCATCAAAATAAGAAATAAAAAGTGTTTTTCCAGCCACTTTTTTGCTGCCATAGTCATCTCATAGGATGAAAACATGAAGTTACAATATGGTGTCATTGGTGCACACCAAGAGACATATGGCTTCCCCCACAGCTCATCAAAAATATAGCCAAGATCAATGCTACAAGTAGCTGCAAGTACATCATCATACAATATTCAAGAAGAAATGTTTCTTCTTGTTTCATCATGCTGCTCAAATAAGGGGAAGAAGTACAATACAAAACATGAAATGATACCTCCTCCATTACGTACTTGAGGTCTTGAGCTGAAATGGCTCAACTGGAAATTCTCCCTCACTCCCAATGAGTAGGAAGGTGGTTGTGACATCATATCTATCACCATCCGGGCTATGCATCTCTCCATATGCTGATATATGTCCTGTTGGATGCCCTCCCAAGTGAACTCCTCCATCAAATGGAAATATGCATCAAAGTGCATAGAAGAAAAGTGCTCATGTGCTGCATGTAGCAGCTTCTCCTTGAGACTAGAAGATATAGTCAAGAAGATCATGCCATAGGAATAGATGACCACATCATCTACCATGTATCTTTCATCTCCATCCGGGTCATCAATAATCATGCATGCACCAAGATCCTTGGAGTACTCTACCAAGAGTTGAGATCTCCAGTAAGGATAAATCCTCCTCAGTGATAGCGTTGGTGATCTGGCATGTGAAGCTCTCCTCATGCTGCTGCCTTCTACCTTGACATTCCCCATGCAAAATTCTTTCTCCAAACTCTTCACCTCTCCAAAACCTAAGAGTGTTGATCCCAAAGACAAGATATCTCTCACCAACTACAGATCTGGTGGCCTCCCTGGTGGAATGCCTCCATGTAGTGAGACATCAATGTCAAGAGTAGATTGTACATATGATTGGGCAACCTTGCCCTTGCCCTCACTGCGCAAATCAGTCTGCCTCTTCCTTGCATTAGCTTTCTGAAATAGAGAAGGGTGTGTGCTTCTCATCAACTGATGCTGCTCTTCATCCCTTCCTTCTCCTCCCAGCTGCAATGCTGCACAATCATGCTACTCACTAATTATGCTTGGACCTCTATGTATGAGATCCTGGGGAAGTTCTTGCATACATACAAGAATCCCTCCTGTGGGAGCATGTGCTCCTCCTTCCTCTGCATGAGTAACTAGATGTGCTCTAGATGTGACAACGATGTTTCCCTCATCTTCCTCAATGTGTGTGGGAAAAATCTCAATAGTTGGATCCTCTTGTGGAAAAGAGATCCCCATGCCCTCTTGTCCAAGAATATGAACTGGAGGTCTTGCTTCCGGTAATATGTAATGCAAGATATCAGCTCCTCCCATGGTTTTCTGAAATGGAGTTCCCTCTATCACATGCGAGGGTTTTTTTCTCTCAAGTTTTCCTTGCTCATGTGTCTTAGGAAGTTTTTCACCAAACCTCTCCATCAATGTTTTTATGAATCTTGCATAAGAGAAAGTATTGGCATTATTTAAGGAATAAGATTCAAAAATCCACCATGCATGAGCCTTACCTCTGAAATGCAGCGCTGCAACTCTGAAGGCTTCATCTCCGGAAATATGGTCCAGTTGCAAATAGGAATTTAGCTCCTTCACCCAAGCTCCAGCTGAACATGTAGGTGATCCGGAAAAAGTAGATAGAAGAAATATGTCTGCATCTTGTTGCTGGTTCTTCTCCATATGGATCTTGCAAAACTCTTGTAAATCATTATGATCTCTAAACCTCTCAGTTTGAGATTCATACTCCTGCAACAAATCACAAAGAGTTCTCCTCTTAAGCATTTTTCCTCCTCCCATCCATCTCAAGATAGCTCTGGGAACTTGACTGCGATGTGAATCATGGAGTGTAGCTATATGCTCACACTCACCATGTGAAAATCTAGATTCAGCTCTAGATTCAACCTCCTCTAGAGATCCCATCTCCAATCTCGTTCTCTTCAGCTCTCCTTGAAAGCTTTGCCTAGATTTTGGAAGAAACTTTGTAGGCTTGTCTTCCTTCCTTCTGTCACATATTGAATATTTCTGGCTTCTGTCCATCTCTCCTTCTTCTGATAGCTGGATCTCACAAGCTGAGCCATAGATCATGCTTCGATACCACTATAATATTCCAAATCTGGAACAGCTCATGAATCATGCATGAAAAACACATTTCCAGCAACATATGCAATAAAACAATGAAATGGACCCTTGGATCCCATAAAATTATCAATATAAAATATAAATCCAAGATTAGAGCTGAAACAAAGCAAAATAGGTGGGTTAAACAGATCTCCCACACCTAGGATTGCCAAAAAGTGCTAAAACCCCAAGACTGCAAAATGTCGGAGCAGCTGCTCAAGGGACTGTGCAGTCTAAGAGAGGTTTTACACATAAAATCATAGGAGAAAAATATATCAACTCATGTATTGATAAATAATGATGAAGAACAAATATCTAATCTTCTTATACAAAATACAAAAGAAACCGGCAAGGGTTTCTTATCCAACCACTCTGTATACAAATGTGATATTCAAAAATTTACTAAATAATAACTACAACACTGAACCATATGAGTGTATAAGGCTGAAGGATGTCTGATCTGATGTAGATCCCTCAAGTGCTTCCTCCCATGAAAGGATGAACCTCTCAATCACAAGGAAACTCAGCAATGGAGCCACCAAACCATGCAATGAACACTACCTCCAAAATAACGCATTCCCTAGCAAAGACAGTGCTGGGAATGTATGGGAAATGTGTGGTCTGATAACACAGATCTGAAATAAGCTCTGGAGCTCTCCAAATATATCTCTCAAGTGAAGGAAACCTCCCTCCAATGAGAAACTAGCTCAGAAGTCGAGATTCCAATCCCTTCCACTGCTGCACCCAGCAACACTGCACAATCTCTAGCAAAGTTGTGCTGATGAAGATGGCTAAAGCTTGGCCTGAAAACCTGATCTGGAATGATTAATGCAAACTCTCCCAATGAGGCTCCTCAAATGAAAGAGGTGGGATTCCCGCCCGGGAACACCCAGTGCTAAATAACACTGCAACTTTGCTAAGCAGCAAAGCAGCAACAAGTCTTGGCAGACAAGAATAATAGACTAATACATGAAGAATAATGTTGCCATCCTCTTCCTTATATAAGACATCAGTTTTCTTTCCCTTTGCCCCACTCAATTAGGTTACTTCTAACCCAAGCTACATCTCCCTCCAAAATTACGTTATTCATCCTTGGATTCCTCCTCCACTAGAACTGCGTTGTTGACTTAGTCAAAGCAGCTTGATTTTATCTTTGTTCACACATGGAGGTGTTTTATTAGGCTAGAAAGAATGTCTCCTTTCACAATTGGAGTGTTTTTATCCTCCTTAGGAGACTTATGGGATTTTCTACCCATTTATTTACCGGCTAAAGTTGCTGCTAACTCTAATGTTCCATTTAGCTTTGAGGCTAAAATTTTGGAACATTACATAAACCCAAGTTTTTGTTCCCTCAAATTAAGGAATTACTTGAAGGTTTCACCCTACAAGGTGCAAACTAGACCAAGAAGAAAAAATGGGGTAGTGGCCCACTTTCATCACAGCCAAAACCCCCTGCTCCTTATAGAAATTCACCAATGAGAGGAGTCTTGGTAGGAAAAGATCACTTATAATATGTATTATAGAGATAATGTGTGAAATGATATCACTAGAAACTCTTCGAGAAAGACACAATTTATGCTCAAAGCTTTAGAAAATAAGCAATTCACTTTTTGTAAAGAGGTCTAGAAACAAGGGCCCAAGACATAGGGTTTGATCAATTAGACAAGTGTTGGAGTTACTCAAGGTCAAGGCTAGGAGGAAATATTTCTTACAACGTATATTAGGTATGCCAAGGCTCATGACATAGGAAGATGTGGCAGACAATGCAGAAGAATAGAAAGTGGAAAACTCCTCTCCAAATGAAAAATATTTGGCAGTAAGTGCTCATAACCCTCCATACATAGAAATGAAAGAGTTGGCCACCTTCAAAAGCATGCATAGAGGTACCCTATGATGCAGGGGCATTAGGATCAACAAAATTCCTTGAATTTTAATAAGACTTAGGGGTTTTGTGTTTTCAAGGGATTTGGTTTCTTATGTAATGGTTTGAGTGATTTTAATGAGAATTAATTAAATATTGTGAGGAATTTTGTAAATGTTCTCGAATGTTGGAGAACATGAGAGAATTAGGCTAGTTGAGAGTGTATAAGGATTGAGAGATTTAGGAATTAATTATAAATCCTAAATTAGAATTGGTTCATGATTTTAGGATGAAAGAGGATCCTTAGGAATTATTTGATTCAAGTGAGGACTTAGAGGATATTTATAATTTTGTTGAGAAGATGGAGAAACTGAAACCAAAAATAGTCTCAGAACCTTTTGTATAAAATGTAAGCCTCAAAGGCATTAAAAAGAGAAAAATAGATAGAGAGTGATTCAAAGTTTGAGAGAGATAGGGTTTGAAGCCTACGGGCTGTAGAGGAAGAAGGCCACTGATTGAATATTAGGCCAGAGAGGAAGAAAGCCTTTGTAATTATTTGGGTTTTATATATACAGATAAATTCGGTGTTGAATTGAGTGTGTATATTTTGATGAATAGAAGTATGATGTGTATATAGAACAAAGGATTTTGGCATCATGTTTATATGCAGGAGATTGGAAATTAAAATACACACGAAGTATTCGATTTCGAGATAATGATATTCAAACTTGGTTTTGAATCAATAATAACGAGCTACCATCGATCGTAGAATGGATCGATGCTGACCCATTAAAAGGGTGATCCCTCAAATCGAGTATGCTGAGGGTTTGATCCTGGAATGCGAAGAAAATTCGGATCAATGCTGGAAGGGAGATTCAATTACAGAGAAGAGAGCAGTGAGATCCGAGGGTTGAAGATTTGATGGAACCCTGGTCTGCTTGAAACCAAGTGTTGGGGCCCTTGTTTGGCCCTGCAAATTCACTTTTAAAAAATGAATTATCATTTGATTCTTTAACTGTAGTAACATACTCATTCATTCTTCTTTGTATACTAGTAAGCATAATTAATTTTGACAAACTAATATCTGCTCCTATTTCTTTCACAACTTCAATCATTTTCACTTTACTGTCTGCAATTCCTTTCTCTTGTTCAAAAGTTTCCAGCAAACATTTCAGCCATTCTCTTTGTACTTGTTTTCTCTCCAACATATCATCAATATGCTGCAATTTAGTTTCAACATATCCTTCTTCTTCTTCTTTGACAATCTTCAGTAATTGTCTATCACCTCCTTGATTGATTCTGACAGTTAATTCACCTTCTTCAAACTCTATATCTTCATCTTTTATCATAATAGAATTTTGATTCTCCATCACTGTGGCAGTTCTAAAAGTCTGTCCTACAGTCTTCTCTTGGCTAATAAAACAAGCTAACTCCTCCTTGTCATCAGCAATAACAAGTTCCTTCATATGAGACATAACTGTCTCACCTTCCTTGGAATTTATAAGTTCCTTCTTCTGCAACAATTCATCTTCATTCAAGACAATTCCAAGAGACAGATTGTCTTCTGCAACACCTCTAAACATAGTCAAATTGTCAATTTCAAAATTACAAGACCCAATGGTCTCATTTGATGATCCAGTCACCAAATCTTCTTTTTGCCTGCATAATTAACACATGAATTATCAGTATTAAAAATACAAGGTTTCAATGCCTCTTTCTCCTCTGGCAACATTTCAGTACGCTGCTTTGAGTTTTCTTCCAAATCCTTTGTCAGCACATCAGTATGTTGATTTAAATTCTCCATGAGACTGTCAACTAGTATCTCCTTCTTATCATCTGTTTCAAAAATGTCTCTCTGCTTTGGTTCACAATAATGAACTTCTTCAATTTTCTGAATCATTCTTACATCCTTATCCTTTGTTTCCTGACTGTCATTCATGACAATTTCTCTGTCTTTCACATTCAACAATTTATCCTGAGTATAGATTCTCTGCTTTTCCAACTCTCTTCTTTGAAGATCTAACTTTCTATATAACTCAACAATTTCAACTGACGTAGAACTTGGAAACTTTACACAAATTTCCATACCTTCATTTGTTGTTGACCAATCATCAGATGGCCCTTCTTTCTCTGTTTCAATATTCTGCTGAATATTATCATGAGACCCCTCTGTCTCCTTTTCTTTCTAAGATTTTACTATCTCAGCATCCTTCTGAACAGAATTCAGATTAAACTTCTTCTCCTTAACAAACTCTAAATCTTGTTCATCATCCTGTGATGTACTTGTAATCATACACAATTCATTAGTTTTTAAAACACAATACTTTTCAGTCTCGTTTGCTTCTTCAAGCATTTCTCCTTGAACATATTTGCATGTGGAATCCTCAAATTCCATCTTTGACTCAAAAAATCTGAGTTCTTCCTTCCATAAGGCAATCTCCTTTTGCCTCTGCTTCATTTTTAATGGTTTCCAAATTACATTCTTTCCCTTCAGTGGAAAGATCCATCCTCCTCTCTGGTTTTCCTCTTCTTGTAGCCATTCCTGTAGTACTTCCAATTGTACTTTCATTACTGCAATATCTATTTCTCTATCCTTCATCTTATCTCTGTGGCATTCCTTAGAACCTCTTCTCTGATCCTCCATGATCATCTCCTTCATGAGCTTCTCACTCACTATGAGTTGTACTAAGCCTCTGCAACAACAAGTCCTCCCTGTAGCCACTTACCTCACCAATCCCTTCTCTGGATTTGGTCTTTTGGCAAGCACTGGTTCTCTATCTCTGGAACCTCTTGAGCACTCTCTTCTGCTCTCTCTAGGCTTATATCCTCAACTCACCTTCTCTTGAGAACACTTCATTTTTTCTCCCTATCCAACCTTTAGCTAGAATATTTGGTTCACTGCCATCATCATCAAAATCTTTGTCTTCATCTTGTCTGCAGCGAGAATTCCACAATCACAATTTTTAAACTAGATTACAATTATCTCACCTTCAAGATCTCTACATGACCTTGTTCTCTTCATTCACTTGTACTTTGATTTTCTTCATTTATTTCTGCAAATTCCTGTTCACTTCAATTCTGTGAACTTGATGCTTATCAGATTTAATATTCGATCTCTTCTTTCTTCCCATCACACATGCATTAAAAACAAATCTTTAATTTTCAAAAGAGATTTTCCAAATCCGATAACACTTGATGCAGCCAAAGGCTGCAAAAAACCACATTATCACCTTAAGATGCATATAAAAATGCATGGTTCATTCATCAACCAACATAATTTTCATTATGGGCAAATTTTAATGCGGAAGCTTACCCTTTCCAAAACCTATGGTTAAAACCATAGAATAAAACCCACTTCATGAAATTAAAATCAATATTTCAACTTTGGAATAAAACCCAAAATATAAATCTTCATATGCGACTTCAAACTTTGGTTAAAACCCCAAAGCAAATCTTTGGGCCACAGCATACCAATTCACCATATATTTGAATCCATGTGAACATTTCATTTATTTGAAAGTGCGACTTTGGGTAAAACCCAAAGCACTATATAAATTAATATTCTCCCCACAACTTATCATTTCATTGTATATTCGAGCCCATGTGAACATATATTAAACCCAAAGAACTATTACTATATCTGGGTCCCACACTTACCACTCAACTTTCCGCTACCATAGATCTTTACTTGTGATCCAATGGTAGTCGCAACACACCAACCGATCATGCGTAATCCAATGGATATCACATTCAAATGGGCTTCAAACTTTAACAAATAAATTTCACGCGAAACAAATGGTTTTGAAATACCGTCTAGGCTACGTGTCACTCCTTGGAGTATATCACGTTCGAATTCAATAAAACTACTTACCAGGTTTAATCCACGTGAAAACCATATGTTGTTTTTCGAAAACCGCCTTCACTGTTCTTCACTCGTGGTTCCAAAATGCATGGCTCCAACACAGGTTTAATTCCGTCATATCTTTAACTCACGGTTCCCTTGCATAGTTTCACTACACTTCTTCTGCGCCTTCGTATCTACTTCCATTAACTTGGTGTTGGGGCCCTTGTTTTGTTTAAGTTTTGAACTTTTGGCCAAGACATTTTGAACTTTGACTCTTTTTTAGTCGCGGAATAAATGCACATAGCAACCGCGACCGCGCCACAGCGACCAGGAGTTGCGGAGCTACCAAGGTGGCGCGGAAGCACTTGATAGCTGGAGATCGAACAGAGATAAGTGCAGATGAAAGAAATACAGCAGAAAACAGAACGTAGAACACGCAGACATCAGAAGAGACGCTGGGAAAAGCCAGAGTGAAGACACAGAGAAGCTGCCAGTCGTGACGAGCGGGTGAATAAAAGGCGATCACCCGGCTGAAGAAGGAGGTTGGTTGTTGTTGTTGAAGATTGAATGGATACGAGAGGAATCGCGAGGATCAAGACCTGAGGAAGGATGCGCAGAGCAGCTACGGAAGAATCATGCATGTTCTTCCTATGGGTTCTTACTTTCTATGTTCTTCCTTTCTGTTTTCAAACCCATCTGTATCTGACTCGTGAGTTATCAGAGAAGAAAGCTATGTAATCATGTATTCGGACAGAAGAATAATATAAGGAAGGATTGCTATCTCAAGATGTTGTTCATGCGTTGTAATGAGTTTACACTGATTTAAAAATTTTAAGTTGCGACTGTCTGAATACTTAGTGATCTTGCATGTGTAATTTGGTATATGTAATGGATGCACCTTCTTTCTTTGGTTGCGGGTTTATTCCTTACCAGTGATCTCATCCCCTTATGCATGTGGTCGCGGCACGCCTCGGGTGAGACGCACTGCTCTCCAAGAGCAGGGTGAAAATGCCGGCATGTTCCTAGACTACACCGGACCCCTTGTTGGCCACAACCCTTGAACCTGGGTCTTGCCCGCGAGACCTGACTTTTCGCCAACAAATGGTTCCGTTGCCGGGACCCTGCATCTTCTGAGGGGATCTAGATCATGGTCTCGAGGATTTTTGAAGGAGCAATACGGCGATGGTGGGATGATCATCTTGACCATTTCATTACTCAGCAAGCGGAGCTGACCAAGAAAAAGGAGGTCACGATCAAAGTTGTTGTGGGCGGCGTGGCTGGTGGATCATCCTTCGTAAGGTCCACCACGGGATCTGTGGTCGTAGTGCGGGCCCTCTTGGATGGAGGTGGGCCGGCGGAATCGGGTTCGGGGCCTGGTTCACCCATTGTCGTGATGATGGGGGTGGCAGAAGTGAACGGGTTAGTGGGAATGGGGGAAGTGAGGGGGGCGGTGTTGGAGAGACCAAAGGACCGATTAATACGAAATTCAGTAAAAGAAGGAAATATAGGGGCACCACTGGAAACAACCTGAGTTGCCACGTTGAGTCGCCGCGCCTGGTCGTTGAAATGCTCGACGATGGGGACCAGCGATTCAGGCAGGTTCGCTGCGGTCCCCGCTGCATCTGGGGTTGTCTCTGCCGCAACTTGGGAAGATCCCCCGGCGCTGGTCGCGGCAGGCTGTTGTGCGGCCCTCATCCCATCAAAATTGTAGCGGAGGACTCCGTCGCTAACGTGCTGGACAACCCCCGGCCACGTAGAAACCTCTCTGTGGAAAGCATTATCATTCAGCTGGAAGCGCAGGGGTGCCATATGAAAAGTATGGTGCGGTACACAAGTCGGCCGGATGAAAGTGTGGTTGTGGCTGACGCCAAACCACACCTGTTCACTGTATTCATCCAACAGGTTCCGGGGCACCCGTTGCTGGGAAGCGACCACATCGGTCATCATCCCATACCATTCTCGGAACGCCTCTGCGTTCACCTGCCTACTGCTGGGGGCCGTGGACACCTGCCAGGGGGAATATCTCATCGCGAGCGGTTGGCTCACGGTGATCTCCGCCGATGTCCGTATCGGGGGAAGGTGCCATTTCCACATGGCGAACGCTAAGAGCAAGTACCCATAGATGAAACTGGTAGTCCGCCTGTAATTGTCTTCGCAAGCCGCGAAGAGTTCCTTCAACACAAACGAGCTCCAATTCAACCTGGCCCCCTGGACGCAGTGCTCTGCAATGGAAATTGTGTCCAGAGTGCACTCTCCCTTTGTGTAGTGGTGCATGGTATTGCTAGCGATCAGGTAGCAAGCAAACCGGATTGCTGGTACATTTATCAAATCTATCTTGGCACCTTTGCCGCCCCGGCGAGTGCCATACTTGGTGTAGAGGTCCGCATCAGCCGACTTCCGGGCGCGCTTGGAGGATGTCTGGCCCGCAGTGGAGACATCTGCACCAGTTTTGGATAGCCCCGTAAGCCGACTAATCTCTGCTACATGTATTGGAATTTCTTCGTTAAGCCACAGGGACCCGTTCTGCACCCGACTGAGGAGGAATCGGGTACATTGCAGAACTGGTCCGGTGGTGCCGAAGACGGGAAGACTCCTCAAATTCATCAAAGTTTACTGCTGTAGGCCCCGGAATTCGTCCCGCATTCGACTGTTAGAGCTGTTACCTGGCGTATAATGGTGCTCCATAAACGTCTTCCAATGGAGGTGAGGAAACTTAGCCGGGTCGGACAAATTGGCGTCCATACAGGGTGCATTGTCATACTTGCCGACCAGTGACTCTACTCGGTGAATTCTACGATCTAGCGCTGGTTCAGGGACTGAGAGAAGAGCTCTCGGCATCTTGGCGCGTCTCTGATAGACTTGGACGATTCTTCTGTAACTTCCTGTGAGGTGCGAATGCTCCGGAGTCGCTGCAACTTCCAAATTGAATTGGTCTGTCATCCCTGTCCTGGTAGCCTTCATGCAAATTGGGCCATCTGCTGGCACGCGCGGGGTTGATGAGACTCCATAACGACAATTAATTCCTGCTATCTTTCTTGCCTGCGATAATCGTGCGATCAATCGCAGGCCTGTGTGTAATCTGACAGTTGCTGACGGTGTCATGGGGAGATGGGCGGACCCGACGGCGGAGGGAACTACGGCTGATGGTAAATTATTACGGTATGATTACTGTCCATTAAGGGAATTTATGACCAAATCTGAGCTATCCTACGGACTGACAAAAGGACTGACGGATATGACCTGGACTGACACTGGCACGAGGATGGATCCTTCGTACATGACACGCTGGACTGGAGCGGTGACATGCTGGACTGGCGCTGCGACACGCTGGACTGGCGCTGCGACACGCTGGACTGGCCCGCCCTGACCACAGTCGGTTGCGGTAATGTTCCCGCAACTGACTGGTTATTTGACTGAGTGCCGAAAATTGGAAAAAGACTACCTACATTCATCCCGGTTGCGGGAGAGTTATTCAAACTACGCTACTCTACGGTTTCTCTCGGTTGCGAGAGTTATTAATGAGAAATGAGAAGTACCTACTCCTGGTAGGGCTTCAGCCGTGCGCCATTCACCCATCCCGGAAGAACTGTGCCGTCCATTTGTGCCAACCGAACGGCTCCTGAGTCACGGATCTCGATGACAAAGTACGGTCCCAGCCAATGCATCTGGAGCTTGCCTGGAAACTTCTGGAACCGGCTGTCGTATAAGAGAACTTTGCCGCCAACTTGGAAAGCTTTAGTTTTGATGTGGCGGTCGTGCCACGCCTTCTGTCGGGCCTTCTCAACCCTCTGGTGGAATTCTGCGAGGAATCGAGCCTCATCCAACTCCTGTAGCTCCTGGAGGCGTTCCCTAAGGGACGCCTCTTCTGAGAAGTGGAGGGTCGTTGCGGTCAAAAGGCTGGGCACGGTGAACTCGGCGGGAATCACCGCTTCTCGGCCATACACCAACTGGAAAGGCGTCTGGTTGGTCAAACGTTTTACCGTGGTCCGGTAAGCCCATAATGTCGCTGGTAGCCGCTCATCCCAATCGTCCCGCTGAGCATTGCAAATTTTAGTCAAGCCCTTCTCAAGAATCTTATTGAAGGCTTCCACCGTACCATTGGCCTGCGGGTGGTATGGGCTGCTTTTATGATGCTGAATCATAAATGTGTCCAGTAGCGACTTGACCGTGGCGTTAATGAAATGCGTACCCTGATCGCTGGTTAAGCTCCTTGGGTAGCCAAAGCGGCTGATGATGTGTTCAAAGATGAACCGGGCAGCGGTCTCTGCCGAGCAGTTGCGCACCGCTGCCACCTCAGCCCACCGAGTGAGGTAATCCGTTGCGGTGATAATGTATCGAGCTTTGGAATGGCGAGTGATTGGTGCGATGGGCCCTACGAAATCAACAGCCCACTTCTCAAATGGCCGCAACACATGCACCGGGTGTAGCGGAAGCTCGTCCCTGTGCGAAGGCCTTCCTGTCCTCTGACAAATATCGCAACGTTTCACATAGGCCTTACAGTCTGCATGTACCGTTGGCCACCATAGGCCAGCTTGAAGCACCTTCCTTGCGGTGGGTTTAGCGCCCACGTGTCCTCCCGCAACACCGCTGTGACATTCCCACATCACTGCTTCCCGCTCGTGGTCAAGAACACACCTGCGCAACACCTCATCCAGGCCGAGTTTGTACAGCTGCCCTACGATCAATTGATAATCGGCCGCCCGGACAACCAAGTGGCGTTTCTGAAGAGGGGTGTAATCCTCAGGGCACTGTCCCTTGGTCAGATACGTGGCGATGTCAGCCAGGTAATCGGGTACTGCTTCAACTCGGAATAGGTCAGCATCCGGGAGCTGATCGTCCAACGGACCCTCATTCTCTCCCGTCTCCAGCCTGGATAAGTGATCGGGACCAACGTTCAACCTGCTAGGCTTGACAATCACCTCAAATGTGAACTCCTGGAAAAGTAGAAGCCATCGACAGATTCTTCCTTCCAACACTGGATTATTAACCAGATATTTCAATGCCGAATGGTCCGTGAAAAATGTAAATTTTCCGCCCAGAAGGTAGTGGCAGAATTTCTGAAGAGAGTACACCATCGCCAACGCCTCTCGCTCGGTTGTGGTGTAATTCTTCTCCGCATTCGATAATCATCGGCTGGCAAAGTATACAGGGTGGTCGACTGTCGTTTCCCCGGGTTGCGCCAACATAGCTCCAAGTGCAATACCGGACGCATCAATATGCACATGGAACTGCTTATCCCAGTCAGGGTGAACAAGTATGGGTGTCGTCGCCAACTTCTCCTTCAATGCGTCGAGTGCCTTCCTGCACTCCGCCGTCCACTCGAATGCTTCTAACTTCCGCAACAGTTTCTCCAAAGGGGCAGTGATTTTGGCATAGTTGCGGATAAACCGCCTGTAGTATCCTGTGTGCCCGAGCAGTGCCCGCAACTGTTTCACAGTCTCGGGGGCCTCCATGTGGACGATGACCACGACCTTGGCAGGATCAACGCAGACCCCTTGCTTACACACCACGTGACCCAAGAGTGTGCCGAATGGTACTGCAAAAATACATTTCTTCAAGTTCAGGGAAATCTGCAGCTGGCGACATCGATCGAACATAACACGCAACAGGGAGGCGTGTTTCTTCAGCAGGCTGTAAACGGTCCAATCATCCATATAGACTTCCAGGAACTTGTGAATGTACTCCCGGAAAGCAGCAATGACAATCCGGGAAAACACAGCCGGTGCGTTCTTCAGACCAAACGGCATAACGTGGTATGCGAATGATCCCCACTCAGTTGTGAATGTTGTCTTCGCCTTGTCTTCCTCGGCGATGCGCACCTGATGGTAGCCCGAAAACCCATCAGTGAAGGAATAAGCTTCGTTTCCCGCGACATGATCTAGAACTTCGTCGCTGAAGGGAGTGGGAAACGGATCGTGAATACAAGCATTATTCAAACTTCGATAATATACGCAGACACGGATTTCCGCTTTGTCCTTATTGTTCTGGATGACAATGGGACTTACCCACTCAGCTTCTTCTACTGGAAAGATGAGACCCGCAGCCAGCATCTTGTTGATCTCCATCTTGACCTTCTCTTTGATACGTGGATTCAACCGGTAGGGTCGGTGCTTCACCGGCCTGGCTCCTGGTTTCAGTGTGATGCGCATCTCGCCCAAATCCCCCTTGATCCCCTTCAGGTCCGTAACTGATGATGGAAATAAATCTTCATACTCCCGAAGGAGGCTGAAAATTTCTCTTGTCGTCTCCTCGTCCCAGTAATCTCCCACCGTTGCCAGCTTAGGTTTCTCCTTCGTTCCAATGCTCAGCTTCTTTGTCTTTAGGGGCTGCAAATGGACTCCTTCTGTCGTCGGCTCGTCGCGGATGCTGCGCTCGCCTTCCTTTTCGTCAAAATAGAGATGCCTAAGATCCTCCAAACTATCATCTTCCGGATCGCCATCAATTCGTTGGCAAACCAATTCGCGCTTGACCCCGGAGCGTGACGCCACCGGGCCCTCACCAGGCTCAGGATGGCGGAAAAACAGAACCTCCTTGACGGCTTGTAGGGCGTGAGATTCCTGCGCTGTCTCCCCTTCGAACGAGAAGCTCTGGACGAACTTTTCCGCGACTGCTTGCCAGGAGCAGGTTCCCCGTTTCCGCTCTTCCTCCAGGTACCAGGCCTGGGGAATTGTACCCAGGGAGTGGACAAACCTGTGGACCCACAACTCCTCAGGGTACCTTGCGCTACGCCATTGTTCCTCGCACGCTTGCAAATGCTGTCGCGGGTCGGAAGCTCCATGATGTTTGAATGTAATGCAGGGCCCTTCATCCTCTTTGAAGCGTGCCCGTAGAGCATCCGCAACACGCTCCCATCGCGACAGAGTGTTGCGGTGATTGTTCCACCATCGTCCCGATGTTGACTTCAAGGCCACATCCAAAAGTGGTATCCGGCTTTCCTCTGGGACCCGGTCTTCCACTTTGGCAATAAAAGTATTCACCGCTTGCATGTTGGATAATGTGGGGTATCCGCGGATCTCAGTCCCTACCCACCGGACCTGAGTGATGGAGGCACATCTCCGCGTGGTGGTCTCATACCCCCCTTGCTGCCAGTCTTCCCACGCAAGCTCGGATCCAAGCTCCGAGCTCTGCACACTCCGCCAACTGATAGACCCTGTTGCGGTCGGGTTGATGTAATCGTCCCGCTTCCCTGCAGTCATCTGATAGAGATGATCCATCATCTGAGCATCCTCCCGACTGTCCACCGGTTCTGTATATTGCGGACCCCGATACGTGTCGAGAGGCTGAGTGACCCGTACCTCCCCATCCTCAAAGATCATCAGCTCCTTCTTGAGGTCGATGATCGCGTAATTCTCAAAAGCCCAATCAATGCCAAGTAAAGCAGGATAGGGGTCCTTATCGCCCATGATATCAATAACCTCAAAGTCGGTGTATGTCTTCACCCCCGCAACGTCAACCTCGACACCCTCGAGCCGGCCGATTGGCAAAATACAGTACTGGTTCGCCATCCTGAGTTGGATTGGGGAATAGGCGAGCCGTGGCTTTCCAAGAGCCTCCCATGTCTTTCGTGGCAATATATTGACGTCAGACCCCAAGTCCAACATGGTGTCGCTGATTTGGAATCCCGCGACCTGTGTGTTAAGCCAGAATTCTTTGCCTGTTCGTTTCTTGTTCTGCTTGACACGTTGCACGTATTGAGGCCTAACGTCCACTGGATTTCTGGGTTCTGCGCGCCCCTGCAGCGCTCCGTCTAAAACATGCTTGAGCTGCTGCCGCAGCCCAGCGTTATCAACAATCCTGAGGAATAGCCGGAGCCACTCCTCGACCACAGCATCTACGGCGTTCTGCTCACCGGATTCCGGCCGCCAGGGCTCCTCCAGCCCTCCCTCATTTCGCAACTGGGTGAATGCCTCAACCGCCTCCTGAAAATACTTCTTCTGGACACCGGGCCTGATCAACTTCTTTGGGGATGCCGGCTGAACCACTCGTGCTGGCTCCTTCTCATGGGCATCGTCTCCAGTCTTCTTCCCACCCCGGGTTACTATCGCAACATTCTGCATGTCAGGGGTTGCAGTGTTGCGCGGTTCAGAGTTTATCAGATTCGCTCCCCTCTGCCTCACCCGTTCTTCCCACTTCTTGATGAGCTCCAGACAGTCTTCTGTAGCATGGGTGTTGACCCGGCACTGGGAACACCAGGGTCGTCGCGGAAGGGGACATTCTCGAGCCACATGACCCTCCTGGTCACAGTTGTAGCACTTTACCGGACCATGTCCTCCTGTTCGGCCTCCCCGCATGCCGCCACCTCTTCCCCTTGTAGCCTCGTTCACCCTGTACGAGGGAAGATCCAATCGATCCGCAAGAGCGTCAAGCGCCCTGCACTGCTCGGTGTTGTGAGTCGTAGACACACAGAATTCGCAGTATACATTATTCGGCACCGTGGAGTACTTCTGTAATATCGGGCACATCCGAGGAGGATGCCCCATCGTCCGGCAAATCTCACAGTACTCTGTGGTGGAAGACCCCGGTTGTGGTGGGAACCCCGCAAAGGTCTGTTGCGGCTGGTAGACTCCCTGCGGGTTCATCGCCGCGCCACCCCCTGGTGGTGGACCCCCCTGAATTGCTGCAACTGAGGGCCCAACTCCTGCGCCGCGCAACCGAGGACATTCGATTGCGACGTGTCCCTCGACCAGGCAATGAGTACACCAAACATTCGGTCGCGCTGGTCTCGCTGGCTAAATTTCCTTGAGCTTTTCATTCAAGCTGGCGATCTGATGTTGCAACCCTATCAGAGAAGGGTCTTGCGGGCCCATCCCCCCCCTGTATTCCTGGGGGTATCCCGCCATGGCTTCAATATTCATGGCCTGCTCCAAAGCGTCCTGCAGATTATCAATATTCTGCTGTGTGAGAGGGGTTCGTGTCAAGGGAAGCAGAGCCTTGATGAACCAGTCCCTCTGGTGGTTTGGATCGATCGGGTAACTGAGTTTCCCGATCGCGTCTTTGAATTGCCGCATCAACTCCCACGCGGTTTCTCCTTCCTTCTGCTTAATTTCCCACAGCTCTGAGATGCCCTGCTGGTCTGTCTGGGGGAGCTTGAATTCACGGACAAAATCCCGCTTCACGTCCGCGATTACAGGGTTGGGGTGCGCCTCGGACCACTTGATGAACCAACGCAGAGCTCTCTCTCTGAGCGTGGTTTGGAACTCTATTAACTTCCCTGCATCCGGCGTCTGTCGAGCCCTCCAGATGGCTTCGCACAGATACCAGTGTTGTTCTACGTCGTCATTTCCCCGGCCAGAGAACTCTGGGTACCGAGTGAAAGATCCAGCCATGTATACTTGCGAAGAGTTAACCAGGATAAAACCTCCGGGTCCCGGTTGCGTAACGGTCCCACTAGGGAAAATACTACTACTAGTGACGCTACTACTACTGGGCGTTACCGACGCCGCTGAACTACTATATGACTGACTTAATGCTTGTAACTGAATAAAAATATTTCTCAAAGGTTGATAAAGTACCAGGGGAAGGTCGGGATCCTGGCCATGCGGAAAGCGGGACGTAGGGCTGCCTGGAGGGGTGGGTGTCGTCTGATCCTGGAACATCTGCTGCATCACGCTGTGCCATTCGTCATCGGAGCTTTCTTCGGGCTGCATCTTTCCATTATCTTCGCTAGTCGTTACTTCTCTTTCTCGCGTCGCTGGGCTCCCATGCACCCACTGTACGTCCGCTGTTGTCCCGTCCCCTGTCCGGGTATCCAAATCCATGGTTCTTGTCTTCTGAGGCGCCTCCTTCTGATTTCTCCTCTCGATTTCCCTTCTCTTCAAATCTCTCATTACCCTTCTTCGCCACCTATCGGCGATCTGTGCCTGCCGATGTGCACGTGACTCCCGCAACTTGCATGCGGCTTCAACGTCCATCCCCCGCTCCCCACTCTTACTATCTACACAGCATCGGTCCCCTCAATCCTTCCCCCAGTACGGGTGGTTTACGCTTCCATACTCGTTTTGTGGAATTCAATCAACCCTTCGTCCACCATCAGGGCCTTGATCCACAGCGGAATCTCCTTCAGCAGTTTCCCCCTCAGCCCTGAGTGAAAAATGGCCTCAGCCTTTGAAAAGGATTGGTAACACTCAGCAGCAAACTCCACAGCGTATCCTTCCAACGTGGTCCTTACCCAAAAATCCACTGCGCGGGTTAGTTCGATGTCTACCCGATGCAGTGCTACCAGGTCTTCGTGTGCCCACCTGCGGTTTATCTTCCGCGAGCCTTCTTGGGGCACCGTCGCTCGTAACCTTCGCAACCAATTGTAAAGGTCGGTAGGTAACCTTCCCCAGAAAATTTTGTACGTATCACTGGCTGAATCCGAGAAAAGAACGATCTCCTTGATCGCGGCCTCCTTTTTCTTGGTCAGCTCCGCTTGCTGAGTAATGAAATGGTCAAGATGATCATCCCACCATCGCCATATTGCTCCTTCAAAAATCCTCGAGACCATGATCTAGATCCCCTCAGAAGATGCAGGGTCCCGGCAACGGAACCATTTGTTGGCGAAAAGTCAGGTCTCGCGGGCAAGACCCAGGTTCAAGGGTTGTGGCCAACAAGGGGTCTGGTGTAGTCTAGAAACACGCCGGCATTTTCACCCTACTCTTGGAGAGCAGTGCGTCTCACCCGAGGCGTGCCGCGACCACATGCATAAGGGGATGAGATCACTGGTAAGGAATAAACCCGCAACCAAAGAAAGAAGGTGCATCCATTACATATACCAAATTACACATGCAAGATCATTAAGTATTCAGACAGTCGCAACTTAAAATTTTTAAATCAGTGTAAACTCATTACAACGCATGAACAACATCTTGAGACAGCAATCCTTCCTTATATTATTCTTCTGGCTGAATACATGATTACATAGCTTTCTTCTCTGATAACTCACGAGTCAGATACAGATGGGTTTGAGAACAGAAAGGAAGAACATAGAAAGTAAGAACCCATAGGAAGAACAGGCATGATTCTTCCATAGCTGCTCTGCGCATCCTTCCTCAGGTCTTGATCCTCGCGATTCCTCTCGTATCCATTCAATCT
This sequence comes from Pinus albicaulis, assembly GCA_034641835.2. Classification (NCBI taxonomy): domain Eukaryota; kingdom Viridiplantae; phylum Streptophyta; class Pinopsida; order Pinales; family Pinaceae; genus Pinus; species Pinus albicaulis. The sequence continues at coordinate 1,771,510,581 of CM076578.1, read as the reverse complement.
TCAACAACAACAACCAACCTCCTTCTTCAGCCGGGTGATCGCCTCTTATTCACCCGCTCGTCGCGACTGGCAGCTTCTCTGTGTCTTCACTCTGGCTTTTCCCAGCATCTCTTCTGATGTCTGCGTGTTCTACCTTCTGTTTTCTGCTGTATTTCTTTCATTTTCACTTATCTCTGTTCGATCTCCAGCTATCAAGTGCTTCCGCGCCACCTTGGTAGCTCCGCAACTCCTGGTCACTGCGGCGCGGTCGCGGTTGCTATGTGCATTTATTCTGCGACTCAAAAAGAGTCAAAGTTCAAAATGTCTTGGCCAAAAGTTCAAAACTTAAACAAAACAAGGGCCCCAACACCAAGTTAATGGAAGTAGATACGAAGGCGCAGAAGAAGTGTAGTGAAACTATGCAAGGGAACCGTGAGTTAAAGATATGACGGAATTAAACCTGTGTTGGAGCCATGCATTTTGGAACCACGAGTGAAGAACAGTGAAGGCGGTTTTCGAAAAACAACATATGGTTTTCACGTGGATTAAACCTGGTAAGTAGTTTTATTGAATTCGAACGTGATATACTCCAAGGAGTGACACGTAGCCTAGACGGTATTTCAAAACCATTTGTTTCGCGTGAAATTTATTTGTTAAAGTTTGAAGCCCATTTGAATGTGATATCCATTGGATTACGCATGATCGGTTGGTGTGTTGCGACTACCATTGGATCACAAGTAAAGATCTATGGTAGCGGAAAGTTGAGTGGTAAGTGTGGGACCCAGATATAGTAATAGTTCTTTGGGTTTAATATATGTTCACATGGGCTCGAATATACAATGAAATGATAAGTTGTGGGGAGAATATTAATTTATATAGTGCTTTGGGTTTTACCCAAAGTCGCACTTTCAAATAAATGAAATGTTCACATGGATTCAAATATATGGTGAATTGGTATGCTGTGGCCCAAAGATTTTCTTTGGGGTTTTAACCAAAGTTTGAAGTCGCATATGAAGATTTATATTTTAGGTTTTATTCCAAAGTTGAAATATTGATTTCAATTTCATGAAGTGGGTTTTATTCTATGGTTTTAACCATAGGTTTTGGAAAGGGTAAGCTTCCGCATTAAAATTTGCCCATAATGAAAATTATGTTGGTTGATGAATGAACCATGCATTTTTATATGCATCTTAAGGTGATAATGTGGTTTTTTGCAGCCTTTGGCTGCATCAAGTGTTATCGGAGTTGGAAAATCTCTTTTGAAAATTAAAGATTTGTTTTTAATGCATGTGTGATGGGAAGAAAGAAGAGATCGAATATTAAATCTGATAAGCAGCAAGTTCACATAATTGAAGTGAACAGGAATTTGCAGAAATAAATGAAGAAAATCAAAGTACAAGTGAATGAAGAGAACAAGGTCATGTAGAGATCTTGAAGGTGAGATAATTGTAATCTAGTTTAAAAATTGTGATTGTGGAATTCTCGCTGCAGACAAGATGAAGACAAAGATTTTGATGATGATGGCAGTGAACCAAATATTCTAGCTAAAGGTTGGATAGGGAGAAAAAATGAAGTGTTCTCAAGAGAAGGTGAGTTGAGGATATAAGCCTAGAGAGAGCAGAAGAGAGTGCTCAAGAGGTTCCAGAGATAGAGAACCAGTGCTTGCCAAAAGACCAAATCCAGAGAAGGGATTGGTGAGGTAAGTGGCTACAGGGAGGACTTGTTGTTGCAGAGGCTTAGTACAACTCATAGTGAGTGAGAAGATCATGAAGGAGATGATCATGGAGGATCAGAGAAGAGGTTCTAAGGAATGCCACAGAGATAAGATGAAGGATAGAGAAATAGATATTGCAGTAATGAAAGTACAATTGGAAGTACTGCAGGAATGGCTACAAGAAGAGGAAAACCAGAGAGGAGGATGGATCTTTCCACTGAAGGGAAAGAAGGTAATTTGGAAACCATTAAAAATGAAGCAGAGGCAAAAGGAGATTGCCTTATGGAAGGAAGAACTCAGATTTTTTGAGTCAAAGATGGAATTTGAGGATTCCACATGCAAATATGTTCAAGGAGAAATGCTTGAAGAAGCAAACGAGACTGAAAAGTATTGTGTTTTCAAAACTAATGAATTGTGTATGATTACAAGTACATCACAGGATGATGAACAAGATTTAGAGTTTGTTAAGGAGAAGAAGTTTAATCTGAATTCTGTTCAGAAGGATGCTGAGATAGTAAAATCTTAGAAAGAAAAGGAGACAGAGGGGTCTCATGATAATATTCAGCAGAATATTGAAACATAGAAAGAAGGGCCATCTGATGATTGGTCAACAACAAATGAAGGTATGGAAATTTGTGTAAAGTTTCCAAGTTCTACGTCAATTGAAATTGTTGAGTTATATAGAAAGTTAGATCTTCAAAGAAGAGAGTTGGAAAAGCAGAGAATCTATACTCAGGATAAATTGTTGAATGTGAAAGACAGAGAAATTGTCATGAATGACAGTCAGGAAACAAAGGATAAGGATGTAAGAATGATTCAGAAAATTGAAGAAGTTCATTATTGTGAACCAAAGCAGAGAGACATTTTTGAAACAGATGATAAGAAGGAGATACTAGCTGACAGTCTCATGGAGAATTTAAATCAACATACTGATGTGCTGACAAAGGATTTGGAAGAAAACTCAAAGCAGCGTACTGAAATGTTGCCAGAGGAGAAAGAGGCATTGAAACCTTGTATTTTTAATACTGATAATTCATGTGTTAATTATGCAGGCAAAAAGAAGATTTGGTGACTGGATCATCAAATGAGACCATTGGGTCTTGTAATTTTGAAATTGACAATTTGACTATGTTTAGAGGTGTTGCAGAAGACAATCTGTCTCTTGGAATTGTCTTGAATGAAGATGAATTGTTGCAGAAGAAGGAACTTATAAATTCCAAGGAAGGTGAGACAGTTATGTCTCATATGAAGGAACTTGTTATTGTTGATGACAAGGAGGAGTTAGCTTGTTTGATTAGCCAAGAGAAGACTGTAGGACAGACTTTTAGAACTGCCACAGTGATGGAGAATCAAAATTCTATTATGATAAAAGATGAAGATATAGAGTTTGAAGAAGGTGAATTAACTGTCAGAATCAATCAAGGAGGTGATAGACAATTACTGAATATTTTCAAAGAAGAAGAAGAAGGATATGTTGAAACTAAATTGCAGCATATTGATGATATGTTGGAGAGAAAACAAGTACAAAGAGAATGGCTGAAATGTTTGCTGGAAACTTTTGAACAAGAGAAAGGAATTGCAGACAGTAAAGTGAAAATGCTTGAAGTTGTGAAAGAAATAGGAGCAGATATTATTTTGTCAAAATTAATTATGCTTACTAGTATACAAAGAAGAATGAATGAGTATGTTACTACAGTTAAAGAATCAAATGATAATTCATTTTTTAAAAGTGAATTTGCAGGGCCAAACAAGGGCCCCAACACTTGGTTTCAAGCAGACCAGGGTTCCATCAAATCTTCAACCCTCGGATCTCACTGCTCTCTTCTCTGTAATTGAATCTCCCTTCCAGCATTGATCCGAATTTTCTTCGCATTCCAGGATCAAATCCTCAGCATACTCGATTTGAGGGATCACCCTTTTAATGGGTCAGCATCGATCCATTCTACGATCGATGGTAGCTCGTTATTATTGATTCAAAACCAAGTTTGAATATCATTATCTCGAAATCGAATACTTCGTGTGTATTTTAATTTCCAATCTCCTGCATATAAACATGATGCCAAAATCCTTTGTTCTATATACACATCATACTTCTATTCATCAAAATATACACACTCAATTCAACACCGAATTTATCTGTATATATAAAACCCAAATAATTACAAAGGCCTCTTGGAGTATGGGATCCAAGAGGCAAAGACTAAAAGCACATGATCAAGAGATCATGATTATTTTTTACCTTGGGAGTCTGATGCCGGGGCATTAGGCTCAAGAAAATTCCTTGTATTTTAATAAGACTTAGGGGTTTTGTGTTTTCAAGGGAGTTGGTTTCTTATGTAATGGTTTGAGTGATTTTAATGAGAATTAATTAAATATTGTGAGGAATTTTGTAAATGTTCTCGAATGTTGGAGAACATGAGAGAATTAGGCTAGTTGAGAGTGTATAGGGATTGAGAGATTTAGGAATTAATTATAAATCCTAAATTAGAATTGGTTCATGATTTTAGGATGAAAGAGGATCCTTAGGGATTAGTTGAGTCAAGTGAGGACTTAAAGGATATTTAGGATTTTGTTGAGAATATGGAGGAACTGAAACCAAAAATAGTTTTAGAATCTTTTGTATAAAATGTAAGCCTCAAAGGCATAAAAAAAAGAAAAATAGATAGAGAATGATTTAGGATTTGAGAGAGATAGGGTTTGAAGCCTACGGGCTGTAGAGGAAGAAGGCCACTGATTGAATATCAGACTAGAGAGAAAGAAAGCCTTTGTAATTATTTGAGTTTTATATACACAGACAAATTGGTGTTGAATTGAGTGTGTATATTGTGATGAATATAAGTATGATGTGTATATAGAACAAAGGATTTTGGCATCATGTTTATATGCAGGAGATTGGAAATTAAAATACACATGGAGTATTCGATTTCGAGATAATGATATTCAAACTTGGGTTTGAATCAATTATAACGAGCTACCATCGATCATAGAATGGATCGATGCTGACCCATTAAAAGGGTGATCCCTCAAATCGAGTATGTTGAGGGTTTGATCCTGAAATGAAAAGAAAATTTGGAACAATGCTAGAAGGGAGATTCAATTACAAAGAAGAGAGCAGTGAGATCCGAGGGCTGAAGATTTGATGGAACCCTGGTCTGCTTGAAACCAAGTTAATGGAAGCAGATACGAAGGCGTGGAAGAAGTGTAGTGAAACTATGCAAGGGAATCATGAGTTAAAGATATGGCGGAATTAAACCTGCACTGGATCCATGCATTTTGGAACCACGAGTGAATAACAGTGAAGGCAGTTTTCGAAACAACATATGGTTTTCGCGTGGATTAAACCTAGTAAGTATTTTTATTGAATTCAAACACGATAGACGCCAAGGAGTGCCATGTAGCCTGGACGGTATTTCAAAACCATTTGTTTCGCGTGCAATTTAGTCGTTAAAGTTCAAAGCCCATTTGAATGTGATATCCATTGGATTATGCATGATCGGTTGGTGTGTTGCGACTTCCATTGGATCACAAGTAAATATCTATGGTAGTGGAAACTTGAGTGGTAAGTGTGGGACCCAGATATAGTAATAGTGCTTTGGGTTTAATATATGTTCGCATGGGCTCGAATATACAATGAAATGATAAGATGTGGGGAGAATATTAATGTATGTAGTGCTTTGGGTTTTACCCAAAGTCGCACTTTCAAATAAATGAAATGTTCGCGTGGATTCAAATATATGGTGAATTGGTATGTTGTGGCCCGAAGATTTTCTTTGGGGTTTTAACCAAATTTTGAAGTCGCATATGAAGATTTATATTTTGGGTTTTATTCCAAAGTTGAAATATTGATTTCAATTTCATGAAGTGGGTTTTATTCTATGGTTTTAACCATAGGTTTTGGAAAGGGTAAGCTTCCGCATTAAAATTTGCCCAGAATGAAAATTATGTTGGTTGATGAATGAACCATGAATTTTTATATGAATCTTAAGGTAAGAATGTGGGTTTTTGTAGCCTTTGGCTGCATCACCTTGCTTAAGGAAACAATGAGAAGATCCCTCAATATTGACGGGTTGGAGAAAAAATTAGTCGACTGTAACAGTAAAATTGATACCTGGAAAAGGAAAATGAATGTATGGGTATTCATCAAGAAGAATTGGATTCGTAGCAATGAATGGACAAATAGAGGCTACGAGAAACCCATTTTGAGGTATGAAAATTGAACCACATTATTCAAGATTTGATATTAAAATCGCTACATGTGTCACTTGGCGCATATTCTAATGAATTTTAGACTTCCCTCACTTGTCTACATGGTATACCTTAGGGAACCAAATTTTTTCTTCAACTGAAGGCTATAATGGTTGGAAATCCTACTATGTTGTCCAAATAAGTCAATTAATGTAGTTGTACTACAACAATGAAGAGGAAGACAGGCATATCCTCTCTGAATTTTATCAACATAATTTTCTCCTGGAGGAATAATGTGATTGGGACCCCAACCTACAGGTAGGATACATTTAGCTCATATAATTCACATCATTTATAAAAAGTCATCTAAATTTGATGATGTCATTACTTTTTTTGAGTCCATAGAAAATAATGAGTCCTTCTGGGTAAGAGAAGACTGTTGAAATTGTAACTAGATTCGGCCTTCATAATATATATTTATCATTGATATTATAATTTATCAAGAATTTTATTCATGCTAGAGTCAAAATAATTTATTATTTAGTCAAAATAAAAATTATTTTTGTCATGTCCCATTTGGATATTTAAAAGAAAGAGAAATTTTATTTTATTTTTGAGTCTATAAATCCACAAGATGAGCTAGTTGGACCTCCTTGGACAAGTTGGCCTAGCCCTCCAGGTGGTACCTATTTGACCCTCCTGGATAGCTATATATTAGAGAATTATTCTACCTACTTGGAGCTCATTCATTCATCACAAAATAAGGTATCATTTGCAACCAAATGAAGGAAGAAGAAGTTGAGTCAAAGGAGAGAGAAGGCAAGTCAAAATAAAGAATAATATTCCATCATTGATTGAATCTTTAATACGTTGCAATTTTCACGTGTGTGAGGTCTGTATTTCCATGGAAGAGGCCAAAATTATGAGGTCAATTTCTGGAAAAAAATTGGCCCTAGTTGTAGGTCTTAAATTCTGAGTTTGACCAGATTTAAAGCAAGATTTACTAGCATTGACTTTCACTTTTAGAGGTGACATGGAGGAGGGTTTGACTTGGTATCTTGGTGGAAGATTGGTATTGGTTCTTGACTTGGATATCTCTCATTTTGATATGAATCTATAAGGAAAGGATTGTTTGGTTTTTCCTCATTGTGGGTTTTCCCAGTGTAAAATTGTGTCTTGTCTCTTATACATTGTGGTCTCTATTTCCTTAAATAATTGAAAAAATGTATAATTTCTTGATGAAGAAGACATAAGTAGTAAGAATACATCTAATTATCACAAGTAATTATCGATGCTAGGAATTAAGTGTTAGACTACATTGCACTTGATTTCTCAACATCGTATTAGATTTTTGGTGAAGAAAGGAAGCTATAAGATCACACCTTGTTGGCTTGATTAAAGACAACCTTGTACCAGCTCTCTCTCACTTCCAAGTAAGTAATCTTCTATTCTCTTTTTCTAATACTTATGATAAAATGGCATCTATATTCAAAGAGAGAAACAAGCTTGAAGGTGCATCTAATTTCAAAGCTTGGAAGAAGAGGATTGATACAATCCTAATAGAAAATGAGGTCATGAAATTTGTTGAAGGTAAAGTTCCACCACCAAATAAAAACAATTCTCAAGAAGTGGCTAAGTATAATAAGGGTTAAATTAGAGCTCAAAGGATTCTCTTTGAATCAATCAAAGAACACCTCATTACTTTTGTTTTAGAATTGTCTATATCCAAGGGAAGATTACAATATTTTGGCGAGCTTGTACTCTATCAACACAACAAGTCATAAAATATCTTTGAGGAATCAAATTTATGGAACAAGGATGACAAAGGATGAAATTATGGCTTCATATTTTATGAAGATATCAAAAATTAGAGATCAACTGCTATGGGTTGGTAAACCTATATCTGATCTTGAATTGATCACCACTGTAATCAATGCTTTACCTGAAACTTGGGACGGTTTTGTCAGAGGCATTGTTGGAGTGGGGTCCCTTAGGGCTGAATTTTGATATATTTTTGGAATATTTTTGTAAATATTTTTTAAGTTTAGTCGTGTGCAGCACAATTCAAGGGGCTTTGGGGTGGGTCAAAGCCCCTCATGAGTTGTAATGGGCCAAAGGGTAGAACTAGGGGCCGCAAACCATAGTTTGCGGACCTTAGATGAGCGGAGGCTAAAAGTATAAATAGGAGTCTAGGTCGAGTTGATAGGAGATAATGATGTTGTTGAGGATAGAGATCTGACTATGCTTTTTATATTTTAGTGAACTTGTCTGGGTTAGAAGGCTCCTGCTGGCTATGTGTGCGGGGACCTTAGTCCTACTATGTGTGGACCTCGTTAGATGTGTGCGCGGGTATACTAAAGGTGTTGTAAGGAAGATCTGAATGTTAATGAATAAAGGAAGTTTTGGATAATATCTGAGTACAAAATGCATCTGTTATTTTCTTTATGATCTGTTTTGCATGTTATTTCTGGTTACTATGATACTTGTGTTCAGATTGATTGCACAATTGTTTCTACTTTAGATGAATGATAAATGAATGGATCTGTTATTGTTCAGCTTTAAGAATATGTATTAAGGATAATTACAAGGATTGCGGAGTCTGTTATAGCACGCACATAAGGTATTTGACCTAAATATGTCTAGTTAGGGTTTCTAGTTAGGGATTTTGTTGTGAAGGTCTGATCAAATTTGTTTTAGATATGAAGACACCCACATCATTTAAATCTCTCTTAGGGTGTGGAAACCTGGTTCCATCATCCCCCCATATTGCTTCGAGTGAGATTTTGGCTTGCGCAAGCAGGTCACTGCCGAAAGGGCTAGTAGTAAGAGGTTTTTGTTGGTTAACCTTAACTCCGAACCTGGGTCAAGACCCCTCAAGCCAAAAAATGGTTCCGTTGAAGACACGTTCATTTTTTTTTATGAAGATAGATGGACTGCGATGGAAGAGCAGTACAAGGTTGTGGTGGAGGCCTTACAATCTGGATTGCGGGTCTTGCAGCTGAAGGCCGACAACTTACAAGCAACCATGGATCAAGAAAGGTTGATTCAAGCAAGCCTGCCTACAACAATGATCATCACAACATCAGATAGCAGAATCTGCCCCTTCCTACGCCAGCAGTTACAGTGGAGCAACAGGAGTTGCGCACGTAGGTGCAGACCTGCCCAGAGGTTGGAATCGATCCATCTAAACTTCCAAGTGGAAAGCTATACGCTATCCAAACCATTAGCTCCAAAGAGCTGCAGTGCAGGGAGGCGTGCATGTGGCAGCAG